>OX465528.1:5650000-6275000 GCA_950022985.1 Udea ferrugalis | reverse complement strand
AATCAAATAAGTCTGCCCAAATACTAGTTAGGAGGACCAAACTATAAATGTGTCTATATTTGACTAATTCAAACTGTACACACCAAGCGCGACGCGACATGACATGACACCTTCGCCGCTAGGTGTCGAGTGGTCAGACTCTGCAGACTTCCCTAATTGCAGCATCCACTCAAAGACACTGACACAGTTTTCTACGAGCACCTATGATAGCTGAAGATAATTGATTCTTTAGATGATCAAAAAAATTCTTTTGTTGGGCTAGTGAGCTCGCATCTGCACATATTGTTATCAGGTACCTATTTGTGATTGCATAGTATTTTTATTCCTTTTGAAACTTAGTCAGTTTAACCTACCTTTAACAAAAAAGAAAATAAAAACAGTTGTTTTAGTTAAAGCGTGAACATTAAAATTACTCAAATCGAATGAGTGGGAAATGCCTATTGCCTGCCAGTACTACGCCCGTGAGACAGACTATAGGTAGGCCAATTTCTATAGGTTTTTCAACAATAACTTTTTTGAGAATAATCCAAATACTCTCTCATCTTAGATGCTGCTAGGCCCCTTTCGTTTGATTATGAAATACCTACTACCTATGAAATGAAAATAAAATAAGCAGTCCCTACCTTTTAAATACCTGCTTACCCATGCAAAAAATCAATATCATTATGCAGCCATTGCATGCTCTTAAAATCAAAAATATGAATCTATGACGTTCTTTTGTGATGTAGTTTTCGTTTATGGTTCCATAAATAACACGGACTTTATGATAAACGTGTATGACTAACAATGACCTTCTATAAACATTGCTGACTGATTCAAAAGATTGCTGGAGGTCTTAGCTGACTAATGAAAAATATTGCTTGGTAACTTAACATGTTAACTTCACGAACTCCTTACCGAGGTTTTCCCGATGAGCTATAGCATGAGGAAGAGGGATTTGAAAAGGTTCCTACAGGGTTCCTACAAGGGTTCCTAAAGGTTCCGGCAACGAGCAAGTATGCCCGCCCTGGTGTTGCACGAGTCCATAGGCTGCGGTAACCCTCCAGGCCTGGCTGAAAGGAAGTTAAAAACGCTGCTCACACTGACCTCCTTTCATCCATAACACCTAAATCAGTGCAGCATAATTTATTTCAGCGATATGTGTGTCTGGTAAATCCGTTAAACCAACATTTGGGCGAATAGCTAGTCAATAAAAGTAATATTTAAGAGTCCTGTAACGCACTCGCAAATGTTGACAGCAATAAGAATAAAAGAGAAACCATTCCAGTATTTAGTTGAGTAATGTTCAGAGCTTGTTATTTAGTATTCGCTGAAAAATATTATGAGCGGGGCGAAACGCGATCAAAACAACATTACTTATTCGCTGGCGAACAACTTATCTAGGCCATATATCCTATTATATCCGGACTTGTCGCCGGAGGAGTATTTGTGAACTAGCTATGTCGAAAATTTGTTATTAATTCGCTGTCGAAGCGATTTTTCTGTGTACTTTGAAACGAAGATAAATAACATTTTTGGACAAGATTTTGGGAGCGAAAGTTGAGAGTTTTGTGCGACATTCACTAGTCTCAAAGTTTTTAGCTCAATCTTAATAAAAACAGATTAGTTAGGTACCTACGTGTTTTTACAAATATATGTATACTATACCACAGGGCTCGATCACAAAATATTTATATTGACTTTTTTTGGCCTCAAACCTGTAAGCTACTGGTGTCAGTGCTCGTATTCAGTCACCTTTGATGTGCTAAACGTTTTCGGATGCAACATGACAGTGTCGTCATGGTGTCAAAGATCAAACTGGAGATATTGATCGCGAATGATACATTTATGATGAAGCCATCGGTTTCTGGCTTGCTAGAATCATCATTATCGTGAAACAAGCCATGTCAGCAGATGGGTGGCTAAAGAGTCACTTCCAAACACTAGCATAACCTAATAGAAAAGCCAGAAGAAATGACGTCGTTTTTCAAATACACACATCAAAACTGTCTAGGGATATCATAGAGATATCATTTTTCAAATATTTCAAAAAGTTAAGTTTGTTTACAAGTTGAGCATTATCTTAGAAAAACGCGAGGACAGAGGCATAAGATAAAGGTTAAGAATATTACAAAAAAAAAACGTTTGATTTTGATAAAATTTTGACACCCTTTAAAAGAAAAATCTGTCTTTTTTTAACGTCCTTACGATTGTACAATAATGCTACTACAATGAATTTCTTTAAGGGTGCTTCTTCGAGCTAGCATTCTTTGGTGACTTACGTGGCAGTTTTCAAATTTGGGTTTTTTTAAATATTGATGTCAGAATCTTGAAATACACGTGCAAGGTATATGTTCGATAGAAGAGGCACCTCAGAGAATAATAAACTAACGGAGATAATCGCGGTTAAAAAAATAGAGGACACGCAAATCGCAGAACAGTCCACTCAAATCATAATACAAATTTAACTTTCTAAAATAAATGTAATAAGGAAAAAACTGGTGGTATATAATAGTTTTTTTTTATTAAATCAGTTCAACATTCAACACAATTTGTTAGGTAATACATAAACATAATTAACACTAATTTAAACATTTAAAATGATAATGAGTCATTTGATAGGAACATAATCAGTCATTTGTTAGAAACTAGTCAGTAATTTGTTAGGAATACAATCAGCAATTTCATATCATGGACATCAGGAACATAATCAGTCATTTGTTAGAAACATAATCAGTCATTTGTTAGAAACATAATCCGTAATTTGTTAGGAATACAATCAGCAATTTCATTTCATGGACATCAGGAACATAATCAGTCATTTGTTAGAAACATAATCCGTAATTTGTTAGAAACATAATCCGTAATTTGTTAGGAACATAATCAGTCATTTGCTAGGAACATAATCAGTCATTTGTTAGGAACACAATCAGTATTTTTTCAGAAACATAATTAGTAATTTGTCAGGAACATAATCAGTTATTTCTAGAAACAGAATTAGTAATTTCTAAAAGCATAATATTTAGCTTTACCATCATAATCATTTTCTTAAAAAAATAAAAAATAACATTTATAAATACTTTTTTCTCTTTTAACTTTTTGTTCGCGTCGGTTTAAGTCGTGAATAGTAAGAACTTTTCCATCAGCTTTTCTTTTATAATATCTTGCCTAGTTTTTGGCCTTAAACTCTTCATTATGCTTAAGCTTTTCTTTTCTTCTTCTTTCGGCTAACTTCTTTCTTTCTAAGTAGTTTCTCTTCTCTAGTTAGTGGCATTTTTGGCCTGAAACATTTCTAAACCGTCAAAATTTTACGAAGATTAATAACATTAGTTAAAATTAAAGTATTATTATTTGTTTCTAAATCAGTTAACAAATGCTTACTAAGTGGCAAATAGCTTTTTCTGACAATTATCTATTTCTTTTTATGTATCTACTGTTTGTAGGTACATACATAAATAGTTAGAAAACAATCGGATGTGAAATTTTAACTTGAGTTTAAACGGATTTACAATTAGCCGAAAAAATTAAAAAATGTAATCAGCCGTATTCAGTACCGTAGACTGATTTGCGTGGGTCAAAACTACCACGTAAACCACGCAAATCAAACCCACCAAAATCAAAATAAATCCGTTAAGATAAAATTACACAGAAATCTTGTACTCAAATAAACTGTGTTTTATATATTAGTTACGATACAATACATTTGTTCACTTTTACATTTTTTTAGACAAATACATTCACAAACACCACAGAAAATTAAACCACGCAGATCAAAGTTTTGAGAAACCAAACCCACGCAACGAGGTTACTTACCTTTTTTTTTGGAAACTCGACGCAACATCACACTACCACACTGCTCGGCCGTTAGAGCGCGGCTGGTTGTAACTTGTATTTAGGATGCCGCAACATTAGGGCGGGAATTTAGTGATGAGGAAGTGGAATTTAAATAATCCACGCAAATCAGCTACGACCCCCGGACAGTTACATTTTATTTTATTTTAGGAGATGTAGTTATCTTAGAACTACTATCAAAATTTTCATAGCTTTGTGAACTTCTAAGGACTAAGTATAATTTTTTCGGTAAGCATGTAGTGTTAAGTTTAAAATATATAATGGACTAAGTGACTAAATCGGGGCTTGGGACACCCCACTTAAATCAAAGAATGGGGGTATTTATTTTTTTAAATAATAAATTTAAAAGTTTATTTGAATTTTAATCATTGACCCAGGCAAAAGAGGTTTGATGGATTACGTGAAAAAAAAAATGGCTTGCTGACTTTAAGATTTCTATTATTTTTTTGTAATGCCGCGTGAAAAACGTACCCCAAATAATGACTCTTAAGTCTAATACAATCTGAAAGGGCAGATATAGCAGTTTCTGTGTTCTGAAAATTTCTACGTTGGTATCAATATTTAAATTTTTACAGCCTCCCAAATAGCTATGCTTTGTATGAAAATGCTTGAGATATCCCTAGACACTTTTGAGCAGTGTAGTTATACATACAGGCAGAGATTTATTACGTCTTACAGGTATTATTGAATGAGTAACAATTATTCAACACTTATCACTTAAACTTAAAGCTACAGCATTTATAGGAAATAAAAATGATATTTTTTCGCACAACTTTAAAAATTCTATCCGCAGTTTGTCTCTTGGGGGTCCCTAGCTTTCCTCTTGCAGCTGAATGCTCTTAGTTCACTCAACTGGTAACTTATTCTCGGTGGACAGTAAGCTTCATGTGGCTTTCAGCTACATTACGTGTACATTTTACTATTTCATAATATGAGTTCTTGGTTATAAATATTAGGTATACGACTTCATCGTAACCGGATAACGTTACTGTACATTTGTTCACATCTTTCGCATAGGTAGGTAGGCGCATATCTCTGTGTAGTCACTAGAAACTAACTACAGAATTTCCATTGCAAAAAAATTAGCCATGTTCAAGATTTTTTCAAATTATTTTACTACCGCTATATGCTATTTATAACCAGAAACGTAGGTAGCCTTATTTATCTGACGTAGGTACTGTTTTAATATCCACTTCGATTAATCAAATAAGCAGGTATCCATATTATTTACAGAACGAATGTCACAGTAATTATTATCTACGGCATCAGATCCAATTTCAATATCCGTTCTCCCAGTATTTTATCGGTGTTCAAATATTGTATTGAAACAAGCAAAACCTAGAGTTATGGTTACGCGAATGTTTTTCTGGGATTACCATAATGGTAATCATCATACACCTTTCTTTGGACATCAATACCTCTATTGAAAGATGAAACCTTCAATTAGGTATTATTCAAGGAGTTACTAACTACCTAACATCCTGCTAGAAACCAAATCTGTTAACTCTCGGCTATCTTATTTTTATAATGCAAAATGCCAGCGGTTCCCGTGTCACCGCGGTAGACATCTTGCTAGTTGCTGGAAACCTCATTTTCGATCTTATCCATCCGTAAAACCGTAGCCTCCGGACATAAACCCAAGCTTAGATATTTTCTTTTCCAGTTTAAAGCACAAAACTTGCCTTATTTTCTTCAAATGAAAAGTCCACGGCCGTTACTTGTTGTTTCAAGTTCGCTTTTCAGCTCGACTTGAAAGTTTTAACTGATGTTTTTTCAAGATCGAGCCATTTACTTTCTAAAAACCTTGGAAAAGTGTATTCTAGTTCTGGGCAATTATGACGAAACTTATACATAAAGCTTCAGGACCGGTTTAAGACGCCCAGGTGGCCAGAGGAACTATAGCACATTTTATTGGAGGGGCCTTCAATATTGCGTTTCTTTCAAAACCTATTTATTTTTAAAAAGTACTTATATATTTTTTTCTTTTTTTCTTCTCACTATGAATAATCTTGGCATGCCTTTTTATGAATATAGAATATTATTCGAAAAAAGCTATTGTATTTTAACACTGTGGTTAGGAATATATTTTTCATTACTCATACTCTGAAAGTAGGTCATTACTGACCTGAGAAGCGGGCTGAAAGTAGTACTTTTCATCCCTAGGGAGAATCACTTTCAACTGACAGCTGTCAAATTATTAAAAAAAAACTAGTTCTTTTTCACATATCTATTGAACCATGTTCCAACTTTCTATACAGCCACGATGTAAAATTGAAGTAACTTAAAAAGTTAAGTATTGATTAAAGAATACTTATTTTTTAAATAACTTTATTATAATTTAGTTTCAACAATTTCTTAAAATTAACTTAGCTTTGAGCAAAATATTTACCATTTTTCCAATGATGAACATAAAAAATAATGGCTGAACAGCGGGGCGGCCACAGAAAAAAAACAAACAAAATAGGCGGGAAAGCGGCAATTCGATCTTCATTTATTTACTCATTTTTTCTTTGGCTAATTCATGTTTTTATTTTTACTTTCCTCGTATTTGTAATGAAAAGCACAGTGTTTACCTCGGGTGAAAGACTTATTTAGTCCCTCGAACTATTGGCGCCCTCACTTCGTTCCGGGCGCCAAACCCCGTCTCGGGACTAAATAAGTTACTTTCACCCCTAGGATAACAATGTACTATTTTAACTCAATTTTTTTTCCTTTTAACTTTGAAATTACTACGAGTTATTTATTATTTTTAAAAATAATTGTCTTAATAAGGCAAGGGAGAAAAAAAGCAATTCAGATACTTTACTATGTTCATGTTCCCGTATCCAATATGGCCTTGGAATGGTTTTTCATAAAATGTTTCTTGTCCGCAGGATAAACACTATCTATGCATCATGGCATCCGACTCTCCAGAGCAAAATCTAACCCAGTACTTCAGTTTGTGCAACGACTTTATACACGCGGCGAGGCTTCGCGAAGGCAACGTGCTCATACATTGGTAAGTTGGCGCCCGACTTGTTGCAGCGTGAGTTCACCAAAAAATAATGTTTGGAGGGCTGGTAATGTAGGTTTGACACCTTGACAATGCAAGTATCCTGGGGCTGCTTGTAGACATCCAGTTTTTCCACTGGACGACCGACCGTCAATGTACGGATATCCTTGCGGTGTGACCTTTCGCCGGACCACATGGCTCCCATGAGAAAGGGACATTTTAATGACTAGTAGGAATTTCCGGAAGTAGCCATTTTGGGTAATAGCCGTTCGGTACGTGTGCACACAAAAACTAAAACCTCACACGGCCGCCAATCCAGTGAATTCCATCGTTGTCCAGTAAAACAACGGACTTTCACAAGTAGCATTAGGCTGCGGATACGGTTATAACAAGTACGCATGGTCTTTAGCCACAGTCTTAGCCATGAATATCCAACACATACTCGTATATATACATGTCGGCGCGAGGTAGGCCGAGCGGTAGGCAACTCGTCACCGGCATCTTGTACGGGGGCTTCCTTGCCGGGAAGCAACTTAGTGAAACTCAAGTAGCAATCCACTCTTAATAAATTTAGGAATCACACACGTCGGTAGGAGAGTACGGTGAACATGACAGGTTCGATAATAAACAAAGCAAAAGTATTGAGCGTATCGGAATCCATTGTTCGACTCTGTCCTCGTGAAAGCGCGCCAAAACTGCTAAATCGATACTAGCGCCACCACACTGTGTTCACTGCACTTTACCACCAAAATCGACCAATCAGAAAAGAGTGCCGTGTCATCCAGAGACTAAAGCAGTCTATTACTCTACTCTATGGACTTAAGTGTAAAAAAAGGTAATGTTCCCAGGTGTGTTGCGCGAATTGACAATATTGCCAAATATGCGCGTGACGACACGGCCAGCCTGACTAGTTACACGTCCTCGTGTATACCTGTAACAGACACATAGTACAATAAAACAAATAGGGCAACTCGGCCCCCGAGTTGTAGCCCTGAACATGTATCGCTGTCGCTACGCGAGCGGTAACGGTACGCGAGAAACGAAACACTTAGGTGCGCACGGACTTACATACGGCTCGGCTACGAGTGCCGCGACTTGAGTATCGTTAGAATCAATAAAACCGTCCGTGAGCCAGCTCAGACGGGCTCACAAACAAGCTGCACTGGCTGCGTATTTATGAAGTTGCCACAAAGTTGTTTGCTGTGACAAAACGCACACACAGCTTGGATTATTTGCGCGCTCGGCTAGCCCTGACTAAATGGTTAAAATACATGTCAAGATTAATTGATCAAAAGAAAACCTCAATGTAAACATACTACATGTATAGTAAACAAAACAACATCTACACACAAACACTCTTAAATTCTCAAACACAGCTCAATACATTGTCAATCATTTTCTCACTAAGTCCCCATGGACCATCAACCACTAGGTCCCCATGGACCAACCAAAAAACCACCAGGTCTCCATGGACCAACCACAATGTCCCCATGGACAAACCACCAGGTCCCCATGGACCAACCACAATCTTTTTTTTTTTTTCATTTCAATGTCCCCATGGACATACCACTAGGTCCCCATGGACCGACCACAATGTCCCCATGGACATACCAACAGGTCCCCATGGACCACTCACGCTGCACGGCTACAGCTCTCCAGGTCCACATCACGCCCAGAATGGTCATGAGTCGACCGCAGTTACAACTACGCTGGAGCCATGTAGCACGCACACGCATCTCAAAAATCAGGTCCCCATGGACCAACCACAATGTCCCCATGGACAACCCACCAGGTCCCCATGGACCACTCACGCTGCACGGCCACAGCTCCAGTTCCACATCACGCCCAGAATGGTCATGAGTAGACCGCAGTTACATCTACGCTGGAGCATGTAGCACGCACACGCAACTCAAAATAATTCACCATGCATGAGTGTGTGTGTAAGTAACGAAATCTCTAATTGGGCACTATCAGGTACGTTACTTTGAGGCATTCTTCTAAGGCGATAGTTAGCACATTTATAACTTCGATTAGTCGAACCAAATCATCAACAACCCACTTATCAAATTTTGCCTTATTTATTACAGTCAAAAGATATAGCAAAACCTCATATTTTTTTTTAAATAGTAGGCACTACTTTTAATAATGCGAGCCGCTTGTTGTCTTGCTTCCGTAATATCAATCTCGGTTTCGGTATCTGATTAAATCCACAAGCACAATCTCAACACGGGAAATAATTCACACCATGCAAGCAAACGTGCAATTTGGTCATGAATACGCACTAGGTACCTATATCTCGCTCGCTCTTGTAGACTAATTATTAAGCAATTAGCGTGTTGTGTCACTTACTTGCAAATGGCGGCAGCAACATGAATGAAAGTGACAAAGCGCTACAAAAGTTATCGTGTTGTTAAAGAGCTGTTTAAGTGTTTTTGAATAAGGAGTTAAGGCGTTAGTTAGGCACAATTATGGACTAAACATGTCAGACCTTCATGTAATTTTTCAATGCACCTATTTTGTCACCCTCGTCGTGTGACAAACTGTTATTAAGCAAACTAAAACTCCATCAACAAAATATCATTGGTTATCTCGTAATGCAAACGGAATGTTTTTATTTAACAATCTACAACTTTGGTCATTGAAACCTGCCATGATTTTTTTTTTTTTTTTTTTCATTACCCCGACTATGCGTCCCATAAATTAAAGTCAGTTCTAAGTTTAAAATATCCGCACTTATCACAATGTCATACGGCATAGCTGCATAGGTAGGTAGGTACTCTTGTGCGCTAAAAATAAGAAATATCAAATGTAAACAATGCCTGTCAACTATGGTGTATATGATTTGTACGCGCGTTTATACGCACTTCCGAAAACCGGCTAGTTATATTTTGCTTCACAAGACAACATTCAACACATCAAAATAAAAAGGGTACGACTCACCTGATTGAGTGAGCTCACCTCAGACACCATCATACCATTTTTCGCAAAAATTGACCCGTAACTCTAGTTATTAACCGCTGGCGCGCGCAGGGGTCAACGCCCGCTCGCAACGCAATTACGCACTGTTGTTTACTCTTTTGATGCAATGGGAAGCAATGTGGCCGTGTTCTCCACGACGGTGCTTGAAAACGACGATGATGGGGCTTGAGCAAATCCCACTTCTGATGTCGGCGCGAGGTAGGCCGAGCGGTAGGCAACTCGTCACCGGCATCTTGTA
Organism: Udea ferrugalis; assembly: GCA_950022985.1. NCBI lineage: Eukaryota > Metazoa > Arthropoda > Insecta > Lepidoptera > Crambidae > Udea > Udea ferrugalis. The sequence continues at coordinate 6,264,960 of OX465528.1, read as the reverse complement.
CGGGGGCTTCCTTGCCGGGAAGCAACTTAGTGAAACTCAAGTAGCAATCCACTCTTAATAAATTTAGGAATCACACACGTCGGTAGGAGAGTACGGTGAACATGACAGGTTCGATAATAAACAAAGCAAAAGTATTGAGCGTATCGGAATCCATTGTTCGACTCTGTCCTCGTGAAAGCGCGCCAAAACTGCTAAATCGATACTAGCGCCACCACACTGTGTTCACTGCACTTTACCACCAAAATCGACCAATCAGAAAAGAGTGCCGTGTCATCCAGAGACTAAAGCAGTCTATTACTCTACTCTATGGACTTAAGTGTAAAAAAAGGTAATGTTCCCAGGTGTGTGCGCGAATTGACAATAGTGCCAAATATGCGCGTGACGACATACATATTAAAAAAGAAACGATATTAGTACAGCTTTACGACCATCTCACTCACTATTGAGCAGATAACTAATATTGATAGTAACACTTGGACATGAACGAAAACACGTCATTCATCACAAGAATGTTTTACTTGATGTGAGCCTACAGCTTTTGTAGCTATAGGCAAAACCCACTCACTGCGCGACAACAAACAAACAACCAGGAAAATATATCACTAAATTTCGGCGAGGTAGTCGACCCATCCAATTACCGACCTGACGTGCGGGTCGATCATCGATTAGCGTCGCCACGGGCTGTTATTTATGGTTGCTATTTCTCTGACAGCTTGGCGGGCATGTCACGGAGCGTGACAGTCGCCGTGGCGTACATCATGTCAGTCACGACGCTCAACTGGCGCGAGGCGCTGAAGGTGGTGCGCGCCGGCCGGGCGGTGGCCAACCCCAACCTGGGGTTCCAGAGGCAGCTGCAGGACTTTGAGACTTACAAACTTGTTGAAGTGAGTATTTGATGAACTTTTTGTGATAATTGTGGTGGTTGTAAGGTTTTTTATTCGTTTTCATTATTCTTTGAGACTTGCCACTTTGTGCTCCGCTTTAAAACTTTTGTGGAAAAAGTCCACGAGAAGTCCACCGCTACCACTGTGTCTACTAACGCGACCTTTATCAGGAAGACCAGTGGGCTACCTGAGGAATTGTACTCGTTCAAAACGCCAACAAAGACAAGTCAGCAAGCTTATAATGGCATCCCATACATTTTTGTGGTCGAATTGATCCTGTCTGGCTCCACAGGTCAATCCACTTCGCAATTGTAGCATAAAATAATTTTAATGATTTCTCTTCTTTAACATCTTTAGCTATCATTTTCTGTAACGCTTTATTAACCTTTAAGTATGGACGTGGAGTCTCACAGGCTACTTAATGTTTACGTTTTCATAGTTTCGCCTATTTCCCCCCGCTCCCCGCAATTGAGCGGCTCAGTAGCTTTTGTTTTAGTTGCCAAACTACCAACGACGGAGGAGGTTGTGTCGTCCGGTGAATATCACGTGAGTAATAACCATCAAAAAATTGACTGGAGCCTGTCAGGCTACACGTCCATTGTTGTCATATAATATATTTTATAAGGGCGCTTATGTTTGTATAGGTGATGATATGGTTACAGAAGGTGTCCAGGATCAAGAAACCATTCAAGGGTCTAGAAGAGCATGTAGAATCTGTCCCGCGAAAAAACATAGGATGACTACCTGTTTGTGTTGGGTGCAAGAAACCTGTGTGTCTCCAATGTTCTAGACCTTTATGCACTGACTGCCAATAAATTTGCGTTATTAGACTGTTGTCAATATTTTTTGTATTAGTTACCTGAAGTAGGTGTTTTGTGTTTTTGGTTCCTTATGTATTATATTTTAAGAAAAAAAGACTCATTTTGTTATAGTAATAAGTTTGGCTGTTTTTAATATCAAAAAATGTAGCCTGAGTAAATTTAGACTTTTTAAGTGCCATAATTTTTGATTTTTCACATTTCTATATTTTTTAAAATGAAAGTTGATTATTTAAGCACGTTATTTTATTGCTAAATCCCTTAACTTCAATATCCAATCAGTTTTAAAGCAACCTCATATCAAATCCTCAAAAAAAAAAAGGGGTTGGGGATATAGGAGCCTGTGAGACTCCACGTCCGCAGTAGTGTTAAGAAAAAATTACGTCCATACTTAAAGGTTAAAGCTAACAAATTGAGTTTAAAGTCTGCGATTCTCTAAAACTTTCTGGCAATTACTTACTCTAAAATCTTTCTACTAAAGCTTTCGCTTGCTCTTTTAATATCTTTCAAATTATCTGAGATAACGAATTTCTAACAAAATTACACATGAATATTTTTCCCAAACATGAAAATTACACCCGTTCTTTCAAATGAAATACGAATATTTTCCGAGATAAGTGGAAAATTTCTGACGCTAAATATTTGCTTTTGGGCTCAAAGCATTTATATGGATGGGATATTATGGATTAAAAGATTGTGGAAAACAGGGAAAAAAACGTGTTCGCATAAAATACTCATTTAACTTGGGTTATTTGAGCAGCTATGATGAGTAGGCGTTCAAGTTTTAACAGCAAAATTATATTAGGAGGATTATCGCAGTTGTCTTTTGTGTCTTAGTTCTCACCGAATGGTAACCTAATGTTTGCAAAAAAGTAATCTTCCTAGTTAAGTAACAGTTTGGGATCATCATACTTAGCCAAATGACATCTACTGAACATAGTCCTCTCTTTTGCTATAGCGGCCAGTTACAGACAACTTGCATTCACTGAATTCTTGCGAAAAAAAGCAAGAGGGAATAAAAGTTACCTATTGTACTTTTCTTCTGCCCAATACGATTATTTGTTGATCAAAATTTAATAACCATAACTAATCTTTCATAACCTACCATCATGTAGGGTTACATAACGAAAACTAACATTAACAAAACATACACAGGAAAGAAGAAGACTTAAAGAGCGCTACCCTTCATTAGCTTTAGCCGACCGAGACCTATCCGAGTGCCGGGTAATGCTGGACTCTTACCAAACGATGCTCAGCGAGCGGACTATCTGCGAAGGGAAATGTGCAATGGGCCGGCAATGTCCCACGGGTAAAGTGCATTTGCATACTACGCTTTTGCTTTTCCATTTTGTAACGTGGGTAGTTCTTTAGGGCTCGCAGAACTAGCTCGGTTTGGAACCCAGAAGTAAATTATTTCCAGTTTTTTTTAGACAAAGCTGTCACAGTGCTAGCAGCTTTATATTTGACAGCTCCTTTTCAGTAAACTTGAAAACGTTTTCTTAGGTTCGTTACACGTAGGTACAAGTTATGATAATCTTAATACACCAGAGCTAGTTAAAAAAGGCAAGCTCGCCGCACTGCACAATCGAGTTTTCATCAAAAATCGCTGATCCTTACATAGAAAAAAAAAACTTCTTATTTAATAACGTCTTTTAAAAATATTATAAACTTTAGTACACAGTCAATACTGTCTAAGATACAGTAACAGAACTCGATTCCACCCACTTGCAAAATTAACACATTGCTTGCACGCCATACTTAGGGGTCACCCAGGTCACCTACAAATTATGAATTTTCTATGGTGTCTGGCTTATTCAACTACTAGGGTAGGTAGATTGGTAGGTATATCTATCCGTAAGGACTTGTTCTAGGCAAGTTCATTCCATCTTATACTAAATCACTTTTTAGAATAAACATATCGTAACCTACAGCTAGCTCGAAAAAAGTTTAAAGCTATGTTGATTTGTATAATTTATTAGAATGTTGAAAGTATCTTTCCTGTTTAGAGACATAATCATGACTCATAAATGGACAGATAGGAGAAAAAATTGCAATTCTCGCCCTGATTTCTTTCTGTAACAGTACTACAAAACCCGGTTCTACTGGTAACTTGGTTCTGGGAGCCCTAATTCTTAAAGAGCGTGCATGCTTGATTCTCACCAGGGCATGTTAAGCCGGACACCAGATCTGACAACCGCCCGGGACCAGCTGGGACACCTCGGTAACAAATAAGAGTTTTGTTCTGCTTTTATTGTTACAAAGTAGACTATCGGTCTTCGCCCTGTTGTACCACCAAAATTAGACATCTGTCAAATCACCAAATTTAGATAAACTGTCAAATCACCAAAGTTAGACAAACTTTCAAATCACCAAAATCAGACGAACTGTCAAATAGACTACACTATGAACAAAAAAAGTTTGGCTTGGTGTAACTGGGCGAGGACTATCACCACGAGCTATCATCAAAGTGCTGTTTCTCGGCCAAGAGGTATCTGTCAAACAAGATACTTTCTACACCATCACATTACTACGTATGTATTATAATTAATTACTTATTTAATATTTGTAACTAAGTAAGTAGATACTGCACCGTGTATTTTGCATCAGTTTACAGGTATGGTTTAGTTTAAACATTACATTCACACACGCACGATCAGAACAAAATAGTCACTGTGAAGTATACATTACCAACACACGTTATGCTTATTATACTTAACTTTTATTATTATGTACAGTTTATTACAATTTTATTTTCAATCTTAAAACTGTTCAGGTAGAGGTAATTTTTCGGCTTCGCATGTAGCCCAAATAAAATAAATGTACAAAATAAAACGCCTGAGTAAAAGCTGTGACGGTAACAAATCGGCAGTATTTTTTATCTTAACAATTTCTTTAGTTTATCCTTTTTGTTCACTCGAAGGGGAAATAGTGCCCAGTTTTTCATGTGTTTTGTGTAAACAAAAAACGAGCTTTGATTTGAAACTCGAAAGGTAGGTTTAACAAATGTAATTTAAGTATGAATTAGTTCAAAGTTATCATTAGAAGAAGGGAAACTAAAAACGGAGAGGCTCTAATTAATTAATAGCTATATTATGTGTTAGCAAGTTAAAATCTGTGTTAAGAGAAAGCACAGCGTTATTTTTTTATTAGGAGCAGTTATATTTTTTTTAAACTAAATTTTCTTAAGACCTCCATCTAGGCGATGTCTTATTTATAGACTTTCTTTAGAGAAGCCGCGACAAACTAAGTATAATAAAGTTGCTAAGCAAGACGTGTAAGTCGAAGTTCTCACCGAGAGTGCCTTGAAAAGTGTTGCAGCGGAGATAATTGGCTATCCCGGTCACGTCGCCCGGCTCAGTACCAAGGCGTCGGTTTAGCTCTATTTCATAGAAATTTAATCCAGGGACTTCCTTAATAAGGCGCACGTCTGTAAATTGCAAACAACTATGCAGTCTGGAATTCAGACGTTAAATGAGATTAATGATGTTACTCTGAGAGTTGAGAGTTCTATGGCAAATTTTCTGTATCGAGTTTTGGAATTTCTGAACCGAACTACTCCAGTGTAAAGATCGATTCAAGAATAAGGTACTTTTGCTATGCGATTGTTACATCGGCTAGCGGACAAATTAACGGTGTGGACAACTATTCCTATCTTTAACGGCTTCTGCCGACAAACTGCTTTAATGCATGACGGGTGAAAACATGCTGCCAAATTTTACTCATCTTGAAAGATAAAAACTGAAAAAATAACAATTATATATACTTTTTTATCACCGGTCACCTAACGTCAAGATATTTACGTATCACAGTAGTTAGGTACTTATATTTTTTGGTTGAAACTAAATTCGTATTCGTTTTTATTTATTATTGGCTTATATTTTTTTAGTACACGTAGTGTTATTGTTTACTAAATAAGATACTCACTAAGCATAGTCGTATTACTGGGTACTTAAAAAGTTTAAATTCGAACATAACAAATTATTTTCGTTTGTTCTTGTCTGTCTCTACTTCACTTCTTATTTTCTTCAAATTAATAAGGTTCAAATTCCATAAAACACTTTTATGTTAGAATTTTAACACAAAAGACTACTCAAACTGTACGTTTAATTTATGTTTTTTGCGAAAAGGTTTCAAGTGCTAAAGCATTTTAATATTCTAGGAACGAATATTACGATATGTGATGATGAGATTTGACAACGTCAGGTTAAATAGAAACGTCTCTCACGATATTAACACTTCCTTTTGATGTTGTCTAAGATGAAATGACGCGCCCCTCCACCGGATCTAGGCAAGAGGGCTTGCTTGAATGCGTAGATGCAGCGGAGAGGCGCGTGATTTCAGCTTGGCCGATCTCTACATACAGATATTAACTAAGTGACTTATGATATTATGGGCTTAAAAGTATTAACCTTTGACTGGTGACCTGGTATTTGTGGGACGTATCTAGTGACGTGACGTCTAAAAGACGTAAACTTAAAATGGGCAATACTAAAAAAACTGTTAGGATATAAGAAATGTTAAGTTAAATATAGCATAAAATACATATTTTTATACATAATTAATTGAACGTGGGTTAAAAAAACAGCATATTTCGTGGTACAAATTAGTCTTTATTAATGCATGGCACTTTTCCATTGTAAAAGTAACAAACCTAAATTGGGCCTTCTAGCACCCTATTATTTAGTTAAAAAACTTATTCAACATATTTTTTTGTCTTTTAAGGCACAAATCAACAAATCGTTGTTATTGAAATAACTCTTAAATACAAGAATAAAAAAACTGCAACAGTCAAAATAGGAGCTAGTCGGAATGGCTACGAACATAGTCTTCACATAATTTCCTTACAACAATTTAGGCACATAGGTTTATCACAGTATGTACATGAGAATATAGTATGCCTTTTTAGACGACTAGGACATATGGCACAAGTTCTTTTAGCTCCGGTATGATTTTGGCCTATGGGATTTCTTCGCCCCCAGACTGCTCAGATTCTGCCTCACGATCACTATGCAGAATAAAGTCAGGATCGTCTATGTCATTGTCAAAATCACTGAACTCATCGTCAGTCTCTGTTAACAACTCTTGAGATATTTCTTGCTGGCTCCACAGACGTAAATTCTCATCCTTTTTATAGAACTTGGATGGTTATCATGCGACATTCTAAAAAAAAAACGTTAGTACCGGCGTGACGTTTGTAAGACACTATGAAATCGCGAACACTAACTGTCAATAGACACTATAGGTAATATCACACTATTACTGACCTGACGTCTGTGAGACGGCGAAAGCTCTATACAAGGAACACGGGCGTCGTTGAGCGGGCGAGCATGTCACTAAGTCAAAGGACACGCTAAATGCGGAAGGTACTGAGGCGCGCGGGGGGAAACGACGTACAGGTGGGCAGAAATATCACAAAAATATATCGCGGTGTCTGTGAGACGGGCAGGTCACCAGTTAAAGGTTAAGTGAACAAAAATGCAACACAGAAACAGTCTCAGTTATCAATAATAGGTTCCTCCCTTCATAATAACCGTGTTCCAATCGCGTGTTAACAAATCTAATGCGGTAATAAAACATTTTGTCGCTAGGCGTGTGCAGAACCGGGTCGAAGCGACAACCTCGGCAGCGGAAACCCTCGAACGCGTCCACCGTGGGTGACGTCGGAGTCGGCGTCGGCACCCTCAGGAGGTCCCCTTCCACTCTGTCCACCACGTCCACCGCCTCGGGCTATCGGCCTCGGTCGTCGCCTGCTGGCCTCTACAGTTACACTGGTGGTAAGCATAGTTTCGTTAGTCACCGCCTGAGCTACTTGGGTGGCACGAAAGACAAATCACAAGCGGGCCGGCAATCAGGCCTCGTCTTGGACGCACCACTGTCGCCAAGAACAGCTTCACACAAATCTAGGAACTTTGAAAGAGAAAATAGAGGACGCATCCATCATAGGTGATGTGGAGGCAGCATCCTCAGTTTTGGCGTCGGAGGGCGATACATTTTGGTCTTTATCTGCAAGACTGTACTGTTTCACTAGTAGTAAGCCACTGGACGGTGTCAGCATTAAATTATTAATTGAAGTCAAACTTCTAACCTTCATCATTACTTTAGGCTTTTTCAGTAACGGTGGTAGAAATCACTATAGAAAGGAACACAGAAGAAAATCCGTCCAGCTAGAACAAATTTCAAACCAATAATTTACAAGTCGGCAGATTTGGAAATCCACAATTTCCAAATCTGCCGACTTGTAAATGGACACAATTATAGATCTGAAATCTATAATTGTGTCCATTATTTCAATATGTCACTTTGACATACATCTTAAGATCTGCGTAGTTGTCATTTATTGGTGTAATAATTTCTATCTGACTATTGAAAAAATAGCTCTAAATGAAATGAATATAAAGCATACAAGAGATCCTTTATATAGATCTGAGAAGTCTACTGTTATGTAAATTTATATACCTACTAATATATTTCAGCTGGAATGAATACCCGAATAATCGCCTATTGTGTTACATGTTAGGTCGGAGTTCACACTTGTCATGACCTATTGTTAAAAATCTATTGAATTCTAAGAAGCTTAACAATTCAGTTGTAGACAGTGATAAAGTTAATGTAAAAAATAAAAATGTTTTCTTAGTAAGAATCCGTTCTTCAATTAAATTGCGTTTCTACATGCGAGGGTATGTTCTTATAATAAATAAAGAAGAGCAAAATACCTGCAAATTCGATTCGAGCTATTTTGTTTTATATAAAATGCGTTATTAATTTCACTAAGCTTAAAATGAGCTTGCGTGCATGTGATTGATAATAATTAAATGTGGACCTTCGCGTGTAACATTAACGTAACACATTTTATTTCCCACTAAGTATGTAATCTAGTCCTATTATTTTACATGAATATTTAATAATGAGATTATTACTTTGTAGTCAAGTTTATACACAACGCATTAAGATCCCTGTTCTCTGTATTTACAAAAGCTGTGTCACAAACCAATAGTAAAGCTATAATATGAATAAAGAGCAATATCTTCAGGTCTTTGTTCTATAAAGTACAAAATGATACCATATTACGGTACATTCAAATACTAGTCGACCTGTCGCGAATTTTTCGGTGCATCCCTGATAAAAATCAAGTCATCACTTTCGAAATGAGTATTGGAAACTGACCGCGCTCCGTTTAACGAGTGTTTTACGGCCATCTGTGTCGTTTCATTAGGCTTTACTGGCAAGTAAAAGGGTGTTTTCGTGTGCTATTAGGTTCATTAGAGGCCTAAACAAGGCCGATAGGCCTTTGCTAAGCTTTACAAACGTGCCATCGCTGCGCTGAACGTTCAGTTTTACGTACGAGTAATTCTGAATAACGATTGCCTTCATGGGTTATTATATGCTAATGCACTTAGTCATCGCTACTGGTTGAAAGCTGTTCATAAACTAGCCACCAACCATGTACTGCATTACCAACGAATACTTATTCTTGGACTAACACAAAGTCTTATTTCACAGAACTTGGAACCACATTTACTTCGAATGTAAATTAATTAAACTAGCGTACACTGGACAATTTGATGCAATCATTGGTTTTTCTAGCGGAATAATGGAACGTTATGGATGACTAATAATTCTAAAGGTTTTTTAGTACAACACATTGAGATGAATTGGATGCCTGCAAGTTCTATGTTAGGCTGTTACCTACTACTTTTTTGATAACCAGATCACGTACACATAAAAAAAACGGAAGACAGGCCGCGATGGCGCGTAATGGGGTGCCTATGTCCAACCGGCGTCGATACCTACTCTGTTCTGTCTTTCAGCTCCATCCAGGCCGTCCCGCTCGGCGTCAGGGCTGAGCGTGCACAGGGTGACGGACCCCATCGGCGGCGGCACGGCGATGGCCGTGGGCGGCACGGAGTACTCCAGACGCCGCGCCGCCTCCGCCCCGGCTACGCCAGCCCTGTCGCCCGCCACCTCTCCGCCCGGCTCGCCACACAGAGGTCCACACAATAGGTGATTATTTCTTCATTTATATGCTGGGATTGTCTCTTAAGCAGAGGAAGGCTTGGCTAAGGTTGATTTGGATGGCGGACCCAGCTTGCGACTATTTGCATGTAAGGGTTACAGGTATACAAGGTTTTGTTTTTTAAGCATGCTAATTTTAAAAAGGAAATTCAGGGGCAAACTCAAAACTCACTAACTGTCTAATATATTTGAATTGAATTGAATTTGTCAATTATTTTTTTTTTTTTATTGTGCGTGTATGACCGTCGAAATCTCCGTAGACGGAATTTCTTGCTGAAGGGAGACGCTACACGGTAGATCCAACGAAATAAGTATATCCAGGTTATAGCTGGGTGTACTCTCAATTCAGCAAGATGGATCAAAAGTACGTTTAATCTTCTTTTTGACTATTAAATCGGCTTGGTCCACTTTGAAAATGTAACGCTCGCGGCTACAATGTATTCGATTGTTCATGTTTTCTTAAAGTGCTATAGTTTATAAAACTAGTAAATCTTCTCATTCGACTTTAAAATTTTAGTTTATACCTTATCCATTCATCAAAAAACCATACAGTGCTACGGTACTTAGATTGAATAAAAACATACCTTCATATTAAGTTCACATGCTGTCTTAAACCTGCGGGAAGGATTAATCGCATCGCTTGCTTTCAAGTCCAACGCGATCCAATTGTCTAATGCAGGGTTTCTCAAACTTTTGGCACCACGTACCCCTGTTAAAATTTCCAGGTGACAGCGTACCCCTAATTAATTAATTGCTCCCCCCACCCTCCCAAAGAAAATAATAAAATTGGCTATTGAAGAAAATAAGGTTTTTTTTAGGAAAATAAGGCATCAAGTCAATTTCTGTACTTAGTTTTTATCATGACCAGGTGTGAAAATCCACTCTCACATAAGTATGTTGTAGCAAAGGGCAAAAGCCACCATTACGTAAATTTTGTCGCGTACCCCTTGCCCTCGAATGGCGTACCCCTAGGGGTACGCGTACCCCTCTTTGAGAAACCCTGGTCTAATGCAACCAAATCCATACACGGTCTAGGTATCAGGGCGGAAGTAGGCAGTCTACGCCCTGCCAATGCGGATACAGGTGTCGCCTTGACCTCCTCGCATGATGTTCTGACACTATCATTAAATCGGCAAATCGATTTGTACTGTAATTGATGACAGTCGTGTAATGTAGAAGCAGATATCCATCAATGTAGGTTAGGGTTATTCTTGATGTCTGACTTCGCATGTTAATAGGGATTGGATATAACTAACCTTGTTTATAATTTTGGGTTAGATATATTAAGGAGCTAGGTAGTATAGAAAATTGTGTGATAGTTTAAAAACCTATGTTCAACGTTTTGAATTATTATGATTAAAGTCCTTCATGAAGGTAACTTTATTGAATAATTATTAATGTTTTATCATTTGGCGATGCTATTAAGAGCAATTAATAATTAATTCCGATGCACTGCAATTTTAATATTTCCAGTCTAGGTATAAGTTGCAAGTCATTATTCAAGGCCTTTCGACTTTTTTTTCTGTCGCTCTACCTTGCAGAGTACATTTACAAAACAGCCATGCCATCAGCTTGCTATCCCAGATGGTGTAGAGTTGTGTTTTAAACAACCAATGCTGGGTTTTGGAAGGGACGTAAAAAGGTATTTGTGAAGGCCTTCAAGATCAGATTGACCAGTTCAGTAATAACTGGACCTCACTCACGGTTGTTTCCCATCAAGCGCAGTCCGGTCATTGTGGTCTTCAATGAAATAGCATCTTAATAATAAAAAAACCTAAATATCCGATTGCCATAAAAACACATCTTAAAACTACGGACATCATCGCTTCACTCAATCTGACTGCATGTTAATATTTTTTGCTTATTTTCGTCAGCGAGTAGGTACTTTTATGAACATTTGGTTTGTTAAGTTTTTTCTTACCCTTTTCAGTGAGCTTGTTGCCTAAGATTTTGTTATTGTCATATTTAATTTATCATTAGTTAAACTCAGTTGTTTTTATCCCTCTCTAGGGGCGGATGTGCCTGGGTGATACCGACTGTGGAATGGCACCCCGACTCCATGTGATCACGCTTCGTCTCCTTAATGCACTTCATACCAGGTTATCATACTTTTTGTTTGATTCTCATTTTTGTATTGTTTTTTTTCGTTATTACATTGTACATGTACAGTCGATATGGTGGTGTAGCCTAAAGTATACAGTTGTTGTTGCTAGTGTTGTTTACGTACAGCTACGGCAATGTGGTTCTACTATGTTTGTCATCCCATCTCATAATACTCGTAGCTTGATCTTGATCAAACCTTTAAACCTTAAACAACTACCTACTCTGTAAATGAGCACATCTTGTAACACAAGAAAATTACGTTTTCAAGTTACCAAATCTAGTCCTAATCGAGTAAAAACCTAATGGTGATTTATGTAGCGAAGCTAAACTGTATAGATTCGTCGAAGGCTTCGGTAGCAGCATGTGGCGGTGCCCAAGGCCCTTTGTGTCGGATTATCTCGCTATCTGCACGCCCTTCACGTTTCCACTTCAATTGTGTTATCACATTATACCTGACTATTTTAGAATCTAGGCCAATCTTGGAAAATACCTGGGGCTTTTACTTATATAATAAGCCTTACAGAAGATTTTTTTTCATCCTTTTTAATCATGAAAAAAGGCGAAGTTATGCTCTCACTGCCTTCATACTTGCAAAGTTTGTAAGTAATCCTTCTTCGAGGTCCTTAGAGCCTTTGAACTTCTGCTTTTTAATTAGATTTAGTTGTTGAATAAATTATTCTGATAGCTGATCACATGAAACAGCAAATCAAAAACTTTTGCAATCATCAATGACAAAATACTTTGGATCCACACATGTTTTTTAACAGCACTGTTCACCTATTTAAAGTAATGATAGTAACTTATGAGTAACTGTTAAGAAAATAAACTGTCCCAGCAACAACTAGGGATGAAGTCGAGGGTGACCTGACCCACTTCATCATAAAATAGGCAGAAGAACCAATGAAGTGAGCTTCGCACACGTAGGCGAGCTCTCGAAATCGAGACGCTCTTTGTCTAAGATTATCTCGGCGTAGTGGGCTCTCCGCGCTTCCCGTGCCATTGTGCACGGATAAAAGGTAAGCCTCAGAATACAATAAACACTCGCATTGTGAGAGAAAAGAGCACCTTTAAAAGAACAACTAAATTAACTAAGGCCTAAAACGCCGGTAATTTTGAGTGCGCAGTCCCTCAAGTTAATTGGTGGTTAGCTGTCGCTTATTTAACAACCTTTTAGACAGTTAGTATGAATCATGGATGTGACATGATCTTGAAATGTTCAATGATAATTATAATAAATATGAAATAAGCAAGCCGGTGGTGCAGTAGTGGATCGTCACCGATCGTTGTTGTCTTGTCAAGCAACAAGGATAGGGTTGATTTTCGCGCACTAAAATGACTACTACACTTGTAGTTCAACACATGCAATAATATCCTGATGTGAGCTGGCGTATATTTACATAAATGAAGTGTATTTACTTTAAAAAATACACACTAGAAAAAAAGGCAAAAAAACACAGAAATCTATTCAATTCCTTATACCTAGGCGCTCCTAAAAATTTGGCAAGTATTTGCCAAACCAGACTGTTTTAATAAACTTTCCACTCTGGCGCTATGTTGAACTGTTCACTGAAAATGTTTTGAATGGTTTAAATGAATTAGGTTGAGAGCCAATTTCATTTGAATGTATCCCCAAAGTGTACCGTTGTAGGAATACAAGCTCGTAAAATAAAATGTCACCCCAGTCGATTGGTATTGGCCCGACAATTTCTATTTGTGTAGCGCTGTTGACCTAAGTACTTATCGGAACAAACTGCTGTAGCGCGATTAAGCCGAAATTTCCTTAGGAATTATTTGGCGCACTATTCAATTAGTACTCAATCGATCGATAAGAATTAAGTACTTTACTGCACAAATACGTACGTTGATCAGCCTTTCCGAAAACAGACTTTGTAGTACATTATAGTAGCGCTACAGAACGCACAGTTTCGTAGCATGTAGCATTCGTAACTTAACATATCTCTATGCTACGAGTACTACGATACTTATGCCCTGTAGTCATTCATACAATTTTTATTAAATTTATAAAATCCACTACTCTACGTTAGCTTTTTTATTGACTAGCTGTACCTAAGCCTATACTTTGGCTTCAACAGCTGTACCGCACACCGGGATGGAACAACGGAACACAGCGAGAGGCCCTCAATCTCTAATGTTGTATTAGCAACGTGCTTCGAGGCCAGTGGTGATCGAGCCTCGGCTTAGGGTGGCTGGGAGATGGCAATCGGATGTCGATGGCTTGAATTCCTACCATTTGCGTTTGTGACCACTGTGAGAGTGTGAGATCTCACCGTATTGTTTATGAATACGAGTATATGCGTGTAGAGGGCCAAGTGCCAGTTTCAATCACACTCTACCAAAGCGTAAACGCGAATTCGAATTGCAAAACCAATAACGTTTATTAGGTGCCACCAGAGACGCCACTATGGGGCCATAGAAATTCACGTTTACGAGCTCGTCGAGTGTGACCGAATAAAATCCGCACTTGACCCTGCTAGTATATGTGTCCAAAGTTTTGGTGTTTACGACGTAAATCAAGCAGACTTAAAACAAAAAGGAGTTTCGATACTTATCCCCAAGTTGAATTTCGGAACAGCCATCACTACGCTTGGCACTTTGGAAATGTATTCTCTGATTTTTTATCAGGCATTGATTTTATTTCATTGTTTTCCTTACTACTTATCGGTTACTTTTGATTGGAACCTCCTTTGCCATATATAATTTGAAGGGAGGCTCTTTAGGATTATTCTTAGTATTACGAAAAAGAAGTAAGCACCTAATGCTCGGAATAAGTACTATGAAAGATTTCGTGACGCCAAATGAGCGTTTTGCGTAGGTTGATTGTAGGTATTGTATTTGTTTGTTATTAAGATTATAAATGACTGATTATATGATCTCTGGCATCCATAGCACAAGTTCCACTCGGTTTCGGCCAAGATGAACTTGGATTAAGACATGCCAGTTATTTGTTCATTTAATAAACATGCAAAGTGTGCATACCTATCTTTAGTACACGGTTGACGTAATAACACCAGTTGGATAATGTTTTTATTATAAGATGAAACCTACTTACAATCTATAAAAGTGTATTATACACTGGTCTTCTTGCGTTTTGGACTTTTTCCTTAGCTTGTGGCCATTGCTAGAGATGTTTGTTTATTCAATTTCATTAAACTTTTCAGATCCCGACCCGTCCAGCGGTGTTCGTAGCACACCTCGTTCCGGCAGACGCCCGTCCGCCCGACCTCTCCTCGCCATAACCTGGCTTCGTAGCGATACAGCAAAACCTCCATGATTGGTGGATATGACGGTATGACAGACAACACACGTCTGTGATTGGTGGACACTGCAGGCTTGTCTGGTGACGACCTCTGTGGTTTGTGGAGGATGTATAACTCTTCACAATAACCAGATGCCTCAGTGAAAAAGTGCGTGGGGTTCGCTTGATGTGGTGCCACTAGTGGGTGACAGCATTACTTTGATTCAAACTATTGCGTTAAAAAGCTATAAAAACAAGACCAGCTTTCAAGGTCGTTAAAAGCACAGTACTTTTAAGGCTATGAGCTTTAATGTAAAAACCAAATGGTGTATTATAGCTAAATTGTACAACGAAACACAACTAAAGACGTTGTCGGCATGGGCTAAGCTTTTATTGCTATGAGCTTGCGTGAATCCGTGTTAGGTATTTTAGCCACCACAATAAATAACAGATGGATACTTGATTACAATAATAATTGCCTGCTCATAACTTAATATACTCCTCCATCGAGTCTTTTTAAACAAAATTACAGAGGTTCGGACCTAACAGGAAATAAATAATAAATTCTAACATATACTTATCTTCTAAATGTCCTTTGTGATTTCTGGCTGGCTACACGACGGTTTGGTTGTTTAAGTTTTTCTTAAGTATATCATTGCCAGTAAATTGCCCTTTCTTAGCGGGGAATAAGAGTGCTTGGCTAAAACGCACACCAAGAAAAAGGTTTAGGTGTTAGTTTTAAAAATAAATTAGGTATGTGAGACAAGGAATAGGAATTAGTGGGACTGACAACGAGTTGCACAGGTGTACTTATTTAAAAATAAGTTTTCATTCTTAATAGAAATGTGACTTCTGCATTACAAGACGTTCTCTCAACTCCTCTCTTCTAATGGAACATTCTACAATCCTGTCCTGTCCAATCACGAATAACTAAACATTTAGGTAATGACTTCTAGCTTAAATAGTCATCATTTTACTCTTCTTTGTTATTAATAATAATGAAAATAAATGAAAGAATAAACGTCTGACCTATTTCAAATACCAACTACTTTCATACCTATATGATTGTTTTTTTAAATGCAAAACAAAAAAGTCAATACGAAAGAAATGTTTTTTAAATTTCGTATATTCTCCAATTTCGTAATTCAATAGTTCAATTAGTGATTAACTTTTCAATTTCGTAAGTACATTTATTGAAGTTACTGTGTCGTAGTTATCGGCTGATTGGTTTAGAAAACGTCCATCTGTACAAATGGTCCAAAGAATAAAATGCGTCCCAAAAGTTTTTAGAATTGCTTCGTAAGCCTTTTTTTAAAAAGGTCCCAAAAACCTACAGACATGTGTAACAAAGATCTATTTTCGGATACTTTCAATAGGTATGAAAATAATTCTTCAGAACTTCTTCAATGTCTAAAATCTATCCTGTTAATGTTATTCAGTTAAAATACAAATACATCGAGTATACAATGCATAGGATGTATGTAGTTAAAATTTATATTCTGTAAGTGTTTTATCCAACAGCAAACACACAAACGTCCAAATGTAAAATATTTCCTAAATAATGTTACAATTTAACAAGATTTTTTGAAATCAGATTAACGAAGAACATAAAATTATAATCTAACCCAAATTTTCAAATACAATGAGCTTTAAAGCTTCACTAAAAGATACAGAAAACTTGTAGCTATATTTTTTAAGGTAAGTGATATTCATAAACCTTTTTTGTTATGTTGCTATACCTACAGTAAATATTTAAAGAACCCATTAAACCTTTGCATATATACGTAGTTTTAAAAATATATTCGAATGTGTTACGTTATTGGAAATTGATGTTTATCGTTACCGAGAAATGTCTTATTAAAGTTTTAAAAGCCCATATCGATATGGCTTACCGACGATTAAGTCTAGATTAAACAAGATGTGTTTAAATCTATTTTCGGAGAATACTACCTAATTCCTTTCAAAGTAGGTAATAGGTGGCTGTGAAACATGTGATTTGTATCAATCACCGATGTTGTCGATTGTAATTGGATGAAATCATTATTTACAATATACAAAGAGATTTGTAATCCTTTGTAGGTTCAATCCGTCTCATCTCATAACGCCAACTTCGCAAAATGACAACTTCTCTGAATGTCAACTTTTCGAAATGCCAATTTCTCATGTAACGCATACCGAATAAACCAATATATTTAAGTTCCTGAATACTGAACTACAAGCCAAGGTATTAAATTACAATTTGATTTACTGTGCAATTTTTTTTTTTTGCCCATTACGCCTAGTAAAACTATGTTATTATTTGTGCCGGTCGCAACTTCTAAAGTTGGCATTTTGAGAATTTGGCATTGTGAGAAATTGGCACTTTGAGAAATTTTGAGGAGTTGGAATTTTGCAATCGGTTGGCATTTAGCGAAGATGGCATCATGAGATGAGACGGTTCAATCGTCTGGTCTTTTGAGCGGTAGTGCAAGAGCATAATATCTGTTTTAAATTTAATAAGCTTAGTGAATAGAGAATGTGATCGAAAGAGGTAGATAATAATTATAGATAAAGAACGGTCTGGCTGGCACAGATTCGTTAGAATTTCTACTTTCAATATCGTGTACCTAGTAATCACAATTTTTTCATATTTTAAATCTATCGTAGCTAGAATAATCTCAGCTCATGAGCATAACATAGTTTTTACTTAATTTAGGTTTGGCTTAATGGTAATGCTATTTTGTATGCCAACGAAATACCATTGAAAAACTTTATTTTAACGTACTGATTTAATCTTGAGTTCCATTCTTGATAGATAGTTTTCAATAAAGGAAATTAATATTTCCTTAAAATTCGGATGACATCGATTTGCTACTTTGCTACTGTACACAGCTACTTAAAACCTGTGTAGATAATGCTTTCTCCTCAGCTTTAAAATTAAAAGAATGCTGGCTAATGAGTTAGTGGCCGTAAACATTTATTTTATTGGTTACAAAGCTCTATATTGTAGAGTATGCTAGACATGCCAAACGTTTAACATAGCAGTTAGGAAGTGATATTTATGTGAAGTGTGTCTGGACGCGTTTAAATTTAAGTGACCTCTGTAACGAAGATGTCGATGTCGTTTGAAGTAAAAGTGTAAAGGTCGCTTAAATCTGAAGGCGTCTGAACACCTGGGGTGCGTTCCGAATTGAGTCGAAATCGATTACATCGCGCTCACAGAGCGTCCCGAATTGAAATATCGCGCTGTCATTCATCTAACGTCAGACAGCCTGACGTCATGGGTGACGTCACTAACGGCGCCATATTGCGTTCACTACGATAATGCTCCAGAGCGATATCACCGTGAGCCTTATGTCAGATTCATAGATGAAACGTCAAACAGACATTTTAGCGTAAAAATATTATTGACAATATTTCTCAGAATAAATCTTTGCTGGGACAAATCTTTTTCTGTGATAACGTAACAGAAAGTTTTACTACAAGAACCGCTAGTTTAACCTCGGAATGATAGAAATTAAAAGTTAACAATTGTTAGGTTATGTATCACTATCTAGCGGTCCGAATTGGTTTTGACGCTGATAGCGCTGTGAGCGCTGTTGACGCGATATTTCAATTCGGGACGCCTGATATCACCGTGAGCGCTCACATTACTGTAATCGCATTACGGACCGCACAGCTGATCTTTGTACGTAATAGCAAAAAAAGGTATTTTCATCAGTGTTCTAGTACTCTATAGTAAACGCTCTGCTCATTATGGGGCGCTCTGTGTGGAATAATTTCCAGGGATATTTATTTATATGGGCATGCATGTAGTCAAATAAGCTTATTTAATGCTTTTGCCCCAAATATTATGGATATGAACTCATCAGCCAGCCTTTGTAGATACTTTCTTGGATCTATTTAGAAAATACATAATTTGCGAGAAAAAGCATTCACTCAAAGTCGGTGGTAACAATAAAGTTGAAGCTACTGAAAGCTGAGTTTTAAATGTTTCATTCGAAATCACATTAAAATGCCACAAAGCCTATGCACGACTACTTATCTAGCGGACGTCAAAAATAATACTTTCCATTTTGTCTGGTTTAATGGCACGGAACGTGTTAAATAATTAGGGACAATAGATACATTTGGAAGTTTTGCATCAGGTCGGTCATTTCTTGCTATCCTAACTTACTTTGATAATTGTGCACGCTGCATATAGAAATAAGGTAAGGAACAGGGCTGGCCCACGATGGTAAACGCTGGGGTTGTAACTAAATAAACGTGAAATATGTCTGTTTAAGAATATGACACTTTTTTGAGTAGTTATAGAAAATGCCCTACGTTTCATTATTTCTTTCTTAGCTTAGAATGATGGCACCTAGAAATAATAGTCCCGTACCAAAGGGGGTCACAAACTGACAAAGAACAGCCAGCCTCTTATAAACTGAATCTAAATTAATTTATTTATTTATTTATATTCTCAGTCAACCCTCACTTGTCAGATTTTCTCTGCCAAGCGTTGGAAAAAAAGTACTGGCATTTTTTTCTGATATTATACCTAATAGGAAAGTTTGGTCATGTAAACTAACAGTAATTACCTATATCATTCTGAGTTACAATTAAGTACCTACCCATAAATATAGGATAAAACTTAACACAGTGGTAAGTTTTTTGTGCCTTTGTAACATGCCAATGCATATGTAGGTATGGTGTTATGAGTGTGACATCAATAAATTGATCACAAGTTTGTCAGTTTTCTGAGATCCTATCGCCAGATTTTGACCTAGCTTACTGAACGAGTGCCGAACAGCTGGTTTCTACCGGTGGCACGACGAGTCATGAATAGACTTAAGTTCTAGGTGTAATTATTCTGAAATTCTTAGCTACAACCCTAGTTCTAGAGTTAAAAATTGTTGCTCAAATTGAACTCATCCGTTCCTGGCACAGCACAAATTGATTTAGCTCCGCACTAGAGCTCTGCTCACGTAGCTAGTAGTTATTCACTCTGAGGTTGAACTACGTTGTGAAATTTTGCATATCTCTTGTCTCTCTCTTTCACTCTTAGGCTTAGCAAAATTAGATTGTGATTTAGATGCCTTTGGCGCGGTGGCAATGTAGATTAGAAATATATGTAAGCTATAGCTTGTTCTGAAAGTGGAGTCATAAAGACTACTCATGAATAAGATTGTAATTAAAAACGTTTTATATATAAATTTTAAAACGCTGCCACTGTAGCTTTGTTACAAATTTCTCTAATATAAGTGTATATAGTAGGCATCAACTGTCTTTATACTCAAGTAAGAGTAATCCATTCAGTCATCTCCAGACCAGCAGCCATTTGCTATAAGTTCAACCAATCACCATTGAAGCGTAACACTATGCCGCTATATTGGATGAAGTCTCCTTGCTATTAATTTCTTTTCTATGCTGAGACGGTAAGTCCACATTGATAGAGAAAAAGCTGTGATTGGTGGTTCCTGCACTCGAAAATCTTCTAAGTAGGTACCTGCCTACAAGGTAGTTTTTCGTATACTAAATTTTGATTTGAACAAATGGCCAAGGTGACGTTTGACGGCTTTAGATTTTTGTGACCCATCTTAACACTTGGGTCACCTAAAAGTGAAGGCATCTATCTGTACAAGAATTCATATCCACACGAGTTCATTTCATAGTTGGCATCTGTCTATAGCTCATAATCCTTCGTATCGGGCCATGTGGAAAGTTCAGTATTTTATAATGTAGCGGGACGAGAGTTTAAGTCAATCTTGCGCACTTGGCCCTCGTAGTCATTAAGTTTGTATCTTGCCTACTGAACTAACTCTGTTAACCGTGACTATAAAAACGAATGAGTTACCTACTGGCTGGTAGATTATAAGAAAGAAATATGTTTGTACGAATATGAAGCAGTAACTTTTTTTACATTCAACTTGACCCATCTACTCCAGAATTTGACTTCGTGGTGTAAAAAAACTGTTTTTAATTACTGTTTTTTTTAAAATTAAGAGAAATCTATATTAGGTTTAATAAAATACATATTTTCAACTTACCGAATACCTAAACCTGTACACAAATTAATCTATCAGGAATGACAATATTTTGTAAGATCTTTAAGAGCACTATTTTGTCATGTAAGTATTCACTTATTAAATACTATTTTGTGTGAAGCATTGATGAATTACATAGTTTACAAAGTTTAATTTCAAGAAAATATATACATATATTAAGTATTGGAAATTTCACACCTTGTAATTGTATTAATTGGAGCTCATATTTTCCATGTTATTATATTAATAGTTTGATAAAATATTTTTGTAAAACCAGCCTACAAATATGGAACTCTACTGTCGGCCGACACAGACAATTAAGAATCTATTTTTAATTTAGTAGCCTTCAATCAAATCATTGAGTTTTAAAAACTGAAAGTCGTTTTGGATAAAATATTTAAAAGTTGACATTTAATATGACCATTTATTTACCGATTCGGTCGGATACATACTTTAGGTTCTGAATTAGCAGGCTGGTTGAGTCGTAGACGGTACGATAATTGCTGTTGACTACAATAGGTAAAACTGTACGCGGGAGGGCTCGTCTAGCGTAGGACCTTGGTGCTGCATAAACACGGCGACTCTTTGCTGCAATTTAGACACGACAAAGTCGTATAGGTATAGTCTACTTTAAAGGCTTAAAACAAAAGGCAGCTAAGTTAGAGCAAACACGAGGTCACTCGGCTAAGTTCGCAACTACAAAACGTCGACCCATCCAACACAGTCATAACGGATACCCGTAAAACGCAGAAGATCGGGAGTTTCATTACCGCACCACCAAAAATATTTATTAAAACAGATTTATTAAGACTATTTATTAAGTGTCAACAGCAATTTTTGTAAAAGTTAGTGATGAATAATTTTATCAAAGAGTGATATTTTGTTGATATTTGAATGAAAGCAATAAAGCTACGAATGATCGCAATAGTGGCATGAAGATAATGGTTATGTACTCTGTATATTTTTAATATAAAATTATATTTAACTTTGGTGTATTTATTTCGTGAACCTAGTCTTGTACCTAATGTCCCAGTGGCTGATGTCAGGGTCCTAAATTAAAATCCTAAATCAGGCAAGTAGTAACGAGTAGGTATGTACATACCTACCTACAAATCACTCGTATGACAAACTCCCCACCTTGGCACAAAACCAAAACATTCTATAGTCCGTTCGGGTTAAGAATGCTGTTAATTCATACTTGTCCTTCGATCTAGCGCGCACCCTAACCAATCAAATCGTTCCTAATTAGAAAGTCAAGTCAAGTGACCAGTTGAACGCATACTTTAGAACGCAAGGTTGTGGATTTGTTTTTTTTTTGTGTGGACAGAATTAAATTTTATAATACACTGCATTCTTAACGTGAACAGACTATAAGTAGACGCTCATAATATGTAAAGCAGGTAGTCAATTATTAAAACACATTAATTATGTCAATATCATTATGTATTTATTTATGTAGGTACTTAAAAACTTGGAGCTAAAACATTTTAATTAAAATCTTATTTTTATTATCATAATAATATTCCTTTTCAACAACGATTCTGACAATGTTCTATTTCCTCACTTATTACTTCATTATCTATTACATTACAAAAATAATTTTATTTATAATCAGGAATTGGAACAAAAATCTTAAAATTCTAGATCAAATTGGCATATTTTGTGTTCGGAAAAATACGTGTGTAGGTTGTTTCTAATCATGGAATTAATTAAACACCTTATGTTTCAAAGGGATGCGTTGGCTGATAGTTTAGGTCGTACAGCCGACGGCATAACAGGCTACTCATTTCCCTTTTACCTTGAATGAATGTCATTAATTGACAGGATTTCAAAAGAGTTCCTCCTTACTCTATTTAAATCACAGGATTTTAATTCCTGTCCATGACCGGAAGTTGGTAGCCTGTGAACTGTGTTCTGTTACCGATGCCAAGTGCCGAATTAGGTACACCTCTGGAAGCATGATTTTAGTGTCGTATGTTACCGCCGTGTTATCCCTATTACGGCCACAAGCCCTAAACTAAACGTTTCCGTCGTCCGTAGGTAATAGAAAAACGCTGTAGGACTCCTATCTAAAATTTAGAAATTGACGCGTAATGTGGTTTGCATTTTTGCTTTTGGATTTTTCATATCTACTGGATACAAAAAAAACAGCTACTCATAGGTTCTAAATTCGTATTTTAGCTGTTTTTTATGGATGCCCCCCTGGCATACTGTAACCAGGGGGGGATTTATAAAATCGCTTTAATGAACGAACGTCGGTTTTAAGGCAATTTTAAGGATGTTCATTGGTTTTTATGATTTTTCAAGGTACTCTACTGACTTATGTAACCTGACTAATCAGTTACTTTACATAAATGGCGTGTGTTTTAAGCTTTTAAAAAATATATATTTGGTGTGCGATAGGCCGATTTAAGAATTTTGTTGCGACCTCCGGGTGCGACTGCAGTTGTTTGCACTGCAGATATAACAAAAACAAAGTTAATACAGGTGTTTACTCAATAAACTAGGTAGGTACTAGGTACACTGATGTGACTGAATCCGAGTTCCTACTCAGGTCCGTATTCTGAAAAAGATGCTTAGTGATTCATATGAATTGTTAAATTTCAATTTACTCACACTTGAGTTTTTTATTTCACAGAATAGATGCGCATGCGATAGCACCACATTAGGAAGATGACGTTTCCTTTAAGTTCGATCCATTTTACACTTATCAAAATGCATTACATTAAAAAAAATGTTTTGGTAGTTGACTTAAAATGGTAACATAAAAATATCTTAACAAACAGGTGTAGTGTTTACATCATAGTCCTTAAACGTTAAATTTATATAAATGCATTGTAAATAAATATTAAACAAATAATCACATTGCCTAAAGAAAAACGAATACCTACTTAGCTAAAAAACACAGCTGGAGCAAGTGCTTAGAATTGAATGGGAAATGACAACAGTGCAGCGACGGCCGACTGCTAAACTGACCACCAATGTGCAAAACATTGTTTGCGCAATGAAGTTTGAAGATGGACGTAGAATTATGTGTAGGGACAGACAGACACCTTTAGGGCCGGCGCCCACCATCGGCATCGGCACGCTTCAGGCTTTTAAGGTGGCAAATAGTAATATACTCTAACATAATGGCAATGAAGTAGAAAATGACGAAACAGAAACAGAACAAATGCATTTTGTTTTTACGAGAACACATCACGGAAATTTCTACTTTATTGCCATAATGTTAAAGTATATTGCTATTTGCCACCTTAAAATCCTGAAGCGTGCCGATGCCGATAGTGGGCGCCGGCCCTTAGAGTTATATGACCCATGTCAGTAGCGACATCTTGTGGCATGCTTTGTTTGTAGTGCCAACATGCTTTCTTTGTATGTGTGTAACCGTGTAGGTTCTTACCTGCGTAACAAATTACGTTGTAACCCAGAGGTCGTTAAGTTATTACTTACTCAATATGAGAACGTAGGTATGAACCTACATAGCTATACACGGGCAAGGAAAGCATGATGGAACTACGAAAAAGCAATAAAACTACATGTCGCGATTGAGATAGATCATTTAACCGCAAAGGCGTCTGTACATACTTCGTTATAATGCCTAATACTTTGCTCACAACGGTATCACTAAAGCAGCAACGGTAAGCATTTTGTTATAAATCTTTTTAAATTAAAGGTAGGTACATAATTTAAGTGGGATCATAATTTGATACTAAAAGACTATCCGTACAGTAGTTTTTAATTATATTTATATGTTTGTTTCTTATTAGTCTCACAAAAACTGCTAAGTTTTTTAGCCTAGTAGGCTCAAGTATCTTTTGTAGTAGGGACAGCTAGCGGAACTTTACCACTTTATTTATATAAAAAAAATATTAGTCCAAAAGTGTTTACATATTTTTGTCGCTGACTGTACACCTACTTTGACTAGTTGTTATCTATACTGATCGGCACTTAAACGTTATAGTTAAACGAGTTAGATGGTATAATGCCTTAGTGAAAGAGTGACCCCCTTATTCATAAAAACCAACGCAACGTTAAAGAATAAGCTACTGACGTGTTTTGTCACCTACTCGTAAATGGCGACAGCAAGAAGAATGAAAGGGACAAAGTGTTACAAAAGTTAACGTGATGATAAAGTGCTGTTTAAGTTTTTTTATGAATTAGGGGGTTAGAGGTTTATTCTTCATCTCGCCGTGCAAAATATAGTAGACAGGGCCTAACAATTAGGTAAGCTTACCAACGTAATCAGATTCAAAGGTTTTTTTTTCAGATATTATTTGCAAAAATATTCGATTGTCCAGCACCAACACTGGAATCCTACAACCTATAGTTATCTATACATCGATATTAACTATGAAGTAATTAAACTGACAAGTAGACTAGGGGTGTAACCCCCGAATCCATAAACGCGAATCATCGTCGAGCATCCCTCAGAAGTACAGCTGTCCCTTTCAGTTCTATTGACAATTTACGGGATAGCATGAGCGTTGATTGACGTTTGTGAATTCTGGGGTAAGGAAAGTACTTTTATACAGGGTGATGGAAATATCGCAATAAAAATTGGACGGCGAAGCAGTAGGAAAGCTTCATTTTCATTGGTGATTTTAAAATAGGTTGCTCAAAAACATTAATAATATTTATAAAACTTTGGTTATCAGCTTTTAATTGGTCATTTCATCATACAATAGGGTATTTGACTAAGGGTCTTCTTGTTAAATTATTTGTTCTTGTACATATTTAAAATATTAATTTTTTGCTTGTGTCTGTAGAAGGTCAAATATCCTATTTGTAACGATGATTGCTAGTTTTGTGCATGCATACCAGAACCAATTTCCTACCCCTTAAGTTCATAAATAAGTACAGGGGCCAGCAGCTCAGGTTATCACAATTTAAAAAAAATCCTCCCTTAAAAAAATCGACATAAAGATCAAGTTAAAGATCAAGTTATACGGTTATTATTGTTTTTAGCATTTTCCATTGAGTATCTTTCCTAAAGGTCTGAAAACCAGAAAAAGGCATCCCATTGTGTTAGTGCCGTCGCCGGTTTGCGAAAGATGCGGGTTCGATTCTTGCCTGATGCCAAGACGACCAAATGTCTTTTTCTGATTTTCAGATCTTTAATCGAGATATATTCAGGAATTTAAACAGTTAATAATAACCTTATTTGCTTGCCCTTTGTACCTGTAAGATATATAAGACTTAAGGAGTGTTTTTGTGCAAATAACAAAGACTTGCACAAAACATCGCTTTACAATAGCGCTTAATAATATAGGTACTTAAATAAATTACTGATTAAAGCAAAATATTGTTACGATAAAATAATGGTAGGTACAAGTGAGTTAAATGTTTACTTAAAATTCTGAACATTTAAGTTATTTTAATAATTAATAGTAGGTGATCATAAAATACAAAGAATACAATACAATACACCGAGAGGAAAGAAATTCCTAAATTAGGTCCTAAACATTAAATAAAACGTAAACGAAATTCAATAATACAGTTACACTATGTATATTATATTAATCAATAATAATTCCTCTTTTTCTGTACATTTTCTCGATTGGTTTACCATTTATATTATTTATACAGAATCCTAACTATACAATCCTTATTTCGAGCCAAAGTCATCGAGTTATATTTATCTAGTTTAAGTTCATTATCAAGTATAGCGCAGTGGTTAGTAGCGCCGATTGAGATCGGTTAAATTCCTGCATCAGCACAAATTTTCTATAATATGTATTTAGTTTCCATTCGGGTAAAGCTTACTTTTGGGCTAGAGAATTAAGTGCTGTCTCTTATTTATTTATTTTTAATATCTATGCATAGTACAGACGTGTCTTTGCCCAGTGTCAGATACCTACAGTTATTGGAACTAAAGGTTGATTAAGAAAGAGCCTGTTATTTCGTTAGTTAATAGTAGGCAACTTTTATTTGCACTTTTAGGTACAGTAAAATGAAAGGATTTTTAATACAAAATCTGTCATAATTTCCTTAAAACGTCTGCCATTTTCTGCCAAATTACCTGTCATTTTACTGCACCTAATTAAAATACCGGTTATACTCTTTTTTTCCAGCGTCTCTTGTGTGAAAACCTTGCCTTTGCATGAATTATTTTCAAAAGTTCCGTAAGCTCAATATCAGTATTTTATATCAGTAATAATTCACCGTACTGGGGAAATAATTTGCTGTACCAAATCCAAGTGAATAAATTATCTTTTACTTTACTTTACCTTAAATAAAATAGAAAGCAAGATATTGGCAGATGAAAGGTACGATACGTATCAGTTTTCAGCAGGTTTGTAAGTACCATAGGTAGACCAAAGGCAGAGCGTAACATCGTTGGAAAATTACCCTTTGTGCATTATTTTATGGTGATACAAGTCCTTCTTATTTTCCCGAAACAACAGTCAATTTTATTCACAACGCTGCATTTTTATCTCCAAAAGTAGGTAAACATCTGATAGGCGTCCGACATTAGGTCTGCAAAGCTACCAGTCTCAGTACGTCAGCATTGTTAGCCAACCTATATCTTCTATTATTTGAATAGTTACACTTACTGACATAAGGTGAAAAGAAAGGTTTTCAATCAAATTATAGGTATTTTACAAGAATTTGTTGCTTCCTATTCCTATTATCTATTACCTGACTATATTAAAATGCAGGTCTGCTATCTTGTTTGATATTTAATTTTGAATTTCTTGAAACATACTTTTGTGAATTAACTTCGGTTGGGGTTTGTCAGGGTCGAAGGCATTACTGGTTTCCCGAAACCTACATTGTTAATTACATTGACATTAAATTGCAAATGTTTCAAGGTTGTATTCGGAGAAGTCTGGGTGGGCAAAGATCTCCCGGCATACTTACAAACTTTTGCGTATCCAAGGTCATGCCTGAAGACCGGTGCCGGGATTTGAAGATATTCGTTACGGTGAGGTCCTCACTGGAACTCGTCGTCGGAGCTGAGTAGCGTGGTCTTCTCGTGGTAGTTGGTGGCATGCGAGATAGTGGCGACGCGCTGCGGTGGGGGCCGCGGAGCAAGGGTGGCCCCCTCATCGGCCCGCGCGGTGCCCCCACCCGCGTTGCCGTTGCCGCCCCCTCCGCGCATCACTATACATTCAACTTATTTAGAGTCGTTATCAGAAAGCAAATCTCAAATGTGTATAAGCAACTCGATTCAGATTATTGTGAAACGAAACAGTCGGATTTCAAATCGTGTTTTGCATATCTGTATTTGTTCGTAAATGTTAGTTTTATCTCGTCTGCATCATTTTTTGTGGAATACTTGAGGCACTTTTAACATATACTTAAATGGAAAGCTACTTCCTTCTGAAGGGGGTAAAATAAAACAACTATACGAATTCTACTCGCTTGAAAACGATCCAGCAGCCGTGTGAGCCGGTTGTGAGTGAGTCTTGTTAAGTTGTCAAAACTTCGGGTCAGAAAATGAAAGAAAATATAGAACCGCGAGTAGAATCCGTAGAGTTGTCTTATTTTCACGTGTTGTGTCAACACTTATATATTAACCGTTACTGAATCGTTAGAATAAGAAATTCTGAATCAGACCCCCAAATCCAACTCCTTGCTAAGAATTAACAGGTGCATAGATATTCTTCTAGTTTCAAGGGTAGAGCAATCAAACCTAGCGTCGGCGGAGGTGTAATATAAGTTCACGAATATTTTAGGTGAGTTCAAATTCATATAAATATACGTATTAGTGTGTGTTGTAACTATATAATTTTAATTTTCAAGTATAATAGTGTAGTGGAGACATTCTAAATGACTAGGTGAGTGGATGTTTGTCGTATAACGACGTAGGTGTTTAGTTACCATTTGGTAAATTTTGGTATGTAATGTAGGTAGATACGTGTCCTGAATATCTTATATTCTAAGCTGTGTCTGAAGAGAGCAAAAATAAGATTTTATCAATATCGTGCTATTCAAACAATGACGACACATTAATATGAAATCATGAAGCATGCTAGCAAAGAAATAATAAAAAGCGATCATTCCAAAACTTACCTAAAATGACATTCTTCGATCAATTCCTGTGCCTGCCTAGTATTGTGATCCTTATTAGACTTATTTATATATTTATGTAACAAATAAAAGTATGATTTATAAGTAAAATCGTTTATTTATCAGTGAGAGGCCAAGTACAATGTGTTTGATAACTGTCTCCAGCTGAATATGGAATTAAACTTAAACTTAATCAGAACTTAAGGGTTCAAACAAATTATTCCGTTAATGCTGGTGTCAATAAAAAATGTTTCTTAAAAAACACTAATAATAACTTTATTATTAATAAAATAATCTATAAGGAAAAAATCATAAAGTATAATGTTAAGCACATTTTACAGGCTGTTTTAAATAAAATTAGTTTTTACCATTATTTTTGTTATGCCCTCATTAATCTTTCGCAGTATTCAATGCCTACTCAAAAATGCCACTCTTTGGTCTGGCAAAAACTTGGCATGGAGAATTCCATTGAGGCAATAACTATAAAAATGTACAATTATGAACAGTTTGATAAATGCCTTCTATTGAAACGAAAACTTGTGTAAACTACACAAGGCCTAGCTTTCAACTAAGAGGATCATATCCATTATCTTAAAAGAGTAACAAAAAAATATACAAAAAAAGAAACATTAAAATCACAGAAACGAAACATTTACATAAGTACTAAATTATTAAACTACATCTAGATAAGTTCGCCAAACGAAAAAGAAATATTTTTCAAACTCTTGCGTATGCATAGAAATCAAATTAGATCTATACCGAAAAGAAGCAAATTAAAATCAGCC
Source organism: Udea ferrugalis (assembly GCA_950022985.1). Lineage (NCBI taxonomy): Eukaryota > Metazoa > Arthropoda > Insecta > Lepidoptera > Crambidae > Udea > Udea ferrugalis. Next base: position 6,235,080 of record OX465528.1, on the reverse strand, counting down.
TAAAATGTAAGGCACTTACGGCGACAGTATTTAGAATAAAAATGCTAGTTAATAATTCTTTAGCTAAATCTGAAAATGCGGCTGAACACATTAGTAGAAATGAGAATAAGTTTTTGTGCTTGGATTTCAAATGGCTTTTGACAGAGTAGAAAATCAGTTTTTGTAATGACTAGCTAATGATATGGGATATACCCGTTTTAATTTCGTTGGGGAATTGACATGATGCCTGTCTCAAGTCATCCAAGAATATTTGTTGATTTTTCTGACATTTTAAGGAAATATTATGGCCAGTTCGGAGGTTATTTCAGAGATAAAAGTGTCATTTCTTCGTTTTATTCTACACATACGCGAGATAGTCGCAAGGCGAGTATTGAAATTAAACTAACAATAATGGTAATGATTAGTCCGAAGTTTCATAATCTGGAATGTCCTTTTTTACAAAAACAAGTGATATTCCCTGTAGTTAGATTGTTTTTTTAAATGAGTGATAAAATTACATTATATGTATGTTATTGTTAAATATGAGAAATAATGATAATTCCTGATTACAAAATATACATGCGCGTAGGAGGCATGAAAAGTAAACATACCTTTCTATTTATTGACGAAACAGTCAGACTAATGTGTCGTAATATACACATATGGTTCAAATTACCATTTTAGTAACGGACTGTAGCATCTAAAAACGTGGCAAAATACTTTTAGTGAATTCATTATGAGTTCGGACTAGCCACTACCTCTACATAAATTACAAAAAAATAATAATTAAAAGACCTTATCATACAAATAACTTTTTCGCATCCGAGCACCGAAAAAGGTTGAATTGAAATAAATTATGCTTCTTGCTTTTTAGATTTAATTTCAAAATTCTGAATAAACGGAGTATTTTTTTGAAATAATAATTATCTCAATAATGTTAAAAATTTGTATTTAAGTTTTAAAAGCAGAACTAAAAATATATAAGCTATTTCGCTATTTTCTTATAAGAACCGTTGTAAATCTTTCAAGTATTTATTTTTAAACATTTGTTTTAAATGCAGACCAGTCGTAGAAATGCATGTTAGTTATGTTTCCATGCTCGGGCGGTATGGAGTTGGTATTGTATGTAATAAACAGACAGACAGACATCAATCAATGCACTGCATGCAGAGCACAGCTATGGCAGAGCTTATAGTTTCTCATAAGGCAGTTGGGAAGTGACATCTGAAAGAAAATAAAACAAAATAAGGCCTAGCCTACACTTTACAATGTAAACAAATGCGGTAACGATACGTAAAAAGCGATTTATGAAAGAAATAAAAGAGAAATGGTAAAATATAATTAAGGAAAGTGATTTATGTTTGTGGCGTCCCAGATTAATAATCATTAAAATGCAATTTATTTTGGTGTTCAATATTAGCGAGACAACTTAGTTAGCTAACGCGGTCATCGGCGTTTCAACCTAGACCCCGTGACGCTCAGATTTGAAGGGCCTTTCACTGCATCGTTATAAATATAAGCAGTTTCTCGACTGTTCAAAAGTTCCATGGTATTTAACAATCTGTTATCGCCCACAAGTCACGTTGTCAACGCGTTTATTTTTAAGTGGCACTTTGTATTAGCTGTTACGACTACTGACAAACAAAGTAATTAACTAGTAAAGTTACTAGGTACGTAATTTGACCTTCATTTTAAAAATAAATGTGATTTATAGTAAACTGAACGAAATATAAAACTGACCAGGCCATGTGTACAAAGTTGGTCCTGAGTAAATCACATCTAAAAAATAAACAACTATTACTTCTTCAACTTCCTAATTCTAACACACTACTGTACCTAGAGCAGTGGCACGCATATGTTTACTAAATTACCGTGACGCTATTAAATATCTAATTCGATACCTTATATCTTCGCTACCGGTCGGCCATTTAACATTGAAAGTCTAACCCCTGAATTCACCAACGTCAATCAACGCTAAGCACGCGCTCATGCCGTGCCGTAAAATGACATTAGAACTGAAAGGGACAGCTATACTTCTGAGGGATGCTCAACCTTGATTTGCGTGTGAGTGAACTCGAGGGTAAACCAGTTTCATTTTACTGCTGACGAGTTTGAAAAAGCTGTCACATTACTCGTAGTCGTATATCCTTTTGCAAATGACCTTATAAACTGGCTAGCAATTTCGTTCACTTGGCCTTAAAACTTTTGGAGCAGAGCTTTTACAGTACAAATTTAATATCAAAAATTGCGTGAAAATACGCTCAGTCATGTTTATTTTCAGGACAAGAAACAACTTACGCTTACATTTGTAAGCAAGCATAATGTGGTTCAGTGTCGAAATTTTTTAAAGAAAAAACCATTTTATTGGCAGCAAAAAGGGTTTTTTATGCATCCCTGGTGTTAACAGGTCGACCTATGGTTGAGTGCTTGCCCTACTGACGCAAACAAAACGAGCAGGCTTATGAGTCATGCAGAAACAAGCGAGGCTACTCACCAGAGCTGTACTGTGTGTACTGTTGGTACTGAGGGTGGAAGTTGTGGAACGCGTCCGTCATTATGTCTTTGGGGTTCATGGTCTCCTGCAATCATACATAAAGTTTTTAAGTTAATGGAAATGCAACTCTATTGCACGATTACTTCGCTCCCTTGGCATGCGAATAAAATCATAATTTTACCCTCATTTTCATTCGAGTGTTTGTGTGTGTGTTTTTTCATAGATCGAAGACACCGTTTATAAAAAAATGTCTTCCAGGTAAAGAATTATATTATTATTGTACTATTAGATCAGGTTTAGTTCGCCCTGTGGCAGGGGCGTTAGAATACTGATACAGTCCCCCCGCCCTACCCCTACAGGCGGGATGTCCGTAAAAAGAAAATAGTTTAGTGGGTAGGGATCCCTGTTTCCGAGGAGTTCTGAGTCCCACATACCCCATTTCTTCCAAACCTAGAGCACTGTGCATAAGTAACTTTAATCTATCACAAAAAAAATCTTTTCCTTGAGACTGCTGGAGATGGACTGCATAGTCACGGAGCGGACGACTACGCCAAGTTGTGTTAGTTAGTGGTCTCTGTTTCTCAGGAGTTCTTCCAAACCTAAAGTACTGTGCAAGCGTAACTGCATCCTCTACCAAACAAAATAAAGTCTACAATACCTTGAGGCTGCTGGAGCTAGACACCATTTCTTCTAAACCTAAGGTACAGTGCAAGCGTAACTGCATCCTCTGCCACACGAAACAAAGTTCACAATACCTTAAGGCTGCTGGAGATAGACTGCATAGTCACGGAGTGGACGACTACTCCAGGTTTTAGTGAGTAGTGGTCTTTTTCTCAGGAGTCCATATCCACCAAATGTTCCATACTTAAAGTACTTTGCAAGCCTAACTGCAACCTCTGCCACACGTTACAAAGTCCACAATACCTTGAGGCTGCTGGAGATGGACTGCATAGTGACGGAGCGATGCGGGTCGCGGTGCGCGTGCGCGTACACGTGCGCCGGGAAGGCGTAGCGCAGCGCGATGGCCGCGGCTAACATCTCGATGCAGATCAGGAAGTTCTGGTAGCCCGCGGACACCATTTCTTCCAAACCTAAGGTACTTTGCAAGCCTAATAGGGTAGATGACTATGAGTGATTTTGCATGTTTTTTATGTTCCCCAAGAATAATAATTGATTTCAAATGTTATTGTAAAACCACAATCGAAATTCGTTTCAAAATGAGGCTACAATAGGCCTGCAAACTTGGGTGGGCAAGTCCATTTCATATGTGTTAAATTTTTGTAAAACAATATCACTTTTTGTAACCCACACTATTATGAAGGAATTATGTTAGGAGACCATTATCATAAACGCAATATTTAATATAGCTGTCGAACAAAGTTATTACGCGCTCCTTACAAAAACAGCGAATGTGACGTCACGTTCGCTGTCACTTTTGTATGGAGCGTTTTTGGGCAAGTCCAAAAATGTGCATTTCAAATTGTGATATCTCTGGTGGTATTGATCCAGATGAAGTGATTCTTTGAGAATTATTTACATGAATGTAAGGTCTTTCGATAATAAACAAAAAAAAATTACAGTCATCATGCCTATTGCATTTTCTGCCACACAAAATAAAGTCTACAATACCTTGAGGCTGCTGGAGCTAGACACCATTTCTTCCAAACCTTGGATACTGTGAAAGCGTAACTGCATCCTCTGCCACACAAAATAAAGTCTACTATACCTTGAGGCTGCTGGAGGTAGACACCATTTCTTCCAAACCTAAGGTACTGTGCAAGCGTAACTGAATCTTCAGCCACACAAAATAAAGTCTACAATACCTTGAGCCTGCTGGAGCTAGACACCATTCCTTCCAAACCTAAGGTACTGTGCAATCGTAACTGCATCCTCTACCACACAAAATAAAGTCTACAATACCTTGAGGCTGCTGGAGCTAGACACCATTTCTTCCAAACCTTTAAAACTGTGCAAGCGTAATTTCATTTTTTGACACACGAAATAAAGTCTACATACCTTGAGGCTGATGGAGATAGACTGCATAGTCACGGAGCGGATGACTACGCCAAGTTTTTTTAGTTAGTGGTATCTGTTTCTCAGGAGTTCTTCCAAACCTAAAGTACTGTGCAAGCGTAACTGCATCCTCTGCCACACAAAACAAAATCTACAATACCTTGAGGCTGCTGGAGATAGACTGCATAGTCACGGAGCGGATGTTTCTCAGGAGTCCACATGCATCATTTCTTCTAAACCTAAAGTACTGTGCAAGCGTAATTGCATTTTTTGACACACAAAATAAAGTCTACTATACCTTGAGGCTGCTGAAGATAGACTGCATAGTCACGGAGCGGATGACTACGCCAAGTTTTATTAGTTAGTAGTCTCTGTTCCTTAGGAGTCCACATTAAAAATTTCTTCCAAACCTAAAAACTGTGCAATCGTAACTGCATCCTCTGCCACACGTTACAAAGTCCACAATACCTTGAGGCTGCTGGAGATGGACTGCATAGTGACGGAGCGATGCGGGTCGCGGTGCGCGTGCGCGTACACGTGCGCCGGGAAGGCGTAGCGCAGCGCGATGGCCGCGGCTAACATCTCGATGCAGATCAGGAAGTTCTGGTAGCCCGCGGACACCATTTCTTCTAAACCTAAGGTACTTTGCAAGCCTAATTGCATTTTCTGCCACACAAAATAAAGTCTATTATACCTTGAGGCTGCTGAAGATAGATTGCACAGTCACGGAGCGGATGACTACGTCTCTGTTCATCAGAAGTCTACACCATTTTTTTCCAAACCTAAAGTACTGTGCAAGCGTAACTGCGTCCTCTACCACACAAAATAAAGTCTACTATACCTTGAGGCTGCTGGAGCTAGTCACCATTTCTTCCAAACCTAAGGTACTGTGCTAGCGCACTTGCATTCTCTGCCACACAAAATAAAGTCTACAATACCTTGAGGCTGCTGGAGCTAGACACCATTTCTGCCAAACCTTGGATACTGTGAAAGCGTAACTGCATCCTCTGCCACACAAAATAAAGTCTACTATACCTTGAGGCTGCTGGAGGTAGACACCATTTCTTCCAAACCTAAGGTACTGTGCAAGCGTAACTGAATCTTCAGCCACACAAAATAAAGTCTACAATACCTTGAGCCTGCTGGAGCTAGACACCATTCCTTCCAAACCTAAGGTACTGTGCAATCGTAACTGCATCCTCTACCACACAAAATAAAGTCTACAATACCTTGAGGCTGCTGGAGCTAGACACTATTTCTGCCAAAGCTAAGGTACTGTGCAAGCGTAACTGCATCCTCTGCCACACAAAATAAAGTGTACTATACCTTGAGGCTGCTGGAGCTAGTCACCATTTCATCCAAACCTAAGGTACTGTGCAAGCGTAATTGCATCCTCTAACACACAAAATAAAGTCTACATTACCTTGAGGCTGCTGGAGCTAGACACCATTTCTTCCAAACCTAAGGTGTGCCATCGTAATTGCATCCTCTACCACACAAAATAAAGTCTACTATACTTTGAGGCTGCTGGAGCTAGACACCATTTCTGCGAAAGCTAAGGAACTGTGCTAGCGTAATTGCATCCTCTGCCACACAAAACAAAGTCTACTATACCCTTAGGCTGCTGGAGTTAGTCACCATTTCTTCCAAACCTAAGGTACTGTGCAAGCGTAACTGCATCCTCTGCCACACGTTACAAAGTCCACAATACCTTGAGGCTGCTCGAGCTAGACACCATTTCTGCCAAAGCTAAGGTACTATGCAAGCGTAACTGCATCCTCTGCCACACAGAATAAAGTCTACAATACCTTGAGGCTGCTGGAGCTAGACATAATTTCTGCCAAAGCTAAGGTACTGTGCAAGCGTAACTGCATCCTCTGCCACACGTTACAAAGTCCACAATACCTTGAGGCTGCTGGAGATAGACTGCATAGTCGCTGAGCGGATGACCACGCCAACTTTTATTAGTTAGTGGTCTCTGTTTCTCAGGAGTTCTTCCAAACCTAAAGTACTGTGCAAGCGTAACTGCATCCTCTGCCACACAAAACAAAGTCTACAATACCTTGAGGCTGCTGGAGATAGACTGCATAGTCGCTGAGCGGATGACTACGCCAACTTTTATTAGTTAGTGGTCTCTGTTTCTCAGGAGTTCTTCCAAACCTAAAGTACTGTGCAAGCGTAATTGCATTTTTTGACACACAAAATAAAGTCTACAATACCTTGAGGCTGCTGGAGCTAGACACCATTTCTTCCAAACCTAAGGTACTGTGCAAGCGTAATTGCATTTTCTGCCACACAAAATAAAGTCTACAATACCTTGAGGCTGCTGGAGCTAGACACTACTTCTTCCAAACCTAAGGTACTGTGCAAGCGTAACTGCATCCTCTACCACACAAAATAAAGTCTATTATACCTTGAGGCTGCTGGAGATAGATTTCACAGACACGGAGCGGATGATAACGTCTCTGTTCCTCAGAAGTCTACACCATTTTTTTCCAAACCTAAGGTAATGTGCAAGCATAACTGCATCCTCTGCCGCACAAAATAAAGTCCACAATACCTTGAGGCTGCTGGAGCAACACACCATTTTTTCCAAACCTAAAGTACTGCGTAAGCGTAACTGCATCCTCTGCCACACAAAACAAAGTCTACAATACCTTGAGGCTGCTGGAGCTAGACACTATTTCTGCCAAAGCTAAGGTATTGTGCAAGCGTAACTGCATCCTCTGCCACACGTTACAAAGTCTACAATACCTTGAGGCTGCTGGAGATGGACTGCATAGTGACGGAGCGATGCGGGTCGCGGTGCGCGTGCGCGTACACGTGCGCCGGGAAGGCGTAGCGCAGCGCGATGGCCGCGGCTAACATCTCGATGCAGATCAGGAAGTTCTGGTAGCCCGCGGACACCGTTTCTTCCAAACCTAAGGTACTGTGCAAGCCTCATTGCATTTTCTGCCACACAAAATAAAGTCTATTATACCTTGAGGCTGCTGGAGATATATTGCACAGTCACGGAGCGGATGATAACGTCTCTGTTCCTCAGAAGTCTACACCATTTTTTTCCAAACCTAAAGTACTGTGCAAGCGTAACTGCATCCTCTGCCACACAAAATAAAGTCTACAATACTTTGAGGCTGCTGGAGATAGACTGCATGGTCACGGAGCGGATTACTACGCCAGGCTTTAATAGGTAGCGGTATATGTTTCTCAAGAGCCTACGTACATCATTTCTCCCAAACCTAAAGTACTGTGCAAGCGTAATTGCATTTTTTGTCACACAAAATAAAGTCAACAATACCTTGAGGCTGCTGGAGATGGACTGCATAGTCACGGAGCGGATGTTTCTCAGGAGTCCACATGCACCAAATCTTCCAAACCTAAAGTACAGTGCAAGCGTAACTGCATCCTCTGCCACGCAAAATAAAGTCTACAATACCTTGAGGCTGCTGGAAATAGACTGCATAGTCAGTGAGCGGATGACTACGCCAGGTTTACTGTTACTCAGGAGTCCACATACATCATTTCTTCCAAACCTAAAAACTGTGCAAGCGTAACTGCATCCTCTGCCACACGTTACAAAGTCCACAATACCTTGAGGCTGCTGGAGATGGACTGCATAGTGACGGAGCGATGCGGGTCGCGGTGCGCGTGCGCGTACACGTGCGCCGGGAAGGCGTAGCGCAGCGCGATGGCCGCGGCTAACATCTCGATGCAGATCAGGAAGTTCTGGTAGCCCGCGGACACCATTTCTTCCAAACCTAAGGTGTGCAAGCGTAATTGCATCCTCTGCCACACAAAATAAAGTCTACAATACCTTGAGGCTGCTGGAGCTAGTTACCTAGTTACCATTACCATGCAGGAGCTAGTTACCATTTCTTTCAAGCCTAAGGTACTGTGCAAGCGTAATTGCATTTTTTGTCACACAAAATAAAGTCTATAATACCTTGAGGCTGCTGGAGCTAGTCACCATTTTTTCCAAACCTAAGGTACTGTGCAAGCGTAACTGCATCCTCTGTCACAAAAAAAAATTCCACAATACCTTGAGGCTGCTGGAGATAGACTGCATAGTCACGAAGCGGATGACTACGCCAAGTATAAGGTAGTGGTCTCTGTTTCTCAGGAGTCCACATACAACTGTGCAAGCGTAACTGCATCCTCTGCCACACAAAACAAAGTCGACAATACCTTGAGGCTGCTGGAGATAGACTGCATAGTCACTGAGCGAATGACTACGCCAGGTTTTAAAAGGTAGTGGTCTATGTTTCTCAGCAGTCCACATGCACCATTTCTTCCAAACCTAAAGTAAATTGCGTTTTCTGCCACACGTTACAAAGTCTACAATACCTTGAGGCTGCTGGAGATGGACTGCATAGTGACGGAGCGATGCGGGTCGCGGTGCGCGTGCGCGTACACGTGCGCCGGGAAGGCGTAGCGCAGCGCGATGGCCGCGGCTAACATCTCGATGCAGATCAGGAAGTTCTGGTAGCCCGCGGAGACAGTACCCGCCGTGGTCGGGATGCCGGACCCGTCGAGAATGGGGGATATCACGTCTGCCTTCTCGAGGATGGCTAGGCCCACACCTGTAGCGATACAATCACCATTTTATACTATGCTAGCGGCCGCCCGCGACTTCGTCCGCGTGGGTTTGAGTTAAAAAAAATGAGATATATCTTTTTAAATTGTAGCCTATGTATTATTCAGATGCATAGGCTATATTACTGTAGAGTTTCATTTAAATCCATCTAGTAGTTTTAACGTGAAAAGAATGGAGTGAATTCTCCCGTTTTCCCAATATTACCCTTCACTTTTCTGCTTCTATTGATCGTAGCGTAATTAAAAGTGTACTATAACCTGCCCAAGAGTATGAAGAATAATTGTGCTAAATTTCGTTAAAACCCTTGGAGTAGTTTTTGTTTCTATAACGAACATACAGCAGACAGACAGACAGTCAGAAAGACAGACAGACAAAGACAAAAAATTTACTGATTGCATTTTTGGCATCAGTAGCGATCCCTTGTCACCCCTCGATAGTTATTTTTTAAATATATTTCATGTACAGAATTGGCCTCTCTACAGATTTATTATAAGTATAGACTAGCCGCCCGCGACTTCGTCCGCGTGGACTTAGTAAAGTGATATTTTTTTATTAATTGTAGCCTATGTCTTATTCAGATGTGTAAAGGTGCGGTCGGTGTTGAGTCAAAAGTGATATCAGGTCGCTCACAGACGTCCCGAATGGATGAATTGTATGAGTAGTGAGCGACGTGGGCGCGCTATCATCACTTTCAACTCAGAACGGGCCGCACACTAAGCTGTATTATTGTAAAGTTCATTCAAATCCATTTAGTAGTTTTCACGTGAATGGCACATCTACACATACAAACTTTTACATTCATAATATTAGTAGGATTGAAACAAAATATAACATAAATTTGGCGACTGATAGCTTTTTAGAGGTTTTTAATAAAGGTCTTATACAGAACTTTGTAATTGCCCATTAGAATTGCAATAAGTTTGAAGTATCGAATATCTTGCAGTTGTATATCTTTAAGTTTAATTTAACGTTGTGCTGTCTAGTAATATATTCAAATTTTACGTAGCTGTAAATTGTTTTGTTTAAATAACATATTATAAGTTATATTATTATTAAAATTTGTGTTTTATTGCAGTGTCTCTAAATAATATAATAATACACTTTATTCTATCCTTTTTTATTTTGAATACTTATCGTTAATGATAGGACACTTTACTTGAGCGAAACTTTGAGCATGAAGTTATGTTCTTTTTACCAATAGGCAGGTACCATCAAATCACGACTCCGTTTATGTCAAATCGTATAAAAAACTATCAGGAATATTGCAAAAACTCAATATAACATTACCACACGAAACGCACTGGCAAAATAAATAATACAAACCTTGCCAAAACGAGAGGAAGATGACAGACTTGACCGTAAAGAACTTGAGTACGGGATCAAACGGCTTGAGCATCTCCCTGGTGGCTCCCAGGAAGAGGAAGAGGCCGTAGAGCGCCAGACTGACGGAGAAGTTGTACACGATCGTGATGTACAGGTAGCCGCCGTTGGGGCTCCAGTCGCCGTCGTGGTAATGGCCGGCCGACTGGAAATAATAAACAACATGATAAAATTATTGTAGATATGGTAACTTTAGTCAGATTTTTTACGAAAAATTACGATTGCCGTAACCTTTTTTTTAAATTGGCAGTTTTATATGAAATTGTAAAAGAAGTTTTTTCCAGAAAGTAGTTATTTACTTTTAAGCATACAATGCTGAGTTTGTTTTTGTTTTTTTATGAATAATCATCACACCAGGCAAAATAATAATTGGAAATGTGTCTTAAAAATGTTTGGTCATCATGATTGATATTATCTTGTTTAATCTTGGTTAATCCTGTCTTGATTGTTGTTACTGTCATCAAGATTGTTGTTATCTGCTGAAATCTGCATTCATGGTGGTTCGATAGGACCTCTGGTGGGCTAGTAAAAAAATATCCATCAGGCTTGGATCGCCCGTTAAATTTATTATAGCTTGTCAGCTATGCTGCTATACAGATATACTGCAGTGTCCTGCAGTGAAGCTCTTTTATAACAATAATCAAATCCAAGAATTTGCTATCCACACGTTTTTGTTTTTTAAATATTTTTCAAATATTTATGTAAACTTAAAAACCACCACACAAAGCATTATTGCACTCTTTAGCATTGCGTAAACTACTGTTGATAATATTGCGTTAATTTGCTCTAAACTAGCGACACAATAAATAGAACTGTTGTGAACCAGTTTACCAATTAGCGTTTGTGATCACGCCAAACGTCAAGTTGACGTTTATTATTTCTTAAACTCACTCTCATCTCACAAGGTATATAATTTGAAGCATGTTTAATTAAAATCAATTGATATAACCCACGTCGCAAAGACAGTGGTGTGATAAATTTATCGTATCTGTGGTATTGTGGCTCCCAAATGGAGGAACCGACTTTGATTTAGTGTTTTATGGTTTTGTTTAAAATGTGGCTTGAATTATTCCTTGATATAAATTCTTCGCTATAATCTAGGATTTATTTTGCGAAAACTCATAATACAATATACATTTTGCCAATTAAAATGTAAAAAAGGTTGGTTGGTACACGTAGCCAACGTGTAGATTTTGCAGAACCAAGTTTTTACTCGCTACGGGTAATAAGGTTATATTTCAAAATTAGGCTTGAAGACACTAAAAAGACGTTCCCAATTTCTTCATCAATGTCAAAATGCTCTTTAACTTAACTATACGTCGTTATGTAGTCTGTAAGTAAACGCGTTTTACGAGCAGTGAACCTGACACGATAAAAATGTTGAAACCGATTACGCCCGCATATTACACACTTTTCGCTCATACAACACAGAAATGCAATGTTTTTACTGTAAACTGTGGAAAGGTGATTCAGCATTCCAAAAACTAGAATGCAGTTAGGACTACATAATTGTATAATCTGACAACAAAATTAGCTATTATCTGATGACGATTACTGTCTGAAATTCTTAATCTTTTATCTTTACAGCTACAATAATAATCGACACGAGATAAAAAACTTTTACGAATTTAAAGAAATTGGCCCACCCGGGAACCGAACCACTTGTTATTGCGCCGTTATGAGATATTGATCAAAAAGGCCAACTAAATGGCTTTTAATACTTTTTACCGTTTATTGCCCATCAATTTCTGAACATTGGAGATAGCCATGAAAAATGTTATTATAGTACAAAAAACAAGTCGCCTTAAAGAAAATTGTAGTAAAATTTCACGTTGTTCAGGATGCATTATGTCCTACTCAATTTTATCACAATCCTGAAAGTATTTTTACGAGGGCCATGAAAATACCTCAGCTAGCAACATGTGTTCATGCGCGACAGCAAATACAATGTCTGTATACGAAGAAAGAACACTTGTAATAACATTATAAGGTCAATGCAGAAAAGTTAATGTTCGTATTGTTTAACTACAACTGCGTATGAACGCAAAATACAAAAGAAACAATTAAATAGGACGCAAATACAATATTTTTGTCGCACGTTGGTATAAACACATTCATAAACGCTCGTCCATTATTCTCAACTGAGGCGAACTTAAGTATGAGAAACAAAATGTCGCATTGTCGCATTACAGACACAAAGTTAGGCTACAGCTAAATCCATCATCTAAAGTTGTTGAAGCTCGATTTTTAAACTAAGTTTTTGTCGCTTTTAACGACCGATAAACATCTAAAAATAAATATCTAGGTTGAAATCGGGTTAATTTCTGGATCAACAGTGGCGTTCTATAAAATCATACGCTGTCGATCGTCCATTTCACACCAGTCGATTTTAAGAAATCGAGCAAACCTAAGAAAATCTAACCTAACCTTACAGGAGAGGCCATGTCCAGCAGTGGGCTAAAACAGGCTGATGATGATGATCCTGAGCGAACCTATCGGCTACCTCCTATTATAGGCCGGCCCTATAGGATTTGGGTTCATGTTTTAATAGTTACTCTTTATAGAATAGAGTGTGGACGATCAGAAAAAGAGTTTCATAACAGTGTTACACGAGTGTTTTGATGCAGTTATCTACAGTTGCATGAACAACTTTATCAAGTACATTATTGCATATTTTTTTTAGATAAATGATAACCCTTTACAGTAAGTAGGCACTCAACACTTTGATGATAAATGCATAATTAATTTGTAAAGATACCGGTATCTTCGGTAAAGGCCTCTTTCCTCTTTCCCTTACCTTTCTTCATATTTACAAAAAGTTAATGCTCAACTTTCTTATATTTATACAAGCAAGGCATCTACGAGTATAGTCGAAACAAAACGCTTCAACTGGTAGTGTTGGCATCTTATGAGTGACTTTAGCTTAGCTTACAAACTCGTGGTGTAAATGAAATACTTAAGTTTCGTTCGAATGATCATTAGAATTCCTCGTGTATATTTACTTTATGCGATAAATCGATGACGAGTATCAATCAATGAGTAACGTGCTTACGATAAATGCTATTAGATAAGATAAGAGCTCTTTAAGCGGTAGATAGCATTCACAGTATAACTGTTATTTGACATTAATAAGCCCACACAGGTAGTTTACACACCAGACAGGTTAAAATTCCCAAACACTGACACAAAATTCCGTTACATGCACGAAAAAGATAATTTGTTTGTACAACTATAGACATATATGTCATTTGACATATTCGATTACTAGAAGGTATGTCTTTCCGCCACAGTAGCTTTCTCAAGGTTCCACCGCTCTAGAGGCTTAAGTTGCCTTTCCAACACATGTAATATTACATGTCCAAAAAGATCCAAAGTGCCAGCAGATCAACACTTCTGTAATGATGATGTTGATTCTCATGCCGTCGCAGCTACGGCGACTGCTGGTGCATTAAAGAGCTTTGCTGGTGAAGATGCGGGCCCGTATCGCACTTGCACTTTTCCAATTTTGTAATATCACTACTCAGTAAACCCGCCGGTGACCGTCTTCTGCACTCTTCTCAGGAACTCTGCCGGCGGAAACCTAGCGCGCTATGCCGGCAACTACTCGAGGGGAGTTGTGCCTCGCCCCTACACCCGCTTGTGTATAGGGCGGTGTGAGGTCACTACCAAACCACCAAACTTTCTCGGGGCCACTTGGAATGGAGGCACACAGTCCCCGCCGTGTGCACTCCTAGCAGGCCCTCCCGCAGCTCCAACATTATCTTCCCTCCGCCACCTGAGTGCTCTAACCTACTCGTAACCTCACCTGCAAGAATATGATGATGAACGCGCAGACCGGCTTGACCAGACAGAACTGCAGCGTGGCCTGCTTGCAGAAGCGCAGGAAGCCGATGGTGTAGGTGGCGCCGGAGAGGCAGCACGTGCCGTTCATGCACGACGCGCGCACGGGCCGCCCTCGCAGCTCCGACATGATGTTCCCCTCGCCGCCTAAGTACTCATAGCATAGCGAGAGGAAACTGTAGATCACGAACGCTGGGGAATAAGGGTTTTGTTGAGTTTAAATCAGTTGGGCTAGAACTAAACTGTGAATGCGTATTCACGATGTATTTTGTGTACGTGGTACTGAGTTGCCAACTGAGTCGTCAGCAGTCCTTCGCAAGTTTTAAAGGGACAGGTTCTAAGGATGAGTATTCTTAACGCAAGGGGTATAATTCCACGATATTTAAAAATGGTTTGGGAAACACATAAACAGCGAATGTGAACAAACTACCGTTTCAAAGCTTTTTTACTACGCATTATGTACGAGCTTAACGTAATCAGCAATAAAATATTTCAAATTGAAGGAAATCCATGCTGTAGCAATGGATAACTTGGGTAAGGCAAAACTGTAGTTCATTGTTATCTGTTGTCATCAAAATTAATTTTCAATTCCCAACTTTCTGTTGGCATAAATTCTCACCTCTATCAACCTACATCCACTCCCATAGCGGCCGAGCTTTCCTCAATTACGCCGTTTGGGCCGATGACCCCGCTGACGGACACTGAACGAGGGTAATGGTCAGCCAATCTAACCTTCTGAGAATCTAACAGACAGTGTTCTTTGCGCTGTTAAAGCATTTGAGATTAAACGCCTGATGATGATATTATAAGTGCGGCTTGCTTCGTGTGCGCATAGATTTTCTGAGCACTACAGCCATGACCAAAACTACCAGACTACCAGAAAATGTCCATAAGGACGCGCTTTCTAGGAAGAGATATTTCTGGCAATTGTACATTCTGTGAATAGACACATCTAGGTACTTGTTGATGCTATTGAGGTCATGAAAATGTTTGTGTAGTTAGACAAACCCCTTTCCCTATTTTTAAAATAAGTGTTCATATAACCAATGATATTATAATAAAAAGAGGTAGGTAGATAGGTTACTTGTGCTAAAAAAGAGACACCCGAAATCAGAACTATTAGCGTAGTTGCACCTGAGCAAAGCATTGACAGTGTTGACAGTCTGAGACGACACTGCGCAACATGTATCTGTCTCATTTACGGTCTAAAAAGTATCATACCATCATATTCACACGGTACAACACGGTCAAGTTACAGGTACGGATGCAGTGGTCAATTTTTTACTTCGCGTCGTTACTGAAATAACCAATCTACCTCTTTTTTAAAACCATATCATTGTTTATAACTACAACATTTAATAGCAGCTATTCGAGTCACAGAAACTCACCTAACCTATTAGATTACTTGACCTAATATTATATTCCCCAGAGGCTAAAATGGACATGGGTCAGTAAAAGCGTTAATTACAAACACAATAAATATTCCAACTGTTTCTATACGGGAAGTTAGCTATACTGGTAAACAACAGGACAAATGTTTTACTCATTTTTCAAGTCGACGACCCGTTTATGCAAAATTGTCTTTTATTAAAAGAGACGTAATGCGCTGTTTTAGTGTTTGTGGTTCTTCGGTTGTTTGTGGTCTCCATTACAAAAGGGAAAACCTCACCTTTAGAACAGTACAATGCATATGCTGTTGTCCCAATTATTGATTTTCAAAAATACGTGAATGATAGTTGGCATTCAAACTAAGAAGACAAAAAATATCTCGTGCGATTTGTATGGTTTAGAGACGAGAAAAAGCGCGAGATAATCTTATCGCCGTGCGCATGCTACTTAGCCTGATAAATTGATAACCGACCGACAGCAATAATACATTGTTAAACCAATAATTACCTTCATAGCAATCCCTGACAGTGAAGAAGTAGATATAATAAGAGTCGCTGTTGAAGAAGAGCAGCGATATCCAGCTGTAGCAGCCGTAGATGGGCACGATGAACAGGATGCGCACGATCCATCGCTGCTCCGAGGGGTTCGTGTACCAGCGCAGGTGCTGGTAAATCTGCAATGGATACGAAACATTAGCTTTTGAGAAATACACCGCTAAAATTGGGCTTCAAGTACAACCTGCACCTTATTCTTCATTCATATTCATATTTTTCATTGCTTCATCTTATTGTCTGTCGACCGACCTTATGAACCGCTCAAATCAGGCTCCAACTTTATTCTTCTTAATTCAGAATGCACTGACAAAAACTACTTCTTCACTAGATTCTTTTGAGTGCAAGTTTTAACTAGCTTTATCTATTTTAAAGAGTAAGATAGCTCGAATCACCTACAAAAATACAACATCATAAATACGCTCACGACAATATCTAAAACGGGGTAGTCAGACGCATAATCACTGTTGCCGTCATGGTGAACGGAACATTAAGAAGCCCACATTTCCATCTAACGTGGTAAGGGAAGAGCCCTACGCCGTATCTGGTTTGTTACGGTGTTTTCCATTATCGAACAGTTAGCTGCGAATTATACAATGACTTAGGTGTTTTGGCCAAACTTGAATTCAGGGCCATCTAGATTCCTAGCCAGGGTGTATAATCACTGGACCACGACGTTATCAGGAAAACAAAAATAGTGAAACGGTTTGTATCCGTTCAACATAATACATTTTAAGAATATAATCAATCAAGTGTGGCGACTCATATAATTATTCATCAATTTATTACCAGGGTTGCTGGGGATATTATGCAAGGTCTACCCAGTTATTTATGATGACAAATAGACTAGACGAAGCGTGAAAACTAGGTCAGAGTGGCAAGTCTATCTTTAGAGGAAAGGAAACCTAAGCTTATCCTTGCGTAGCCTATAAGCTTTTGATCCATTCATATTTCGTTGACGCCTTTTCATGGATGTTAATATTTTTGTTTAGGTCTCTGTGAAGATGGATAAGCTACCCCTTCGTTCTCTGTTTGTACTTATAGGTATTTGTGTAGGTATCACAAACAAACAAAAAATAACAAACAGTAGTCCTTGTCGTATAGCATATAGGTACTACTAGTCTGATTAAGTTCTTGACGATTTGAAAGGACTTGTAACAAGTATATTTAAATAAAGATATTTCTGATTCTGAATCTCGTAGGATAATACAAATGAATTTTGTAAGTTAGGATCTACGACACTATCCATCCAATATTTTCGACATTGAGAATGGAAAAAGAAACAGTTTTTTTTGCGTATAATCCGCATTACTAACCAGTATTTAGTATAACTGCACAAGGTAGCCGAGTTTAAAATCGCATTCCCCACAACGCACACGCACACATGCATTTATTAAACGCGATATTTAGCATACAGAAGTGAAGTTATTAGAATGACTTTCTTTTACAAGTTTTTCGCGTGAAGTAAATTGCCGATGCAGTCAATCAAAACATTTGAAGTGCGATTAGCAACAGATAGCTATCTCCTTCATGCACGTTACATTTCTGAGTGTTTTGCTGCTCATTTGTCAATTTGAGTATGCATAGACTGTGAAAACGGTTTTTAAACTAACATTCCGATCTATCAGGGCATTTTCATGATGACTACATCACATTATACCATTTTCTTATACTCTGTGGTAAGTGGTGACTAGTCTGTGACGATAACAACACGTAAGTGCCGGTAACGAATCACCGACCATAAAAACTATGCGTAACTTGTAAAAAGTATTTGGAGCACAATTTAGCCGTTTACTGCACGTAGTGCACGTAATCAATCCAATGCCAAATACTTGTCTTTTCTTGCATAGTTCTCTTAATCGATACAAAACAGACATTTTATGGGAACAAAATGGGAGCAACCTTCGCAAAGCAGAATATTCAATGTCAATTTGCCATACGCTATTTATCAACTACATCCTTCCTAAAAAAGACAGCCAGAGGTTAGTGGTGATACATTCAGAAGATTACATTTCACTCCTGACTGTTTAAACCCAACTCAAGGCAAACTGGGGAACCTACCACAGTTACTGAATTTGCTCGATTTCTAACTCACTCACTGGAGTTAGTAACTAGAATAGCTTTTTTGGGTAAGTACTGTGGTTCGGGTAGGTAGGTACTGCATTTATAGGTGCAACAGCAAGTTTTAGTTTCTTTTATATTGTTGAAAAAATTGAGACTAGTGACCTACCTTGAAGACTAGCAATTCTAGTAGGTCAGCCCGTTTATTATACTAATTTAGTGAGATTCAAATAAGACATTCTCAAAGCCGCATAATCTTACACTGAATCTATTTTCCCAGGCAGCCCTATAATTATAGTACGAAAACCGTTTTTAACGCAAGACCGACCATGTGGACTTAACAATCTTAATTTCGTAATCACAAAGTGTTTTGTAGTCATTAAAATTATCTGGGATTAGGATAACTTTAGGACGGTTTATTTATTCCTAGTGAGTCAGTATACAAAATACATTAGAAAAAGGTTGCGGTATAAAATAGTTCACCGCAGCTTTACTTTCGGTTTTCACACAATGCGGTCAGTTTTAAGACGATGCGTATTCAACAGCTGTGGTTTGCGTTCAAACTCACAGTCTAAATTTGACATTCTGAAAAGTTTTTTATTTCATTCGCTTTAATGTCTATTTTGCAACATCAGTTCTGGGACTAAATAATTAACAACTTTTAAAGGCGTCGCTAAGGAGTGCGACAGTAGATCATAATAATAATTAAGCAATGAATAAATTTCTAGGTATTCGTAAAGCATCCCCCTCATGAGTTCTCGCCTTGGCGTGGCGAGGGGGCTTAGTACCGGTGGTAGCGTCCAACCGCCGGGAAGCGAAGAGGACTCACTCAGGCGTGGCAGTGTGGTGGACTAGCCACCCACCCGCTGCAGCCCGCAAGGGCAACACATGGGATTGCGGGGCCAGTGGGGCCTGCAAGCGCCCTGAGGCGCGTGGTGGAGGCCGCGGCGCACAATCGGTTGGTGGGGGCCAGTGATCCGAGGCTGATCCCCCCTGTGCGTCGCGGCCCGGCGGGGCCGTACCGCTGGTTGCGGCAGCGGAGCCGCCCTTTGGGTGACTCGTAGTTGCGGGCCCAGTAGGGCCTGCGTACAGTGGGTGCCAGCGGGCCGGAGTGCGGGGGTGCTCTGGCTTGCATTGCACGGCGCCCACCGAGACGGCGAAAGTGTCTGCGTACTCCAGGCGCTTTCGTGGCCACCCCCCTTCGTTGGGGGGTCGGTTGGAGGGGGCCCCATTAGGGGCTAGCACTTGCGGCGGAGCAGTGCGGCATTATGACTTACGGTAGGATCCAGCTTCGCCGCCAAAGTGCCACGGTCGAGTGCCGTGGGGTTTTAGTCGGTAGGAGTCCGACATAACCTCGTCGACCCCCCGGGCAGCGAGGTAACCATGAGGATTTCCCCACGAAAAAAAAAAAAAAAAGGTATTCGTAAAGCATCACATTTGGATAATGCAATGGAACAAAGATATCATTGAACTATGAAAATCTTGCAAGGTTCTCATTTGAAGACAATTGATAAGCAAACACAAAGGTCAAAGATGAGTCTCAGTTTTTAAGCCATTAGATTAGTTAGTGTTGTGAATATTCACTACGTTGTAATATGTTAATTAACAAGTAATAATTATGCAATCAGAATGAATACTAAACAAATTAATTAGCAATTAATTATAGAATACTAAACGAATGAATTATGTAGTATTACTTTTATAACTGCAATGAGCAATCAAGAGATGACTTTGTAAGTTCCCCTACATTAAAGGAGTCTGTGAATCGAGGCATAATTATTCCCCTCGTGATCCCTCTCCGGCGTTGTCGTCGGCGGGGGGGCTTGGTACCGGTAAGAGATAGAACCACCAGGAGGCAAGACGGATTAGGCGTTTTGGTGTGTTGGCCTAGCCGACCAAGAAGCCAAGAGCTAAAAGTTTGGACACAGATGACAAAGACAGTGTGCATCGAGTTGCATGCCCACTCACACCGCCCCCTCCGCTTACATTGGGAGCCAGCAGGCCGGAGTGAAGGGGTGCTCTTGCCCGTATCACAACACAAGTCATTAATTGGCCTGGAGAAGCCTTGTGAGATCCAAACGATGGCCGTAAGACGTTGTGAAACTTTTCCTCCCGCATTCCTTGCTACCGAAGTGCCGAGGTAGAGTACCGTGAGGTTTCTGTCGACAGGAGTTTGATTCAAGATAGCTACGTTGACACGAGACTTTCAAAACGCAAGAAAAATACCTTGCTGCAAAAGTAGACTGTGTGGATTATTTAACCAATATATCAGTATAACCAACACCTCAGTGCGATGACCTGATCCTGGTGGCTGACGCCGGATGTGGCAGGCATGAGACCATGACCAAAAATCCATGTGACAGCTTTATCAATCCTAAACTCAACCGTATAATTCAACTCTATCATCATCATCATCATGTCAGCCGAACGACGCCCACTGCTGAGCATAGGCCTCCCCCAAGGATCTCCACAACGATCGGTCCTGCGCTTCAACTCTATGGATCTTAGGAAAATAACTCGCCGTTTCTATAATAGGGCATATTATTTATTAAAATAATAATTATTTTAAAGAGGCCGACCTGCCACTAATATAGAACCGCGTTGTCGAACGATTCAGTATGCAGTTTTTTTAATATTGATTAATTAATTACCGTAGTTGAATGGGCACGTCCCACAATCATTGTGTCACAAATGTAGTTTAGTTTTGAATTTATTCATTTCTTAGTTCTCTTTTTTTCTCTATCAAAGAGAAAATGACGAAAAACCATATTAACGCAGTTAAAGTTAGAAATGATGAGAATCTCTAGAAGAGACTTTTTCGAGAAGACCATGGCGACAGAATTTTTCGAATCTCTCCGACACCGGTGGTTGAGTCACAATATGTTTGTATACTGTGTCATCATCATCATCATCATCAGCCCGTTGTAGTCCACTGCTGAACATAGGCCTCTCCTTTTGCACGCCACTGTACTCGATCTTCGGCTGCTCGCATCCAGCTCCTGCCAGCCATCCTGCGCAGATCATCACTCCACCTTGCCTGAGGACGTCCTACACTACGCTTGCCGAGACGCGGTCTCCACTCAAGAACACGTTTACTCCAACGGTTGTCGGTTCTACGGCTAACATGGCCAGCCCACTGCCACTTCAGCTTGCTAACCCGGTGGGCTATGTCGATAACCTTGGTTCTCTGCCGTATCACCTCATTTCTGATTTGATCTCGCAGAGAAACGCCGAGCATAGCCCTCTCCATAGCCCGCTGAGTGACTTTAAATTTGTGGACCAGCCGTGCCGTTAGTGTCCACGTTTCGGCTCCGTATGTCATGACGGGTAGGACGCACTGATTGAAGACTTTTGTCTTTAGGCACTGTGGGATCGACGATGTGAAGACTCGACGTAGCTTCCCAAACGCTGCCCAACCCAACTGAATTCTTCTGTTCACCTCGTCCTCGAAGTTGTTTCTACCTAACTGCAATGTCTGCCCGAGGTATACATATTTTTGAACAACTTCGAGAACGGCGCCGTGTATCGCAATCGGTTCCGGTAGTACATGTTCATTGAACATGACCTTGGTTTTGTCCAAGTTCATCCGTAGACCGATGCGCACAGAAGAGTCAGCCAGGTCATTCAGCATCTGTTGTAGGTCCTGCAGCGTTTCTGCCACGATGACGATGTCGTCAGCAAATCGCAAATGAGAGATGTACTCGCCATTGATGTTGATGCCACGTCCTTTCCAGTTCAGCGTCTTGAACATATCCTCCATTGCATTTGAGAACAATTTCGGGGAGATAACATCCCCTTGTCTCACACCTCGATGCAACGGTATAGGACTTGTTTGCTGATTCTGGATTTGGACGGACATAGTGGCTGCTTCGTAAAGGCATCTCATCACTTGGATGTATCGCCAATCTACTTGGCATCGCTGCAGGGACTCCAGAACAGACCAGATTTCAATCGAGTCAAAGGCCTTCTCATAGTCCACAAATGCTAGGCACAGGGGCTGATTATATTCTTCAGTTTTCTGTATAATCTGCCGCACTGTGTGGATGTGGTCTATGGTGCCGTATCCGCTCCGAAACCCAGCCTGTTCCGGTGGTTGGAATTCGTCGAGTCTTCGCGCAAAACGGATCGTGATCACTCTTGAGAACAGCTTATAGACGTGGCTTAGAAGGGAAATGGGTCGGTAGTTCTTCAGTTGGGTTTATTACTGTGTATTTATTTATTATTTCTATTATAGTAGTTAAGTCTATTATTAAGTGTATTTTGTTTGTTTGATTTAGTTTTTGACTATTTAAAAGCACTTGTAAGTAAACTTTCAAACTTCAAAATATTATTTTGAATTTTGAATACAATGATATAAAGGACATCATGAACAAACATTATTTCTCTGAAAAATAAAGGAAGCAAAGTATGAATTACATCACCTATTTATGGTGATCGGAGGTGGGTAGAATTAATTAACGATGTCGTTCCTTCAATATCAGGAAACTGTCTGCCACAGAACGTGACGTAACGTGTCTAATCTTACACCGTTATCTATTTGTTTTACCTTATTTCTTGTCAACTACGCTATTCACTAAGTACCAATCATTGCCCGATAGTTCTTATCTTGATTTCAAAGTAATGATACAATTCTTAGCCTTGATTGTACTGTATTGTATCGAATCCCTGTAGGCATATATTACATACATACATCATTTTGCACGTCAGTGGCAAGCGAGCACGTGGGTCACCTGAAGGTGAGGTTATCGCAGCTTATGGTAAAGTGCAAAACCATAGGTAAGTATCACATGCCCATCCGAGGAAGCCGGTAAATACATATCCACTATTCAACAGCATCTCAATAATAAGATGGAAGAAAATCTAAGAAGGCAGTATCTATTGTGAAACAAATGCCCTATGTAGTGAAGCCAAATATAATCGTTGCCAACTATAACTCGACATATTATGATAAATGTTGATATGAAACATATCCGCTGAAAACCCCGGCCTTGACCCGCGATTAGTTTAAACCAGAGCAAAAGGACAATGAAATAGTGTTTTATTAATAACTGTTACGATTCTAAGCTATGAATTCCAGATTAATCTGAATCAACATTATTTTTCGAATTCGCACTTAAATCTTCTCAAACAATCAAAGCTAGATTTAACTCAAGCAACGATTCAAGCGTGTGATTAGTTAAAGAATATCTAGAATTTTAGACCAATCACACTCTCGAATCTATTCTTACAGCATATCGCTACTTTCGGAAAACGTCCAACTTTATAGGTACACAATCGCTACTCATAGCGGCGATGCAGTCGTGGTGATACAGCAATACAGCATCGATCACGTCTCGATCGATTCTAACGTGAGTATGAAGCAATATGTACTGGATTATAGAACGATACTTGTTGATCGCTGGTGTGGTGATCAAGTCGTTCACATGATTGCATGAAGTTGCAATAATAAGGGCTCTGAGTGTATGCCTTTAGCACTCGCACTAAGCCCTCGGAATACAGTCCTGAATATCACTTAACATCTAAACTCAATTTCAAAGAGACTGCACCACACTGTTACCACATAAGAAGCCTTTTTCTTAATGGAAACTGCTGTTTAGCCGTTCATGGCTTTGACAGCATTACAGCCTGTAGGTTGAACGCGGAGGGCTTTCAATCTTAAAATAATATCATGTTTAAACAAGTAGTTTCTCTTCGTGGTGGGCTCGTTGTGCTATTAAAACGAAATCATGATTGATTATTGCATTATTTTGGAGATTAATGCAGTAAAATTAGGCAATCGGTAATCGATAAGCCAACATGCTTATTAACTCTCTTAATAAGTGATTCAGGAGTTTTTGTGCGTTGTGGCGAAATGGCGGCATAAACGGAATAGGTGGCCTACAAATGGCGATAACGAGTTGCTGATAACGAAACAAAAGAATTACAAATAACACTACATCAGTTTAACGACTATATTATGGTAACAACAACAGGTGCAAAAACCGGCATCACTCATCTTCATTATGGAGCGATACTCTGCAAAAAGTGATTTGGATTATCGTTCCATTCATTGATTTATAACCATGATGTCACAACACAGTAGTGAGAAGAATCATGGTTATAAAGTATGACATCATCAACATACTACAAAACTCATTCAATGTGTAACAAACGATACTATCTAATAACTAACTGTTCTACAAATACAAGGACAATGCTTGCAGGAGTTAAAAAGGATACAAACACACTATTAATTTCTTTTTTTTGCACATAAAGTTAAAAGTGGCGGCCTTGATGCTAAACATAATTTGCCAACACCAAGGAATTCAAAAATGACATTGTTTCCTCCTGGCAGTTTCTTCAATTAAAAAAACTTTAATTTTTCGATTAAAAAAATATCCTTAAAATAACTTGGAAGTTGAATTCAAGCAATTCAATTAGTCTATGGAACTGCGGCCATTTCTAAAATCCAGCTTGTTGGATTGCCTGTGTTCATACACTCACAGGTATTGACAAACAACACTGTGCGATAACAGTGTTCACGAACGCAGGGTCCTTCAGACCAAATCATAGAAAATACCAGAGTAAAACCCAGCACTATTTAAGTACTTCAGTCGTGTTGTCAAATTTCATTGCATGACATAAGGAGCGCATAGAGAAGTAGCGTACTTCTTTGCAGTATTGTTTCATTAGCTAGGTACTTAGAGAAGTACGCTTCATTAATAACTAACGAACGAGTGCTGCATAACAGTAGGTCAAACTACCAGTCAATTATTTTTCCCTTATTTTCTACTATTAGAACTCGATGAAAAAGATTTAGTCTGAATCTGTTTCATAAACAAGTAGTCTTTTCATATTAGAGGATTTCATATCGGGAAAGTAATAGGCACGTGTAACAAACTTATTGTAAGAATACATTGTATGTGATAATCTTTCAACATGAATAACAGGAACGAAATTCCCGATTATGAATTAGCGATTGAATAATAATTAGAACAGAAATTTCCTGCTTATGCCAAACTAATTAATAATCAGGTAATTCTGGAGGTTTTACTAAGAAAAGTATATTCAACTATCGTTAAAATTAATTTGATATGGCCAACATGGCAATCTAAATCTAACTGCGTTAAAAAATAATTCAAATCCTAATTATGTGTAAATCTGCGAGAAAAAACTTTAAAAGGTTATTTATTTATTTGTGCCCAAATTGAACAATTCTATTGTTAACAGAAGGAATCAAAATAGCGCGGGTGAGCTTATCTCCAAAGGAGGTTTCTTCTTAGATATCGTTCTGAAAAATTCAACAAGAAACCTCATACCTACACACGTGCCACACATATTTTATGTGCGTGAATAACCTGATCTAGATTTCGCAAATTAAATCTTATATTCGAATCGAAGCATGTAGGCAGAATAGCAGGCAAAAATCTGCCTCATGGTCGAACATAAAGCAAAACGTGACTACGACGAGGTTGACCGTGAGGCGGATCATTACTAATTCTCGCTTCAGAATTTGACTGCGATATGAGGATTTTATAACATGTCTGACATCAAAAATGCTTGAGTAACGCAAGTTTCGTATATTTAAAAATACATTCTTCGAAAAATCGATGCAAAACTTGTATGATTTTTAGAGCTCTCCATCTGAAAATAGGGGTATGTTATAATTGTAGGTATGTTCCATAATTATTATGATATTTTTGAGATAATGTATGCTAAAGAAGGAAAATGATATAGATTTATTTGCCTGCATTTTGCACTAAATGAGTCTAGGTATCCTCAGGGGTAAACATATTATACTAACTAGTGAATCCAGAAAGTTTGGTAAGTTCTCAGTAATAGACAACTTGCAAGATCAGTCACGAGCGCCCCTACCTTCCTGGCGGGTAGGGTTAGTTCGCCTGTTTGCGTCCACCACCCAGTTCGCGTCCACTTGACCGATCTGCCTTTGAAAATACTCGAAAATAAGTAAACTATCACACGAATTGAAAAAAAAGACATTAGTGCTAATACCTCAATGTTCAAGAGACATGCACATAAGGATATAAGGTCCGTGCGCCAAACCAATCCCGTTTAAAAAAATAATTTGTCTCGGATGTTCAGCAAGAGAGCGGATTCTTAGCGAAAAAATAGTGTGCAGTGGCGCGTTCGAAGGGAAGTTTTTTGTTGTTATATGTGAATTTTAGAATACATAGCTGTTTCTAGACTTTTATAATGAAAAAAGGAATAATATAATCTATGAATTTGCTTAAGTTTTTTGTGTTTGACGAATAAAATGGGGTGGACGCGAATTACTACAACGAATTTATAAAACTCCCGGTTTGCGTCCGCTATGGACGCAAAGTATACCTATAGGGGATAATGATAGACCAGATTGCGTCCACTACTTTTTTAAATACAATAAAATTTACTTACTTGTAAAAATAATTTTAAATGTATTGTTTGTTATTATAATACATTTTTTATTCAGACTACGTGCTTATAAATATATTTTTAATTTGAAATTAGGTACTTTCTTTCATTCTTCTTATATTTTTTTGTCTAATTAATGTAATTGGGTAATCCGTATTAATTAATGTAAATACATAAATAAATAATAAACAAATTTAAGATGCGGTCGGTTCGGAACCAAGAAAAAATGAAGAAAAGAGAACATAAACAGAAGACGATTTAAAGGAAGCGTTGAAATTCGAGTGAAGAATAAAACGATACGACAAAACTTAACAGAACTGATTACTTACTGTTTATTCATTCATAGACAGACGACTGGAGAACAGAACCAGGTGGAGTAGTATGCTACACCGACCGCTTCAGAAAAAAAACAACAAAGCTCTTGGTTGCAAGCGTGCACAATATGTACTATTTGATGATAGCAGAGGAGATGACAAGATAAAGACGCCAGGCAGGCTGGCCGGCGAGCGTTTGCCAAACCAAAATCTCCGCAATTCTGGATTTCGCTGACACGCCTGCTAGGCAAGCGTCAAAACGATGACACAAAAGTGATGTTCTACAGTGACAGCCAGGCGCACTGAAAGCACTCAACAAGCAGAGACAACATCAGCGATTGTCAAAGGATGCAAATCAGCACTAGAGAGACTAGCTGACACAGCTGAAGTTGGATGTGCGAGGGTCTCCTGCTACGACAGAAAGGCAGACAACGAAGAAGCTGATCAATGGCCCAAAGCAGGGGTCGAGAAGAACCCAGGAGGGGTTAACATCATCGAGGGATAATCAAGCGCAGAACTATCGCAGCCACCAAAGAAGGATCAAAGACCATGGCAGGATTGCGACAGTTGAGCTAGTTTACCAACGGACTAGACACGAAAGGGGAGGGGCTACTGATTAAGCTTTCTAGAAGCAACGTTCGACTAGTAATCAAGATAGAAACGGGACACTCCCAACCAAATAGACATCTAACCCTGATAAGCGTGAAAGACGACCCCATGTGTCCGCAGTGCGAGGAGTGCGAAGAAACAAGTCTCCACCGGATCGCAGAATGCTCAACCTACCCACTGACCAGATGGGAGCTCACAGGGTCGGACAAACTAGGCATAGCCCAAGTACGAGCGCTGACAGTGGAGCAGATTATCAGACTCTTAAAGCAACGCGAAGATTTGACGGGAAGCTGTGACAACTTGAAGACACAGTGCCTGGGGAAATGGGTAAAAAGGCACACAACAGGCGGACCGAACACCCGGCATATTCCCAGTGTTTTATTTTATATAGGTGTAATGATTATCTACGTACAACTTACCTAATTTGAGTACAAATTTTTTTCAAGCGTTTTTTTAATGTAAATAAAGTTGATTTGAAATATTTTTATCCTTAAATAAAGGATTTGATATAATACAACTTTTTCTGTACAAATTCATAAAAATATCACCCCTATTATCCTTTACAAAGCCAGTGGACGCGAATTGGTCCAGGGTGGACGCGAACTGGCTTTTTTGGACGCAAACTGGGTAAAACGCCTAATTCGGATAATTATCTATTTTTAAAAAAAACGCAAGCTTTTTCGGACAAAACTGTAAGTTAATCCTAAAATAGACTATATAATGAACACATTATATCATTTTTTCATACAAATGAGTGCTAGAACATTTTTAGATTCACCTTCAAACTTAGCAACTGCACTAAGTGGACGCAAACCGGCGAAATGACCCTACCACTTAGGTGGGCTGGATAAACCTGGACACTAAAGTGCTCTACGATGTTAGGGAATGGGTTGAAGGCGGAATATCAAGACAAGTTAACTTCAAGCTGAAGTAATCACTACCTTCTTCAATAATGAGTTCAAGGATGGGTATAGTTTCGAAACGATATTGGACAGTATATACCTCCTATCTATGCTACCAAAGATAGCCCATGCTAAAACAAACTAAATTGAACACTCTTGCTTACGTACGTAGCCCTACCTCAAAATCAGCTATAACTGTCCCTCCCTCTTCCTAGCCTTCATACTACATTGATTGGTCGTAGGTATCATAAACAACGACAGTGTATTAGAAGTAAACAAGCGAGTGACGGAAAGAAACCCACCTACACTTTCTACGCAATGAGCGAATGTGAAAACTGCAGAAAAAAAACCAGCGACTCTAGTTACGTTGCGAAGGCCGCGGCTACACCGGGCTGTAGTTGCACTAAGTGGTCTGCATTCATTTTAATATATTTACTATTCTTAGGTAATTAATTACACAGGTTTTAAAAAATACGTTGCATAGTTTTGAGAAGAAAAAGACGTTGAAAACACTAGAATCAATTTTGCATTTCTTACGCATTTTCTTAACAGTCCAAAGTCATGGGGTTACAGTCATGTAAAACGAAAAGCATTTATGAATTTGCGAGTATATGGCACATTTCTGCAGGTAACAAATTTTGATTAGAATTGCGTTAGGAACAATTCGACGTACCAAACCTCAATATGAAAGTGAAATCAGCCACGACGAATGAAACTATTTTGATTAAAATATTTTAACTTGCGACCCGTGCCGACTTCGCACGATAATAAAACTCTACAATTTTAAACTCACTTACAATTGAACAAAAGCAAAAATGCCTTAAAAGAAATGGGACTGAGCCTAGAATCAGGTTAAAAAAATTCTTAGGCAAATTAATAATCTAATTAGTTCAAAAAGGCAACAATCAAGCCAAGAATGGCATTAAAAATGACTAAAATTATAAATTGTAGAGGTGCTGAGCACGTCATATTTTAAGGATGCACCCGGACATTTGGACCCAACTCACATTCCTCAAGACGGTTATCGAAATAGCGGACGGTCCGGTTCCGGAGGGTAGCTTGTCTGTCGGTTTTCTACAGGTTGCATTTCGGAGAGTGTGCGAGGGAGTTGCATGACCTAATTCCACCAGCTCCTTTTCTTCATCGGACCACTAGGCGCAGACTGGCTTTCCACCCCTATGTTGTTGACATCCCGGCCATCCGCACCAACCGTTTTGGTAACTCATTCATAATGCGGACAGCAAGGGAGTGGAATGAGCTTCCCGCTGAAGTGTTTCCACAGCAATATAACTTGGGCCTCTTCAAGAAGAGAGTGAACAGCCATTTGTTAGGCCGGCATGTACCACCTTAGGCCACATCATCACTTACGATCAGGTGAGATTGTGGTCAAATGTGCGCCAAATTGAGATGTAAAAAAAAAAAAAAAAAAAAAACGGTCTAAAAAGGACTTTTCATTACTCATACTCTGAAAGTAGGTCATTACTGACCTGAGAAGCGGGCTGAAAGTAATACTTTTCATCCCTAGGGAGAATCACTTTCAACTGACATCTGCCATATTATTAAAAAAAAACTTAGTTATTTTTCACATATCTATTGAACCATGTTCCAACTTTCTATACAGCCACGATGTAAAATTGAAATAACTTAAAGTTAAGTATTGATTAGAGAATGTATATTTTCTAAATAACTTTATTATAATTCAGTTTTAACAATTTCTTCAAAATAACTTAGCTTTGTGCAAAATATTTACCATTTTTCCAATGCAAAAAAAAAAATGGCTGAATAGTGGGCCCGCCACAGAAAAAAAAACAAACAAAATAGGCGGGATAGCGCCAATTCGATCTTCATTTATTTTTCTATCTTTTTCTTTGGCTAATTCATGTTTTTATTTTTACTTTCCTTGTATTCGTAATGAAAAGCACAGTGTTTACCTCGGGTGAAAGACTTACCTAGTCCCTCGAACTATTGGCGCCCTCACTTCGTTCCGGGCGCCAAACCCCGTCTCGGGACTAAATAAGTTACTTTCATCCCTAGGATAACAATGTACTATTGTGCGATGAACGAGTACACCAAAAATCAGAGGTGAAGGAAATTGCCAGGTTTTGGCTAAGGAGGGATCAGCGGGTAGATCTGTTTATGGGAGACTATTATCTAGCGAACATAACATACCCTCACGACCATTTATGGTCGCTAACCCATTAGGGATATTCCCTAATGGGTTAGTCAGAGGCACACTGATTGTTGCCGTCATAGTGAACGGAACATTCAGAAGCCCATATTTCGCCTAGGGAATTCGAACCCAACGTGGTAAGGGGCGAGCCCCTTACCACGTTATCTGCGTTGCTTGGGTTTTATATCGGTGTTTTCTATCACTCGAGAGTTCGCAGCAAATTGTACAATGAACACAAAGTAGGTGTGTTACTAGCGAAGGAATCACTTAAGTTAAAAAACAAAACTTGAGTACTTAGTAGGAAGTATAGTAAGGGTAAGTATAGTGGAAATAAACATAATATTTAATTGATAAACGACAAGTCAATGGGAAACTGCACAGTCCAAGTATTGAGTAACAAGGTAGGTGCGTAGTCAATATCAATGGCCGAAGTATGCAGTTATGGTCTTTTTGTAGCGTTTTCCTTCCATGTAATAAATCATTGTGAACAGACAATGGAGGATACAAAACCAGCGGCAATTGTATGAGAATTCGCTCTAATGCATTGCGATATAACGTGAAGCTCTGAACTCTGTCGATCTTTGAAGAGTTTTAGCCTTTTTATCGGAACCTAAAAGCGTCGCAAATATTACAATTGGCCAGTTTCCAATAAACGTCTTCAATTTTTGACACATTTTGTGGACAAAGACTCCGGGAAACTGGAATTAGAGTTCTACTCAGGACACCATTTGATTTGTTGATATTCTGATAAGCAAAATAAAAAACTTTCAAAGAAGGACTCTTGTATTTTCTGATGTTAGATCGCACGCATGAGTAAATTTATTAAATAAATAATAACTCTGGTTCGACTTTTACGTAGTTACTGCGGATTTATTTTTACTTTCCCCCTCAGCAAAAAATATTTCAAGGCTCACTTGAACCGCAAAAAAGTTAAGTAAGTACTTTACAGTACATCGGTATTTGTCGTCGGCGCAGGCGGGTGCTAACGAAAAACCCATCAAAACAGATTTTAAGACTTACTTGTACTTCACATAGAGCTAAAAATGTGATAACTAGGCTGAAATATTTTCACACTTTGCAAAGATATGATCAGACGCAGCGCAGGTACAGTCAACAGCACATCAGGTTACCCCATTTCCGTTTTTTCTCTCGCTCTTGCCAAATGACATTTGTTCGCGATAGAGCAAGGAGGACTGACCGGAAATGGGTAGCGTGATGTGCCGGCCACCGTACATCGTCGTATTTAATTTTGTGACGGTGATAGAAGTCTCGTATCAAAAAAACTTAGTAACCTGGGGTTACGACATGGAGCACAAAGCGCGTGTACCCTCAGACTATGGGTCACCCCCTTGATTGCCCTATATGACCTAAGACCTGCACAGGGGCGGATTCAAATATGGCATCGGATGACGCAGTCGAGATTGCCAGTTTTGGTCGAGTTCTGTTTGATGCCATTGATACGAAAGAAGGAGAAGAAATCTCGTACCTGTTGGCAAGTGATGAAGAGCGCCGTCCACACGAATATGCCGGCTATGACCTGCGCAGCGAGGGTCTGCAGGAAGGGCTCCTGCGGTCGTTCGAACATTTTGTGGACCACCTCAGACATCGGCTGAGGCGCCAAAGTGACTGTTTCAGTCAAATTCGGATTCATTCTGTTGGACAAAAAAAATATGTTTAAATGAAACAATATTGACATTTTATTTCATATGTAAACAACAGCACTTCTTACGACTATGACATGAAAATCAAAATCTACTGGGAAAGTTAAAAATTTTTCGATAGCCTGACCTTAAAGTACACATTAGGTACCTAGTAGTTTATCAAGTTAATTAGAAATTTAACTGACTGATCGGTGGCGCTAGAGATAGCGTACATGCTATAGTTGCAAAACATGTGTATTTTCAATTGCAAAAATCATCAGATGAACATCAGATGTTGTGTCTGGGTGTTAATATATCACAACTATAGGACCTACAAAATCCGCTCAAATTGGAATCGGGTATACACACACATATGCTGTGATAGCCCATAGCCATTATTTATTTATTAGGTGACCTAAGGTAATTATTATTTGTAAAAATACTTTTGTCCTTGAAGCAGGCCGGACTAGAACATCTTCAAATCTATTACCTATTGTGTTTCAATAGCTACTTCAGATATTAGTCAACAGACCTGAAATGCATATCAGAAATGCAGTCAGCCATGATAACAATGGATATCAATAACATACATTGTGTAACTAATGCAAATTTAATTAGGTACTTACTATCACATCCAACAAAAACATTATTGTTCTATTCAGTTAGTTGAATTAGATCATAATTTACTCAGTCACAGTTAAAAGTCAAATATCCATTATTTATGTAATTATACAAGGTTGTGAAAATTAAAATAAAACAATCATTAATATTGTGACTATAATACCATTTCTAAATTTACAAAAATGGGGTACAGGTCAGTAAGGACCCCATATAATCGTTTTCAGTATTAATTTATGCATTCATTTGCAACGCAAAATAGATTTGATCTATTCCATAAAACACAGGCAAAAGTGATCATAATTTTCAAGAAAAAAAGTTTTTGTATCTACATGCTTACTTCATTATTTATATTATGCGTATTTTTAACAAACATGATAATCTGCCCACTTTTCCTTAGGCAAAGCAGACACTTACATGGTGACACAGTTTTAAAATAATCTCAAAGATTCATAGCCACTTTGTTTATAGAAATCATTACAGCAACAAGTGCTTAGTTAGAGAATGTTAAACAATAACAATCTCTTATGTAAACAAAGACAAGAAACAAAGTCTAGCTACTAGCTATGCAGAAGGACAGAGTAGGTACCAGAAATCACATTTTAATCTATCTATTCAAATTTTGAGAAACTACCAGTACTTGACAGAATAAGCAAATACAAAAATACATATGTACAAATATGTCAATCAACCTTATTTCAGCAGCATAAGGAAACCCTGTGTAAAGGTTAATGTGGATACCTACCTCTGTACAAATACATTACTCAATAAAGGTACCACAAACACATACCATCAGTGCACAAATAGATCAGGTAAAATAGGTGGGTTGATTTATCAACAAACATTTGCCCTGTAGTGGGAATCAACCATTTGGGACTGAACCAGCACTCATATCTACTAGGCTATGTTATTGAAGTACAACACATGTTTTTATTTATGTACGGGTGGCCAGTACTTACATACACTTTTAGTCCGGAACACTTTAAATCAATGCAATATGAGACATTTTTGTTTGCCAGGAAAACTGGCTCGAATCAAGTGCTCAAATTAATCCACTGTTATGTTTGATACAAATACACAAGCTCTCAGTGTGTGTTCAACTATTTTGCTCTTTGCAACAGTCAAATATATTTAACTACAATTTACAACATCTAATTTGTTCATAATAAATATCCCAGTTCAGTCTGTATGACATCATCAGTATGTAGCAAGTGGTTTCCCCAAGCATAAGATTAATTCAATTTCCTAATAAAAATATAATTTATATAAAAATAAACAATTTTATGAAGCCTCGTCTACATTTTCACTTACTCACTGGTACTTACCGTAAAGACATACTTTTGGCACAAGCAAAGACTCACATAATTATATAGCCTTTGGGTGAAAATATTTAATTATATTGATAAATAAAGGGTGAATAATTTTGTAGCGGTTTAAAATTTAGCAAATTAATATTATCTTAAGTCTAGTTTATTTGTATAAAAAAATATATAATTTCTTTCGTTTCACATTGAAAGATTTATTAAAAACGTTCCAGCCACCTTGGAACAACCATAATACTCTCATTTAAATTTGGATGATATCTTGAAAACGTTCCAGCCACCTTGAAACATCCCTGTTAACTGCATTTAAATTTTAATGATTTCTTTAAGACGTTAGAACGTTTTCAAGCTACTTATTTCGTTTTTGGGAAGTACAGAGCCGCTCACATCAACCTTTACATAGGAGCACCTTATGCCGAACATTATAAGAGCCATTTTGAAATGGTTTTGTAAAGGTTGATGCAAGCGCCTCTGTTCATTAGCTTATGGACTTATTTCTTAAAATCGTTTCAGTCCACTTAGATCATTTTTGTGATAACGTATTATAAACAAACAGCAATGTTCCTAAAAAAACAAAAATGTTTCAAATGACTTGGATCATTTTGGTAATTAAAGTTTAAAAATTTGCCATACCAAACCAATACATCAAAAATGATCCAAACCAATTAGAACATTTCTACGATTTTATATTTTCACCTTGCCATACGTGTGGGTTGATCTATGGTGGTCGTATCTTCCGATAGGATCCAAGTAGCTTGGTCCATTTTCGCTATATAAAAATAGACCGATAAACAATCATTTTGGCATATTTAACTCAATTTTGGCCATGTTGTGGGTTGGAACATTTTTGCTAATCTACGTCCAATTGCATTAAAACTTTATGAAAATTATAATTATTGAAAGATTTGCATCTTGTTGTTACTTTATATCTGTGTATCAAATACTATTCAACTTTAAATTTTCATTAGAAGTATTTCAAAACTCATATGTACAGTTATTCATGATTTGATTGCTTTTGTGCCTGCAGTACAGAAGTGCAGTGAATTACCTAAATATAAATTATATTACACATGTTGCTATTTTCTAGTACCTAAGTAAATAAAATACACCACACTAATGCTATCACCATACTAAGGAATTCCCTTATCACATTACTCACCAAATCATATACTTTTATCATAAATAACTTTAAACCCAGAACAATACTAGGTACTTTAAATACTACTCAATATCTACAAAGATGTTTTTATTTCATTGCTGCTTTTTGATAATTGATTCATATCTGCTTATAATAGCCTCAGCAACATGTTCAGCTTAATTTGTAGAGCAATCAGTTTCTAAATAACTCAAGAAGTAGGTAATTATGATGTTCAATCACCATTTCACTCCACCTACATGTTAAATAGGACAATAATGTGTGAAGCTTCAATAGTATCATTGGTTCTCAGTTCGTTTTGGTAATATTATGCTCGAGGCTTCAAGTTATTGAGACATATTCACGGAACTAGTAAATTGGAGGTCACACGTCTTGACATTTTCTTGTTTGGGGTACCTATTCAACAGCAGTGAAGGGTCTAAGAGAAGCCTTTGTTGACGAATACGTAAAGGCCTATTTAGATAGTCTAAGCCTGAGTTCTCAGATGTTTAGGATAATATCACCAAAGTGTTTACCTGGAATAAGACTACGATCGTCTTACAGCTACTGTTTTCCTTTTGCTAACAGATGTCATTCGTAATCAACACTGTGCACATATTGCATACACCATTAGAACACACGATTTCCTTGCTTTAAACCACAGAAATGTTTACACACTGTCACAACGTTAAACAACAACAATTGAACAAAACACTAGCAAAACTACACAACTATATTCGTTCGTATGATCAATTATCTGGTTCTCTCGCGAATTTGTGACGATTCTGATTTTCTTTCTGCAATTCGACCAGAGACAATAGAAGTGTTTATTTACAGTTCAGAATTCACATAAAAATTGATGGACCGCAACTTCGAAATTTGGCAAATCAACACTCTTTCTTTCATTTACAAACACGATGTTAGCTTTGCGGAACTGTTAATTTGTCTAATTATTAGAGCGTAATAGTGTTTTTTTCAGTTTCTTTTATATTAAAATAAATATGATGTGCAATCGATTATGAATTCATTCGATTTTTTACTGATTTTCATCCCTGGCAACACTCATTCCTTGCTTTCGTAACTTTCATCCTCCATAGACAATCAACAAACTGAAATGAAAATGTCCGTCGTAAAAGATACGTTCTAATTTACTTGGTGAATGTGTTCTAATCGTAGCCTGAGATGTGAAATATTTTATATTATTTACAATCCTAAAAGTGCTTAAAATTTTCAAAAATGATTGTTCAAGAACCTATACAGGTGATCACAAAACCCCACTTTCCATGAACTGTCAGTGATTTGAGTTTTTTGTTGAGTTACAAAATAACCACTTACTTTTCTCACAGGTTATCGTTTGGGATTGTCTCAACAATTATGAGTACGACAATGCTATATTTCTGGCCGAGAGACTACATGCTGAAGGTAATTTTAAATTGCATTTTCGTACCCTCAAAAGTGATGATTGCTGCTCTGCGTTTTGCGCTCATTATTGATTTTGCGTGGATCCTGTTTGTTTTAAACTTTACTTGTGCCTATTATAACTACAACCAATCTTTACTGTAGCTTAAAAATGGTTTCATTTTCAGTGGCATCAGAGGAAACAACATTTTTATTGGGAACATGCTACTACAGGGCTGGGCGCGTAAATGAGGCTCATCATTTGTTACAAAATGCAGCACTGTCACTACCACAATCTAGGTTCCTGCTAGCAAAATGTTCAATAGATTTAAAATCGTGAGTATTGATTGGCTTTATTATTTATTTCTATTGCATACTGTTACTTTAATCCTAATTATTACAACATACCTACTTCTTGCACTACTATTTTTGGGAATAAACTTACATGAAGTCTTTACTGTTGAGGTACTAGACACAATACAGAATCATAGATGACAATAGAGCTTTGACCCCATGGCATTCAATGTAATCAGTATTGTGGTGAAAATGCTAAATAGATTCAAACCTTGATGTTGAAATTCAAGCATAAATTTTTAGCAAAATTAATTAGTGCTAAAAGATGTTGTGTGACATAATCTAGGCCTTTCTTTTATACATGTCTACTTTCTAGTTGACAACAGTGCGCATTAGCTTTCTGCTATAAGCATCAGACAATAACTGAAATTATAACATCTAACTAGGTAATGTGTTTAACTATTCAGGAGCCCTTTGAACTTAATTTTTGAACCCACTCTATGAATTACCTGATTTATTATTGTCCTGAAACAATACACTATTTCATGAGAAACACTTTTATACCTTTTGTGTATTAGTCTTTTGTGTAATAGGGTAAACCCAGTATTCCCATACTGTGAGGCCTCAACAGTACTTACGAACGTGGTAAGATTTTAAGCCATCCAATTGGAAAACACTTGATCTTGACCAAGTTACTACTTATGCAACCAGTGCATATTTTCTTTCTGAAATGAATTAGTAAATTATTATCAGCTAATTACTATTTCAGCAAATTGTGTATATTGTGGTTAATAGTAAATTATTATCAGCTAATTACTATTTCAGCAAATTGCGTATATTGTGGTTAATGAGCTAGTTTTTTAGGAATTGTTAATGTATGTACTTAACTGATTGCAAATGCAAAAATATCTTATAAGGATTTTCTTTGGAATTAAATTGAGTTTTATTCTGAAGTCTTTAGTGTAAGCCTTATGACCTGTTTTAATTAAATCTGTTATGGCAGACATGGCATATCATCTTCACCCTACCCTATACTAAAAATGAATGAATATTAAATCACTTTAAATTTTGTTTTCAGGTACAAAGATGCTGAAGTTGCTTTAGGGTCAAATCTAGACATTGTTGCTTCAGAATTTGGTGATCAAGCACCATATGCTTTACAACTTCTTGCCAAGGTATACAATATCACTGAGAGAAGGAGCAAAGCAGCTGATGCCCATCGGAAAGCATTGTCATTAAATCCATTCATGTGGAAATCGTTCACCCAACTATGTAATATGGGTGAGAAAGTTGATCCGAATCAAGTGTTCCACATGAACAATATTGAATTTACTTTCGGTGTATCAACGTTAGTGAATCTAGTCAGCAACTCGGAAAATATTTCCTTTGTTAACACTAACATTCCTAATAGTAATACTAATTTGAATGCTAATGTCACACCAAATAACATAGCTACTAGGACTCCAATGACTATGTCCACAAGTATTACACCAGAAACGCAAGCCCCGGTTAAAAGGATGCATAGTGTGTTCAGTGGTATGGCACCTGTACCATTCTCACCATCATTTGGCATGTTGCCAATGGAAGAATCTCCTACCTTATACACTCCAACTCTCACTGACTCGAATGAGCAGAAAGCTATACCGAAGATAGTAAATTCCTTACGAGCACAAATGGGTCAACTCAAAGATGCAGTATTCAGTCCTGCACCCAGGTGTACTTTAGGGCCAGCGCCTCGGCGGTCTTCTAGACTGTTTAGTAATAACAATAGCAGTTATTCTGTTAAGGAAAACAATAAATCACCTAGTAGAAAGTTTGTAGCCCCTAAAAGTCCCTCAAGAAAAAACAAGCAACGCACAGCTAAAAACTTGAAGACAAATTCTGTTGAAGCAAATGACAGAAATAAAAGTATGGAGACAGTGACACCTACAATCACGCCAAAGAACTCGAATGGTGTAGCATTGTTGAACTTATTGAAAGATCTGGGTGAGGCGTACAAAGCACTAGCTTTTCTAGATTGTAAAAATGCGATAAAATTATTCCAAGATACTCCGCCTAAACAGCTGGCCTCTCCCTGGGTGCAGACGATGATAGCCCGCGCTCAGTACGAACTGGCACAATATGATGCAGCAGCTAAAATATTCTCAGATATCAGAAAGCAATACCCTTGTCGTACAGAAGGGATGGATATATATAGTACCTGTTTATGGCATCTGCAGAAAGAAGCGCAGTTGTCAGCATTAGCTCAAGAATTAGTAGAATTAAACAGAACAGATCCGATCGCTTGGTTAGCAGCAGGAAATTGTTTTTCGCTTCATAAAGAGCGTGAGACGGCATTAAAATTCTTCAAGAGGGCTGTTCAGATCGACCCTGATGCAGCATATGCACATGCGCTTTTGGGACATGAGTATGCTGTAGCTGAAGAGACTGATAAAGCCTTGGCAAGCTTCCGGACCGCAGTGAGCATTGACCCTCGCAATTACGTAGCATGGTTTGGTATAGCTACCGTTTACGCACGGCAAGAACGTTGGAAGCAATCTGAAGTGCACATACGTCGTGCGCTGACCATTCACCCTCATTCAGGAGTGCTGAGATGCCAGCTAGGGTTGGCACAAGCAGCGCTGGATAAAACAGATCGTGCCCTCGCCACTCTTGAGAGAGCTGTTGCATTGGACACAGAGAATCCATTA
This sequence comes from Udea ferrugalis, assembly GCA_950022985.1. Classification (NCBI taxonomy): domain Eukaryota; kingdom Metazoa; phylum Arthropoda; class Insecta; order Lepidoptera; family Crambidae; genus Udea; species Udea ferrugalis. Next base: position 6,195,296 of record OX465528.1, on the reverse strand, counting down.
TGCCGTTTCCATAGAGCCTCAGTGTTATTACGAGCTGGCAGACCTCAAGAGGCATTAGTAGATCTTCATTATTTAAAGGATATTGCCCCAAGAGAATCATTAGTTTATTATTTACTTGGAAAAGTTCACAATAAGTTAGGTAATACCCACTTAGCTCTGATGCACTTCAGTTGGGCGACTGATTTAGATCCTAAGGGCACAGGCGGACACATCAAGGAAGGTTTCGACCCCTCCAAGCAAGAGGATCCTTCTGAAAGATCATCGTAATGTAACTGACGAATGTTAAAGGATTGCAAAGCTCGCCTGCACGTTGTTGCCGGCAGTGCAGTCATGTTTGACTGATTCCTGTAAATATCGCGCTCACCTATCGATCTCTTGATTGACACCAAATTCTTCCAAATAAATAGCTTTATGGAGAACGATGGGTGTGTGGTGGCATTTAGTCGCAGTAGAAGTAAGGGCGCTGTGGAAATGTTTATATAGAGTAAGATGTGGATATTCCTAATATTATCCTAGTTTATTATATATCTTGTATAGCTTATAACTTCTAGAATGGTAAATAGGATTTTTAAAGAGAAGCTTTGAAAATCTAAGACGCAGGGCCTTGATCTCATTGGGAAGTTCTGAATTAAATATTCAATATTATAAATCATTGACGTTAAAAATATTGTATGCCATAGAAAATTCGTGATAATGTCGTTATACTGCTAGGTTGGGTTTTTGGTTTATAGTACATCATACAGTAATTAATACTTTTTTTATGGAAGGGATATGATATATTATGTTAGCGAGCTCCTAGAATGGATAGGTACAGTAGGCTCTTGATAACCGCTGGCGGTGTACCACTGACAATTTTATTTGTCAAGCAATCATGTTAGTATTCTATTATTTTTACTAAAGATAAGAATTTTACGACACCTTGAAATCAATTTTGCATGTAGACATTTTTTGATTCTTAAAAAGTGACGAAATAGTATTTTCCGCTTTAAATGTTAGTAGAAAACCCATGTTATTCAGTAACTTCTTACGGGAACCGTTAAAATTCTGACATTATGTACATATGCAAGGATGTTAGTTTGTAGTATTTGAGAAATTACTTTCGTGTGTACATAAGTAACAAATAACTATAGCACTGTTTGTCATTTCACATCACCAATGAACTGCTCGCTCTGTGGACAGACTTGTTTAGACCACCTCTAATATGTATGAACTTATTAAATAAAACTGATTATGTAAATTTGGAGGCTTTTTATTTTACTACAATATTGTTAATACATAAATGGATTTAGTTAGTACACACTATATCTAACAAAGCAGGAATATGCGGTTGTTAAAAAAAGCATTGGGATTAGAAAGCCAGATTTAGAATCATCATCATTATCAGTCTTTTGCAGTGCAGTGCTGGACGCCCAGGGTACGCTACAAGACCCACTGCCCGATTTAATAACACCTATTAATAATTACGGTTTTTAGGTGACTTGAAAGTGGCCATTTTTTGGAAGTTTCGTATGGAATCCAGGATTATCGTTACATAATTAACAATCCAAACACAATACACATTGTTCCTGCTCTGCTAAAAATATCTCGACGACACATAAATACGTGAAATCTACTGATAGAGTTGAACGAAACAAATTCTCTACACGTTAGGCGTGCCCATAATCTCTAAAGTTTCATATATTTTGATCAGCCTGCGCTATCCCACTGCTGGGCAAAGGCCTCCCTACCCCTCTTCTACAAGTTTCATATGATTTAAATATGATCAATACACAGGGCCTATTTTGCGTTAACATTGGGTTGTTTTTGAAAAATGAAACATTTACTAATTTAATGACTAAAATTTATTCATTTTTCTTAGGGCACAAGTAACCTAAAAAGACATGTCTTATAATAAAAGATGTACTTCACAGATACCTACACGCTTTTCTTACTATTCTTGCATCTTCACCCAATAGAAGTTTAATGAAAGTTTGAGATTTGACAAATGCCAATGCGTAGGCAATTGTTTCAACGTATCGTGTCATAATCGTGTTAATAAAATGTAAATTGATTGGAGCGTCTATCGCACTTCGTAGATAAAAGTAAATTATTAGAACACAGCTATGTACTGTAAATATGCTCGGTACACTGATGTAACCCTTTTCTTCCATGTTTAAATAAGTAGCCCCGATAGGACACAAGGAAACTTAATAAAATCCTAGTAGACAAACTTTTGTTTCAGACTTATTTATAATTACTGAGTTATTACTTTGTAATATTTTCTGTAGGTTGTCTTCATGAAGTAAGTAAGTTTCCTTGTGACTAAACTAAGTCAACGCATCTCAAATTGTAGTAGCGCTGATTATCCAAAAACTTAAAAGCTAAATCCTAATGCCTAGAGAATAGCGAAAAATGTTCGAAGGAGTCCCGGGGCAAGTTTAGCCAAACTGAAACTGTATAAATTATAAAAAAATATGTCGCACGCTAGGATTCCCAGGAAAATATTAAATAGCTTCCTGACAGATAACAGGTTGTATGGAAGAGATCGCGATAAGACCGCCTAAATTCTTCATTGGCCTCGGTAATTTATTACTCCTGTATTTTTTGTACTAAAGAATGTCTATCCATTATTTTTTATTTTTCTCTTACCAGAACTTTTAGTTCATTTAAAAATCGGGCCGACTCGCCTTTGAGCTATTCAGAAAAATACACTTCTTAATACTTAAAATAAAGCTATATTATGTAAACTTCTGCAGTATAGAATCTAAAGCCTTCCTAACTGTGGGGTCATTGAGCAGTTTGCTTTGACTGGGGGCGGGGGCTGGGGTCGGAACGGGGGCGGGGGCGGGGGCAGTCACTTTCTTGTCGTTGAGGATGCTTAGGATCCGCTGCTGGAGGTCCACTTGGGCTTTGCTGCTGGCTAAGGCAGTTAGAGGCTCGCCTAGTTCTATCTTAACTTGTTGCTCGCGGCGTTCCTGTAAATAAATTGTGAATTTATCTTGAATTTTTTGTGGAGATTAAGCGATGAACCGCCGAATTCACAAACGACCAGGTTCAAGCAGTCTTTGATTTTACGTTGGTGACTGGGGGACCGACAAAAGTCAATTTTGATTCTTTCAGAAAGGTATACTAAAGTCAACAATTAATATTCATTCTCTACCAGGCAACCACAAGGTAAACAAACAACAATATAAGAGATATAGAAAACAATTTAGCGAGGTAGAGTTGTGTGCGTGATCACCGGTACTCGTGGTGTGTGTGGGTGTGTGAGCGTGATATTAGAAATTGGATAGAGAAGTAGTAACTGTGTATAAATTAAAGTTTCTCTTCACCAGTTTATAGGTAACGTGCAGGAATTATAGGTGGCAGCACTAAATTGCCAAAAGAGGCACTATGCGGCGAGTTAAGGAAACGCATCTATACTAAAGATTCTGATTGGCGATGCCAGTTGGCAGCACCATCGTTGTGCACGTTCTTAATTGACAAAATTGTCACTATACGGCCAGTGAAGGATACATATATTTGAAAATGGATTGCTGTTCGTTAGTCTCGCTAAAACTCGGGAACGGCTGGACCGATTTGGCAAATTTTGGTTTTGTAATATTTGAGAATGTCCAGGAAGGTTTAAAAGGTGAGTAAACATAAGAAAATTCTAGGAATGTAGTGAAAAAAAACCACATTTTAGTTTTCCCTTAGAAGCTGTTTCTACCTGCCACGTGACCCTGAATGTTTGGCAACAGAACGATGTCTGTCGGGACAGCTAGGCTACACTAAAGATTCAGATTGGCGAGGCCAGTTATCATTATTATATTTATTAAAACAAACAATTCTTATCATAGAACAAAAGTAGTCTCACAAAACTATTTAAATAGTTTTTCCGTGGGATCACGAGTCTCTTATCTTGTCTTAGTTGCCAGCACATTAGTTGTGTACGTTCCCTATTGAGCTTATTTAACTTCAGCCAACGTGACTCACCGTGAGATACTCGATAACCTTGTCGTACTGTAGCGCAGTGAGCGTGCGCCCGTCGGCCAGTTGGCCTAGAAGCACGTACACCGCCTCGCGCCCGCTCGACCCGCCTCGCTTTACTTCGTTGAAGTTGCGAGAGAGCAGCTGTAGGGTTTCCCTTAGCAACTGTTTCTACCTGTCACGTGATACTGAATGTCTGACAACAGACCGAAGTCTGTCGGGACGGCTAGTCTACACTAAAGATTCAGATTGGAGAGGCCAGTTGGCAGCACCTTCGTTGTGTACGTTCCCTATTGAGCTTATTTAACTTCAGCCAACGTGACCACAGTATAAACAGTAGGTTATCTATGGCCGCCCGCCGAGTTATTATCCTAGCATGCACACAGACACGCGGCACAGCCCGTCCGTACTGCCGCCATCTTATTCCCCCGTATTTTATGCTAGCGTGTGCGTGGAATCGAGTGCGAGAATCGTGGCGACGGCGCGCGACATGCACACACACATTCAAACCGAGAGCGGCACGTTTGTATGTAGATATTTTACTGTTCTCTGTGTACTGTAACGTGACTCACCGTGAGATACTCGATGACCTTGTCGTACTGTAGCGCAGTGAGCGTGCGCCCGTCGGCTAGTTGGCCTAGTAGCGCATACACCGCCTCGCGCCCGCTCGACCCGCCTCGCTTTACTTCGTTGAAGATGCGAGAGAGCAGCTGTAGGATTTCCCTTAGCAACTGTTTCTACCTGTCACGTGATACTGAATGTCTGACAACAGACCGAAGTCTGTCGGGACAGCTAGTCTACACTAAAGATTCAGATTGGAGAGGCCAGTTGGCAGTACCTTCGTTGTGAACGTTTCCTATTGATGAGCTTATTAACGACCGATTTGGTGTAATTGTTGTAAAATTAAGTGCATGAACATGTATGTTTGCATTGATCTGGGTGTTTTCTTTGTTTATTAAGTATGTATTTACAAAAGAAAAAGTATTTAAGTTTGTCTATCCGTTGTCTAGAATCCCATAAAAACGGGCTTCAACTAGCTCATCTTGGGGCTAGATGGCGCTGTGTGGGATAATGTCCAGGAATATTTACTTATTTATTCAATTTCAGTCGCGTTATAATCCCAACGTGACTCACCGTGAGATACTCGATGACCTTGTCGTACTGTAGCGCAGTTAGCGTGCGCCCGTCGGCCAGTTGGCCTAGAAGCGCATACACCGCCTCGCGCCCGCTCGACCCGCCTCGCTTTACTTCGTTGAAGTTGCGAGAGAGCAGCTGTAGGGCGTCTTCTATGGGCATGTTGCGGTGCTCTGGGGACAATCAAGTGACATTAAATACGCTTACGACCAATGATATTATAATAAAAAAGACGTAGATGGGTTACTTGTGCTAAAAAGTGGCACCCGAAATTAGAGCTTCGAACACCTGAGTAAAGCATTGACAGTTTGAGACAGCATGTATCTGTCTCGTTTACGCTCTACGTCCGGGAGACTTAGGTGTGATACAGAAAATTTGATCTCGATTTGTTCTATTAAATTAACCTGATGACAGAATTTGTTCCGTTGTATAGATATGATCTTTTCTAACCAACCTCCAGCCAGCATTGTTTTTTCAAAAGTTATGTCTGATGAACTAAATATTGGTATGGGCTTTTAGATCTATGTTGGCTCTGTTTACCGAAACCAAAAACATTCTTCTAACGCCCTTTCTTTAGCCACAATCAAGCTGCTAAAGAAGCGCTGGAAGACACATAAACACATGGGTACAGGCACACTAATTGTTGGGAAGACAGGGATGAATCTATATTTGTGGTACATTTAATTTACCGTCACCACCAGTTGTATCATCAGCATTATTTTTGTATTTTATTACTAATTTAGAAGAGGTATTGCTTTATAATGTAACCTTGTATATAAATCGACATTAAGTGTCGACATATACCTGACACTATTTATTTTTTCCTACATCTGACAATATTTTTTGCTGTCAAGTTGGTTCGCCTAATTTCGGACTGGACTATAGTGCAAGAAATTAAGTTTGTTGTTGGAAAAATGTTACCTACCTTGCGGTAATCCATGCAGTATGGTGAGTGTCAGCGACCGTTGCTCCTGGTTCTGAGGCATCACCAGTATGGCATAGAGGCAGCCCCTTGAAGCGATGTTGCCCAGCACTCGGCCGATCGGGACATCTTCCATCGGGAACAGTAGATCCACTACAATGTACCTACCTTGCGGCAATCCATGCAGTATGGTGAGGGTCAATGACCGTTGTTCCTGGTTCTGAGGCATCACCAGTATGGCATAGAGGCAGCCCCTTGAAGCGATGTTGCCCAGCACTCGGCCGATCGGGACATCTTCCATCGGAACAGTAGATCCACTACAATGTACCTACCTTGCGGTAAACCATGCAGTATGGTGAGGGTCAGTGACCGTTGCTCCTGGTTCTGAGGCATCACCAGTATGGCATAGAGGCAGCCCCTTGAAGCGATGTTGCCCAGCACTCGGCCGATCGGGACATCTTCCATCGGGAACAGTAGATCCACTACAATGTACCTACCTTGCGGCAATCCATGCAGTATGGTGAGGGTCAGCGACCGTTGCTCCTGGTTCTGAGGCATCACCAGTATGGCATAGAGGCAGCCCCTTGAAGCGATGTTGCCCAGCACTCGGCCGATCGGAACATCTTCCATTGGGAACAGTAGATCCACTACAATGCCCAGGTGTTTCAGACGGCCTTCAATGTACTCTGCGTATTCACTGCAAAAAGATAAAAAGTGGGTTGATATTTAATTTTTTTAGTAATTTGCAGATTTTTATTGTTTTTGTCTGTATTTTTATTGCTTTCATGACTATTCCAAGAGGCAATTTTGTAGAACAGAAAAGAGGGCTTCTACGAGTTTCAAAGTCGTTGAGGCTAACTAACAATAATAAATTATCTTTTGATTTCTAGAACAGTTAACATGTGAGTTTTTACTGAACTTATTATAACATGCATACTCGTATATTCTCTTAATCATCATCATCTTAGGCATTACGTAGCAATGATATTACAATAAAAAAAGACGTAGATAGATAGGTTATGTCAGTAATGACGCGAAGTCAAAAATTGACCCCTGGCGTACATACCTATAATTTGACCGTGTGTACAAGATAGCATGATTATTTACTAGAGGGTAAGCGAGACAGATACATATTGCGCAGTGCTGTCTCAAACTGTCAATGCTTTGCTCAGGTGTTCTAAGTCCTGATTTCGGGTGCCACTTTTATAGCACAAGTAACCTATCTACGTCTTTTTAGTACAATATCGTTACATAGCTAGTAAAAATAAAAGTGTCTCACGTAAGGGATTTGGAGACCACAATGATTTCGCAGTCGTTTCTCTCCGTGACTGGCAGGGCCCGCGGGTAGTCTTGCAGTTTTGGCGGGAAACGATCATATCCACCGCGATCTAATAGAATGAATGAATATTTTATTTTCCTGGCCTTACATACATATTTTTTCTAGGGTGCAGCGAAATAAACGGAAGTTATATGAACGCATCGAAGTAACATGTGGTTTATTTAAATAATGTTATTTTTACATTTGAAATATATTTAAAATTCGAATAATAATAATGAACAGTTTAAGTATGTCTTCTACAACATCAATAACGAATCATAGTAATAATAGCTTACCTACATGAAAAACTTTTTGCATTCAATAACACACGATTTATTCATTCAATCACAGAAGCAGCCAAAAAAACTAAGAATTGCCCTAAACACAACCTTTCTAACATCTACATTACATATAAACTACGTAATACGTTTAAACAAATACTAATTAAAAAATGTTACTATTTACTAAATGAGTTCTTTGCCGACCAATACATTCAATGAGAGAATGTCAAACTTAAAAATATTATCCATCTCACGTTTATTTATTCTTAGATTTTGCAATGCCCAAATGGGTAACATGTTGTACTGGAACTGTATTGTTGACATCTTATTTACATTCATGAATGCAATAAACAATTTGAATTTGAAAAAAAAAACAAAAATAGCAACCTGAGCAGGCTAGACATTAAACATTTTGCGTCAAAACTTACTGTGGTAATTGCTGAATTTGTCAAGGTCAGGGTACCTTTTATTGAACTGGCTGTTTTTATGATCCATACACACAAAGGTCTTACAATACCTAGTCTACATTACAATTCTACACAACTTTACCTTACCAATACCAAAAAAAATTCAAAATAGACCTTAGCTGTGTGCCCACAGAGTTCATGGTTATTTGAGAATCCTGCGATATTAAACATTAAGGGTCTACCCACATTTATCGACGCGGAATCGGCTAACGCCGGTCGAAGAGTCCTTATGCCGCCGGGATAAGGGTGTTAATACCTTTCGCATCAGCTCGGCTAGGCCGATGCGACACCAGCCGACGGCGAAACGAGCCGTTTGTCGCCGTCACAACAGCTAATCGGTGATATACGCACTCAGCTTGAGCCGATTCCGCGTCGAAAAATGTGGGTAGACCCTAATTCTTACCTCGTCCGCCCAGTGGCGAGCGTTCACGGAAGCCGGGGCCCCCACGCCCCCGGCCCCCCCGCCCGCGCCCGCGCATGCCCCCTCGCCCGCGACCTCTACCGCCCTCGTTCCAGCCCTGATTGTAGCCGTCGTCATATTCCTCCTCTCTGAAATCTGTTTTGGAATAAATGTATGTGATGTATGTTTGGTGGATGGATAATGTGAAGTCCTAGAAGTGTGTTAATGTGGTGGAGGTTATGAGAAAAGCGTTGTAAGGTGGTTAAGCTGCAAGACAAAAGTAGAGGGACCGCCTGAAAGACACAGCCAGTAAAAACTGGCTGAACAGAGCCAAATACAGGCGCACATAGAGGAGGCCTATACTGGATCGGGATAGGATTGAAGTTTCACGATTTTCCTAACCATTAATAAAAGTAAATACTAGTCCAACACCAGAACCCAGCTAAGATTGTACCCTAGATATCGTATAAAAATACATCAACACATATTTTTTTGGAATTACATACACAATATACACAGGGAAAATGAAGATTAACTATAATTATCTACACAAATACAGTTTTGACTACAGTTTCATGCAAAATATATCTTTTTTCTTACTCTGATCTCCAACATAGTTGCCGAAACTGTCATAATGGTCATCAGCAGCGTCGTCTACAACAGAAGTGTTCTCAGTAAGTGCCACTGCAGGCGGTATCTCTGGCTGTACGGTGACCACTTCTGTTTCCCGTCTGTCGGTAAAACGTAACAAATTGTATATTTTGTGTTGAGATTTTGGGGTAATAAATTATATAAATGTAAAGAAAATACAAATTTCAAAAATATTATAATGAATATTAGATACAGCTTGCAGTATCTTCTAGTTTAATGGGATAAAACACAGAAAGTAAAGTTTAATGATTTTATTCATTTGAGAAACCAATAGAAATATATTTTTACTCTGTAAAATACCTAAATTACTTAAGATGTCTAAGGGTAAGTTGCACCATAGTAGAAGTTAAAGTTTTTGTCAAATTTGACAATTTGACGTCATTTTTGGGCCTAACCGGTAACCTTAACTGAAATTTTGATGTTTGTTATTGTTAAAGTCAGATGGTGCAACCCAACCTAAGAGTTATATCGCACCCCCCCTGGAGAAAAGCTGCAACTCCACTTGTGCGTATTTTTTTTTATTGCACTAAAAGATCAAGAAAAAATCAATACGTATTGTCAATTTTTTTCATAATTTTTGTCCTTAAAGTTAAGGAAATAAATACAAAAAGGTAAAATTTTGCAACATTATCTATACAAATATTATGAAGAGGAAAGGTTTGATTTTTTGTTTGTTTGTATGAATTGAATAGGCTCCGAAACTACTTGGCAGATTTGAAAAATTCTTTCACTGTTGGAAAGCTACATCATTCCTGAGTGACATAGGCTATATTTCATTTTCAAAAAAAATAGGCATCCTTACTAAAATTACGATAACGTAATCCAAGGTGTGAAAAAAATATCAAAAAACTACCTTACATCGCGTGCGCTGCGAAAACTATTGATGATAGAACAAAATGATATACTACATTTTTTTAGAACACACCATTATCTACAAAAAATCAGCGGCAGCATATCTCTAACTATTACAGTCATGTCACAATAAGCGTTTTTTTATTGAAAAAAATAAATAAAAAAACAACCGCTACAAAAAGCTCTTTATTTGTACCTTGGTATTAACCCTTATCAAAATAAATGATGTATTATTTAAGACTGCTTCAATATCTTTATATTACTTTTTGAATTATTCGATTCTGACAATCCATTCAAGAGATATCACGAGTTAAAAAAAAATAAAAAATAAACTGTATTCGGCTAGCTATGCGTTGTAGGCGTCACTCGGGCAGGGGTACGGGAGGGGGGTTAAGATCACGAAATTAAAAATCGGAATCCCAATGATGCTTTTAAGAAATTTAAACCCTCCGAGCATGTGTAATGGGACGAGGCTGCTTATTAAGGAGTTAAAGGACAATTTAATAGTAGCAACTATTATCACTGGCCCAGCAGGTGGTCAACTAGCTCATATACCGAGGATACCGATGATCCCAACTGATCTGCCAATCCCATTTAAACGGCTTCAATTTCCGGTAAAAACATCTTTCGCATTAACAATTAACAAGTCCCAAGGCCAAACCTTCGAATTAGTAGGGATTGATCTGCGAAAGAAATGTTTTACTCATGGTCAACTGTATGTTGGTCTATCGCGAGTCGGAGCCCCTGAAAATAAATTTATTTTGCTGCCACAAAATAAAACAACATTAAATATTGCTTACAGAGAAGCTCTAACAAAATAAATGTATTTTCTTTTAGGGTTATGACCTCAATAATTGAAAAATAAAAACAAAAAATTAAAAAAATATATCAAAAAAAAGAAAAAAAACCCCAAAAAATACAAAAAAAAAACACATAAATACAAAAAACTCATTAAATAATATCTGAATTTAATTATTCTTATTTTTTTTTATTTACTCTTTTTTAGGAGCTCGACGCAAAAAGGGATGAATATGTGTTATATTATTATTATGAATGTGTTAAAATTAACAAATCTAAATATAATGTTTAATGCCCGTGCGAAGCCGGGACGGGCCGCTAGTTATTATATATGTTTCCATCATGGAAACGAAGTTATTACACTTGCATTTTAAATATTTACTAAATTCCCAATGAATAATACCATATGTAAACTAACAAAACTTTCAAACGAAGACTTTGAAAAATAATTTCGTATAACTGTAGCTGCTTAGTTCTTGTGGGATTTATTTGGCGATTCTCGTTGTGCAAGTCTAGTTGCCTATTTCTTCCACGAAACTTTTGTCGATATTGTATGTTATAACTATTGACTAGCTTCTGGCCGCCGGCCTACGGCCGACTCGCGGCCATAAGCTAGGTCTGCGACGCTGGCCGCTCCGGGGCTTCGCCCCTCCCGCGGCTGCGAGGCCCCCGGGGGCCTCGCCGCAGCTCGGCCTTCGGCCTCGCAGTTGTTTGAGGGGGGGTTTGTATTTCGCAGTGGTTGCTCTCAGTCTTTTCTGAGAGGAAGGTGTTTTAGCAAAAGAATCCTAGTGCGGGGTTGGCCGCTCCGGGCTTCGCCCTCCCGCGGCCGCGAGGCCCTAGGGGGCCTCGCCGCAGCTCGGCCTTCGGCCTCGCAGTTGCTTGTAATTGGGTTCACTGTTCCGGAACAAAGCTCTCTTCCTTTTCTGGGTGATTGTTGTTTTAGCAAAAGGATCCTAGTGCGGCCGCTCAGCCTACGGCTTCGCGAAGTTACTTGAAGGTCGATGATGGACGCTCCGGGCTTCGCCCTACGCGGAGTTCGGCCTCTGGCCTCACAGTCGAAGCTCGGCCTGCGGCCTCGCGGGGGTTGAACACCAACGCTCCGGGCTGCGCCCTACGCGAAGCTCGGCCTCTGGCCTCGCCTTTTAGTAACTGAGGCAATAAACTTTGGGCTTTACCGTGTACGGGCGCTCAGCCTGCGGCTTCGCGAAGTTAGTTGGGCCGTCATGGGGGACGCTCCGGGCTTCGCCCTACGCGGAGTTCGGCCTTCGGCCTCACGTTCGAAGCTCGGCCTGCGGCCTCGCAATTTCTTCAATGTTTCCGTGACAATCACAAGAATTTTTCATACAAAGAAGCACTTTCAGTGACTCCCAGTACATTTAGTATGGGATGTCTTAGTATGGCAGGCAAAAAGTTCCATGTCCTTAATTCGTACTGCAAGGGGGTAAACTACCCTTAAATGGGTCAAATCGATATAAGTGGATAGTTTTGAACAGGATGACATACTTTTTTTTTAAAAACAAAGCAATTTTGTTTTTTGGGTAAATCTTGGAAATTACCCTTAAAGTGGGGTAATTTTTTTCACCATACTGTAGGCATCACAAAACCTGACAAAAAACCCAAGTAACATTTTCCTGTAAAATGACGACAACTACCTGAAAAAACAGTTTTAGTAAAATTTTAAATTAACATATTTTGAAATGGCCGCCAGTGTACCTGCCATGTTGAATTCTTTACATTTTACACTTTTAGTGCAATCTCAGTTATATTGCACGAAAAACGGTATCATTAGTTTTTTTCTATCTTGCTCACAACTCCCTCAAGAGACCTCCAAAGTGACCCCTTCCAAAAAAAAGTTTTAATTCTAATATCCAGTGTTGCCAGTTGATTGTGATAAAAATAGTCAAATGTCATTTCAATGGGAGCAATCAACCACCTTAGGGTATTTTTATTGCTAAAATGTCTTTATTTCTATTTTCGACTTTTTTGGGCCATTTCTCAAAAACTACTAAAGCTACCAAAAAACAATTTTGACCTCATAACCCGCAAGCACCAGCTTAACGATTGGCTAGTACATTGCACACCTCTCAAAAATTGGCAACACCCAAAAAAACTCGAAAAACAGTTTGAAAATCGCAAACTTTTCACAAAATGGCCGCCAGCTCGTCCGCCATCTTGAAATTCAGAAATCCCGTATTTTTCCCATAATCTGGACTATATATGGCAACACTTGGCGTTTTCACTTTTTTTCTACCATGTGCGGAAGTATCCGTCACTAACTTTAAAGACACCCATGTCGAAAATTTTATTTTCTACCATAGTTCCCAGTGTTGGCAGTCGTTTTTCGTAAAAATACTAAAAGGTCATTAGGTACCAGAGTTGCCGTCAAACTGCATTCAAGTTTTTTTGACAGCTGTCATATTTCTCATTTCGACTTTCCCGAGCCCTATCCCAAAAACTACCATGAATTTGGTAGAAACTCCCATTTATGGCTACTCTCGAATAAATTACCCACAATCGGCGCATACTATAAAAAACGCTCAAGTGTTGCCATCTACCTGAAAAATCACTTCAAAAATGGTCAATTTCGCTGATCGGAACAAAATGGCCGCCAGCGCCGCCGCCATCTTGGTTTTTTATAATCTGTGGATGTGGATGTCGAGTGGACTATACAAGCAACACTCCTCAGCAAAAATTTTGAAAATCGAACAAAAACTCTATTCACTATGGCAACGCAAAAACCACTCTAAAACCCGTTTTTCAATCCAAGATGGCGGCGAAACAGTATTTTTTTTTTTCCAAAATATTTTTTCAAGATACTGAATTTCGATATGGCAACACCCAGTAAAAAAAGAAAAAAATCAGCGCCACAAACAAAAAAGTTGATGTTTGAAAAAAAGACGCCATCTTGTTTTTTGAAAAAAAAAAACTGAAAAACCTGCGTTGATAAAAATAACAAAAATTCCCAAAAAGTGAAATTAACCCTAAAACACCTCAAAACAACTGAAAAACACCCCTGATCAGTGAGTGAGTCAGTCAGTCAGTGGTAGTCGAGCTTTATATATAATAGATACGTATTCATTTTACTAAGAGTTTCAAAATGGTTTTAACGTAATTGGAGAAATAGCTTAGTTAGACGTTACGTTTTGTTTTAACAGTTTCGTAACTAGTAATACATATTTATTCTTGGAAGTAGGTCTATGAGTTTTATGGCGCAAAAACAATTAAGTAAAACTAGCATTGAATATAAGTGTCGTAATAAGAGAAACATACTTATTCCAACCAAAAAGTAACAGTGCGATTTATGGTAATCGTTGTTATTGCGCAGGAGGGGAGGCTACGCCGCGTGTGCCCCCGCCTCCTCTCCCGCTCTCGAGGATAGTGGATAGTGGATCGTGGATAGAAACTAGTCGTGCGCTTGCCAGCATTGCCAGACCGTACCAAACAGTACGGTTTTCCGTACTATTCATCATACAACCGTACCACAACCATACCTCAGTGTGGACCGTACCTTTTTCGTACTTTTTCTATATTAGTGTTTTTTTTTAACGCAAACACCAGAGTTAAAAATGGTATTTACCATGTCCTGTTTTACTTAACATTCTTTGCCTTCCTTATTCGGAGGCAACGAATTTATAAAAACAGAACATAGTTTGCGGGACCGATATCACCGATGTCTAAAGTCACCGATGTCTGGTCTTTTAAAAAGTTTAAAATTTTAGTTTGTTATTTGAAACTCTTCTTGTCTTTCTATGGTCTACTAAAATAAAAATAGGAGCGCGCGCACTTTTGTCTGTGCACTATTAAGAATTTCGTTCAAATTTCAATTCAAGTAATGAAGTGAAAATGTCATGTAATTTGCGACTTTAAACCAATGAAATCACAACAAAGTTCCATGACGGCGATAACCATTCATCTCTATCTTCTTCTTCTTCTCAGCATTTGTGCGTCCACTGCTGGACATATGCCTCTTGCATGGCTCTCCAAGAAGATCTTGATGAGGCGAGTCTTGTCCAGGTCGGTCCTGCCGTCTTTTTTTTTGGTCCGTCCATCTGGCAGCTGGTCTGCCAACACTTCTGCTTCCTGTACGAGGTCGAGGTCTCCAAACAAGGGTTCTGTACGACCACCTGTTATCATCTCTTCGGCATACATGACCAGCTCATTGCCATTTCAGTTTTGCAACTCTCGTAGCTATGTCAATGACTCTAGTGCGTCTGCGAATGGTCTCATTTCTCACTTTGTCCCTCAGAAAGATGCCAAGCATCACTCGCTTCATCTCTATATGTATATAAAATTGATTGCTGTTCGATAGTCTCACCTCTCTAAAACTCGGTAACGGCTGGATTGATTTGGCTAATTTTGGTTTTGATAATATGTTTGTTGAAGCTCAAGAAAGGTTGGTTTACTCATACTAGGAATACCTATAGTAAGAACCACAATTTAGTTTCTCTTAGCAACCGTTTCTACCTTGCACGTGACACTGAATGTTTGAAAACATAACGAAGTTTAGTCTATCGGAACAGCTAGTAATACAATTAACCCCCTCATGAGTTCTCGCCTTAGCGTGGCGAAGGGGCTTAGTAGCGGCGGTAGGGTGAACCACCGGGAAACGAAGATAACTCAGGTGTGGCAGTGTGGTGGACTTGCCACCCACCCACTGCGTCCCGTAAGGGCGACACGTAGGGTTGCGGGGCCAGTGAGGCCTGCAAGCGCCCTGAGGCACGTGGTGGAGGCCGCGGCGCACAATCGGTTGGTGGGAGCCAGTGATCCACGGCTGATCTTCCCTGTGCGTCGCGGCCTGGCGTCCTGATGAGGTCATGGCATCAAAGGAAGCAAAACCACTATCATACAGTAGCTGACTGGTAAGGTTAACGCGTTTAATTGATGAACATAACTTACTTCGGGTAGGCGGTCGCATCGACGCCGTTGTAGATGTCGGTATGGACTAGAGGAGGCCCATAATACTTGACGGCCTGTATCCAAGCTGATAATCCGACATTATCATGTCAAAAGAGCACATGGAAATCAGGAAACCATAGTAAACAGTGCATAACAGTAAGCAGTGTGTGTTATGCAGACTGCGAAAAAGTCAACCGCAGATACCTCGAATGGGGGACCTACCAAAGGCCCGAATGGCCCATCACCAGCGGCCATTCACTTATTGTGGGTTGGACCTCTTCGGTCCAATGGAAGTCACGGTGGGTCGTCGAAGGGAGAGAAGGTATGGTGTCTTGTTTGTTCACTTGTCTTACAGTCCGGGCGGTCCACATCGAGTTAGTTGCCTCTCTTACAACGGACTCGCTTATCATGGCGCTGCGGTGGATGGCTGCGAGGCGCGGTTGACCACGTCACCTGTACTCCGATAACGGAACCAACTTGCGCGGCGCTAACACGGAGCAGCGGCGGTCCATAATTTAGCTAGATACCGAGGTTCTTAATGCTGAAGGTATCAACAATGGAATGGACTGGACCTTCATTGCCCCGGCAACTTCTCACTGGGGTGGGGCATGGGAAAGACTAATAAGAAACGTCGAAACTTCATTAAAGGTAGTCTTGAACGAACGGGCTCCTAGGGACGAGGTATTGCTCACGTTGCTTGCCGAGGTGGAAAATATGGTAAATAGCAGGCCACTCATGCATGTCTTGGTTGAACCGGATGGCATCGAGTCACTTACTCCAAATCGCTTTCTCATAGGCTCATCCTCGAACTTGCCTGTCATCGGCGCATTCGACGACTCCAACCTCTTCTTGCGCAAGCAATGGCGTAAATCTCAGCGGCTGGCCGACATGTTCTGGCAAAGTTGTGTGACGGGTCATTCCATTCCCTAAAATATGGTTGATTGGGATGAAGGCTGGCTCACACGTCAACTTGAAAACAGGTGCCACCTTCGGGAACTGGTCTGCTCAAGTTTACTTAGTTTACCCAAGTTTACTTATTAACATCCTGTTTTATTCACTTTCATGTGAAAACTGTATGACTTGGTTGGTTTATTCCAACATTCACTGTGTATTGTAAAACGTTGAACGATTTAAAAAGAGTAACCTTACCAACCAACCTTATGGATAGGAACGGAAGTAAGCTCTCAGCTCGACGCGGACTCAAATTAGCCATTGTAACAATTATACGGATCCAACATAATAATGTGAACCAACCAAACATTTTTTTCTTTGAATTGTATAACTGTATGCAAAGCACTTGTAACAGGTCTGTTTAAATAAAGATATTTCTGATTTTAATTCCAACTGCTGAGTTTCTTGCCGTGTCTTCTCAGAAGAAACAACCTTCCGATGCCGGTGGTAGAGTCACATTATGTACAAGTATTTTAAGTATTGTATATTTATATATTATTATTATGTGTATGTTTATTAAGTCGTTAAAATTAAGATTCTTAACGATTCCAAAGTTCTGTTTATTGGTCTAATTGAATAAAGAAATATTGAATTTGAAAGGTGGGTTAAAGAGGTTCTGCCTGACCTCTTACCAAGGGAAAAATGGCACAAAGAAAAGAAACCACTCCAAGTTGGAGACTTGGTTCTTGTGGTGGACCCAAACTCCCCCCGCAACATGAGGTCAACCGCACTGGTCTCAGAGGTGATAGCTGGCAAAGACGGCCGGGTTCGGCTAGTCGAGGTGAGTACTAGGACCGGTGAGTGCTTGAGTGCTGTACCAGCACTGGGGTGGGGAATGTTAGCGACGCACTCATTACCAACTTTTAAATTATTGCAAATTCTTATTCTGATTTTTTGAAAGTAGTTTTGTTAATGTAAATGTTAAGCAACCCTTTGTTTTCGAAAATATCGGGCAGCTGCCCGCGCTCTTGTCTGTACGTGTAACAGTGTTGATTTCAAATAAACCACAATTTTTGTGAAAGTTCTGCGTTTTGGTGTGAATCATACCTGAATCCCCTTGAGTGTCTAACATTGACCTTGAAAATACGCTCGGCACTAGGGGCACATTTTGTTGGGAAATTGCCTGGCGGTTAAAAGGTTAATGTTTGATTGGACTCATAATGCTTCCTTTGATATTATTTCTTTTACATTACTCATTAAGACATTATTATTAGACATTGATTGACCCGGTGCAAGTCAAATGCAAACTCCGTCTTTCTATCCTGTCCATGGTAACAAACCCGTCCTTTTGAAAGCTTATCCTTTTGACAGCAAATACACTTTCCCAAAAGATATGCAAAAATTATTTCAACCTATTTATTTTAAGTTAAGTTTCAATTTCAATTACTACCATAAGCAATATCATGTTTCACAGGATAAAAGTATGCAACCATTTTTACTTAAACGAGTTGTTCAAGGAAAACCTACGTAAACCACATTAACACATGGAACACACGACTAAATCAGAACGGTCATAAAGGATTATCTGCAATGGTACCAAACAGTTAGACTTCTTTATCATGTCAACAATGCAATATTCACAATTACTTCATCAAGTGTTTAATATGTTTCGTGGAAAAAGTACGCAACGCTCTTTTTTCGGTTTTTCTCGAAATGTATAACGTAAATTTTAAATATAGACACGTAAGCTCATCAGGGATACTTTTAGCTATCATTTGATGTATAATACATATTTCTAATTGTGTTCGTTAATTTTTAGGACAGTTTTTTTACGCTCCTGAAAAGTTGTCACTTTTCACTTGCAGCTTTCTTCCAGGAGGGGTGCGATATGTATACATAAAATACAAACATACAGGCTTGTTTTTCCAAAAAGGTGGGGGCAAATCCTACACTCTTAAGAAATATTGAAAAATATTTGAAGGACTCTTGCTTGAGGCTCATTTTGACAAAAATTTAAACGAATTGGTAAAAATTTAGTTGGTGGACGCACGAATTTGGGGTTGGGGGGGCGAGGAGGGGGAGGGGGGGGAGGGGAAGCCCCCCTGTGAAGGAAAAGTTTAGGAGATCAACAGTTTTTGAGAAAAACGAAAATGAAGTTTTGAGGTTAGGTCCTACAAAATGATTCAATTTTGAAAGACTGAGACTGGTCTCAGGGTACTTTTCAGTAATGACATCAGTTTTTATGAAGAAAACAAGAACTGGAGCTTCGCCACTTTTTTTGGCATGTTTTTGGTGCGCTCGCTCGCTCGGCTCGCTTAGCGTTTTTGGTCACAGTACTAACCTGACCTATTCATACCTATTATAGTACTTTCCAAGTGGCGGGGGGCTCTACCCCCTGAGCCCCCCTTGAGCGGGGCGATTCCCCCTTGAACAGGGGGATGTCCCCCCGGACCCCCGCTATTGTGCCTACTTGCCGTTATTGCCTGCCATTGTGTTCTGTTAACTGCCACATTTTGAAAGACTAACCCCCTTATTCATAAAAACTAACGCAACGCTAACGCATTGTTTAAGCTATTGACGTGTTCTGTCACTTTCTCGCAAATGGCGGCAGCAACAAGAATGACAGTGACAAAGCTATACAAAAGTTATCGTGTTCTATAACAGCTGTTTAAGTTTTTATGAATAAGGGGGTAAGACTATTTCCAAAGTACTTCTCAATTTTACATCAGTTTTAATGAAAAAAACCATTGACTCTGGCGCTTCGCCGGCCGCTGCCGCGGCACGCTCGCTTTGCTCGCTCGGCTCGCGCGTTTTTGGCCACTGTTCTAACCTAACCTAACCTATTGATACCTGTTGAAGTACTTTATTAGTGGCGGGGGGCTTCGCCCCCCGAGCCCCCTTAAAGGGGGGGCTGCGCCCCCCCCGGCCCCCCGCTACTGTAGCTGCATGCCTACCGTTATTACCTGCCATTGGGCTCTCTAGCAAAGTGCAAACCAGCCTTTACTAACCATAAAATAGGGTGTTTAATTTTTAATTTTTATTTCAACACCATTTTCTCCTATTGACAGCCGTTATTATCTGTGAATGACAGTCAAACGAACGCAATTTAAAAAAAAAGGCTAGAAATCAGTACTTTTCATAGGAAAAATCGAAACTTTAAGTTTTTTTTTCTCAAAAAGTATTAATGTCCTAAACTTGAAACTTTGCAAAAATGCTTCTAATAATAAGAGCTTCCTACCATAAATTTGTCGCCATCTAATTCGTGCGTCCACCAACTAAATTTAATCCAACGAATTAAATGGCTTTAAAAAAACTTTTTTGCAAGCCAGGAAGAACAATTGTTGTTTAAAAAATACCCTCATCAGTCATTCTCATAGGGCTGCTGTTATTAAATACCTTAAAGTTAAGGAATGGCCTCACTGGAAGTCACCCGTAAACTAAATTTTACACAGATTTTCACACCCAAGTCATTCAGATTAGAACTAACTAGCACATATACATACCTACTTATAATAATACTAAAAATAATCGGTTATTTGCTCACCATAATGAACATGAGGGTAAAATACATAAAGAGGGTGACTTAAATCTAACATACAAACATGCCAATTATAAATACCTCTTATCAGGATTAGTTTGAGCTGTTCGCACACTAAGAGATTTTCCTTGCAATAAGCTCCCATCTGCCTTAGTAATAGCGTCTTGAGCACTTGCCTCCGTCTCAAATTGAACAAACCCAAAGTTTCTATTGGCAATAATGCCATTGATCTGTCCAAACTGGATGAAATGCTCATACAGATCATCCACAGTAGTATTTTCACCTATGCCACCCACATAAATTCGAAGATGTGCTGTAGCCCTATTTTTCATGTCATGTCTATCAAGTGTCAGTTTATCTGCAAGAAATGTAACAATATTACAGTAAAAGCACCGCCAAATAAACAACTTGATCAAATTCGTTGTTGTAGTCATTTATTTAAATAATGATGCCAACTAGTTATACGGACTCACAAACATATTTTAAGTCGGAGTTATAAACAGCATTTAGTGTTGAATTTCGTGGTTGAATTGATGTATTTCAACCAAACAAGTAGAACAACCCAAGACATGGCCCGGTCGGCGTCAAGTGGTTGTAAGGTAAATGTGGATAGTTGAATAAAACGTTTTAATTTATTACCTGCCATGACTGGATTGTTTTGCCTTTATCAAAAGAATAACAAAATCCTGATAGTTTTTCTACGTTAAAACCAACAAAAACAGCAGAACAAATTTTGTATTAATCGAAGCCACAGACAATGAATTAATCCAGTACAGTTGTCAAATTCAGGGAAACTGACTGAAAGAAATGACAACAATGGATCGTTCAGAAATATTGTGGAAAAAGACCGAAGAAAATAATAAAATCGTTTCGATCATGATCAAAAGTCTATCTATGATAGAAGATTCCCATCCCAACTTTTGTCTCATTCTAAGAATGGCCAAGTTAACCCAAGAAATCGGTTTATCCCCCCCCCCCCCCCCTCATGGGTTCTCGCCTCGGCGTGGCGAGGGGGCTTAGTACCGGTGGTAGGGGCACCACCGGGAAGCGAAGAGAACCCAGGCGTGGCAGCGTGGTGGACTGGACACCCACCCGCTGTGGCCCGTAAGGGCGACGTGGGCCAGTGGGGCCTGCAGGCGCCTTGAGGCGCGTGGTTGGGGCCGCGGCGCACAACCGACAGTGATCCGAGGCTGATCCCCCTGTGCGTCGCGGCCCGCGGCGGGGCCGTACCGCTGGTTGCGGCAGCGTAGCCGCCCTTTGAGTGGCTCGTGGTTGCGGGCCCAGTAGGGTCTGCGTACGGTGGCCAGCTGGCGCGCGGTACGGGGGTGCCGTCGCTGGCATTGCACGGGCTTCACCACTGCTTGGTAGGGACGGCTTGACATCCTCGGGTGTCCCTTCTGGCCTCCCCTCACGAAGGGGGGGTCGCTTTCGGCCCGCCGTGCAGGCGGGCTCCGTCCGGGGGAACGCGTAACAGGCCTCGCGCTAGCGATGGGCGATTGTATAGTCGCCGCAATTTACACGATTTAGTTTTCCTGCACAAGGTGCTAAACCATGGCATCAGATGTCCTGACATTCTCGAGCAAGTAACAATTAATATACCTTACAAATTGCCACGTCATGCTATAGCGAAATTATTTTCAACACCGTTTGCGAAAACGAATCTTGGTTGTAATGCTCCCTTATATAGAATGTGCAACGAGTTTAACAAGCTTAACGGAAGGGTGGATGATCTGGATATATTCCACGATTCTTTACCCTCTTTTAAAAAAAAGGTGCTGGAACTAGTTGCAGGTTAGGTTTTATCTAATTAAAATTTTTAAATTGTAAATTTTAAGTTTAATTTATTAGTTTTTAGTGTTGTCAAATTGGTGAATGTTGTACGTACCTGTAATAGGTGTACATATCAGACCGTGTATATGTAGTTAGTTAATTATGGTATAGTTTTAATATGTACACTGTTGGTATGTCTTTAAATAAATAAATAAATAAATAAATAAATTGTTCGATTTAAAACTATCGAATGAATCGACTATGGAACAATCGACCTATCGATTGTTCGATTTATTCGTTCGGAAAAAAAACAATCGAATAAAAATCGACAATCAAATGAAAATCAAAACTACTATAGTAAAATTTGTAACTATTATACAAGTCGCGGCACCTAAGTCTAGCGCTGAGCGAACCGTGGAAGGGATAGCTGCGCATGGTACCGTTGCGCACGGAGAGCTTTATCAAGTAATCATTAAAAATCATTTATTTGTCGTCACGCGCATATAGGTTGGCAAAAAAGTCCTGAAAGGGAACTAAAAAATATTATCACTGGCAATAGTCCCGCTGTCACTTGTCAATCACGTCTAGCTAGTACATGGTGTGTCAAATCTGTTTATCGGAGATCGTTTAATAGTGTATTCAGGTGTTTTCTTTATGTTAAACTAATAAAGAATCGTGTAAAATCAAGATAAATCTTCGAAAAAGAGAAAAACAATCCTCAGCGCCACTAGAGAAGTCGTAATGAAGTATTCAAACGTTGTTTAGCCGAGCACGAAGCTGGGGAAGTTTTATATAAAATAAACGATGATTAGACCAGAACAGCAGAAATCACTAGTATGTATAGTACGATTAATAATTGTAGTCAGCAAAATGACAACTTCAACAGTGACTGATACAAAAAAGGGTGACCCGCTACAATAGTGACGTTCGGCAATCACTAGACTTAGACATTTAGTCATGCTTTATTATATTAGGTATCAAAGCCTTTTTAAATCGTAAATATTTAATAGGTACACAACGAATTAAATAATACGATTTAAGAAATATGGACTCTACCTCCATATTAAAACTTCTCACTATAAAATTATAACCATAGCTGGGAAAAAAATGTTCAAAGAGGTAATTAACACTTGAAAGTCAGGAAAATAAAACTAATTATATAAGTTTTTATTCGTTACGGTTGCTATTGATTCCGACTCCGAAATCGGAATCAGTTACATTTATAACGAAGGAATCCACATATTGGTCTATAATGTGCTCGAGTTGACACATTTTGTCTTCGACTTTTATGGCATGGTGTATGCACTGTCTCCAATTATCAGGCGTGACCTCTTTCAGGCCTTCTTCAAATATTTTTTTTACCTCTTTTATTTTAAAAGTTTTATTGTTCCTGGCAACATACCCCTTTGCTTGAGCCCAAACTAACTCTATTGGGTTGAGCTCACAGTGATAAGGTGGCAGACGCAGGATTGTGACACCGTATTCAGCGGCCAACCCTTCCACAGCATAGCGTTGGTAATTCGATTTTTGTAATTTTACTATTTCGATTAATTGAGCCTTTATCACTGTAGGTTGATATTTAATTTGTTTTTCATCTAACCACTGAACAATATCAGCCTTCTGCCAGTTAAAAGTGGGGATACGCTCGACTTTTCTTGAATGGTACGGTGCGTTATTTAATACCAGCACCGCATTTGGCTTTAATTTTTTCAAAATGCTTTTAAGCCATTTCTCAAAACACTCTGAATTCATCACTTCATAAATAAATAAAATAAATAAATAAATAAATATCCTTGGACATTATTCCACACAGCGCCATCTAGTCCCAAGTAGGCTAATTATAGTCCGTTATTATGGATACTAGACAACGGATAAACATACTTAAATACTTTTTCTTTTGTAAATACATACTTAATATACATAGGAAACATAAACTTCATGATAGTCTATACTATTTTTCTTCGATTCAAAAATAAGTAAACCGGAATCTGCAAAACTTTCATCACTGCCTATATGTGAAATTATAAAATAAACGAAATTCTTACCTGTAAATAATATAATACAGAAACAAAACATTTTGAAACTGAAAACCTATTTACTAAGTACAGTTTACCGAAATACCTCTATGTCTCAAGACGCAAGTCTGACCAGTGTGTGTTGCCAGTAATGACATATGGAAGTGAGACGTGGTCATTCACTACGACTATTTTGCCAGGCTGTAATGTCGACTAACTTTTAATTGTAAAAACTCGATTTACTACATCACCATTTATTTGGGACTGAAAACCCGCCACACTGAAAATGTCATTTCACTGACTACAATTAAAAATCCTAGTATAGTGGTTTTATTTAATCAACCACGCGTGTTTTAACTTATTTGTCAAGTAACTATTAACAAACGATTGATATTTTACGTTGAAATGTGAATACCTATTTTGACGTTTGTTTACGAAAAACAATATGTCAAGTTAGCACATCTAAGTGATTTTGATACTTTTTTATGGATTTAATTTTTTAAAGTTAATTTCAATTTTTTAGGCAGCGGCTGCGCCAGCTTTTGAGAATATCTCCTATCTCCAAAAGATAGGAGAAAATCATGATGACACGTTATTTAAATATAGAAGGAATAATACCAACGCGGACAAACTTCAAATGAGCAAATCGACAGGTAATCATAAACCTGCAAGATGAAGTGACCGTACAATAGCAGCATGAGTGACTCATGGGAACAAAGTGAATGTTAGAATTTTGGAGAAGGGTCGAGCCAAGCCATGGATGAAGATTTTTTTTACTTTAATTAAAATTATAATATTATGATTTTGCTAGTTTCTTCTTTTATTTATTTACTTGGTAGTAGAAAAACGTCCTGATAATGTGGTTGTATGTGGTGGGGATCGTCTGTATTGGTGCCACCGCCATTCCATTTTTACCACCAAACGGTTCCCCCTATTGACCTGTTGTATCCCGGTGGACAGACTACCACTCCTACCTGACCTATCAGCCCAGAGGGAAAAGCAAACCCGTTATATGAGTGTCTGTATGACTACTTCTAGAAAACGACTAAATAATGTGGAATAAATGAAATGTAAGGCGTTTTCCTAGTAAAACGGTATAAGAATAAGAAAATACTGAACTAGATTAGGGGATCGCGTGATGCATTGGCGCGACTCAAATAATTGGTATCTATTGGCGTGAACTTAGTTCAAGGACCACGACTAACTAGATAGCCATACTCTCTAAAAAAAAATATTTTAATAAGTCAATTATCAAAACCGTTTGTGTCGTAGTATACGGGGTGACCACATCGACGATGGTGGCGCCCCCATTAATTTCACGACTTTTTTGCCAGGCTGTATTTGGCAACATTGTCAATTCGCGCGCACACCTGGCAACATTACGTTTTTTTACACTTATGTCCATAGAGTAGAGTAATAGACTGCTTTAGTCTCTGGATGACACGGCACTCTTTTCTGATTGGTCGATTTTGGTGGTAAAGTGCAGTGAACACAGTGTGGTGGCGCTAGTATCGATTTAGCAGTTTTGGCGCGCTTACACGAGGACAGAGTCGAACAATGGATTCCGATACGCTCAATACTTTTGCTTTGTTTATTGTCGAACCTGTCATGTTCACCGTACTCTCCTACCTAAAGTGTGTGATTCCAAATTAGTTAGAGTGGATTGCTATTTAAGTTTCTCTGAGTTGCTTCCCGACAAGGAACATCTTGTATGGGGGTCCATACAAGATGCCGGTGACGAGTTGCCTACCGCTCGGCCTACCTCGCGCCGACATATTAAATAATTAGTAGTTGAAACAATGTCCATTATGTTATTCTAAAGGACTGACAAACTTAGAATAGTATGTAGCAAAAATAATTATGGAATAATTATTAAGGCGATGGGTATGACTTTTGGTATTTAGCCTTGAATTTCGGAAAGTTGCCCCCCTGTGCGCGATAGATGGCACGCAGTGTCGCTATGATGATTGCTTAAAAGTATGACATAAACGTTTTGTGAGTATCACGGAGAAAACAATGCACGTCATAGACCATTTTTCGTGCTTGTCTTTTCGAAACATTATTTCTCCTAGGCATAGGTATTCACATATGAGATAGAAATAGTAACTTTTACTCTTCGAAACAAAAACAAAAAACAAACTTAATAAAAAAAAATATAACAGAACTTAACAGCAATAACAAAACGATTTTGTACGCGACGGTGCTCTAGGGAGTGCGCGGGACGTGGCATCAGTGCGGGGGACGTAATGCGACCGGAGAGCCAATCAGCGCTACGATCGCTCTCCCTTCACCCCTCTACCCCCCTGTGATACCTTATTTTCGTCTCCTGCGCAGAAACGGCCAGCGCTAAAGTTACGTGCTACTTGTAGTTTTCTGAATAAAATGATGAGAACAGTTGTTATTTCAAACTCCTGTTATAGGTCGCGGCACCTAAGTTTAGCGCTGAGCGAACCGTGGAAGGGATAGCTGCGCATGGTACCGTCGCGCACGGAGAGTTTTATCAAGTAATCATTAAGCATCATATAACAAATAATTAGTAGTTGAAACAATGTTCATTATGTTATTCTAAAGGACTGACAAACTTAAAATAGTATGTAGCAAAAATAATTATGAAAAAAATATTAAGGCGATGGGTATGACTTTTGGTATTTAGCCTTGAATTTTGGAAAGTTGCCCTCCTGTGCGCGATAGATGGCTCGCAGTGTCGCTATGATGATTGCTAGAAAGTATGACATACGTTATGTGAGTATCACAGAGAAAACAATGCACGTCATAGACCATTTTTCGTGCTTGTCTTTTCAAAACATTATTTCTCCTAGGCATATTCACATATGAAATATAAATAGTAATGTTTACTCTTCGAAACAAAAACAAACTTAACAAAAAAACTATAACAAAACTTAACAGCAATAACAAAACGATTTTGTACGCGACGGTGCTCTAGGATGTGCGCGGGACTTGACATCAGTGCGGGGGACGTAATGCGACCGGAGAGCCAATCAGCGCTCCGCTCGCTCGCCCTTCGTCCCTCTAAACCCCTGTGATACCTTATTTTCGTCTTCTGCGCAGAAACGGCCAGCGCTAAAGTTACGTGCCGCTACTTGTATGACAATGTGATTACGTAGTAGTACCTACTTACTTAATTAGTAATTTAGAAATAAATTAACGTTTTATTAATCTGGAGAATTGATTTATTACCTTATAAACTTATAATATTCCATTTTATCATATCCTACACACACACAATAAAATTTTAGTTTGTAAATTAATACCAAAGAACGTTATGATAATAATTATTATTTATTTATTTACCCAAAACCTATTCAATAAAGCAACCACTGATAATCGTAGCGATTCCCAACGCATACAAATATTCATTGATGCCACTAATTCATTCGATAGTTAGATACTATTGACGCAGCCGCGCGGCGAATAACCAGCTTCACCGAATGAATCGAGGCGTCGATTGTTTTCATTCGTCGCGCGACCGAATGAAAACAATCGACGCGTCCTTTGCGTCTATCAACAAACTATCGAATAATCTTGATTTTTATCGAATACATTCGAATAAAGTGGTTATTCGAATAATTCGATTGTTTTTAGTATTAATCGCCAATCGCGCTACTCACCGTGTTCCCCCACTACGGACTATTAGAGGGAGTATTAGGGGTTTTAGTCGGTAGGGCCACTGGCATACCACCTTTCCGGTGGAGAGTCCGACATAACCCGTCCATCCCCCGGTGGACGGGTATGCGTAAGGCATTTCCCCTACTTAACAAAAAAAAAAAGGAATCGGTTTACTCCACTCTATTCACCTGGGTGATATCACCCGGGTGAAGAGAGTGGACTAATGAGTGTCTTTATTTCACCTCGGTGAAATAATTCACGGAACAGAAAAAACAGTGGAAGTGCAAAGTAGGCGTGGCACGCGTGCCACAATTAAGCACTGCTGTGCTTACTTGTTCCCAGTCGTGTTCTAACGTCGCATCGAGTTGCTCGTCTCGCGACAACTTCATATTTCCGTAGTTATGCCGTATTGCTCCATTTTGAAGTGCAAAAATGATAGTAGGATAAAAAAAACTTGAAAATGTAGGTCTTTCCTACCATCGCTAAGTACTATTTTATTTGTTTTCGAATAAAGTCTTGTTAATTTCAATAGACAGATGGATATCGACCTATAACGCAAATTTCAATCATAAAGCCACTTTTTGTTGTAGCTGGATGTAAAGTTATACAACACCAAATCTGCTATCGAACTGTTCTACTCATTTTGACCTTTATATCTACCATGAAAATGGCAACGGTCAGAATTCAGAAGAAAGCACCACCAACTTTGAAAAATTCGAGTTCATTGAAAAATACAAGGGCATGTTTTAGTAAGAAAGAATCTTTATACGACTGATAAAAAAAAAACATAATAAAAAGGGTTGTATTAAATGTTTGAGTTTTTCCCAAGTGCTTTGATACACCCCGCAGTTGCCAGTCACCCCGTTTTACGGTACTTCTTTTATTGTAGTCAGCAAACACTATCGACACTACAGCCACTAGACAGTACATGATGTTTGATTTCTTGTATGAAATTTTGTGTGTCTACTACCTGGGGTGTAGGGCAACGTCAATACGCATAATGACCAATCAGTGACGTTATCGTTTGACAGCTCACAGAAATGGTAGAAACTCATTTGGTGGTAGATTCCAATTTCCGACGTCTATCTGACTTTGCGACCATAGCCTTTCGCCTGTCATTAGACGTGGCTACAGGCTATGAGGCCGATGGCAAACACTTTATCAGAAAAAAAAAACTATTTCTGAACGGTACAAATTTGACATTGACAGTTCACATTGTTGTATCTTTTTTAAAACTTTTGAGGTTATTTTGAATAGCCGAAAAATTACAGACTTTTATTCTGTGCTGTATAATTACGTAACAAGTTTTTGTATGTATAAATATAAACGGACTAATACTCTCAACGTCGTGTATTTATTAAATTAAAAATTCTATTGGAAAACGCTTCACTGAAAAGTGTAAGTTACCTGAAATAATAACCTATTTTCTGTATTAACGAATTCCGTTACCTTCAAGAAAATGGCATTGTTTTTAGATCCTTATTTGGCGTTCTGTAGGATGTAGTTGATTTCAATTTAAATTGATATTTTGATGTCTTCAAATTAAAAAAAATACATACTTTAATTCACAATTATCACCACCAAAAATACTTGGTGGTTGGTCTGAGAAAATACTTTTATCGCGGACACTTTTTATATTTATTGTGGTTTTATCATTTAGCCTTTTTTCTATTTCAACAAAATCACTAGAACAACAGTTAGAAAGAAAGAAAGAAAATTTTATTAGACATTAAACTTAGCATCAAAATTATTTTATTATTGTTATTAGGCAATTTCTATCTCCTATGGTGTCTCTGGTGGTGTATACATTTCTGTAAAACAGTATTTCTTAATACTAATATTTTGTTCTAGGGTAAAATGATTTTCTCATGACTGTGCGAAGAGCATTCTCAAAAGTATATAAAACATACAAATCGGCTGTGGATGATGCATTTAGTAGAAAAAATCTGTTTTACACAAATGTATTGCTATCAATAGGGATTTCAACACTTGGCGACTTATTGGAGCAAAGATATGAACTTTACACGAAACAGATTGAAAGAATTGACTTAAGAAGGACTTCCCAGATGGCGTTCTCTGGATGCACAGCAGGCATCATCTGCCATCACTGGTACAGAGTTTTGGACAGAATCATTATTGGCAGGTCACTTGCCATGGTGATTAAAAAACTTTTCCTTGATCAGTTTGTTTGTACACCTATTGTAATTATGTCCTTTTTTGCAACTGTGGCAATATTTGAAGAACATCCCTTAGAAAATTTCACTGATGAAGTTAGAGACAAGTTTTGGACTTTATACAAAGCAGAGTGGGTGGTATGGCCCCCAGCTCAGATTATAAACTTTTATTTCTTGCCTACAAAATATAGAGTAGTCTATGATAATACTATATCACTTGGCTATGATATTTACACCTCCCAAGTGAAACACAGAAAGCCTGATAAAGTTATCACCCCAAGTAAAAGTGAGTCTGAAGATGATAAGTCTCAACTAACTCATGATGAAGAAAGTATAAGTGACCCTGAAGTGACTAAACCTCAATTAAGTCATGATAAAAATTGTATCTTAGCAAATAGAAGGAAGACTGAGTAAAAAAAAACTAACAAAAATATTTTGCTTCTTTTTAATAAGTGCTTTAGTGATAAAAATAAATTGATAAGTACAGAAAGCATGTGTTTGCATTATGTAGTAGATTTAAATACAGGGTGACTCAAGTAATTGGCAAATTTTTCAAATTAGCTCTATAGAACCATATAAAACTATGTGTTTTCTTTCAAATGTTTTAAAATATCCTAAAAAGTAACTCAATAAAGGATTGGGCTTATTTTCGCGCACAAAACTGACTTCTACACTTGTAGTTCACCTCATGCCAAAAAAAATTCACGCAAACCTATTCAGGTTAAGACCAAGTTGCTCCTAAAAATTTGGCAAGGACTTGCAAAACCATTCTGTATTTATTCAGAAGAATTTTTCATAAGTGTAGTTTAGTAGTTGAATTATTTAGCCTAACATACCACTTGCCTGGGAAATAACTTTTATCATTGAAATCGGTACATACGTCAGAAAAAAAATATGTGGGTATTTTTTAAAAAAATCTAAAAGATAGGAACATAATGTATTTTTTAATTACTATAATAAATAAATATGCTAACATTTAACTTGACTATCAATAGGTAATTTTTTGTTTCAGATCAAGCAATGCAAGCACTAGGATTCACTTGGAGAAAGCTGGCTACAAAAGTTCAAAATTCTGGTCCTATGTCAAAATTTAAAAAAGTCATTAGAGTGGCTTTTAGTGACAAATATTTATTTTACACAAATGTTACCATATCAATAAGCCTCTCGGGATTAGGAGATAGTATGGAGCAGTGTTATGAACTTTATACAAAAGAACAGGAGAAATATGATATTAAGAGATCAATGCACATGGCCTTTTCCGGTGCAGCTGTCGGTGTTTTATGTCACCATTGGTACAAAGTTCTTGATAGGTTTATTATAGGAAAAACTGTTGACATGGTTGTAAAGAAATTGCTACTGGACCAGTTCATATTTTCTCCAATAATGATAATCACATTTTTTGGAAGTTTAGCTCTACTTGAAGAGAACCCCATGGAAAATTTCAAAGAAGAAGTGAAAGATAAATTTGTAACTTTATACCGAGCAGAATGGATGGTATGGCCGCCAGCGCAGATAATTAATTTTTATTTTCTACCAACCAGATTTAGGGTACTGTATGATAATACAATATCTTTAGGATATGACATTTATACCTCACAAGTAAAACATAACAAGACAAAGAAAGGTGTGCCTAAGGATTCAAAGAATGGAAATAAATCTTGATGTTGGTGTGATGATAGGACAATGATGGATGATATTTTAAATTGAAAAGATAGCACTTAGGATTTGAATTACTTAGTTGAATAAGTAAACATCCATAGCAAAATGTGTTACTAACTTAATAAAAAGTGCTGTGATATTTTTATTAATTATTTAATAATTGTAAATTTTACAGTTATTACTTGTTGACATTTCAATTGTTTACCTCATACTGATTAAGTAGGTAACTATTATACATAATGATAATATAATACTTTGTTAAACATTTTTTGTTTGTCTTTAAATACCTAAAGCAATGAATTCACAGTAGGTATCTTGTGGTAATAATCTACTCACCACCACCATATTCTCTTAGCGAAGCTAGGTAGAACTTGTACACAATTCATAAACACAAGCGAGCATGAAACAGCCTATTTGCAACCATAAGTTGAAGCTTACGCTTAATTTATTTAGAATTCGTTAGTTGAAACACACATCGTCTGCCTAAGCATAAACCCACGATCCGGCAGTAGATGTACCACTATGCGAACCGTAGTGTTCATTTTCAATACCTTAAATGGGCATCAATTACTAAGAACTTAGCTTCTACAGAACCTATGATAGTTTTAGGTTCTATTTTGGTGTCAAGAAGAACTCTTCATCAGAGGAGTTTCTTTTATTCGCCTTCAAATTGCTCAATACACTGTTTACAACTGAATTCTCGAATATTTTCTCAGACCACGACTCTGTTCGTCTGTTGTGTCCAGAGCTTGGTATCCTGCTCATTCTGGGGGTCCCCCTGTGTGAGGAGAACGTTCTGTCCCTCATGCCCAACAATGACGTCAGAATCTTGTCCAAGGCTTCTATGTCAGCTACGTTCGAGTTCCTGGTTTGTGGCCTTGATTTTGGTGAAGGTGTAGCTGTGTTCAGGCTTGATCTTTTTGAGACCGGTGTGCGTGGGTGATGTAGGCCAATTGTGCGAATTACCTTAAAGAAACAATTGGTTGATTTTGATGCATATGATCTTGGTGTAAAACAGTCCACTTTACGTATTTGGGTATTGTGCTATACCTATCTAACTAACCTAACGAGCTGGTACGTATAAAAAAACAAGTTGCCTACCTCGTCAGCATTATGGCTTTGATAGCTCATCCTTTTCACTTTTCTGTATGTTTCGTCATCGAGCGCTTCTTCAACAGCCGCCTCTAATTTCTCTTTGATATTTTCGTCACTTTCTTGATTGAGTTCTTCTAGCATCAATCTGAGGAAATAAAAACGTTTTCCTACAGAAACCTAAATATTACCAATGCTCGCTGATTTTCTTCCTAGTGTTACACTATTTTCCATGAATTATATCGTTTAGTGTGAGTGTTTTGGTAGTTATCTATAACAACTTTCCGTCCGATTCTTTCAAGTTGGCCACGTTGTTTAGAAACTGCAAATTTTGTTCTAACAAATTGCAAATAAACATGGTCATACCAAGAAATAAGGGTTTCTTTTAGAATAACTTAGGTAAATAACATAGTTATAAATTGTAGAGAGATACAGTCATCCCAAACTCACTCGGCGCGTTCGTCTGCTTCACCCTTTTGTAGATTGCTTTTGTTAGCTTCTCTTGCTACTTTTATGTCTTGCTCCCAGAACCTTCGAAGGTCCGGAGTCGATGTGTACGGAGCGGCTACCTCTTTGATTTTGAGAAATATTATAGCTGTTATGAATATGCAGATCACATTTACTATAGTCAGACAGCAGCTCACAATTCCTGCAATGAAGACAAGTAGTCCTTAGATCGAGAACTGTTGTTATTTAAAAACATAATGGTGCTAGCCCCTGGTTATGGTTCGGCGGGGGTAAGTTTATTAACGTACTCGTTCCAGGGCAATGCTCTGTTCTTTTCTGAGCGGTTGGTGTCTTGCGGACGCTTTGCCTACGGCTTCGCGAAGTTAGTTGAGTCGATGATGGCCGCCCCGGGCTTACCCCTATGTGGAGTTTGGACTCCAGTCTAACGCTCGAAAGTCGGCCTTCGGCTTCGCTGGTGCTACATGAGGCGCTATTAATCTAGGCACCTACTCTCTCACTCAGAGAGAGCCGTGGGGAACGTATAACTTCAATGCCAAGTAAATTTTAGACCTTTATGTACTAACCGTTCACTGCAAATTCTATTGGAAGGTAGTCATGGTAGATCGGTACATAACTTGAATTTCCGGAATAGGCTTCCCCTTTGATATGAGGAATTTTAGTTCCAGGATATAACAACCAAATACAAGCTAATGCCCAAAATAGACCCTGTAATCAAAGGAATTAGTAAAGGTAAATAACTTATGTGGCTAACTAACCAAGTAGACCTTAATGCATTTTGAACAAAGTAAATTAATTAATATTTTCATACGCAGTTCACGACTGGTGGTAACAGGGAAGCTGATATAGCAATTCCGATTAATGGTCCAGCACTGCCTTGCAACAGAGCCAATGCTACTCCAGTGCCTGATGTAAGGGCCCATAGAACACCCATCCATAGAGACCTCACGTTTCCACTGCAAAACAAAATAAATTATGTGTTCAAAGGTTTGCTGGCTTTCATAGTGAATTAGTGCATGTTGGCAATATGCATGAATGACGATTACTTTCTAGTTATGTACCTACAGCTAATGACTGAATTATAAATACCGCGACTTCATTTCTTCCGTTGGCCAGTCTCCAAAACCCCATGGCATCTCAGTTGTGCCCAAGATCAGACCAAATATAAAGCCGAATAGTAACGAGAGGAACATTCCCAAAACCAAACTCTCAAAACCGCTTCTGACAAGACTTCTGTCCGAGATTATGGTGCCGAATGTAATAGACATAACCGGACCCATGAGAGGTGAGACCAACATTGCCGCTACTATGTTCGAAGCGTTGTTTTCCACTAGACCTAGGGCTGCCAAAGAACTGCAACAAAACAACTATAGAGTATTTATTTTGGGTAAAAATGTAATTTGTTTTTCTTTTCTAAATCATTAACTTGAATCGTTAAAATTCGTATGAAACGTAGAAAATAGTATTTGAGTCGGTACCTACTTCTTCCTCTTTTAAAGTAGAGACCAAAATGTGTCATCTACTAATAAAATTGAGGTTCAGTATGTTCAGATATCAAAGTTCCATTGCCTTACGGCTTTTCATACTTACTCTGCTGTAATGATCAAAGTCAAGTAGTCGAAAGATAGTTCCCCACCACCTCGAACCCCGTCCACCACTTGTTTAACGGTCAGTTTGGATCTAATGGATTCCACGAAGCTTCTCCAACGTTTCGCATCTTCAGTCTTGCGTCTGTGTGTAATATAGTCACTTCATTGGTTATTATTATTGAACTTAGTTCTTGGCCCGAAAACATAGAAAGGAAATGATACGAGTATGTTGCTACTCACAATAGTGTGTCTTCATCAAGCTCCTCGTTTTCAATAGCAGAGTGTACTACGTTGCAAGGCAGAACGCTGAAACCGAAATCGTAATAGAGGTAAAATGCTTCGAAAAAGAGATTAACTTGCTGAAGCTGAAGAGGAAATAGTCCGCGTACACAATGAGGGTAAGAATACAATGGAGTAGAAAACGTATGAGGAGAGATGAAAATAAAGGGAGCTTTAGGACTCGACTTCAAAAAACTGTAGCATACTACCTACCTGACGATAGATTTACACCGAACTCCAATCCCAAGTTGTGTAAGACAATGAAGCATGGTCTCGCATTGGTCACCTGTAGGCAGGGGGAACACCACTTCGAAATAGTTCCCTGCTTTGTCGCTTATCCATACCACGTGTTCTATGTGGAGTTTGTTCAGGAGCTCTTGCAATATCTGCACAGTTTTAATTATCATAACATAACTCATAGTTGAAAGCAAGATGTTTTATGGTGTCTGGTTGTGAAGTGTTTTTCGTCACTAGGAAGGAAGTGACGTTAACTTTTTATTAGCACCACACCACGATGAGGCGTTGCAAGTAGTTTAATTGCTACTTCTCGTTACGAATGACAAAATGTAAGAACGGAAGAACAAATGCCTATCTTGTCCCTTGCTTTGATTTTTGTGACAGTTGGACTACAGACTTGTAGTATGTACGTATTCAAAATGTAAATACTACACTGCTCAAAAGTGTCTAGGGATATCTCAAGCATTTTCATACAAAGTATAGCTATTTGGGAGGCTGTAAAAATTAAAATATTGATACCAACGTAGAATCTTTTAGAACACAGAAACTGCTATATCTGCCCTTTCAGATTGTATAAAGAAATTTATTGTAGTGGCATTATTGTACAATCGTAAGGACGTTGAAAAAACACTGATTTTTCTTTTAAAAGGTGTCAAATTTTTAGCAAAATCAAACGTTTTTTTTTGTAATATTCTTAACCTTTATCTTATGCCTCTGTCCTCGCGTTATTCTAAGATAATGCTCAACTTGTAAACAAACTTAACTTTATGAAATATTTGAAAAATGATATCCCTGTGATATCCCTAGACAGTTTTGATGTGTGTAGTTAGGTTTGCGTAAAAGCATTTGATGTGAAAATACACGTTATTCGTTTGTGTCAATTTTTAGGTAATGTTACAGTAATAGGTAGTAGCTATCGATGCTACTTTCGCAGCATCTTTATACATGTCTCTGTATTCAAGCTGCTCACTCGTTGTCTTTAAGATTTTTACAGTATAGTTTATAGCAGGATTATGTGCAATTTTGATAGAATTTTCATGAATCATAGTGAAAATATTTATCGTGATCATGTTTCCCACTTTTTAGTGGTCTCTAGCCTCTAAAAATCGCATATTGTGTCTTCTCCTTTTACAACTAAAAGTTTTACACGTGTTGGATTTAGTCCAAATAAAGTTGGCTTATCAAGCGAATTATTTTTCTTTCCACTCACGTGTCTGATTTATCTACAGGTGCTTGTAAAATGTACGTAATGAGTAAGATTCTTTTCATCTATCTTGTCTTCAATAGCAGTTAAATAAATTAGATCACATCATCATTATAACCGAAGTGGGATAGTCAACATTACTAAATCTTACAGCACTGCGTCAGAAACAAATAAACAAGGTCATTGAATATTAAAACTAAGTACCAACTCATTCCACTTTTTTACTTACGCTTTCCATGGTAAAATAATCTTCAACTTCTTTTATATTCTCCAAAGTAGGATTAAAGCCGTCGTTATAATACTGCTGCGTCAAATGTATGGGAATGTTTTTGGCCTTTTTATTTCGCAACTCTACTTCTAAATGACACGGATTATACGGACTGTCTTCTATTGAAATTATATCCTTCGGCTTCCCGAATCTAAGGATATGTTCATAATTGCTTGAAGGTATACAAATGATGAAAATTACTCCTGAAGGCATCTTGATGTTAAACGGTGTAATCTCATGGGATTTAGAATGGTTACTGAAGATGTGTCAGTAGCGAGGACAGTTAGCGGCTGATTATCAGTAGTTAGGACTAATGTGCTGTGTGACAGCTAGGAGAGGAGAAACTTTCACACTTGTGTTCAATTTTTATTTATTTTTGTGTTGGACTTCAGGGAGATTCGTGTTTGGGATAAATGATGTATTAATAATAGATTGATAGATTGTATTTTACAGGAAAGGACCAAGTACCTAGTGTTTAAAATGATGAACAATTGGATATTAGGTATCAAGTGCAAAATGTTGATGATTTGCATTTTTTTAAACCCAAAAAGCGCCTTAGTTTACAAATTGGCGGATTGCCACGGACAGACTTTTCAACTATCGAAAATATTGAGTTGAAATTAAAACAAATGTAGCAGGCCACAATTCCCAGTTCATCGATTGGGTAGTTTTTGCTAGTAAGTAGTATCTAATAGGTACCTACCGCTAGGCAGATTGTAAAGTAACAATGATCACAGTGATACGGTCACATATCCTCTCGACACTTATAACAGGCCGTTAATTAAAGATGTGCCTACATAGTCTTGAACTTTGTAAACAAGGTTAACTTGGGATTTGTCTAGCTAAGGAGCGTGTCATAAATCAAACCAATCCGATAACTTTGTTACATACATTTAATAGTATATTTGGCAAATCAAAGCGTATTTTAAGAAAAGGCTAAATAACGGGCTCGTGATAAAATCCGTAGTCATCGCTAATGATCTGGGGTGAGATTCCGGCTGACATCACTTCACATCTCGGTGCTTCACGCTTACTTCAATCATCAATACGCTTCACTTTGAATTAGTATTTTCTCCCATTTTGTATGTAAAAAATTGAAATTTCGCTTAGTTCTTTTCTCTCAAACGACCACAGTCGCAAAGAAATAACTACGGCGCCAACCGGAATACCATAGCTGATGTTTCATCTTGTGATTTTTCCGTTGATGACCATCATTAGCGGTGAAATCTGGTTCAAAAGTGCTCGGACTTTTTCATTGGAGAAGATGTCGTAGTCCCCTTAGGTACAGCCATTACCGCGATTCGTTTGGGTAGGCAGCTTGTTCAATATTATAAGGCCGAAACCAAACGTAATTTTTTGGTATGAAAAGTGTTAAAACTTTTTTTTGCTTTTATTTATACAACTGATACAAAAATAAAACGATGCATTTAGATAACTAGCATAGTCTTTTTAATTGCAGCAGAACTTGTACACAAGGCCGCCTTTTTTATTTAATTGTTTTGAGACTAAGCACACCTAAGGTTAACTCGTATAAACTTATTACAAACATAAATATAGTTACAATACCTACTAAAACATATTAAACATGAAAAGATTTAGTTCCTAAAACAATGCCGTGTTGTTTAGCGTCCACAGTTAGATTCAATGACGGCTGTATAGTGGGATAGTGTGAATCACCTAAATCTTCAATATTGTTGATTTTTCTATTTTCTTTATCCTTTTCAAATCCTGGATTGTAAAAAGTATAGTCACTGTTGTGTAGAGATTTTAAAGCACCAATAGAGTTATTGTTTGAATAGATGCTTGAGATGATGCTAGGTTTTTCTTTATTATCATCGCTTTTTGAGTTCTTGTTTTCAACTTCCAGCGAGTCGATGTCCAGAGGAGTGTAGCTGTCAAGGTTCCTGGAAAAGAGAAGACGATCATAACTCAAAAGTTATATTGGCTCACTTTTCTATTGAATAAACTTCATGTCATAACTATTTTTGCCCCAATTGTCATCGGCTTCGGGCTGAGTCCTGCCTATTGCTCAAATTTTATTTTATACTCGGTAGGTACCTAGTCCAGTCCGTTCGCGTTAAGAATGCAGTGATTTTTAAAGTTCATTCTGTTCCACACAAAAAAACTCCGATCCACAACCTTTGCGTTCGAAAATTTGCGTTCAACTGGTCACTGTGGACTTGACTTTCTAATTAGGAACGATTAAGGGGGCGTGCTAGACCGAAGGACAAGTATGAAATTACTTCATTCTTAACGCAAACGGACTATAGAATGAAATCATCAAAATCTAGCCAAAAAATAAACGATATAATGAGAGAATGCTACAGTTAAAATATACGAAGTCAGCTTGTTATAAATTCAACAATCACGTACTTTGGATCCTGCAGATAGTAATCTTCGATGTTCTGAGCTCGCAGCCGGTTGGCTCCGTGACGTCGGTATGTCACAGTGTCGCTCTGGACAGGGGGGATCTCCGCAACGGGGGGCTTTGGGTCATCAATGTCGTTGCACCACTTACTGCAATAAATGTTGTGAGACTTGATTGAAACGATTATCATGTTATAATAACTTTTGCATTATCTATCGTGCAACCCTCTTTTTTTCGTGTGGGCACACACACTGTTGTTCCCCTACCAGCGGTGCTAAGCCCCCTCATGGCTACGAGATCGTGCAGGATCGTGCGGTTTTCAACTTGCTTGATTATACCAAATTGTTTAAATTTGTTTGTAAGTATGGATCGTCAAGACAGTGTTTATTTCATAAATAGCTACCTGTATATATCCCAAGCCACAGACGGTTCTTTCTTGGTGTTTTTAGAGGCTTGGATAAGGTTCTTATTTGCACGCCACCAAGATATATCTCTTCTGTCCAGAGGACATACTTCCTTGACCTGAGAACAAATCATATTTTCTTTTAACAAATTCTTCAGACTGTCATTATTACGTCAGCTCAAAAACTAAATAAAGCAAATTTTTAGGTAGGAGTAATGACATCTACAGCTTGGCAAAAAAGTCCTGAAAGGGAACTAAAAAATATTATCACTGGCAATACTGTGTTTAAAAAAAGCAAATTGGGAAGTTAGCACGTTTTAGCTAATTGATACTTTTTTTATTGATTTTGGGTTTTAATTTTAATTCCGAGAATATACCGAAGTAAGGAGAAAATCATGATAACACGTCATTAAAATAGAAAATGGTTATTACCAACGGGGACAAACTTTGAATAACCAAATCTTTTGTAGCTTTGTTGTTTCTAATTAGCTTGTCTGGAAGAGATTGCTTCTAGCAATAAGACCGCCTAAATTGTACATTTATGAGAACATGTATTCCTTACAAATGTGTTATTTTGTGTGCAATAAAGTGTTTATCTATCTATCTATCTATCAAATTTTTTTTTTTTATGATTTTGCTAGTTTCTTCTTTCATTTTTTTACTTGGTAGTAGCAAACCGTCCAGACAATGTGTTTGTATGTGGTGGGAATCAACTGTGTTGGTGCCACTGCCTTTGCATTTCTGCCACCTAGCGGTTCACCCGATTGACCTGGCTACCTGTATTATGGCTAATTACTTTATTCTACTGGATAATGTGGGATTAAAGAAATTTAACGCGTTTTAATAATATAACGCGAAACTGATAGGAATGAGAAAGTACTGAACTGGAATTTGGTGTCCTATTAGGTGGTCGACACGTGATGCATTCGCGCGAACTTAGTATGTGCGAAAGCGAGATCAAACCTATTGATGATAAAGGAGTGTCCTTAATGTGGTTCGCGCGATGATTGCGTCAGGCGAATAGGTAGTGGGGAGATTGTATAGGGACAACGAGATAGCCATTCTCTCTAAAAAAATAAGTTGAATTAGTAAACTATCAAAACTGTTCGTGTTGTAGTATACGGGGTGACCACATTAACGAAAGTGGCGCCCTCATTAATTTCACGACTTTTTTGCCAGGCTGTACAACTGTGACTGCATATCAGTTTAACACTTCAGAGGACTCTAAATAATTCAGCCTACTTGGTAATAAACACGTTAGCAATGGCTAAAAGCGAAAAATTGATTTCAATGAAAGAGGCTGTGAACTTCTTGGTCATAAACCTTGTTTCGAGGTATGAGAATTCGATCGAAAGACTGGTTATCTCAAAACCAGGTAGAAAGCAAAAGGACAACTTGGACCCAATCACGAACTCGCTGGGCTGATAGCAACAACGAGGAGTTTATCGTGACCAGTGCAGTCGGAATTCTTTTGACCGGCAGCACCCACATGGCAAGAATATGGTGTCAAGTCAAATCGTCGTGGCTGGCGCATAAGTGCGACTACGACCACTCTGAAACCAGAAGGCGACTTAAAAGAAGGGAACCAACAGAGCTGGCAGTGCGCCCAGGTGTAAACCTTTGCATTGGTAAGGCGTAATGTGGTGATAACTCTCAAAGTGTTATGCTTGTAAACCCCTGTCTCCCTTACCTTATAGACTGCAACACCAGCTAAGAATATGCACAGTATGTTGACAAGCGTGAGGCCTAGCGATACCGTTCCGAGCAACGCCAGTTCTGTGGCTGCGTCTGAGCTGTACCGTGATGAAGTCACCACACTTGTGAACTTAGTGTCGTCATCTGCAAATATCAGGTGCACCAGCGCCATCGACCATAGGAGTCCCTGGAAATATCAAGAAAGTATAGGAATCTAAATCAGGTTTAACTGTACTAAACATCGATTTTTTACATCCCTAGGCTGGGACAAGCCTCAACTCAACTAAGAGGTAGTGCCAAAACCATACTTCAGTACGTTCAGCTATGATTGTGGGTAAGGAAAGATGTTACCTAGTGACCCTTGAGCTACAGTTTGAAGTCTTTCAGGAAGAGAAAGCAGCAGGTATCAAAATGGTTACCGCATTAACAGCTGGCGGCAGCAACGAGGCAGAGATGGCGACGCCAACCAGAGACGCAGTGTACTCGCCCAGAACGGCCAGCGCCACTCCTGCGCCGCTAGGAATGGCCACCAGCACGCCCACCCATAGAGAACGGATTTCACACCTGGCATTATACAAGAGAAAAGTAAAGCAGTAAACTATTAACAGCAACAGAGTATTGAAAAGGAGGGTAATGGCGCCGACGTAAACCAGTACATAGCACAAAGAACAGATGGTCCGTGGGTTCCGAAAAGTTTCTGAATGGAGACTATTTGACAAAGTGGACGAATGACCGGATAAAGATAGCGGATTTCGGTAGATGCGTCTAACCGACCGCCTTGGAAACATATGGGGGAGGCCTATGTTCAGCAGTGGACGTCAAGCGGCTGTTGAAGATGATGAGTCCAATAAAAAGGGAGCAAAATTATTTGCCAGCCAGGTTTAGTGGCACTGTAACGTCGCACCTTTTGGCAAGTAGCAGTATTTTTTACAGTTATTTATATTGTTCCAGCCAGACAAAAAAAACTCAGTGTAAATCGCTCTTAGATTAAGCAATAAAACCTACCTCAATTCAAACATGCACAACAACGATCCTAGTAAACAAACACATCATTCCTTTAAACTAGCCGTGACTAGCTATTAATCAATTTAAAGAGCAAGGCGATTACACCTTTGACCTTTTAAATAGTGTAGGCACTAGCTACTGGACATACCTACACGATAGGAGTAGGTTGGTATTTAATTGAACTCTATTTTCGTACCTTTGTCTATCTTACGTAGGTGTTTGACAATGGGTGGTAGTCGTAGCTCGAAGGTGTACCTATGTACAAAGTAAAGGACTGTCCTATAGGTATGTCACCTTTTGTGTTTTATTGTTTACTTTGATAAAATGAGATAAGAATTTAAAATTATAACCTAAGTAAGGGTTTGGAAAGTCTGACCTATCACAATGCAGAAACCTTTTTATTTGTTTTATTCGGATTCTGGGTATATATTCGTACTGCT
This sequence comes from Udea ferrugalis, assembly GCA_950022985.1. Lineage (NCBI taxonomy): Eukaryota > Metazoa > Arthropoda > Insecta > Lepidoptera > Crambidae > Udea > Udea ferrugalis. The sequence continues at coordinate 6,152,910 of OX465528.1, read as the reverse complement.
TCGATAAACGCAATGGCTTTTTGCTTGTAGCAGTGTCTACGACCGTACATCTCATTCATCATCAGTCTCTGTAGACGGTTCACCACTGAACGTGGGCATCCATAAATGCATGCCTCCTCCTCCTATCCTCAGATTGACGCACTACCTACCAGTTGTTGCCCCACCTAGAAAAAGAGCATCCCAAACTACGCCGGTTCTACGGCTTCAGATGGACAGCCAAATTGGCAGTTGGCTGATAGTTAAATCGAGGGCTACCTTCGTTTTTTGAAGGGTAAGATGTCGAATGGTTAGATGTCCTCACATAAAGAACGTCAATGAAATTCTTAATATTAATAATTTATATCAAAATACCTCGACATCATTTCATACGTAGGCCAGTCACCAACTCCGTATCGCTCGTCGACCGCGCAGATGGTCAGTCCGAAGATAAATCCCAGGACTAGGGCAAGGAACAGTCCCAGCATCTCATGAAGAAGACCCATGTGTTGCAGTGATCGGTCGCGGACTGCGGTGCCCAAGGTACCGGCGGTTATGGGACCCTGGAATAAGGTCAGCTGGAGTTCTTATTAGGTACTAACAGTGACAATTCGAATGTGGCCTTCGAGTTGCGTAAATAGATATGCAAATTTAAAGCATCTCAAGTTCAGCTTATCCTAAGTGCTGCACTCGAGTTGTGGTAGTTTGTAGTAAGTCCCTCTTTATTTCTTTAGCTAGCGATCTAGATGAACTGTGTAGCAGGTACGTAGGTACCTATATTGGGTATTAGTTATTTACCACTTTCATATCTCGTGTGAATCCTTATGCAATTGCCATATAGGTATTTGATGGTTGAGCTGTTGCATGAAACTATGTTCATAATAAATTACATAACAATGCCTGAAGTATTCGATTGAATGGGTATGTTCTACCTCCTGAAAATAAAGTTGTTGTATCTCAAATACTTATTTTTGGTGTGTGTGTACTGCTATGCTATTCCGGTGGTCGCCAAAACTCACTTCGCTTGTGCGAGGTAACTTTGAAATTCAATTCCTTCGCGACTGTGGTCGTTTGAGAGAAAAGAACTAAGCCAAATAACATTTTTTAATTATTTACATACAAAATGAGTGAAAATACTAATTGAAAGTAAAGTGTATTGATGATTGAGGTAAGCGTGAAGCACGGAGATGTGAAGTGATGTTCGATGTGCACCGCCGGAATAGCACGGCTGGTGGCCTAGTTTGACAAAACAGTATCGATTTCATTACCGTTGATACCTCCTACACAAATCAACAATAGTTCGAATGTTCAAATAATTCAGCAGTTCTGTTGTTCCAAAGACATTTATAATGTTATATTCTAGAGATCCGGAAGTGTAAAGTTGTTTGTTGGGGAATTGTTTGAGCAATCTTGTTCCTGCTCGAGGCATGGAAGTGCTGTCGGAGAGGTCGAACTTGGCGATCTGTTTATAAATAATAAACAACTTGGCAACATTCAGCATTTAATGTGAACATTCAACATTTTTTTTTATTACTAAATCTAGAGTCCTTGTCTTGATATGAATTTAACATGCATGCGGCAATACCGCATTCTTGTCCGGTTGCATTGCAACCTACTTACTGTGCGTCTATCTCATTACAATAATGAGGGATCGGCAACCCGTAAGTGATACTTACGGGATCACACAGGCGCCGCCGCCTTACGGTAATAGCTTACCTAACATCCATCAAACTGTCGGTACGCACCTACCATCAATCAGTAGGTACGCGCGCTGCTTGCCACAATCGTTTTCTAAACGAATCATCATCATCAGCCTGTCCTAGTTCACTGCTGGATATAGGACGCTCCCAAAGTGCGCCACAACTCCTGGTTCCGAGCCTTCCACATCCAGTCCGATCCCGCCTCCCTCAGGTCATCGGTCCATCTCGATGGAGGGCGTAAGCTGATCTCAAGGCAGTCCCCAACGGCTATCGGTCCTACTGACGACGTGACCAGCCCACTGTCACTTCAGCTTGCTGTTTCTTCGAGCTATGTCATTGACTCCAACACCTGAATAATACTTACCATCAAAGGCGAGATGAGCATACTAGCCACGAGTATGACAGTGGAGTCCTCCACCAGGCCGATGGCTGACACGAAGGCGGCTACCAGTAGCAGGAACAGCCAGTCGAAGGTGAGCGAGGCTTCAGCTCGCACGTCGTGAAGAACCTGCGCCAGGTTGTTCCGAGCGCGGACTGATGAGGAGAAACGGGACCAGGCAGAGTCTTCGCTGCGAGAATATGTACAGACAGCATAAGAAATGTGGGCTAACAGAGTGGTAAGAAGGTATAAAATGACAGAGTCATAGACGACATAATATTGTCTTCTAATCCATACAAAGGCATCCCGAGATTTTTGCGATGTGTAATCATTCCCAAACTCCTCAACTATTAGGTGAATATAAATCCGATTATCTGACCACTGCATAAATCCTAGGCTACAGCCAAACTGTAATACCTAACCTTACCTAATTTCAACAACATTTCAACCCCCTTTCGACTTTTTTCTCACCCGGGGTAGTCAGAGGCACACTGATTGTTGCCGTCATGGTGAACGTCACATTTTGCCAAGTGAATTTAAACGCGACGGGGTAAGGGGCATTATCCGCCGTTATCGAGTTGCTTGGTTTTAATCGGTGGATTCCACACCGAAGAGTTAGCCACAAATTGAACAGTGAACACAAAGTAGATGTTCGAGCTAATCCTAGGCCACGACGCTCTAACCTAACTTACTTACCTGACCTAACTCAAGATAAAAGTATTTTTAATCATTTTTGAGTAGAGCGCAAGCCATAATTAACGCCCACAACAACCTATTAATTTCGTCAAGAGTCAATGAAAGTCCATAGCATACTCCTGCATGCTGTAGGTCCTCTCAACACGTGTGTATGTAGTGGGTAATGTGGCTATGTATATTAATGCGGTTCACACAAAGCGGCTGTGATAAAGGCTATCAAAGCAAGGAACCGCGTGGAAAATCGTGTCATTCCTGGCTATCGGGGTCCAATCTTCACGTGTTTGTTTTATTCTTTAAAATACTCATACATTCGTAAGAGTTTCTGCGATTTCTATAGAATTCCTTAATAACCTGATGACATGAAAAAAGATTCCGGCGAAATTGTAACCGTTCTCCTTCTTCAAAGTCAAAATTAAAGTCTGTCAAAACTGAAAAAGGCATTTTAATTGGGTAGCGTCTAACACAATTCAAAAGAAGGCGTCTGTACCTAAACTTGCTTTGTCTACCTTTCAGCATTATTCTGTGTTGTCACAAAATAAATTTCTATACCTCCGTTCTTTTCCTAACAACAATGTGAACTATTTTAATGTTTTCAGTATGAAACCACGTGGGCGGTAACTGAAAATAGTATGATTCAGGTTGAATTCCTTAAATATCACCTTCCTCTAAATGTCGTCGGAAAATATTATATTTAGATGCCGCCTACGCTAATATTCCTCTATGCTGAACCGAGCACGAGGTTCTATTCCGAGATTTAACCAACTTTATTTAAGCAAGTTTCCTACAACCTACCCAAAAGGTTTAGTCAGAGGCACACTGATCCGTCCTTGTCAATTGATTTTTTTAAGCCCACACATCAAATTCAAATTCAAATTCAATATTTCTTTATTCAAGTAGACCAATAAACAGTACTTTCGAATCGTCAAGAATCTTAATTATGACCACTTAATAAACATACACATAATAATACAATGTATAAACAATACTTAAAATACATGTACATAATGTGACTCTACCACCGGGGTCGGAAGGTTGTTTCTACTGAGAAGACCCGGCAAGAAACTCAGCAGTTACTCTTGAGTAACTGCTGAGTTTGTGGATGTTTGAATAAACCAGTTTGTAAGTGAATGTTTGAATAAACCAACCAAGTCATACAGTTTTGGCATGAAAATAAATAAAACAGGAAGTTAATAAGTAAACTTGGGTAAACTAAGTAAACTTGAGCCAATTGGAACCCAACGTGGTAAGGGCGAGCCTACCGCCGCTATCCGAGTTGGTTGGTTTTTTTACAGTGTCTTCCATCACCGGAAAATTCACATCACAGAGTTAGCCCAAATTGTTCAATCAACACAAAATACAGGTTTCCCAGCCAGACTTGAACTTGGAACCTCCCATGTTCCGAGCCAGAATGTTAAACCACTGGGCCACGATGTTTTTTCGTAATAAATTATTAAATAAGTAAAAAGTATGTATAAAGCTGCGGCTACACCAGAGAGATGCGTTGCGAGGAATGTGTTCTAAGAACCAATAGAATCCCTCCATTTATCTAGCTTCGCTCAATAAAGCGATTCTATTGGTTTTTGAAAACACAGTCCTCGCAAGGCATCTCTGGTGGAAACGCAGCCTAAGTATGGGTTTTCGTCAGTGACATCTATCTTCCGATTCGATGAGTCGATTTTGGTTTGGTTGTTTTTTACTATCGTAAAAAGATGAATTGATCAAGAATACCTATTCTATAATTCAAGAAAATATTTAAGTACATCGTACCTTTGCCAATTATTTTTGCAGGATGGTTCCTCTTCCTGTCTGCTGGACTGGTAATATAAAGTGCAGGGCAGTACACTCATAGAAGACTGGTGCCGACTTCCAATGCCGAAGGTTCTCAGCACCTGCAGTAGCTCCTCGCATAGGTGGTCCGACTTCAGCGAGAATGTTACCTGAACACCATCATGTCAGTTCAAAAACATTGAAACAAAACGAACACCACCTTAACAGCTATGGTATTCCGGTTGACGCCAAAACTGACATCGCTTGTGGTGAGTTATCTTTAAAATTCAATTTCTTTGCGACTGTGGTTCTTTGAGAGAAAAGAGCTGAGCCTAATAACATTTTTTAATTATTTACACAATGAGAGAAAATACTAATTCAATGTGAAGCGTATTGATGATTGAAGTAAGCGTGAAGCACCGAGATGTGAAGTGATGTCAGCCGGAATGCCACCCCAGGCCTCAGCAGATTGTGCGAGCCATACACAACACAAATCCAACACGCGGGTTCAGTGAGGATTGTTGGAGGACTGAAAGTTTAGTCACCTTACTTTCAGAGGTCACCAAGCCACCCTAAGGCCTCCGACTACGCTTACCGGCTTATATCTATAGGGACCATTTACTCAACGTTGCGTTACATATTTAACTTTATGTTCTCCTTTTGAAATATATCAACACCGAATCAAGCAACCACTGTAGCTAAACTCTTGGTAATAGGTATCTACTTGTCATAGTAGCTGTCTGGCTTGACAGCCTCTTGAATATTGTATGAGAACTTCTACATATGTTACGTGACATGAATATTGTGATTATAGTATTTGGTTACGTTTCTGTCCAGACTGTGACCGGATGTTCGTGTTTGTGAAGTTCCCGTGAAAATTCTATTCTACAAGATGTCTACAAGGTACACAAGTTCACAACATACATAATATAACCTCACGCCCATATCCCTAATGGCTTAGTCAGAGGCACACTGATTGTTGCCGTCATAGTGAACGGAACATTCAGGAGCCCACATTTCGCCGAAGGCATTCGAACCCAACGTGGTAAGAGGCAAGCCCACCGCCGATTTTCGGGTTGCTTGGGTTTTATATCGGTGTTTTCCGTCAACGGAGATTTAGCCGCAAATTGTACAATGAACACAAAATAGGTGTGTCCCGGCCAGATTTGTACCAACCACGTATACCTTACTAAATTCATTTTTCAACACAAAACAAGTTGTCAGATTAATGGGAAAATACACATACAACATTGTTACACGATATGATGGATAGACTGGTCTCTAAGGACCACAAGCTTTCAAGTGCCAAGCCAAATAAATGACAAATTATGTGTGTTTTCAACCTATTTTCCTTCAAAGGAAAATCTTCGGAGCGTATCATACAATGTGTCACGCACGGTAAAGACACAGTAAACATAACAGTAGGTTATCTAAGACCATCCGCTGAGTTATTAGCCAAGCGTGCTCACAGACACGCGGCACAGCCCGTACGTACTGCCGCCACCTTATTCCCCCATATTTCATGCTAGCGTGTCCGTGAAATCGCGTGCCGACACGGCGCGCGACGCGCCTGCACACATTCAAACGTTTGTGTGTAGACATTTTCTTGTTTATTTATTTATAATTACTGCCACATGGTACATATTAATACAGTGTAATAGTAAACATTGACATATAAAAGTTCCGATATGTACCACAACAACGGCCTAAATAACATGTACAATGTACTGTTCTCTGTTTACTGTGGTAAAGACCCCGGACGCTGAAAATCTGATTCCTATGTCGGATGCGTCATCTGCCCTAATCATATTTGGTCCTTTTCATACCCCCAACAATACGAATGTTGGAGTATTCCTTACATTGTTGGGGAAAAAAGTTATAAGATCCCTGAATTTTGAGACGTCCCGACCGAGTCATTCAAAACCATTTTTGCATCCTAAATATTCTTTGACATACGTAATTTAAGTTTTTTTAATGTACAAGAAAAGAGTTCTTCATGGATGAATTATTAGCAAATAAACTTCAAGTCTACATAAGTTCCTACGTAGCTTTGCTGATATAAACAAAAATATGTAGAGATCGTCTGAAGAAGCGATTAGACGATCTCTACTGTACACCAAGATCATCAGTATCTGCAAGGATTTCGGTGCCTGACAAACACTCAAATATTTATATATAGTTTTAAAAATGTCGGCGAAATACTGCTCACTGATGGGCAAGCTGTCAGTCAAAATGGCAAATCCTAATAACCAACAATATTTCTGCAAAAACAATTAAAATCCCTGACTTTATTTTTCTAAAAAGCCTATAGGCAGTACTAATAATCATAGCATAGCATATTTCGATCACATTGAATAGGAAGCAGTTAATTATGTAGGAATTTTAGTCGTTGCAGTTGATAACGAGCAGCAAACAAAGGTCTCTAACAATATAGAGTCGCCATCTAGGACTTAATGGCGACTTGTTCAATACAAATAGAAAGTATTGGTCATGCCACTGTCAACTGGGTGGGAGGATAAGGGGCTTACTATACAGGTATGCCTATAGCTTCCTTTGTAAAATTCTGATGTCGGTGGACATATGAAAAGATGCAATAACTAGGCTAGTCTTTGATTCATTTGTGTAGGGGTTATGAAGTTGGCTATCTCTCCAGAGGTCGCGGGATCGATACTCGCACAGAAATATAATTATGAAAGGCCATTAGATTCCAAGTATTCACACTTGACCTTGAGTATTTGACTACCAACCGGCCTTTGACTACTAACTGGTTTTTGACGACTTTTTTTTTTTTCTTACCTATATCATCCCACTGCTGAGCAAAGGTCTCTCCCAATCCTTTCCAAACATTTCGATCCCGTGCCAGGCTCTGCCAATCTTTTTCATGATGTCTCAAATCATCACTCCAACGAACTATCAATCACTTTGTCGACCAATTACTACTTTTGTTTAAACACCAGAGTGGCATTTAACGTGAAAATAAATGACTCCGTTTTTTTCTAGAATGATTTCACGCAATGCCTTTATTTGTGACGAGGTGATTCCTTTTTTCAATCTACCTTGTCCGACTGCTGAGCAAAAGTGTCACCTAATTTCCTCCACAGTTCTCTGTCCCGTGCCAGGCTAATGGAGATGATATACTTAGAACATTAAAATGAAATCGAGGCCAAATATATTTTTCAGACAGTGAACGAGTTCACTTACTTCCTAACAAATCTATTTAAGGTAGCAACGCAATATGGTCTGTAGGTCTAGCATGAACAGCTAATCGAGAAGTAAACGTCACTTTTTTATAGGAAAAAGAAAAAAGTATAGTTTACCTTTCGATTGCGAAAACGTTAGCGGTTCGTGGTAGACCCACTGTGGTGAGCTCCGTAAAAATCGCAAGTACACAGTCCTAAACGGGTCCAGGGTAGCGATTCTAAACCGAGTTATCGTAAGATTCGGTAGTTTCCATGAAATTCTAAATCCATTGTTTAATACTAAAGATCTGATCTGAAAACCAGATAAAGACATTTAGTCATGTTGGCATCAGGCAGGACTCGAACCCGCATCTCCATTCCATTCCATTGTTTAATGTTGGAAGTGTCTGTACTCGTATTAATCTCTTAATGAATACAAGATGCCATTGGCTTTAACAATTACATAATTCAAGCGCTTCCGCTGAGCAAGCGATTTAATGAAATTGATTAAATTGAATGAAAGTTACTGAATCGTATGATAGCTCGGTTGTGAATCGCTACAGAAGACCCTCAGTATATCAGGGCCCGAGTGGACATTCATGAATGCTCGGCACGTACACTGATGGGTTAGTGGCGATGACTGCTCGAGATCCCTATCTGTGTAATGACTGCTGAACAGTAGGAGTAAACAAGTTACTATTGTGAAAAATAACTGAATAATTAAGTTGTTGTTGTTTTGTGTTATGCAAGAGAGATGCCACGTAAAATAACACGTGGGTTTTTTCCTCAAATGTTTCTTACCCTTTTTAAATAAGTTTTAGTCAATGATATGATATCCCATAAAGCTTATTTCAATTTCCGCAGATTTGTGCACCGTACATAATTTTCGAAGGGGGAAAGATAATAACTTCGAATTGAACAAAACCAGGATGTGTTTAAGAAATCAGTAAAGAACTTACTTTCCAAAATTGATCATCCCTTGTTGCATTCCACGCCGCACTGTTGATGTTAAGACGTGTTAAAATGTCTAATAATATCTGGAACAAAAGCGCATACTATAAATATTTCAGTTCACTTCATTTTAGTTCTTTCTCATAATAAGCAATCTGACCATGTACTAGTATTTCTGTCCCTTCAACTAAGTTAGTTTTATGGGTGTCCTACTGACTGTACCAGTCACACATATCATAGGCTTGTAAAAACCTTTCTTTTATAGTAGTTTTTACTGCTCTTTCACAATTACTATGATGAATTGTTAGTGCACTCTCACTTGAATTTGTAATGTTTTATAAGGTAAGGGAGTAAATAATATTAGTTTTTTGCTAGATCATCGCATTAACTGGGTGCCCACAGGGTTTAGTTGGCGGTTTGACAAAAGCAATTTTAAAACTGCAATGACAGAGTCGCATGCCATTTGAAGCGTCACAAAACACTTCTACGTCACTCTATAACAAGTGTAACACTATTTTAACCCTGTAGTGATAAGGTTGCACTTCATTAAAATTTCAGACATATTTGACCGTTCTGTACGCACCCACCATTTTGAAGCTGACCATAGGTACTATCTCGTTTGAAAAGTTGAGGTAGAAAATGTCCTATCTTTCTTTCCTTTTTACTAACGCTATAGTGTGAATGTTTGTTGCGTTTTAAAGTCAAAACTGAAATAAAGATAATTTTAATTTAATTGTGTTTTTGATATAGGCTGTTCGGTTATAATACAAATCATTCGCAGAATGGAAATCCCCATAGATAGGTACGAATTTATTTTCCAACGTACTAACTATACCTAATTTGGTATATTTATTCCATTCTATGGGGTAGACATTATTCACACGCACACTACACTGTCGATTGCATTAAAATCTGTCGTATCACACACTTAATGATAGCGGCCTTCACTGTAAAGTTAAATTATAGGTACTTTACAAATAACTTGTTATGAATAATGGAGTGATATGAGTTCAAATATAGTAACACGCTTATGATGTTTTTTTATCATTCATAATGTTGTTTTTTTACAAACAACTTTATAATAATACTTAGATGTCAGGCAGGTTTCAAACCTGCATTTCTCGCAAGCGAAGTCTTTTCTAAGTTAGCATCCGAAATCTTGCCTTGGCTTCTAATATTTTTCTTTTGTAAGCCAGCGTTTGCTCATTAATGTTTTTGGACAAAGACTTTCAACACCTGAATGTAGAGCTGTGGGTAAACTCAGTCAGTGAAATTATTCTTATTTTTTTTATTAAGATTTTCAGTATGACTATACTAGGCTATATCTGGGGCTCATATTCACAACAGGTGGATTAAACACCTAATGTGAATATGAACCCCAGATATAGCGCTGTCAAAAACAGTAATGCAGTAACTACTGGGTGGTTAATCTCGTCTTATGGGCTTGCATAAATGCCTTTTCACGAACCGCTTCAAAAACCCGCGACTGTAGGAATATAAATTGATTGCTTTGTTTTTATGGACTACAAGGGTAGAGACAACGAGAATAACATCTTTCAAACGTATGAAAATGAAGATAAACACACATATGACAAATTCAAGATGGCGGAAGCAGATAGTAGACGCTTAAGTAACAAATATGCCACAGTTTACCCGACTGATTGGCTTAAAACCACAAGTGCTTTTCATAATAATCATGATTATGCATCGTATGCATTTACACAGTCATTATGTTGTCCTTTGAAACAATGCGCGCTCGAACAAAGGAAATGAGCTGGTCTTATCTGAAAAATGGTTATTAAGATATATCAGAACGAGTCACTGTGGGAATTTCAATATCGCAGAAGTAGGAAGCAGCAGGACGAAGTCAGGGCCTACTCTCTAACCAATCGCACATAGTTTCGGAAAAACTAAGTAAGAAGGCATAATTAAGTATCTCGATATTTATGGAAGTTAGTCACTGAAAAGGCATAATTTAAAAAGAGAAAGAGAAACGTTTATTGACCTTGGACATCGTAACGTACAGATATAAACAAACAAAAAAAAAGGGTTAGAGAAAAAATAAAAATAACAAAAGAAAAAGAAACAAAAATGTCCACCGGTGTCACGATGTCCAAAATTAAATGGACCCCACTCAGCTAATGCCTGAACCTGATAGGCTCAGACGCTGATCTTCAGTGGGGCCAACTGAGTGAAACGTAGAATGCCATCCATGTCCTACCAGCATCTAGGGTTCTTTGCACAGATCCATGCAAAGCATAAAAAAAGTCTTTTTGAAACATTAGGTTTTTGCCAAGCTTAGGGCGTAAGTTTGAATGACTTGTTTTTAGAGAAATACGCCATCAATAGGCAAGCATTTTAAGACACTGAAAATATTCCTCTCTTCCGCCAGATTTGATCTTGGGACTACCGACCACCGAGCGAGATTGTTGATCCACTGGAACACGATGCTATGTTCACAGCTTCAGTATGAGAGACTACTTGAAGGCCCTGTTAATTTCTTCAAAATCGCCGCAGGATGAATCAAGAATTGCCATAATTATCCAATTGTCCTCAATTTTACAACCTACATATGCCTTTTTTTAAGTTGTATTTCAACGTTTTGTTTCCCAAGGGAAATATGTTATGGAAATCGTGGACGTTGATGTAGTAATTATGCCGGACTAGGGATTTCATTTCGAAAGGTAGGTATGTAGGTCTGTGCAATATGTTTACCCAGTCCCAGTTTTCACTTCCCAAATCTCACAAAAGACCAGTAAGACAGAATCAACCGCCGAACGTCACATTAAGTGAATTTAGATAGTTTTATTTGTCTCTATAAAATATTGTTAACTTTATCGCACAGGAAACATCACAGTGCAGGTGGTGTTAAACTACAAAGACCCATGTTTTATTATTGTTTTAGCATTTTCCATGCAGTATCTTTACTAAAGATCTGAAAACCAGAAAAAGGGTAATCATAGGGTAAATATACCAGGAACATTCGGCCGGTCTGTTAATGGTCTCGGTAGCATAATTGGTTAGTGCAGTCGCCGGGTTTGCGAAAGATGCGGGTTTGAGTCCTGCCTGATGCCAACATGACCAAATGTCTTTTTCTGGTTTTCAGATCTTTAGTACAGAAACCTATGTTAAGCTCAGGCGGTCTCATCCCCAGGGAGCGATTTCTTTCAGGCGACAACTTACAGAGTACAAGAAAAAAAACAAACTGCAGTAAAACTTATGCGACTTGTCAGTTTCCCCCTTAGTTTATGTTTAGTTACAGCAACTTTTAATCATTTCATTCGTTCACGACTACTTATGTACCGGTAACCCAGAAAGTAAGAGCATTCAAAATTGGCACAAAACCTTCAATGTCGCTTTGATGTTTTTTAAGTACCTACCCAACCGTTTTCGTTTCATCCTACCTACCACTTGTAGAGACTTTGGGTGGTGCTATGTCTGAATTCAATTTTATCATAATCCAGATCTATAATTTTCAATTTTATAGAGCCCGAGAAATAATTGTTGTCAGGGCGCCTTTGCACATAGCGTGCAGAATGTTGTTTTTCTATTAGTGCGTAAACAAAACTCACTCATGCGATTAGATCGCTCATGTTTTCCAACTCTGCAACTACAAAGGCAAGGCTGACAACCTATAGGGCGAAACTAGATTTTAATCTAGACTACTTGGGACTTTTATAAAAGGAACCTGAACGTTACAATTTCAAAGTTTAGGCCACGTTAGAAGGCAACCTCTACGGTTGTATTGTACCCGACAAGCGAAGCTTAGGTTTCCCTTGGGATGCTACCTTTCTTTATATTTTCGTCAAGTTAGCGAGTACTTACAGTTTCAAGCGGCGTGTCCCAGTGAAAGGCCCCCAAGATGTCGTCTCCACGCACTGGCCGAGTTATATTCACTTTGTTTTTCTTCTTCACAACTTGTTTCACTTCTTCCCACGAGGACTTTATATACCCGTCATTGCAAACTTCATCCAATGTATTCTCACTTTTAGACTTAAACAAGCCTTCATTCCTGTCTTTATGTAAACAGTCTGTAGATTTACACTTAGATATTATGATGCTGCTATCGTCATCGTTCGCGTAAGATTCGATGGAAGATTTGGTGCCGAAACGTTTATGATTTTTAAGTTCATGTATGAATGTGGACGATTTTTCTTTTTCTAAATCAATTTTAGTTGATTTTTCCTTGATGCGTAATTCCTTTTCGAATTTCTTCTGTGGGACAGTGACGATGAATAAGACGCCAACCATTTTTTAAACTTAAGGTTTTGGTGTTAGGGTTTTAAATGTCTAGACATTTGTCCAGAGTTAGACAAGCGCGCTCGTTGGCGATCTAAAAGCAGACTGTACGCGCTCCATGGTGCTCGGTCTCTGAAATGTCACCATAATCATTGCGGATAATCGCTAAACAATTGACTTCCTATTCGTTTCGTAATAGCTTAGCCGAAATGGTGGTCTGTGCAAACTTTGTCGGCCATTATTGTGAATTTGTGATCAATCCGGTAGGTCGTAGGGAAACGGGGTCATGTCTGCGAGGGAAGTAAGGTTATCATTGTTTTCTGTGGGTGCGCTATATCAATTAGGAAGCAATTGTCCTAATTTACTTGGTCTTTTAAAGATCTGTATTGCTATAAGGGTCATATTTCCAGTGCAAGACATTATTGTGATAGGTTCTTTAATCGTTCAGCAAGTAGCAGTAATTGGCTAACCGGGTACTTAGTTACTTAATTGCTGGCACTTTTTACGTCGCATTCCGGACACTTGTTCGGCATCTAAATTAATATTGCACTTAATTAAATTTCCAAGTGCTGTTATAGCAAAGGTAGAGTGTCAACAAAATTAGCCGTTTAGTTTTATATTTTCAATTACGGTGTTGGTATTTGGTTGGTATTGGTATTGCTTGGTATTGTAGCTGATTACATTATTTTAAATCTGTTATGAATGCAATGCGCTGTTGATTCAATCTTATTATTGGATGTATTTAAGAATCATTTTTAGATCAGGCTTAGAGGTCACATTGTCAAGTTTAAAAAAGGGTTATAAATAGTTACTGTGTTCTATAGTACAGTACCTATCAAGCAATTATAGCCATTATTTATCAGCCAAAGGGCATTTTAACTTTTAGCCGAGTCAGTATAGGTAATGCAGGTATTTTTTTATATCTTAATGAGGCGCGCATTTGACCACAGTCTCACCTGATTGTAAGTGATGATGTGGTCTAAGGTGCTACTTGCCGACCTAACACATTGTTCACTCTCACCTTGAAAAGGCCCAAGTTGTATTGCTGTGGAAACACTTCAGCAGGAAGCTCATTTCACTCCTTTGCTGTTCGCATTATGAATGTCATTATTATGAGTGGCCATTATTTTTAATTATTTCACCAATTTACTTGTCTTCAAAGTTTTCCAGGCAATTGCTCACAACAGCGAGTGAAGTCTTGTTGACGGCGAGGGACGGGAAGGAGTTAATTGGCTCCTATTCAATTAGTTAGCAAGCACTCCTGGCTGCTTTTATCAAACAAAATGTTTCCCTGTACTGTTATTTCATTAAATGAGAACGCAACTAATTTCTAGGAATTTATTTAAGTGCAGGTAGCTATCGAAGTTACCGGAGAAGAACTTAAACTACAAAATACAATTCCCTTTTAAATCGAAAATAACGAATACAAATGTTTTTGGAAAATACGGTAGCTACACACTTTACACAATACTAATACACACATAAAAACTGTCTAGGGATATCATAGGGATATCATTTTTCAAATATTTCATAAAGTTGTTTGTTTACAAGTTGAGCATTATCTTAGAATAACGCGAGGACAGAGGCATAAGATAAAGGTTAAGAATATTACAAAAAAACGTTTGATTTTGCTAAAATTTTGACACCCTTTAAAAGAAAACTCTGTCTTTTTTTAACGTCCTTACGATTGTACAATAATTGATTGTATAATAATAATAATGAATTTCTTTATACAATCTGAAAGGGCAGAATAGCAGTTTCTGTGTTCTAAAAATTTCTATGTTGGTATCAATATTTTAATTTTTACAGCTTCCCAAATAGCTATACTTTGTATGAAAATGCTTGAGATATCCCTAGACACTTTTGAGCAGTGTAGGTGTGGTTGGTAAAGCTTGGATTGGGCCATCTTAGTGCCTCGTCTTCAACTTCTAGATTTAAGTGAATTCAAAAGTAACTGGTGATTGTTGATAGTGAAAACAATGTTACAATAAATAAAAGTCTTTCTTGACCATCTTTAATTTCTAACCCGATGATTATTTGAATTGAGAACATATTATCCATCTTTTATGGCCTCTCTGGTCTGGGTTGTCACGAATCATGTTTTTAAACCATCATGATTTTCTTCTTGTTTCTCTTTTTTAAAACCAATTAAATTTTGAGCCCAGACCACGTACACTGCTTTAGAGATAGCTCATCCGTTAGCCCTAGCCCTAGGTACTGGTGGACTGGCAAACTGGGCGACAGTGGTTGTACAGTCGCCATAAGAAATGTTGAAGCAGACAAGGTGACTAGATACTTTCGAGCGGTTTAGTCAAGATTCAAAGGTTCATTTCCGAGTTTTTTGTTGTCAACGGGGTCTATCGTGAGTTTTCATTTACGCGGTTGCAGGCGTCTGCGTAAGGGCGAGGAGGGGAGGAAGAGGACGAACAGTTGCCCATCATCTCCCCGTGAAGTAGGCAGGCGGGCGCGTGGTACGGGGGTTCCCACGCCCGCATTGCACAGGCCTGCTCCACTGCTTGGTAGGGATGGCTTGACGCCCTCGGTTGTCCCTACTGGCCCCTGCCCACGTGGTGGGGGCCGCTTCCGGCCCGCCGCGCAGGCGGGCTCCGTCCGGGGGAACGCGTAGTAGGCTTCGTGCCAGTCACCGCAGTTCCCCCAACATGGACGATGAGTGGGAGTCCCGGAGTTTTTAGTGGGTATGCCACTGGGTGTCTCCTCCCCAGTGGTGAGTCCCATATAACCCGTTCCCCCTCGGAAGGCGGAAAGGTATTAAAGTAAAGGCATTTCCTCTGGGTCAAAAAAAAGGCGTCTGAAGAAATTATTTAGCTCCATTTTAGTATTCGCTCGAGGCGCCGTACGAAGACCTTCTCATTAAAAAACTTTGGGATATATTTTCTACTTAATCAAGTTTTTTTTTTTACGAAGCAGTCGTGAGGTCCAGATATGGGGTTGACAAGCACAGTAATTGAGAACAACTTTGCTGGTCAATCTCACTTTGAAGGCCTGCATAAATGCCTTTTCACGCCCCGCTTAAAAAACCCGGGATTGTAGGAAGAAGGAAATACATGCGCTGGAAGTTTTTTAAAAATGTTTTATTTCATGTGTGACTGGAGAATTGCATACGATTTTCATTTCTTATGATTTGTTAGGATTGGCGAAAAACAATCCTCTGTATTTCCCCACGATGTTTTGTACCGGTTAACGCGACGGTATTGAGGTATTAGTTGGTTGTTAATTACGGTTTGAATTGTCATTGACAAGCTTCTGCACGGACAGCTACTTAGTAGATAGTGAAATTATTTAGTATTTCAATAAATGTTGTTAACCAAAAGCCAGTTCCTTCCGTTCAAAAATAAGTAATTTCGACCAAAATTAAAGCCATCAAAATGTACCTAGGTTGGTTCTGTTTTCTAAAATTACCATCATCCAGAAACCACCTTTGTGCGTCATTATAAACTTTCATTTCCATTGTTACTTTATCCTTATACGTCAAAATGTCCAAAACAGCTAAACAAACTGTCGTCAATAGAAGTAACGATCAAGTTTCCCGTCGCTCACGTGGACGATTTGATCCGGCGTCCCCTCGGCAACGGTTGCGGACACGCGCGGCGCAGGCGCGGCGGGCTCGCGGCCGCCCGCCCCAGTCGCGGCGCAACCTGCCGCCCGCGCGACACGCGATGCATACAACGCGCCACGCGAGACAAACCTAAACAAAAAAACCACAAAAAACAAAAACCAACAACGTTCCAAATCCAAAACGTAAGATACAACATCCTCATTCACAACCACTCGAGATGCCGACGCTGTCAACACCATCAAACATGGCCACCATCGGAAACACATGATCGCAATTGCACACAGCTATTCTCAGCGTGCCCTAGAATTGTGTTTATGTGTTTTCAGTACAGTTTGTATACGTTTGTGTTTTTTTTTCACGTACCGTTACGTAAATGCTACGGGCACGAGCAATCGATAAGTTATTAAATGTTGTATGGGGCTACGATTAACGGCTGTTACCCAATAATCAAACTTGCTTTACATTCAAAATCTTACTCTTGGAGTATTTTCTGTCATCTGGAAAGTCGATAAATTTTCATGTAAGTACAGGGTTTAAGACAGTTATGGTTATGTTAATTTACTAACAGAAATTGGGGTAGTGTGTTACGTAGACTATTATTAGCGGCTAGGTCCCCAGGATAAAATATCATTATATAACGTAATCCTTGTTGTGACGTAAGTGACAATTTGCCTCGAGCACGAGCAGGCTTTGGACTGAATCTGGTTACTTACTATCAACAATTGCGAGGAATTTAAAGCCTCAAACACAGTAATACTTGAATTTATCGTTAAGTCCCTAGGAGATAGAAAACATAAATAATTTAGATTTTTAGTGATCTGTGTTCACAATTTTTAATCTGAGCTAGTTTACCAATCCAAGGGAGTTTTATGTGTGCTTGGTATCATACAATTCAATTTCACGAAGTTTGCTTCGGCTGTTAAAGCGACTCTCATTCATAAAAAAATGTATGGTATGATTGTGTGACGACGAACCGCGTAACTCTGAATATTCAAAATGCAATGCTAAATGCAATCAAAATATTGTTGGACACCCCTATAAAACTGAATATCTATCATTAAACTTCTGAAAATATTGAACTCTACTTTTCAGTTAAAGTTATCTAATTAGCTTTGTTAATAGGCAAAATAATTTTCCAAATGCAAAAACAACTCTATCGGGACCATTTTGATTGTGGCAGCGAGGCAATGATTCTAAATCAAAGGCTATTGAGTAGGTAATTATTAAATATTGACGTCCCTAACAATGGATGCACCAAAATGTTACGCGTAATGTATGTTTGTTTAGAAATGAAGCCGAGTTTATTATTAACTAACTTAGGTATTAACTATCGATTCGATATCGATCGATTTTCATGGTCTCTCATTTGTCTCCAAATTATTATGGAAAAATAGACCACGAACAAAAAAATATTAAAATGTTCTGTTCTGTTTCTTTCTTTCTTTAAACTGCTAAAAATCGACTCTAGTAATAAAAACGCATAGTGGTGTTGCCCAAAAATCTTGTAACTGGCTGGGAAGAAAAAACTCGTAGGTATGATAACATTATTTAACAACCTTATCAAAGATGCATTTTAATTTAAAACGTGAAATGAAAAAAAAGTTTATTAACAGCATAACATACATCAGACGGGAATAAACTGTTAACTGTTCTTATCTTCATGCCCAAGAAAACGAATTTTGTTTTCGACGAAATACTAATGACTTTGACCTCAAGGAGGTGAGGTGCCGCCCCAGAACCGATGCCTCCACTCATTCCACCTCTTCAGAACACCCTGACCGAATCTGAAAGGGATCCAAAGGTTACATGACGTGGTTTATAATACGTTAAGTACATATTTAACGCTTTGATACAAAAGGGACAATATGTCTCACGTTTCTGGACCGATTATAAGTGACTTTGAAAAAAGAAACGTACCTACTTACAACTTATAAACGACTTAGATATCTGACAATTTAACTTCAAGAATACCTCAGGAAGAAAGTGTTTTATTCCACTATAGGCACCACAGAACAAACAATATTACAATAATCATAAAACATAAAAGTTACTGAAAAATAATGAAAACACCCAAATAACCGAATCGGTCTCTACTTTGAACAAGAGTCAGTGTAAAGCTGATCTCCAGCTGGCACCATTTTATCTCATTTGCTGGAAGCACCAATAAGCAGAACAAACAAAAAAATGTCTCCATTGTAGAAGGAACCAGTCTAGACTAGAATTAGTCCTGAGACTATCGACGCTCTAGGCAGGACCATCCATTGAGCCATGATAATTTTTGCAGCGTACTGAAGGTGTGATTTAGCTTCTATCCAGTTAAGATTTACTTGGCCAAGATGCCGTTGAGAAATAGTCACGGTCACGGTTATCAATAGATAATATGCTTCAAAAACCTAAGCTAAAGCTTGAGAAGTATCGACACATTACCACGTTTTTGAAGCATTGCAAGTTAGTGAAGCATGCGTTTCGATTCGAGCAACTTTAGCTTTTGTTTGGTAAGTAAGTTAAACATCCCTGGACTTTATTCCACACGCACCACCTAACCTCAAATTAAGCAATTAATTGCTTGTGCTATGGGATACTAGAAACGGATAAACATACTTAAATACTATTTTCTTTTGTGAATACTTAATTTACATACTAAATACCAGACCAGTTACAAACTAACATGTTCATGCTCACGTTCATGTTTTACAGTGCGGGGTCGAACCTTTTGTTTAGTAGGCAAACACCAAACTGGTCGTCGAGTTGGCGACTGTATTGTTACTGCCTCATGGCTGAAGCATTACTAGAGTCACCATATGTTTAACCGCTCTAGGTAGAGCCATCTTGATCATCTAATAAGTAGGAATCATGGGCAGATTCTAGCCTTCTGTAATTATCAGGGGGCTGCTGGTAATAGAACTACCATGCGGTCGTTCAGCTAGAACTAACGAGTTTCAACTAGTGTCCCTAGTTCCTAACGCGGTTAGTTCACAACAGTTCGCTGCACATCTGAATGTTAAGGCCAATCCTGCTTTCACTGACTAAAATAACGGACATTGTGTTATGTTGATTTTTTCTCAGGTTTGTAATTAATTTCAGGTATTTTTAAAGCTAGCCGTAAAAAACCCGCTTGAAGCTAAAGCGATGCTTATAGCGTAAAAATGTATCTGTCACCGGAAAATAACAAGAACCGTAAATTTATAAATTTCCTAGGAAATTTATAAACTTTCGTATGATTCTAAACGAGAGATAAATTGTATTATTTTACGCCCACATTTCCGGAAATTTATAAATTTTCGGAACGCATCCGTAAAATAATAAGTGGGCGGTAACCAAACGCCATGTGCGCTCTGATTGGTCGAATTAGTCACGTGTCATTCCTCTCCTCCGCCATTTAATTTTGGTAGAAGGCCGGTTCTAATGTTTTATATTTTGTAAGAACAATTCATCTTCGTGTTCATTGTATAATTTGCGGCTAACTCTCCGGCGATGAGAAACACCGATAAAAAATCTAAGCAACCCAGATAACGGCGGTATGCTCGCTTCTTACCACGATGGGTTCAAATTCCCTCGGTGAAATGTGGGCTTCTGAATGTTCCGTTCGTTCACCGTGACGGGAACTCAGTGTGACTCTGACTACCCCATTTGGGATATGATCAAGATGGTATGGCATGTTTTTTATGTTATATTTTATAAGTGTATTTCATTTTTTTATAAACTTTTTGATATCGTAAAACACGATTTCTGCCGTCTTATTTTGATTAAGTGGGGGTTATCAGCCTATTAATTGTAAAAAGTAACCCGTTAAACCTACCCAGTTTTAAAGTAAAAGTCCAGACAGGTAGGTATTCGAAACTGATAAATGTACAGTTTGGCAAGTGTGATTGTACCATAATCTACGAACACAAGCATTGCTACTGTCAACATCGACCAATCAGAGAGCAGTGTGTTATTTTCCGTAATTCATAAAAGCGTTAAATTAAAAGCTCTTCTCTGATTAGTCGAACCGTTTAGAATCTTACGGATAGATATCCGTAAGTTTATAAATTTACCATGAGTCGTCGCAAATTTATAAATTTCCGGAAATGTGGGCGTAAAATAATACAATTTATGTCTCGTTTAGAATCCTACGAAAGTTGATAAATTTCCTAGGAAATTTATAAATTTACGGTTTTTGTTATTTTCCGGTGACATATCCACTAGTCGATCGATCGTGAAGTTCAGTTCGTTTGTCGTGTTTCGCGAACAATAATATGAGATTCTTATGAAACCATTATTTGAAACTCGTCAAAGGTCAAGCAAGGTAGACGACATGTTAAATCCAAGGTAATATTCAAAGGGAACGACAGGCGCAATTTTTCATACCTCCGATGTTAGTACAACACTAATCTAAGATCTGACTCCATTGAGTCACCTTTCAGTCAGCTTAATCAAAGTTGGTTTATCGGGATGGTGGAAACTTACTACTTCATATTGTACCTATGTATGTAGTTTTTGCATCACTTGTATGATCTGTAATGGTAACTGCATGTCCGTTACTACAAAAATAAAATTGTATAGGTTAATTTATATAGTTAATAGTAGACTTAACAGCTCTCTGTTTGTGTCTGGGCTTGAAACAATGCTTTGTAAGTGTTTTATGACTTATTGACTTTGATGAAGTAGAAGTTACGAATTTCTTCCAAAAACATGGATAGGACTCATTTTATGCATTTTCCAAAACTCTGTCAAGTGACTGACCTTACTCGATTCAGTCACTAAACCAAAATACTTAAATGAACTAAAATATCTTTTTACGATTTAACTTGTTCTTAGTACATTCAAGATTGTGAAAAAGAAAAAAAGAGATTTAAAACATTACTAAAATATGTTTATCAAACTGCTGACTGGAAAAAGAAAGACGTCAAATCTCTAAATTGAGGGGAATACTTTATGTATGATGGCTACAACCATTTAGAATCGTAGTAATGTTTACTGTAATAAAATAATTTGTAATAACCCAAAATTAGACGTTGGTTAGTTTGAAAAATCGAAGTGAATGACTAGGTACTGTACAATTTAATGCGTTACTATACTTAGTTTGTCGTTCATAACACAACTTTATTTTCGTTTTAGAAAACTTAAAACTGCATTTGATTAAACTTTTTCAAGCTATTAGTGAAGTCGCGATATTAACGAGTCTCAGACCAAATTAGGTTCAGCGTATTTCTGCAATTTGATGCTGTAAATTTAGTCTTGGATCACCTTTTCGATAAAATGTATTTGGAGAGTATGTACGAGCATCTTCTAAATTTGATCACATTACTTTGGAATACCCCAGACAGAAATTAATCATCTTGTTTTACCTTTATATCTTATCTTAAGTTTACGATAAGATTTTATTGTGATTGGTCAGTCAAAACCGTGTGAAAAAATTAGGAATGAGAATAAAATAATTAAGTAAGGTTTTGAATCGCCTCATATACTATACACCTTTATGTCATGTACCGTAATAATTACATGTTAGGTTTAATAATTTTAACCTAACTCGTCACAAACTCAGTTTTACTAGGGGTAGTGACCCTTGCTGTGACAGTCTAGGTCGTCGCTCTGTCAGCCACAAGTAAATGCATCTACTTTATAGTGTAGTTTAGTATCGATGGAATACTAAAGTTTTAGAACCTTCTTCTTCGAAATTGAAAAGTGCAAATAAATGTACTTTGCGACTGCGACGTTTACGAGGTTCGACAGACGGATAATTCAGTCGTTGTTAGAAATAAGTTGATTTCAATGACGAAAAAACTTTATTGCCTTCAAAAATGTGTCTGCAAAGCGAACAAGTCAATAAGGGTTATTATATTTGCAAATATTCTTGCATTTTAAAACAGCTTTCGCAGACTACATTTTATAGTAAACGTTAATTCGGCACTGACGCTCTTTTCTCAGGACTCCAAACATGTTTAGTGATTTTCCAATAACAAAATGTACCTATTTCTTTAGAAATTAGATAGATATATGATTGGAAAATATTCTCTATTGCACATTAAGTACCATTGTTAAAAAGAACCTGGAGCTAATCACGCAATGTATTATTTAGGCAGCCTTTTCTGCAAAAGTCAAAAACATAGCGAAAGTAGAGCTTTTTAAGTCCCTTTCTTGAGAAGGTCCTATCTGGTTTATGAATGTTTTTTTTTTCTAACTCTGATCATCCTACTGCTGGGCAAAGATCTCTCCCAATGATCTCCACAGATCTCAATCTTGTGCCAGGGTCTGCCAATCTTTCTCATGGTATCTTAAATCGTCACACCACCTTTTTTAGGATACCAAGAATAACTAAATTCAAAATAAAAATTGATTCATGCGACTGATTCGCTATCTGCGGCTGTAACCGAGTTATGCAACGGTTTTAGCGACAAGAGACACTCCTGGAGCTGAAGGGTTGGCAATGTAGGCCACGGCCGTGAAAAACACAATTTACTTACTTTGCCGATAATGCAAGTTTTTTAATTTATTCATTCTTTATTGCACAAAATTAAGAAAAAAAAGGTACAATTGGCGGACCTAATGCCTGGAGGCATTCTCTACCAGTCAACCAGTTTAATCGGGTAGAGATCCACTCCACAGCATCTTCGCATACAAAAAAGCACTCTTGCTTGCGCGGATGCGGTGGAAGGTCGCGTCATTTCAGCTTAGACGATCTCTAATGGTCTAGAAGATTCCTACTAACCAACTGCCTGCCATAAGTGCCATACCAAACGTTCGGTTCGATCCCCGCAGAGTTAGGCACAAACATTTGTACTTGTGCATTACGACGTTTTTTCCTGAGTTATAATATTAAAAGCCATGTGTTATTTTGTTGACGTTTCCACAAGTTACATCAAATACATCTCAAGTCAATTTGTGTTTCAAGAAATAAAAACCAACGAGTTTGTTATTATTATTCTTAGCATTTCCCATGCAGTATTTTTACTAAAGATACGAAAATCAGAAAGAGACATTCGGTCTTGGCTTCATTATTCATGCATTATTTTTTCATGTTAGTAAATAGTATCTTGAAATGATGAACTTCATGTAGTAGTAGTAGGCAAGACCTGTTTGATTTGAAAAAGAACGATACAACAAACAAAATGCATCACCGCTGAATATGGTATTATGGAAATGTTGTTGGGATAACTTTACGTGTCCAGTTAGCAAGACCTTTGAGTATCGGAGGAGCGCACCTAACTCACGGACCAAGATACAGTGTGCAGTGTTCAGATTATGCAAAAGAAGAAATATGTATGCACCGTGGAGGTCATCGTTTTTTAAATGTCAGAGATTAAATTAAATTTTGTTTATTTTAAATTCAGTTGAGTAGTTCTTCTAAGATTCGACGCAAACTCGCTGAGGAAAGCTGATGAAGTATTAGATGAAGTATTTTTTAGTAAAGTAACCTTTTTTTTGTGCATTCCAAGTTAACCACACCCCACCTCGAAGCAGCCATGAGGTCCAGATGTGTTTTGAGAAGTCTAAATTAATAGAGATGAGTCACTGAAAAGATTTGGTTGATGTCTTTTTGTTGGAAGATTCATAAGGAGAGAAAGACCAAAAAATACAAGGAAAGTAGAAGAAAAACACAAATAGTAAAAACAACAATTTAAATCGGGTCTGTAGTTTAGGTGTGATTGCGTAACACACAGACAGACAAACTTTATTAGTACGAATTGAATCGGTATTTCGTTACTACAATATGTACATATTGTAACATTATAACCATTTGCTCGCTAGACATATCTGATTCTGCCCCCAGACAGTGGCCTTGGTGTGAGCTGGTCTGGGGGGGCGGCTGTTCGACCTTCAGATTGGAGACGTGGACGTTTTACAAACGGTCTATAAAAACAGCTTTAGTGTAAGGTCAGGTTACGATTTCGAATTTCTTTAACAAATTTTTATGAATAACTTTCAAGTTTCATGCTCATAAAAATAGCTTCTGATCAAATTATTATGAAATGTCTTGTCTTTTTGAATTGCGATTTTAGAGGTCGTAGGCTGACAGCATTACAGATAATTTGTATGAATTTATTAGTGTCCGACCGAACTTTCGGTTTCGGTTTCGGTTTCGGCCGTGGGCCGTGGGACTGCTACTAACCACGGGCACCTCCCGTGGTTAGTAGCAGAATCATGACTTATTTTTTTCTGGTTTTAGTAATTGTAGGTATTTTATACTTGACCACGTGAGTTTCGGTTTCGGTTTCGGCCGAAACTGAAGCCTAGGCCGAACATTCGGTTTCGGTTTCGGTTTCGGCCGGAAAACCAGTTTCGGTCGGACTCTAGTTATAATATACACTGATTCCCCTGAGGTCGAATATGTAGTTGCCTATACGAGATTTTTAAGGTATCTTAAAGTTGACCAAGACCAGACCAGAGTAGTTTTTAATTCAAGTGGGCCAACTTGAATTAAAAATTACTCTGAAATCATAAAACGCTCGATGTAATACCTATATCCGCCAGTAATATTTCGCTCTAACTTTCTGCAAACTATAAATCTCGTTGAATCAAGTGAAGTCTGGAGTAACGCTTACTTGAATTGTACATAGGCATAGGTGCAATATTTTATTTTTGATAAAATATTGTGTATTATGCTATACCATAACGAGCCTTTTCGACAGTTGGACAGTTGGCAGGTTAAAAGCTTAAGTTTTCTTGGGTTTTTATATTATTTTGATGACAGTGGGAGAGTTACATCGGTTTCACCGTTGCGTTGCTTACCTTGAAGGAATAAGCTCTTGTCTTGATAGGTACATAATTAAAATTTCTCCGAAAAACCGACGGACATCATTATACACAGACTTTTATCAGTCTTATCTGTATCTATTTATGTATGTTCACAAGACCAAAGCAACGCGGCTAATAACCACGTACATTTAAAGTCGTTAGGGTTTGGACAGCCGGAACTCTCGGGGTTTGCTCGTTTCACTGGAACGAGCCAGACATTACAACGGTACCTATAATAATATCGTCCAGCAGTTCAAAATTCAGCACATTTAGGAACTGAAATACCTTTATTTTTGCTCCCAATTGCTCTGCACCCTTTTTGAACCAAAAGAATTCGAATAACATTCACAATCATACCCGGTCGCATGTCGTATTTCCCAAATACGACGATGTCCGAGTTAACTAAATTTCGTTCGTCATGGTCACCCATCTTGCTACCCGACTAGGCGTGGGTAGCTCGGCCACGTCTATGTATGCACAAAAGTGTACAGAATTAGCAGTAAAAATAGAATGGTCCATGTACATAACACGCGTTCGGTCTTCCGTAGGTGGTTAAATGGAAAACGTCGACGTCGATGTATGCAGTTTTATTTTTAGAAATGCTGTTCCATACATCTGAACATATGTTCCTATAGTGCTTTGTTTATTGAGTATATTTAATGGCGTCCGCAAGCTTTATGTAAGCTCTGAATAGCGTTGAAGGAGAATGGGCTTTTGGACTGGTTATACGGTTGTAACCTAAATCACGTAACTAACTCTATTTTGTTACGGATTTTAGCTTAGAGGGATTTGGCAGATTAGAAACGGGGAAAAGAATTTTCCTTATAATGCAAGCCTTTAAAATGTGATCGACCAGCCCAGTACCTAGTTCTTCATTACTGTACGTGTCAACCCCGTATTTGGAAAATAACAATAAAGTTACTTTTTCTTCATTGAATTAGGTAAGTACTATGTTATTTTCATTTCATTCTTATTGTAGGTATGAAACTGGCATATACCATTATTCAAGAAACAATCAAAGGCGTTGAAAGCTCTAAAACAGGGCGAAGTATTTAATTTGCATAGCATTATTTCTGTTGTTGTGTTGTTCAGCTGTTCGTAGTTTACTCGTAACGCTGGAGCGCATTGTGTTGTGGTCGGATCTTTCAGCCTTCTGCAGTTAACTGAGGAAATATTTCCGTTTTCGCATAGCTTGCCAAATTAAGAAGGTGATAGGTTAGAGTGTTATTTCATTTTTTTAAGACTTATATAGAGGGCTTATTTAAAAAAAAGGCATGTAACGTTATAATTATATTATAATTCCATGCCTTATTTTAGGTTACCCCATTTCCGTTTTTTTCTTTCGCTCTTGGCAAATGTCATTTCTTTGCAATAGAGCAAGGAGGACCAACTGGAAATGGGTATGTAGAGTGATGTGCCGTCCACTGTACTTGCAGAGTCACCCTGTATGAAGTCGGATGTCCACGATAAAGTGTATAATGTTTATTTCAAGCTCACCTTGGCCGGTTCTGTCAATTACTTCAATAGTGCAGTAAATCTCGACTGGCATTGAAACGCCAATCTATAGTAAACTCCCGCTCGTTATGCAGGTCAAATATAAAACCGCTTTTGCGAAGCTCCGTAGAATTATTGGTTTTAGCCGTGGAGTGGACAGCTGAGCAGGCCGTTCAAATAGTGAAGTTAAATAGATTGTCTTTAGAGTCTCATTTCAATTCTAATTTAAAGCTTTACTCTTTTTCAAGTGCAAAAAAATCCGATGAACTTATTGCAAAGTTGGTCGTAGTATTGCATTTAATACTATTGAGTATGTGCAGCTGCAAGAATATACGAAAAGTAGGTACCTTACTTAATCAGTTCTATCCTCGTAGTAGATAGTAGACCTTTGGCAAATAAAGAAACATGATTTAATTTACCATAGTAAAACGCCTTCAAAACAAATGAAAATGGCAAATCACGAGGATTTTTTATTTTTCCAAAAAATTGAGTGAAAGGAAAATCCCCCATAAAAAGCGACAGTAGCTCTTTAATAACCATTATGATATTTTAAGCTCAATAAAAACTATCGCGGTCTATTAGGAATTGTAGGTACCGAATTTAAATAAAGAGAGAGTTTTTTAAGAGTTTAATCCTTTGAGGTCCTCAGTTTCATTAATCGCTGAGGCCCTCGTCTCCACATAATGGCCAAAAAGGACTTTAGTCCCCGTAGTGTCCCAACACTGGCGCGAAGTCTGGTGCAGTGGCCTTGAACTCCAGTTTCATTAATCGCTGAGGCCCTCGTCTCCACATAACGGACAGAAAGGACTTTGGTTCCCGTAGTGTCCCAACACTGGCGCGAAGTCAGGTGCAGTGGCCTTGAACTCCTGTTTCATTAATCGCTGAGGCCCTCGTCTCCACATGATGGACAGAAAGGACTTTGGTTCCCGTAGTGTCCGAACACTGGCGCGAAGTCAGGTGCAGTGGCCTTGAACTCCAGTTTCATTAATCGCTGAGGCCCTAGTCTGCACATAATGGACAGAAAGGACTTTGGTTCCCGTAGTGTCCCAACACTGGCGCGAAGTCTGGTGCAGTGGCCTTGAACTCGGCACACGTGTAGTGTAACTCCCACACTTTGTTGCCGTTTGGCAGCGGCCGCCTCCGCCACCTGACAGGAACAATATTGCATTTAACTGCAGCAGAGGATTTTCTTTATTTTTTCTTTCAGTCAGAAAGGAAAGAAGTTTCATTATTTATATGGTCGCTTTAAACGTCGATTTAACTGGGCACAAATTCTAGCAAAGATTTTGTGTCGGGAAATAAGCTCTTCGTTCAATTTTGTTTCACAGGTAATAGGTTAGCTTTTATCCTATATTCCTTAGACTTAAAAGGTGATTCAATCATTATTGAAAAGTAAGACCCGATTTTAGTTCTCGGAGTTTTTAACGCTAGCAAATGTCTACGTTCTACAAAAATGCTGTCAAACTTAATGATTTATTCAACGTGTTGAAAGTTGGAACAGTTTCACCCCAGGGACAGCTTGAACTATGATTGTAACTAGCCGCACGCGACCTTAGTATTTCATACAACTGGACGGTACATACAACACCCATTACTATTTTTAATTAATTTCTATATTCCCAGTCCTTAAGAATTATTTATGTTTTAGCTACATACATATTCTTCTACTGGTATACCACCATTAACTACGAGTAAAAATGATTTTTAAGAAAAAGCCTATAAATACGATCAATATAGTTTAAAGTCATAGGTACAAATGGCACAATATTATCTTTGGAGTTCTGCAGGGTTCAACTAATGGAGTTACCTTTGACTACAGCAATTTATGAAACTTTATATGGACTACCATACTGCTCAAAAGTCTTATCTTAAAGTTTTATCTTTCAGCTGCTAATGATGATGAAATAATTTAGTGAAAGGCGCCAACGACAGTGCGATGACTTGCTTTAACTGAGGAAACATAAAGAGACTTGAATGTAACGAAAGATTAGTTAGGCTTGCAAAGGCTTGGCCTCTTGTTGGTGGTAGCCAACTCGGTCAAGGAAACTGCTGAGTTACAAGATGTTTGCTCTTTGTGAACACAAACAAACATACGAGACGTCAGTACAACGTACAACATTATGTGGGTATGGCTGCAATGGGCTGGGTCTTAATTTATAGGGAGGAAAACCATGAGTGCAATTTGCGACGTAACGTAACAACTACTTAAATAAATTGTTAATTGGAATGAAAGTAAAACAGGTATATAGTTATTTCATCTCTTTTGTTCCAAAGTAGCAAAATCAAATTATTATGTCTTAGAAAAAGGGCTCTACTTTTTTATTTTTGTGTCATACTGTAGGTACTCATTGAGTCCTAAGCCTTATGGTTAGCTGGTAAAGAATGCCTCATCGGTATTAAGTCTGCTTTTTCACTGTAAGTACAATGTTGTACAATAAATCCCTAGATAGTATAAAACACAATCGCTTTCTCTGTCCCTATGTTCGCTTAAATCTTTTAAACTACGCAACGGACTTTGTTTTTTTAATAGATAGAGTGATTGCAGAAGAAGGTTCAGAATGAATAATAATATATAATAGCATCAGATTGCACCGGTGCGAAGACGGGGAGGGTTGCTAGTAAGTAATAAATGTAATAAACGTCTAAATTTTTAAAAACATCCGATTCAAGCAAGTAAAGTTTTAATTAAAATGATTCCATTGGACGAAGATTACAGGCAGTGGCGCTCGACCGTTTCGCTGATGGCGTATGCAAATTGAACGTTGATGACCACCTCCCACACACACATCCTCACACGTAGGCGTCCATGAAAGGCGTTCTCTGATAGTTAATTTCACAAGAAATAATCATTGTATTTAATTGTGCAAATTAAAAAGCCCGTGTTCTGAAAGGTTTATGAAAGCAGATGGAATTTGAGTTGAAAGGCGAGACACGCTTAGTGCGTTGCGTTGCTCGCTTGAATAAAATTTGGGGCAACGAGAGTTGACGCCATAAGGAGATCATGTAAAACAGGCCTGGGTCTCTCCCTCTCCCTTTTTACATTGTTTTAGGTTTATGTAAGTGCTATTTAAGTATTTCATAAAATAGGTATTAATCATTGTGAGGAGATGTTCGAAACTCGCCTCAAAACCAACACCCACCAAACTTCTTGTCCGAATTTGTATTCGTCAGCGTTGATTAGATTGTCATGGACACTTCTGCATTTTCAAATGTAATAAAAAAGGACTCTAATTGATTTCCTTCCTATTCGACCCTTGTTTCTTAATACTAGGTATTGCGTTGCGTCTAATTCCAATACACCATAACTTAATTTTAATTGGCAAATAAAAACCTAATAAGATTAAGATTAGGGCTACTTAAATGTGTATTTACTTAGTAAGGATCTGTAAATTCCACTTTACTCGAACTACTTACTTTTCAGCACGGTTGATTCGAAGGCGAACAATGTATGGACCCAGAGCAATCTCGTATAATGTTACTCGCAATCAATTTTTCTGTCGAGAATTAAATGATTGGAAATCGTTTTTTAGCAGCAACTAAAATCTGTGCTAGCACTAGGAAAAATATATAGTTTGTAAAATCAGCAAACTTCTAAAGCTCATAACTCAGTTCAGAGTGAGCGAGGGGTCTACATGCCATAGTAAGTTTGGTTTAGACTATTTAGACTAGGTATTTTGTATTGAAGAAAAAAAAAACGCCACTGCCCCTACCAAATCCGTCATTGTCCTTTGCAACGATCACTTTAATGATAGGTCAAATAATAAATTAATAAATCTCAAGCTATTCATGTTAGGGTTAATCGCTGCCCTTGACTAGAAGTAGGTCAGACGCTTAGTCAATTAAAATTCGATTGGCCGAAGCTCAAACGCAATTCGATTGGGCTAGGGGTAGATTAACGCCACTGCCGGCTATTTAGCAATATCATCAGGTCTAACTTGGCTTTAAGTGTAACTTGGATGTGGAAATCTCAAGAATTTTTACAGCAGTCAGGCGTTACTTTTTCAATATTCCCAAACCAACTGTCCCGACAGACGTCGTTCTGTCACATGACAGTTCGATAAAAATAAATACAACAATAAAAGTTTGATAGGAACCCAAAAACATTTTGTCAAAATATAAGTAAGTATTCCTTTCGAAACGGAGACAAATTCAACTCATCAAAACCATGAAAATCATTTGTCCTAAGTGTAGTTACGAACCCGACTCTGTTTAAAAATGTACAAGAATAAATTATCTGTTTACTTACAAACCAAAAGTACCCGCCAACCATACTAATACAGAGATCGTTGATATTGAACTGTTTTAACAAACTGTTCAGTGATTTAAGTATTATTGCGAATTTCATACGAACTAAGTACGAAGTCGTGGAGTATTAACCTTGGAGATGAGAAGGCGGATTTGCAAGTTAGATTGGTGGTGTAGCGTTCTAGCTTAGTCATCTTCAACTAGTGTGTAGGAGATAGGATAGACGCTTCAATTTAGCCTATCTTCGTCAAAGGTAATTTCCGCCACTGTTAAGGATACCTTAAGTGAATGATAGAAATTTAAGTAAGTATAACTTATGTGTGACGTCGTTGCCTTCAAGAAGAGCGTATTTCTTTTTGAAAGGCAAGGAACGCATTTCGTGACACCTTCAGTGTTACGGGTGTCCATTGGCAGAGGTGATTACTATCCATCAAGTGACCCACTACTTATTTGCTAGTTTGTTTCTCTATTTCATAAAAAAAAGAACTTCTAGCTTAGACTGGTGTACTCACTCAGAATTTGAAAATAAATAAAAAAAATAGATGTCTATAAAGACATTTCTCTATTTAGAGGTTATGAGACAACATAGCCAGAAAATTGCAGAGTGTTGCACTCGGGAAAATGGCAAAATCCAATTCTGATATTAAATTAAGTTCAATGTTGCGAAATGGTATCGGGTTGTGCATTGGGATGTCACATGAAACACGAATGAATTCTAGAAAAGGGCATTCGACAGTTCACTTTTCTTCGCGATATCGAACGCTATTTATCTTGTAATTTCTAAAGGATATGGGTAGCATCAGACATATGTGACCTTCAATGTGGTCAAATGTGAGTGCCTGGAATATTTCAAAAACAGAACCTTAATAATTACTGAAAAATGAAACAGTATTTTACTTGTCATGGTGCCTTTGTTCAGTTGTGAGTTTGTGGCAGTGGATTGGCAACGGATCGGAAATGGGATGGGTGACCACCTCAACCGAAATTGAGTGATGAATTTTTCGGGCAGCTTCTTGCTTCGGAAAGCACGTGAAGCAGTTGGCCACGATTGATGTCGAGACTTAGTCGTTTAGCCTAGTCGGAGGCCTTAGGTCGGACATGATCTCCAACCCATAGCTCATCCAACAATCCGCACTGGACAAACATGTTGGAGTATGACTCGCGCCATCCTATAGTTGAGGTAAGGCGCTGGCCTGGGACGTATTAAAGGTTTACTTGTGATAGATTTGAGTGACTCTACAAGTAACATGTGACTCTACATTGTGCTGTTAGAATTACTTTTCTCAAACACTTATAATCTTTCTGGCTACTCACAAAGCTCAAATGGTTTTGATGCTGACTATGTATCTACCGTGATGGGTTTATTAACACCGTCTAGATATTTGTTAACGAATTCTGTATCTACGTGAAAAAGTCCGCTCTAGACATTTCGTCTCCATTTACTCTTGAAATTGTTCTATGAGATCAACAGAATCGAATTGAGTACAAGGCCCTCGGCATTCGGTACATATTGTAGTTACATCGGTTATGTTCACGGCGTTCTCGTAGCCATGCCAATATTCAGTCGTTGGCTAATAATAAGACATTCAACGCAAGTCCTGCGGAGTTACACGTCTATGAACGACCGCCCGAGGGCACAGGGCTGGCCAAAATTGCTTTTTCCATAAACATTATGATTGATGCGAGACTTGTAGCTGCATTTTATTCAGTCCTTTTTGACCATAATACGAGTATTAATTCATCGTTAAGTGGATCACCACCCAACTAACCTTTGTAAGCAGAATAAAAACCTATAGTTGAAACAAACCAAGAAGTGCATCTTGACAGCTTCCGGTGTCATTAGAAATTAGCTTTATGGCAAGGATTTAAGTGTTGTGGCAGGCTTACCATATATTTGTAAATTAATGATTTCCCGATACTCAGCTCAACCCGGTAGTCGAGTTTATGGATAAACATTTATTAATTTAAACATAGTGTTATGAGTTGATACTATTTCGATTTTTTCGAATATTTAACCTGGCAGCCAGGTTAGTGCATTGCAGTCTCCCGGTTTGCAAAAAACGCGGGTTTAGTAAGATGATTATGCTTTATCCCTAATGCTAAAATAAAAATAAGACTTGATACATCGCTATTTGCGTGAAGACACAGCTTATGAATCGTCTTTCGTAATTTCCAATGACTCTAGAAACTGTAACGAACTTCCTAAATTATTTTAACTATAGGTAGTAATGACTAGCTGATTTGAAATGAAGAATGGATGGAAAACAAACTGTACAACAAACTTTGAACATATGTTCCAACCTCTTCTGTTATTAAAGTTAAATGCTAACTAAGCAAGTCGTTGGGTTGGTTAAACCATTTAAGCAGTTTGGGATTCCCTTAGGTGTTTATAACAATTATTAGGAATGTACCTTTACTTGTTTACCTAAGCCTGTTACCAGATTGTTTGTTTTATTATCAAGAAGGCAAAATGTATTTTACTAAAAAAATGCAAAACCTGCAATGAAGATACTGATAGCCACAATTTATTAGTAAATAGAAATAAAGAAATCTTTTTATGGGTACAATTCACAAGTTGTACATGTACCTAGTTAAAATGCAAGTAGTATCCTACAACATTAAAATTTTTGAAATACGAAATACTAAAACTCTGACGGCACTGGGATAGTCTGCCTACAATTCTAAGTAAATAAGAGATCTTATTCTCTAATTCAAACCAACAGTGTCCAGATGGGGAAGTTTTACTTAATGTTAATTTTAAGGTTATAATAATTGTGCAGTTACAATTTTTATCGCGAACACCACTTAAATACCCAATGGAATTATTTCCATAAAAATAAACTCCATTATGGAAATAAGTAGTAGCCCTAAATGGGGCGTCCTTTAGTCGCCACCAGCCATTCATTGCGTCATAACGCTTGCTCCTTTTTCTAGAACATTCTGAAAACAACCATTTGTCAACTGAATGGTTCAAACTTACTTGTATAGTCTGCTTAACATTTAGAAATGGGTACAATCAGTTTTATGTTTCGTATACTCTGTAAATTCTTGCATCAAAGTTTGACTAAGTAATGTGCTCTCCACATTGTTGAAGTTTTTACATTTTAATAATAATGAGATAAGTTCTCTAGTATTTCTGAATGTGAATATTAGGTTTTTCACCTCGAGGTGAGCATTTACAAAAGTTATTGTAGTACATAAAGTGCTTTTAATTTCATGTAGAAAGCCAACTATAATTAGCCATTGATTAACAGCCTTGCCTCTTTACGAAACGGTGTCTATAACCGGCCTGAATGAATGATAAATTTTAAAAAACAAAAACAGGTTAAAATATTCTAAAAACTGTAGATTCAAGAGAGATTGAACCAACTACGAATTACATACAAAACCGATTTGATTGATTAATTTATTTACTAAAGGTATACTGAACTGAGCTGACTAACAAATTGCAGTCACTTCATGTTCACAATAAAGAAATTTAACTTCTGTAAGGCCAGACAGCAATCCAAAGATTGTATACACGAAATGATTTGCAATGATTGCACTAACTTAAACGAAAAGAAAAACATTACCTGAAACTTAATGAGGCTGCTTGAAGGCTTCAAGATAGCCGATACAGTTCTCTTGAATAAGCAGAAGTTGCCATTAAATACATCTAGGTATTTGTCATTATTTATTCGCCCAAACATTCATAACTAAGAAATCACAATTGTATACAAAACTGCCATTTAGTATAATGTAACAGCGTCCTTATCAGCATCGCGAATGGTCGAATTAAAAACGGTACATAACTACACGTTTCTGATAAACTCATTCCTAGATCGCGCTCAAATGAAATAGGTGCCGAGTGAGATGCACCAGGACAAAAGTGTGTGTTGTGTGTGGTTTAAGTGTTAGCGGCTGATGAGTTGAGACGATGACTTCGCTGAAGCACGGGGTCAACCTGAGTCGCCGGGCGTGCAGGCGGGCCCTCGCCCTGCTCGCTGCCGTGGCACTCCTGACGACCGCACAATCTAGTCCTATCGAAGTAAGTACATTTTATTTTATGCAGCCTATTGTGTACCACTGAGACCAGCTGGCAAAAGTCCCTCCAAAGCTTTCTAGCTATGCCTGTCATAAGCCAAGGTTTCACGTCTCACTTTACTTTACGGCGATGATCATCTGTAGGGCACCACTTGGTGATGATAAGTGCCCATCTATCTGGAATTCTGGATAGATCCTGCATCCATTTTTGTTTATCGTCGGTAATAAGCGAGAATGGGCCCACCTGATAGTAGGTCCTAACTACTGAGAATTGAATTGACTACCTAACCCTGGATTTCACAAGCGTCAGTCAGAGTTGAAGATGCTGTTAAAGTCATGCCGGCCTGTTTTAAATGTCTACATTTAACTGAAAGTGACGGCGTGACTTTGAAGATGTGCTCAACTTTGATTTACCCGCGTGGATTCGGGCGTAAGGGAATCGTTTCTGTTGTGAGCAAGACGAAAAATAGCTAACTTCAGGTCCTTCGACTGACCACCCAAAAGCTCTGCTACCTTACCAGCAGTAACACAACACTTAGTAAGCAATGTTAAGATTTGAGATGTAGTTGTTCGTAGGATGGAGGTCGGGTTGGTTCGGTGAATAGAAATCAGCACTTCGTTAAAAAAAACCAATCGTTTAGTAGGTTCGGTTAGGTAATCGTTTAAAGATAGAAATACCAGAAAAAACAATCGGTCAAGGTATCAGCGGGATTCAAGCCCGCTTTTTGATCAAACCAGGTTGGCTAATCTAACCACTAAGCCCCTGAGACCTTGTGCCTTAACTGACATGCCAAATCCTCCTCGCGTATTTTAGCTGAAAAAAGGAGCAGCATTGAAAATGCAGAAAAACAAACAAAAACCTGGAAACTTTAATATGAATATTCTACATCCACGAGGCTCACACGTGTGGACTGTTGTAACGTTAAGTACAGACAAACTTACCTACAAACAACATACAGACGCTTCCATATCAACCTACACAAAACCATTGCAAAATGTGTCTAATGTCGGCAGAATAGGGTAGGTAAAGATGGATGCTATGTGAATGCCTTTGTGCTCAATTATTTCTACAACTATGGCATTTTAAATAATAACTGTCCCTTACCTTAATGATCTTTCATGACATTTGACAAGTTTTGGTTTTGGAGAAGTTTGAAATAGTGGCCTAATAATGATTTCCCAACCTTGAAAACCTTTAAATGTATTTTGTTTCACTATCGTCGCGTTTATTTTTATCGCATTTTGAAATATGCGAATATCGGATTGGTTTCCTTTAATTGCTTACAAATAATGAACAAGAACATTTGTGGTGTAGATAATTACGTACAGATGTTTTGTTTTTTTTAAGCTTAGTGACACAATGACAAAGCACACTGGCAACACTATAAGTATTTATTTTTTCCACTACCAGGTTTTATTACTTTTCGACCCTGTACGATTCTTACTACACCTCATAACGAGCTCCATATTAGATATATTTTTAAATCGAACTGTATGAAATCAGGCGGTTAATGAGCACACGGATGAACAGTTCCGGTAATGACGATCCGTGCTTTGTTTTGTATTTCGTTTTCACAGAATAAAGCCTTTTTTTTCACTAGGTATGGTTTAGTCTTGGAATGATTTGCTTCACAGAGGAATACCTTAAAGAGACATGAGGTCCTTTAGGTAATACTAATTGCGTGGTTAGCTTTAAGGTCAATATTGTCGATGCGGGCCTCGTCACGGTAATAGTATATTCCATTACCGTGGCCTCGTCGCGATTTTAATTAAAACCGATAATTACTGGAAATGACGTTTATTTTCCCAGCCTTCGTATTATTATGTTGTTGACGCGCGATACCGAAAATAATTTCGCGGGTAAATGTTAGTATTTCATTAAAATTTTAACTATAAAACAAACAATACCTGCGCCTTTAAAAAACCGTTTTCGAAGGCCAATCTAGCAAAATCCCTTTACAGGTTTAACGAATCACACAATTAGATGACCACTGGTAGGTCAACGCAATGAAATTTATTTGCCAAGCGTTATACGTTACGTTTATTTGTGTAGTCAAGCGCCTAATATTAAAACGTAACAGCTGAACCATGGGGAATAAACGATATTACGATAAAATCCTGATACCTAAACCGTCTTTTTTCTTATCGAAAACGACCGCGTTACACGAAGTTGCAAAATGCCCTACAAAATACACCGTAATCGATGATATTATTGTTGAAAAAGTAGTACCTAGACAGGTTATGTCAGTACTGATGCGAAGTCGAAAATTGACCCCTGGCGTACGTACCTACTATAATTTGACCGTGTGAACAAGATAGTATGATTATTTACTAGTGCGTTAACGATACAGATACCTAGGTATTTGTTGCGCAGCGTCATCTCAAACTGTCAAAACTGTCAATGCTTTGCTCAGGTGCACGATCGTTCTGATTTCGGGTGCCACTTTTTTAGCACAAGTAACCTATCTTCTTCTTTTTATTATAATATCATTGACCGTAATAATAATAATGCACTTACTGCCGCACTCAGAGACGTCAATTAACGTTAATGGTTCATTGGAGTCAAAAATTATTTTTTCAAAAGAGACTTTAAAACAAATAGAATAAAGAACTTTAAAAAATGTAAAATTTTGACTCTAATGAACCATTAACGTTAATTGACGTCTTTGAGTGCGGTGGTTATTACTTATTATACCTACCTAAGTTTGATCACAAGCTTCTGTCCTGTTTGCGTTTTCTGTTGTACCCATGAACTACTTTCTTTTAAGTTATTGCTTCAGTACTACGTCATTTTGAATGACGCATCTTATTCTGAGAAGTGTCTGGAGTATTCTTCATTATATTTGTATAATGCGACCACGCTAGATCGTAAGCAACCCTCAAGCTCTGTTGAGTAGATAGAAAGGCCATGTGACGTCACACAGCGCAGTGTCTATGTTGATGACGTCACTGGCGGCATTTTAGTATCCTGTGGTCGGTCGAGCTATAATTAAGTTTGTAGTAAACCGCTCAAGGATACACGAGACTATTGAGAGACATCGGACCGTCACCACTTATGTAGTGATCGAGACATACTCCCGGATTCACAAACGCAAATCAACGTTGAGCATCCCTTAAAAGTATAGCAGTCCCTTTCAATTCTATTTATTTACATTTTACGGGACAGCATGAGCGTGTGCGCGTGCTCAGCGTTGAATGACGTTTGTGAATTCGGGGGATAGTTTACCCCCTATGTTGATATCATACAATTTATCTCCAAAACGAAATCATTTAGCAGATAAATAGTGTAATCAATTTGATCAGTGATAGAAGTTTTAGAATCAAAGAGGTATAAAAAAAGTCCAATCTATAACTCAATCTGAAATACATGGATAACTACACTTATAAAATTATTTCCCTACTTTTATAACATACAGCCAAAACTATCAAGCTCAGAAAGTTGGAATCGAGTATAATCTAGAACACCTAAAAATGTAAATTCAGAAAATTAAAGCTCAAGGAGGGGAAATCGGAGGATAACTTAGTAAATTCCACGCCGCTGCTAAGCACTTAACTATTTCGAGCGTTAATTGGAATCAATTGGAATCTAAACTATTTAGACTGTTTTGACACTAGCTGCTTAGAACATTAATCTTTTTGTAATTAATATAGAAGCCGTACAAAGAGTGTAAAATGGCGCTTGTCAAGAAGCCTCCAAACTGTATATCACCAACTGAGCTGACCGGAAGTGGTAGTTCAATTTGTTTCGATTCAATAACTATGAAGGAGGTGTGGTGACTATTTTGAGGGCGTAGTATTTCATTTTTTGGTATTTTATCTGAAGTATGTTACGTGTGGTTCCATAAGTAACTTGTTTCATAGGTATTTATTTCATACTAGCAGCCGCCCGCGACTTCGTCCGCGTGGACTAACGTTATCGTAATTTTAGTAAGGATGCCTATTTTTTTTGAAAATGAAATATAGCCTATGTCACTTATGAATGATGTAGCTTTCCAACAGTGAAAGAATTTTTCAAATCTGCCAAGTAGTTTCG
Organism: Udea ferrugalis; assembly: GCA_950022985.1. Lineage (NCBI taxonomy): Eukaryota > Metazoa > Arthropoda > Insecta > Lepidoptera > Crambidae > Udea > Udea ferrugalis. The sequence continues at coordinate 6,113,933 of OX465528.1, read as the reverse complement.
GAGCCTATTCAATTCATACAAACAAACAAAAAATCAAACCTTTCCTCTTTATAATATTTGTATAGATAATAGTTTGGTTAATTACCAAAGCGAGATTCCCCTTAGTAATTACTGTCGTGAGTGCTTCGTCCCCCATCAAAACCCATTTTAAGCTAATTATCCCTTATTTACTATTTATGATATAATGCTACTTCTGTTCAAACGATTTTTAGTTTAGTCTGTTTGCTACCCCGGCCGGTGACCTCTAGAAGGTTCTAGAAGGAGGGGAAGTCACAAGGGTTAATGGCCTCTTCTTCTGCAGAAAAACACAGTTATGGGATTGATTGCGTTGTGGTAAGCCCCTCGTGAGAATGTATAAAGTTAGGGTGTAGGCACTTAGTCACAAATATCGAAACATCTAAAATATCTTTATAATTTTCATCGTCATAATTCGTTTTTTCGAAGACCTCACTAAACAAAGCGTGTACCGTTTGAAGTCTGTCATTGCTTTGTATTTTTTTAATTTAGAATATTAAAAGTTATCGTCTTGCCAATGATTTCAAGTGTGACGTTACAAGTACACAACAGGTGACACAACTTTAAATGAATGCCATAAAGGGTTTGAGGTTGCGAATGCTCAGGTTGGGATTAGGTAAAGAAAATGTCTTCTGAAGTTGATGTACCTACAGTCAGCATCAAAATGTTTCTTTTAAAGCAATCAATAATGCAATGTTAGCAATCCCGTTGTTTGCAATTTTAAAGCAATAAAGTGATTTGCAATGAGTTGCTTTTCTTATCGCTACCAAATCAAAATAGTGTTTCACTTTTCTAAGATTTCAGTTAGGTTTCAAACGACATACCACATTTATTTATTTATTTATTTTTTATTGCACAAAGAAAAGTACAATTGGCGGACTTAATGCCAAAACACATTACATTGCCATTGCTACATTGTCATTGTAGTACATATACAATTGCTTTTAACAAACGAAAACCCATTTTAAATTTTAAAAAACACTGTTACCGATAGCAATTTTCTTTTAAATTAGTTGAGCTACAGAATCGGCGCATAATATTGATTCCAGCATTAGGATAATTAGAAGTAGCCCTTTGAAAGGGTGAGTTAAGTTCTAAGGGGCCACTTTAAGCATGGGGTCCGTAGCATTTGTTGTTCCGTCTTTGGGTGTTAGAGTAAAACAGGCTGAGTTTTAATTTACGATGCGAGGTTTATTGTTCTTCTTTACCAGAAGATGATTAATTGCTGCGAACCTACACATCTGCTGGAGGGGCGATTTTTTGTAAATTTTGCGGGATATTATTAAGGATGCCTATTTTTTTTTAAAATGAAATATAGCCTATGTCACTCAGGAATGATGTAGCTTTCCAACATGAAAGAATTTTTCAAATCTGCCAAGTAGTTTCGGAGCCTATTCAATTCATACAAACAAACAAACAAACAAAAAATCAAACCTTTCCTCTTTATAATATTTGTATAGATTGTGTCATTGTATACCTATTACTGTACAATTGTTGGTAAACCAATAAATAAATAAATAATATGATCTGCGTGAAAATTCTGCTTGCGCTTCAGCCTAATGTAATGTAAGCCATCCTTACTGCACAAACACGGAGTTTAATTGACAGTTAGTTTCATACGACAAACCATCTCGAACGCTGATGACCATCCGTTGCATGTCGCACGCTAGCGGTTGTTAATATCTCGCATGAGGACTTATTATTGTTATTTACCATGGCAACGTGTGATATCCGCCATTTTTTTTTGATAAATCTCGTATGGCATTATGATTTCGTATGCCCGAGAGTGGTTTCCATGGCAACCACCCTTGTTTGTCGCACGCTAGCCCTCACATGCGAGATGTTAAATTAGCTTAAATTAATTAACTCTCACGTTACCATGGTAACGTCTGTTATCCGCCATTTTGTTTGTTAAATGTCGAAGGTGTTAAAATGTCGAATGCCCGAGAATTGGGCCCCAGTTTGACTAACGGTATGCTATCTATGTCACTTATATGCATTTCTCTGAAAAGTTAGATACTATTATCAGTCTTTAGTGGTTAGGCCGAGAAGGGCTGATGACATTACCCCATCCAACTGTCAGTCAACAAAGTTCTACCTACTACTCGTACAATAGGGTATTACACCATTTTTTGAAAACTGATTAAAATCAATGTTTGGGCCGTAATTTACTGCCAAAAATTTTATTTTAATTTTTAAATAGCGATAAATGGTCTAAATTTATGTTTAAAATTAGGACTTGACTTTGACGTGCGAAAACGCTAGCCGCCATGATGTTTCTCCGCGTGACGTCACTCGGATAGTAAACAAGTAAACAATACGTACAACATTAATCATTTAATCTGAAAATAATGAGTTCTGGTCCATATCATTGGTGTCTGGTTCCTGAATGCAAGAACACAAGTGTTAAAACGCCACAAAAACTATGGATTCAAGTGCAGAGTGATATCAAACTGAGAAATACTTGGTTAAAACTGGCTAGAAGAGATCCAGAATCATTATCCACAAAGACTAGACTGTATTTCTGTGAAGACCACTTTGATGTAAGTGATAAGAACTATAAATAGTAGAGTAATAATCTAACAGGACAGACAAAGAACTAAATATGAGGCTTAACCTCTTATTTAGTGGTTTTGTCTGCACCTAGTGCATTTATAGGTTAAGTTTTTGTACATAAGTTATGTGATATTATTTCATGTTTTAGCTGGAAGATTACACAGGGTATAAATTAATGGGTTCTGTCAAACGCATTCGGATGAAACCAAACTGTGTACCATCCAGAGTTGATTGCCAAGTGGAAGGGAAACATAAGTTAACACCAAGTGAACCTCAACCTGCATTTAACAAAAGGCAATGATTTTCTACCATAATGGAAATTGAAGAAACTATGAAGAATAAGGAATGTGATATCTCATTACCTTCTTGTAGTCAAGGTACTTATTTCCTTATGAGTTGTTTATTCAACATTGCCACTTAGACCGATATTACAAACATTGACTAAACTTTTCTATTATTTTCAGATTTTATGGTTCTTGAAATGATTAAGAATAATGGTAAAGCAGTCCCAGTAACACCAACTCAGGAACACAAATCCATTCAAGTCTGTCGGATGACACACTTCGTTATAATAAATATTTAACTAAGAGTAATTGTTTTATTGCTTAGTTTAATATTATTTGTATGAAACATACAATAAAGTATAATTTATGCATAGTATTTCGGCATAAAGGTAGCAATAAAATAACATGTTTTTTATAAATTGAATATATTTTGATAAATATCTATAGAAATGGCAACTATTATCTATGAGTGCACGACGGGGTTTCGGTTCGGCGGTGTAACCACAAAAAAATGCAACACTATGTTTGCAACCACCTTCTGATCAGGCACAATCGTGGCACTTGACACTAGTCACAGATTCTTCCTCTTCATTATCAATACTGTTACTGGTGTTACTGCATATGGCTTGGTACGCACTTTATGTTCAGGGCATACCGTAAACTTAACCAAGCATTTTAAATTCGCTTGACCTGCACATGGCCTATTGCGTCGTGTATTTAACATTCCTCAACTCAGCAAAACAAAAATCGGGATTGGACACAAAGAAGTTCGCCACCATTAACGAATCAATTTTCGGCAGATTTGTACTATCTGCTTTTACAAAACCGTCTTCCATGATGAAGTTTTGATAATTTATCCAAAATAGTTTGAACAATGTAGACTAACAACCAAATAACTGAGAAGAATTAAAAATTTATCGCAGAACACAAACGAAAAGTTACTTGTTTACTATCGGAGTGACGTCATATCGGTTTCCAAAATGGCGTCTGCTGTTTTTGACATATTAAGAACAGATTAAAAAGGTCGATTCTTAAAATTAAATTATTAAATTAAAACATTTGATTTTGGCGAAATATCATCGTTTTTCTATTTATTTTGTTCAAAATCTGTCACATAAATGCATTTTTATATTTTTTCTTACATGGTGTAAAATACCCTATTTGACAGGCGTTTGACCACTGTTTAACGTTATGTTCAACCTTTGAGGTTACGTAACCTTTCGTTACCCAAGCTATTATCAACTGCGTACTCATAAAACTTCATGCCGGCTACCTCTTATAGCCATAAGCAAGTTATTACTATTTTATATTATAAGACGTCTTTGACTGGATTTAATCTTTAGGAAAATAATGAAAATACAACGAAGAAAAGAAATACCTAAAATCCCTCTTAATTCTCTTCTCGCAATTTAACATAGATTACAACAAGGGTCCAGCTAATTAGGGTATTATAATTTAATCTGGAGATAAATTATTATGTTCTTTGCGAAATATCTTCCTTACCTTAGTAAAAATTAAATGTAAGAAGAAAGTGATACTGCTACAAAATACAATGTAGCGTTGGAGCTTTATGTAGTGACTGTAGTGTTGGCGTAGTCGATAAACCGGCTACGAAGTGCTACGAGACTACGGAACTCTGCTACAAGTTACCTCATAGGCACTTTTGAAACTACGTCGTAGTCTGCCGCAGTACCTACTTAATTATAGGTTTTTTTCAATCCATAAATCTTAGTAGTTAAAGAATGTACAGTACGTCTGGTAAGTTAACTTAGTAGTAACTGTGTACAGTAAAACTGTAATAACGTGGCTTTCAATTCGGATACAAATACAGGTTACGAAATGGTCGGATATTCTGAAAATTTTTGTAAGTGTGTTTCTTAATTTTCCAAATTTGGCAGGTTCTGAAAAGATATAAAGAACAGCCTATGTACATACAATTAAGAAATACAACGTGCAAGTTGTTCGTTGTGTTGTGTTTATATCTAAGCTTTACCTTGCCTATAGATATAAATAAGCTTAACACCGCAATATATCTGAAGTAAGTAGGTGGCCATGCAAGGAACAAACAAGCCATCTAAAGCGATAGCCGTTAACAAGTTGTTTACGCATCCCGTGAAACCGACCCGTTGAATAATGTATGGAACGAGTTTCCGCTAAAATCTCTTATGACAATATCGGATTGAAGGGACTTCCTATAACTATTAGCATTTTACTTTTATCATTCCCATAACTGTGTTAGTTTGACTGATTTTAGACTCATTTCATTCAACACCTGGAATGGCAGAGTTTTTAACCACATGAACATACATAGCATATCCTCACGACCATATCTCAAACGAGATCTCAGAGGCATACTGATTGTTGTCGTCATGGTGAACGGAACATTCAGAAGCCCACATTTGCTGAGGGAGTTTGAGCCCAAAGTAGTGAGTTGCTGGGATTCTTTGTTGGTGTTTACCATCATCGGAGAGTTAGCCGCGAATTTTATAATTACCTGAAAGTAGCGTTCCGGCCTCTCAGTTTTTAACTAAGATCTAATATTTTTTTAGCATGTAGACTGTTAGTATTTTTTAAAAGAGCATTTTTCTATAATCTGTTGACCTATATTATCTCATATTGTGTTGTTATGGTAAATCTACCACACCGCCCAGTACGGAGCTGGCGTCGCTAGGCAGCAATCCCGATCCACGTGCTTACTTATACCTTTCGCCTTAGACGCTAGTAAGACTTTCTTTCACTACCTTTTTCAATTTTCCAGTCGGAAAAGGATCTAATAAGGGATAAACGAAAGCCTGTTAGCTCAGTCCACCGAGCTGCTTTGATGACTGCCGCTTCTCTTTGACGCCTACAGTATAAGAGAAAAAACTATTATTACGAGAGGCTACAGTCTAACAGCTTTTCACTTTTTCGAAAGGTTAAAGCATGCCTGCATTCGTTTAAAAAATACCTAGTACGAACCCTGAAATTTATGAAAATGTTGATGAAGCTATAGATTCTTATACAAGTGATGTCTCTCGTGATCATATGATGCGGCAACATACTGTGCCAAGTGTGTAGGTACAGAGGTGTTCACATCAACCTTTACATAGGGGCACCTTGCACTGCTGACATAAGACCCATTTTGCAACGGTTTTGTAAAGGTTGATGTAAAAGCTCTGTATGTATGCTGTTTCCTGTTGTGTATAATATCTGTTGTATATCTGAGGTGATGGGTTGCTAGACATTTATTCGTAAGTGGCAGAATGACCTCCGCGGCTCCGTTCCAAGGTTTTCCATGTTACACGTGTCCATAAATAAAGAAAAATTGAATTGCCGTTTCCCTGCACTGTGTATGCATACGACTGATAAGGGTTCTGCTGCTTAAAGCTTTCGTGTTGAAAATCAAGTCAATGTTTGCCAAAAGATAAAATCTGGCTAATCCCGTATTGACATTACTGAATTAGTGAGAAAAATGACAACATGTTAGTGTCGCGGGCCCTACTCGCTTTACATAATGAATGAACTGTAATCGAAGCGTAGGGACCAAAGCGTTCAGAATAATTTGAACTTTCAATACATTCTACCACGTGATCCTAGGGGTGCTTCATGCTATTTGCAGACTCTAAAAATGGACAGAATTCAATGCAACTCGTTCAACGATATTCGCTCGCTCGGTTTGCCGGAACCATCTTTGCTCGCCTGAAGTTTACGCTCTAGCTGTTCGCCGTGAAATTGGAAATCTCAGCTAAATGACATTATTTTCATCTAGAGCTAACTGCTCGGCTTTGAAAGTAGTTAAAAAAAGTACTTAGGGTATCGTTAATTCAACTGAAAACTAAAGTGCTTACCATATAATTGATTATAAGGTTATTTTCAAATCTTTATGTTAGCTCTCAAATTAAAACATCATAATAAGGCAACCATTGTTTAGAAAGCTAGATCGCAAGTTAATATTTGAATGACATGTCCCCAACCACAATGTCAGACAAAGCCGTTCTTAAACCAAGGTCACGATACCCGCATCGCGGCTGAGCTTTTTAGCTGTAGAAGTCACAACATATATTAACATACGCTCACCGTTATAGTAGCGAAAAGCAAGAGAAGGGAACGTGTGTGAAGTATACTCAGACAAAAACAAACGTGCAGGCTTGCCATCATAACATGACAGAAGTGTGCACGATGCCGAGCAAATAATTTTAACGCTCTTCAAGTACTTTGGTTTCTTCTTGCTATAATCCCGGGTGCCTTTATGAATAAATGAATAATTGAATGAATGATATATTGTACATTAGTTTGGTTTATTACGTTGGCCTTCAAGATAATTGTAACCTTCTCAGAGATACTTCACTGCTGTACTTATCAATCAACCTCTTAACTGGACCTCACGGCTGCTTGGAGGAGGTAAAGTGAAGTGAGAAGAGCACAAAAAAAGGATTCGATAGAGTTTAACTGTGTTTACCTGCACAATGCTTACGACGTATTCTAATATTGTGGTTTGAAATCAGTAATAGTTATTCAATGATGCTAAAACCTTTCAATTTTGTCTACAGAGCACCACGAAACAGAGTCCGTCCATAACAGTCGATGGGAGCTCCACGTATCCAGGGCTCGGCTTCGGGCCCATGGGTCCCGTGGCGCCGCTGCCCGGGGAGCCCCTGGGGACCCAACTCCGGCAGAACCAAGAGTCGACCTCGGAACTACCCTCTACGGTCAAGACCAAGAAAGAGAGGACCTTCGTCATAGCCGCCTTTGAGTTCCACCGAGTTGAAACACCGTTTCTGATCGGGCTATGGATTTTCTTTGCCAGTCTCGCTAAAATTGGTAAGTATTTATTCTAACTAAACGTCTTACCCCCGAATTCACAAACGCAAATCAACGTTAAGCACCCTCAGAAGTATACTCGTAGCTGTCCCTTTCAGTTATATAGACTTTTACGGGAAAGCATGCATGAACGCGTGCTTAACGTTGATTGATGTTTGTGAATTCGGGTGATAGTCAGTTTTCATCAACTATGAGTTGAGCTCACTTTCAAATTATCATCAAAACTTAGTATGCCAGCAATATTGGCAACTAATGTAAATCCATGTAATAAATGGACCTTAATTCGAAAACAAGGTGTTTTCATGTAACTTTGAAATTTTGTGACAAAGTTTATTCACGTGGAGTGTCAGTACGTTCATCTTTGTTTTCATAGTCATTTAAAAACAGAATGATATTAAAAAAAACATACCTAACAGAATAAGTAATCTTCTTTCAAGAAGGAAATCATAAAATGCATTTCTGCCGTAGTAAACGGATTACTTAGGTATTCCATCAACTGCTGCTGGGTATTTCTGCGCCGCTTAATTCAATGCCGCGGAAGGCCGTATTTTCCTCGCAGAACTGTCTTTTACAATTTCTCTTAAAATCATGAGGGACTCTGGAGAAAAAGTGATTATTTTGTCACGTTTTTCGGAAGAATTTTGCAGTGAAATTAAAAAGATAAATACAGTTTCCAAAAGTTGGATTTCTCCTTTAGTGAACAATGTGGTCATAATTACATTATCTGTGACAATTTCACTATACGTAGACCAAAGCGTTCATGATCATCTTTGCAAATCGAATAATACTTATGTCAGAGTTGACTTTTAGATCGCGATACTTAATTAAGAACATACCCTTAATTAAGTATCGCAGGGTTGACTGATCACGTTTCCAGCCGCAATAATGAGATCGAAAGCTTATCGAATAGCGTTGCTTTTAACTACGTTTGGGGTTATGTAAGCTAAATCCTAGAACGAACTAGGTCATTCTGTTTTCCGTCAACATCATCAATGTTGTATTCGTGATTGTATGGATGATTGATGATAACGACTCACATGAATATCAGTCAAAATAGTATGGCGTTTTAGAACTCGTCATTGACAGAATCAGATGGCGCCATATATACTTCATGTACTGGCTTTATGAGTAGGAAACTATGTACGTAAATATGTACTTACTGCGCTTTATTTTTGGTTAATTCAGTGACAGACAACGATTTGGTGTTTTGTGTATGAGCATGTTTCTTTGTAAAGGTCTGGGTGTTTACTAACTAGCAGTCCCAACAGACTTCGTTCTGCTGTCAAACATTCAGTGTCACGTGACTGGTAGGAACAGTTGCTAAGAGGAAACTAAAATTGTTGTTTTCACTATATTCCGAGCATTTTCTCATGTTCACTCACCTTTTAAACCTTCCCTGGACCATTACAAATAATTCAAAACCAAAATTAACTAAATCGGTCTAGCCATTCCCGAGTTTTAGCGAGACTAACAAACAGCAATCCATTTTTATAAATAGAAATGTTTACCGTTTTTAGTACCATCACAACCTCTGCTTAGTTTAGGGCTAGAGGGCGGTGTGGTATAATGTCTAATGCTGTTTATTTATTTTTATTTATTTAGTTAAGCTGGAAAACAAACAAACGGGGTAATTATAACCAACCACGAGGTAGCATGTGTCTGAATCAATGGGATTATCCCAATTATGGTACGGGATGGGATGGCATTCATATAATGAATGTACTCGTACGTCGCCATTTTAAATTTTGACAAGCCATTTCGTATAATCCAAAAACTAATGTGTGTTTGCATGTGGTAAATTATTGAAACCGTATCTTCTAATATAAAATAATTGCGTCTCTTTTGTTTGAGTTTGTCAGTAAACATATAACTGTAAACAAATCAAAGGACCAGAACCACAAACAGTGTCCTTAATCTTTGTTTGGGTCGACATGGAGCGGTTTCTGGGAGGTAGAATTGGTCTTCAAATTCCCTTTTCCCCAGATCCTTTTTAGCATTTGATTGGATTAAGGTCTTTACGTCCTACAGACGTCTTCGCGTATATTTCTGTTGGCGGTTATTGTGATTCCTAACATTATCTGTAACATAAACATGCAGGCCTTCGTAGATAAGATTGACCAGTTCAATAGTAGCCGTCAAGTAAGTAGTTGCTTTCCATCAGGCAGGTAGAGTGAGGTCAATTTGGAAAGCACAATAAATAAAAGTTTACTAAAAGACCATCTACTATATAAAAATAAGTCGGGTTTTCCTTCCTGACGCTATAACTCCAGAACGCACCAACCGATTTTTACGGTTTTGCATTCGGAAAACATTTTGTTTTTGGAAAGATCTCGGGCTCCGTGAGGTTTATAGCAAAGAAAATTCAGGAAAATTTCAACATAAAGCGGGAAAAACTTTTTTCACATACAGCTAAGACCACGCGGACGAAGTCGCGGGCGGCTGCTAGTTAATTTATAAGTAATCTTTTAGGTAAAACCTTTTAGACTCTAACCGCCGCACTCAGAGACGTCAATTAACGTTAATGGTTCATTAGCGTCAAAATTTGACATCCTTAAAAAAATCCATCCTTAAAATCCTCCAATGGTTCATTAGCGTCAAAATTTGACATCCTTAAAAACATCCTTAAAAAAAACATCCTCTTTATTCGACTTGTTATAAAGTCTCTTTTCAAAAATAGAATTTTGACTCTAATGAACCATTAACGGTAATTGACGTCTCTGAGTGCGGCGGTTAGTGAGAGTTCAGTCAGCATGGTGTACGCGGCACGGGGCCTTATAACACGAGGAAAATGAAAGGCATACATTTTCGTCAGCGTAAAGCTAACTTTGCATTCAAATGACTGCCACTGATAGAAATCAGGGTGGTCATATTATGCATGTGATTTACCTGTGCCATTACTGTAGCACAATAATTGGCCAGTAACCCTGAGGACATTCAGTGACCTCATCGTACTACATCACGCTTTATTGATAAGAAACGTCATTTCTAACACATAACCACGAACTCACCCAAATTGGAACCGTAACCTCTAAACTACCCATCTATCTAATATCTGTGACGAAACCCGTTTTATGGGCGGGAAAATTGGATAGGAAAAAGAAGTGTACCAATCGGGAGATATTATTTTCTATTAGATGATCCGTCAAATTGCCGACACATAGATAACTAAAAATCTAAAAAAGATTTCTGTAAGAAAGCTTCAAAAAAACTCTTTAACTTGCTTTTTCCAACCAAGTAAAAGCACTATTACTCTAGGCCATCAGGGAGTTAGTAATGTACCTACATTTATTATTAATTAACCCTTTCTGTATTTCACCTCGAGGCATTTTCTCGCCTATAAGTACTTTGTTGGGTAAGTAGCTTAACCAAACATTGTAAAATTTAGTAACTAGAAAAGCAGATTTCACATTTCAACACCTTGTTAGGAAAAGTTTAATTTTGAATGAATTTCAATTCCAAGCAAACTTCAGCAACGCGGTGCCTTCATTAAATTCATCTGATTACAAAATATTACTGTTTATTTTAGGCGTCAAAAGACTCTTGAATTGCGACTTTTAGTTAGATATTTTATACCTATTAGTAAAACAACGAGATTTATTGACATTTCATCCGTTTCTGCTATGAAAGTTGCGTAAATTCCGTTTCAAAGAATACCTAAGCACTGAAGTACTTAGGTATTCTTTGAAACGGAATATTCTTAGTCGGAAGTACATCGCTTGGTAGTTTGTTCCCATTTATGTTGTGTTTAATTTTAGTAACCGGCGACTGATCCTTATTCGGTTAAATGAATTTCCTCGAAGACGAGGTGTGAAGCGTTGTTAAATGTCAATATTTGTTAACCCCTACACGTGTAGCCGGTTTTGCAGCTGGAAACGTGTCATTTTGGTAACTAGATAACTAAATATCAGCTCGCGACTATATCCCGAATGAAATGTTCTTTCATAGAACCGACCGGAATACTTACTTGGAATTCACATCCAAATTGAATGTCAGCGACAGCTATTTCTGCAGTTGAGAATATCTATGTCGCTTCCCAAGAAACTAACTTATTTTAAGCTTGACAACGTCGTTATATCTGAGTAACTAATTCTTGTTTACCTTTGGCAAGCTACTAGATTCAAGAAACGAAAAAGAGTTCATACTGAGATAACCCGTAAAAAACAGTTGGTATTAAATATTTAAGTAACGAGATAGCAGGCTCTGAAAGATGAAATATATTCAGATCCTGCCTCGAACAGACGTCGCCTAGTACAAAATACGAGGAAAGTGAGGAAACTGATACAAGATGAGTGAAGGAAAGCAGATACGGTTGTATTTTTTCTGTGATAAATCTATTGTCCCACTTATATCTTTGCACTTCGTAAAAAAAGTACTCACGCCTCGCACCTTAGGGATGTGTACCAGTGTCCAATTTGATCGGTTAATGACTGTACCCAATCAATCAGCCGTCCAGTGCCAGTTTAGATAAATTACCTTCGGTCGAAATATAGACCGACGTAGACTGTAATAAATGATGCCTTCCCTTCACGGACAGTCCGTTTGGAAAATAACGATGATTAGATTATCAAAATGGTTGGCTGGCGAAAATAGGTCCTGCAAGCAAATATCGAAAGACCCAACCTACGAACGGTGCTGTATTTTTACCGTCACACCACCACCACCATTCACAATTTTTTTGGTTCTGCTTTTAAGTGTTAAAATTATTTTTAAAAGCAATCCATTTTTCTGTTTAAAAATTTCTAATATTTTTTGTGATTTTAAAAAGTGATTCCTGGTGGTCTGTTTTTTTATAGTTTAGACTAGTGAAAACCGAGATGGTTATGCTTTTGAAGTATTAAGCTTAAAAATGAACTTTTTTTACTTGTAAAAACATTTAGCGAACTCATTATTGCTGAACGAGAACTTTACTAAAATTAATTAGTATACTCGTATTATAAGCTTCTGAATCGCTACCCAGTAGGTACTTACTCTTTAGAAGTGTTAAACTATCTAGCCATCACTCAGTTGGCTGCACTGTTGGCATCTGTTCCCAGCGAACTCAGCCATGAACAAGCAGAGGAAGGGTCGTTGTGTCGAATGAGCTCAGTAACTAGAGCTCATTTTCCTCACAACTTATCTCATCGTGTCTTATGTGAATTAAGGTTAATGTTGGAACTACTTTGACTGACTCGGAACTTCTGATTTTGATGTGACTAACTTGTACCCGTAAGCACTGAAGCAATACAGACTCGTTTATGTGATTTGGGTTTGCTAGTACTTATATTATTATTTCATGAATATGAGGCAGATATTTGTAAAGGTTGTGCGCTTCTGTACATACAGGTCCACTACATAACCTGGGACGTGATAATAATTTATAGGGATTATATCACACAACGCGCTCATACGCGCTACAAGCGAACGGCATACAAAAATGCACTGCTTGCCTTGCCCACCCGCTAGCCTCCCTATAAATACAGGGTGTTCAGCAAATGTTCATTGTTTCACGTTTCTTATTAAAGCGGTAGATAGCATGGCTCGAATCAGAGAGCAGACATATCTATGTCATCTCGAATCTTGAGTACCTATGCTATAGTCCACAGGACACCAAAATAGGTGATGATAGGGTTCTCAATCAAGTTTGTGGTTGTGTCTAATTAAGCACTTTGTCATAATGACTAATTTAATAGCGTCTTCATCATTTCTATGGCACTCCAACAAAGTTAATGTGACATAGTTCTAATAATGTTAAACTGTTTTCGTAACTGACTGAACTACTTGGTAGCGCCATGCAATTTTCAAACGAAAACCCTACTCATCGTGAATCATCGGCTGGTGTTTTATGTAGGAACGAATGTCAAGTTACTTACTGGGTATTTTTTATTCATCGTTATCGATCGCCATTACGATCTAACACTTTGTTACAGTTCACATGTCTTTTTTGTCTTCTCAACGTTAATTTCTACCCACCCATAGCACATTTTTATGATAAATATCTGATATTTATGATATACTCGTAAATCAGATAGATAAATCAAGTTTGATATATAGGGTGTTCCAAGAAGTATTGTCAAGCTGAAGCCGAATAACCCCTTTGTATGTTCCGCGATTTTTGATGGTTTTCGAGTTATGATTTTTTTCGGGTTTTTTTTTTCCCAAATTTTGACTTACGAGACAGTATGGCTGACAGAGACATGAATTGTTGAGAAACATGCCTAATAAAAAAAAATAGCTTAATATAATTTAATGGATATGATACTTAAATAATAATTTAATAGTAATTTCACCTTTGTCCTGTATTATTTGTGCACTTGCTTTCTCGCTCTGTCATATTTCCTTTGCTTGTGGGTTGTCTGGAAGAGATTGCTTTTAGCAATAAGACCGCCTAAATTGTACATCAACGTATTCATGTTTTATCATCTGTAAATTTATTTGTTTTATGTGCAATAAAGTATTTCTTATCTTATCTTAGAGCCTATTATATATAAGCCTATTGTATATTTGTTGGAGGCTCGGCTCTCGAAGTTGTCGACGAGTACGTCTACCTAGGACAAGTTGTCCAAGTAGGCAGGTCCAACTTCGAGAGAGAGGTAAATCGCCGAATCCGACTCGGCTGGGCAGCATTCGGGAAATTACGTGATGTTTTCTCTTCAAACATACCACAGTGCCTGAAGACGAAGGTATATAATCAGTGTGTGTTAGCAGTGATGACTTATGAATCGGAAACGTGGTCTCTCACTATGGGCCTCATAAGAAGGCTCAAGGTCACTCAACGAGCTATGGAAAGGGCAATGCTCGGCGTCTCGCTACGAGATCGAATCAGGAATGAGGAGATTCGTAGAAGGACTGGAGTCGTCGACGTGGCCCAGCGGGTAAGCAGGTTGAAGTGGCAGTGGGCGGGGCACATAGCGCGTAGAACTGATGGCCGCTGGGGCCGAAAGGTTCTGGACTGGAGACCATTCGAGGCCAAACGCAGAGTGGGGCGCCCACCCGCAAGGTGGACCGACGACCTGATAAAAGTCGCAGGATCCCGGTGGATGCAGGCCGCACGCAACCGGGCGCTCTGGAAATCAATGGGGGAGGCCTATGTTCAGCAGTGGACTTCTTGCGGCTGATAATGATGATGATGATGATGATCTTAAAGCCTTATATATTTTTCTTAATCTTTAAACTTTTGGGACACCCTGTATAGCATGAAACGTGATTGGGATCTCCTTATAAGCTTGTGTCTCTGTGCCAAGAATATTGTTGTAATAACAATTTTTAAAACCAGTAAAGGATTCTTCAACATAAATAATGTAAATCCATCGACTTATGGTTCTAAACTAATTAATAAAAGCGTACCCAAACTTCTTACTCCGAAGTTTTGTCAGTTTAACATTTATTAGAGCGTTGTTGCATTAATGTTATCAGAATATTTAATCAAGCGAGCTTGTTAATTTTCCCGTTCGCCCCCCTACTAGATGGGAAGGGGGCCCAGAGGGCTATAGAAAGATCAGTATAAATACAGAGGGGTAGTAATGATTAACTATTAGTAGTACGCGAGCAAGTGATTAATGATATTATTTAATTAAATATTATCTGCTTTCATTACTATTGGCTTGGCTGACACAGCTTATACGGCGTATGCATTAGAAAAGACAAAGGCTGGGAGATGTATTCAATGGAAGGACAATTTGGAATCAGTTTTGAAGGACCAAGATGATGATTGCCCGTGAGGTGCTCGTGGCGCAGTTGTTACAGTGATCGGCGAAAATCGCTGTTAAAAAGCAACACACGCCAGGTCGGAAATGGGCAGGGTGACCACCGCAACCGAAATTTAGTGATGTGTATTTAGGGCATCTCCGTGCTTCGGAACGCTCGTTAAGCAGTTGGTCCCGGCTGAAGTCGTTAGATGTCAGTCGTTAAACCTAGTCGGAAGCCTTAGGGCGGCTTGATAACATCTGACATAAAGGTTGCTCACTAACCTTACACTCCTCCTTTGGCATTGATCATGCCAAATAACAGCTCTCTTTTATTTGTTAGAAGTGACTATGCAAATGTCTTCTCCAAAATACCTTCAATATTTCCCAAATCGCGCTTTCCCTTATTCAGAAAACTAGGGCAAGTGGCTTACACCGGCGCGTGTTCATCTCGACTACGAGTACTTACGCACCTAAATAAATACTGTCTGTAGATATTTGTTTTTTAAAATATGTACTGAGACCTTATTACAATTAATAAAGGGACCTCTTGCTGAAGCATTCGCCTGAATTGCTAGCATTCGATTAAGACCATTGCATTTTATTTAATACTGTTTCCCTGACTGACGGATGAACCTGTGATGTCAAATTAAGTATCTAAGGGTTAGTTGCACCATAGTAGAAGTTAAAGTTAAATTTTTTGTTAAATTTGACAATTCAACGTCATTTTTGGTCGTCAAATTGTCAAATTTGACAAAAACTTTAACTTTAACTTCAACTTCTACTATGGTGCAACTAACCCCTAATGTTATTCCTTTTTCAATATTATTTTGTTTAACTTTTGGCTTTTACATACAACAATTGAACCCTAAGCTTCAGCTTAGGGCTAAGCGAACGATTACCTAAAATTGAAAAATAGTAATTTTAACACTTGGTTCCATTTTTAATGCCAATTTTAGAATAAACTGCATTAGACTATAAATTTAATTTTCTTACTTTATTTCTTTCTTTACTACGTTTAAATACAGAATTCAAATTAATAAAGAATTTTACCGAACCGTTCCACAGCGCGGTTCCGAATCGAACTCCAGCCAGCGGAGTTGAGTTCTATGGTGCAGACCTTGAAATCTCTAGTTTGGTTTAGTGTATATTGGGGAGCACGATCGGTGACCTAAATATGGCAATATTTGTAGGAAAGCAAGCTTACCAACTGAGTTAGAAACCTGCTGATAGCATGACGATAAAATGGACCTAAAATTCTTACTTCACAATTTTGTTTAATTATTGTTTTTACTTTCTCATTTGTAAAGTTGAAGAAATTATATTTTATTATTGTTTTTAGCATTTTCCATGCAGTATCTTAACCTGCCTGCCTGATGCCAACATGACCAAATGTCTTTTTCTGGTTTTCTTTAGAAAGATACTGCATGGAAAATGCTAAAAACAATAATAAAATATAGTAATAGCTTTTCATCTTAATCGGGAGTTAAATATTTGAAATAATATTTCTTCCGAGTGTTAGAGGTGGATGCCTATAACATTGATGAAATCACCCTGGCTCATAGGGCAAAATACACCAAAAAGATTCGGCCGGTCTGTTAATGGTCTCGGTAGCATAAATTGGTAGTGCAGTCGCCCGGCTTGCGAAAGATGCGGGTTCAAGTCCTGCCTGATGCCAACATGACCAAATGTCTTTTTCTGGTTTTCTTTTGAAGAAATTATCTTAATGTATTCAATAACAAGGTCATTGTAAGTTATTTGACAAATATAATAAAAATATATGACGATCACAATGTAAATTATAAATACATAACAAGACCAAAAAAAACATGACACGAATTCTAAACAGATATCTTGTTTGTTGAATGGCTGCTAAATCCTCGACTAGAAACTCTAGACTTCCTTCGCCTTTTGACAGCAAACATTTTTTTGTATTTACCTTTCAAAAAGCTCCTGCGGGACTTGACTGGAAAAGTTCGCGCATACCCCTGACCCAGAAGTCGCGAGTCGTTTAATTCATTGTGTCCCGAATACATTTGTGAAGGTATCATTGGCGACCTCTGCGTAGCGTATGCTACATATGGGGATGTATTCTGCTTCGGAACGAAACCAGTAGCTCGCTCGCTGCGCTTATGGGACGCCTTTCCCCCGTGCGTAGGACAATGTGAATCAACTTCCAAAGATATTATCGAAACGCTCAAATCTGACAAGAGTTCATCCGCCATTGGAGTAGTATACTTATCTTCGCAGCGTAGCGTGTGTACGTTCGTATAATAGTTACCCATTTTAACATCAACATAATCAAGCGACGTGCTCGAAACCTTCGAGTGATCAGACTTATACTCCTTGGGGTAATAGAGCTTATTGCGAAATTGACAGCCGACATCCCTTATAAATATAACGGCTTCGTTACCGTCAATATCCTTATCAGCGCTCCCATGGGCACATTTGCAATCAGTGCAATCGTGCTGACATGATTTGTTGGATCTACATAATGTCGGTGACACGACTTTTTTCAGTGAACTAGTATTTGGAGGGCATTCTGTCATTTTTGGACTTACTGAATAATTTGGTTGCTGAAAATCGTTCACGAATTCACAAGCATTTTGCACCTGAGAAACTATGTTATGACGATTATCCAAATGATTAATCACAGGGTCATATTGACACTCTGGAACATATTTACACCTTGGAATGTGGGGACACTCGCTGCCTTCGTCATCATAATGTCTCATTTGTTCCTCATAGTGAAGATTTTTGACGGGAACACACAAAGGTAGATTAACGCAACGAGGTCGATGTAAACACGGAGGAATGAATTCGCAATTATTTTTTAGGACGTTTGCTTTTTGGCAGGACGGAACAACAGTGCAGGGCGGATGGTGCCGACATGCTTTCGTAATTCTAATTAGTTTTGGTGTTGTTTTCTGGTGAGACTGTTTTCTAGTACATCTTTGGCTTAAGTAAACAGTGTCGGTAGGCAATATTTGACACACAGGTATTAACTCGCATTGGGGTTCATGCTCACAATTATCTTCAGCTATAAGGGATTTATGTCTATTACTTTTTGGTGACTTTAAGCCTGTTTTTGAAGTTATACTTTCATTGCAATGACACCTGGAAGAATGACTACGCTTCAAACTTTCTTCTTCATCTGTTGTACTGAGTTCAACCTCAACATGTTCTTTACATTTGGGACATTTTATCTTGCGATGTTTTTTGCTCGACTTTGTTTTGCTTTTGTTGCCGACGGAATCCTTTTTAATCGAATGGGTTAAAGATGGTATGTGTTGTTGCACAGGAATATTTATAAGCTGCTCGGTATTAGCAGGAATTACTTCAAATTTGCCAACAACCCCTGCAAAATCCGTGTTTAGTAGTTGGTTCTCCATAGTCGGTTGTTTCTTTCCTTTCTTATTACTATGTTTATTTTTCACTTCTTTTGTTTCATCTCCTCCTATGTATTTAGTAGTGCTGGTAATTTGATCGGTTACTGTTAAAGACTTGCTGTTTTTTGCAAGTTCCGTTAGAGATTTATTAACCGTGCAAGGACACGCATAAGAAAAGAGCTGACAGGGGCAAGGATCTTCAGTACGCTTACCTCGGTCTTTCTTTTTACGTTTTTTCTCTTCGGGTATTGGGTTGGTGTATTCCGTACGATATTTTGCAAAAGACCAAAATTTTTGCTGTCTGTCAGTTATTTCTCTATCATAATAACGCTTGTTATGTTCATCATAGTATACATTATCACGCAAAAATATTTCTGAAGATTCAAAGGAATCTTTCAGTGAGTCCTTCCTTATTTTCTTTAAATTAGTCTCAATGCTGTCTCGAGGTAAAAGTTTAGGTTGAATTTGGGTTGCACACTCTTGAACAATTGCATTCGATTTTCCATTGAATCCATTGGTATTTAGAGCTACCTTCATTACTTTCAATAAATTCACATTTGACAAACTGGTATCATGCGTACAGTGAAATGAGTGTCGTTTCGCAACATCGTCTAAATCATAAAACAAAGTACTTGTCGAACGAATTACAGATTTGTAACTGTGTTCTCTATTTAAAAGATGATATTTTTCACTGGTTATGTATTCGGTAGAGTTCACTCTTATCGAGTTACTTGATTCCCTCTTTGGCTGTACAGCATCTCCACTAGTGACTTGGAAACTAGAAAAGTGTTTGCCACTTGTTCTCGCATTTTTGTAAAGACTATTATTTAAGGGCGTAGAACTAAACAAGTCGTACATACTCGGGTAGGATTTGGCGTGGGGTAATTTATCTTTTGTTACACGCATTGCACAGATTTTATACTTAATCTATTGTGAGTAAATACTTATTTTTCCACAATTTTCACAATCAATGGTCTCAGTCCATTACCTAAATTTTTGCTAGAATCAAGTCAAAATGGAACAACAAATAATCTTTTTCAGCTGAAATATCAGAAAACTTGTAGATTTTATATTTAATTTTTACTATTTTTATAACTTTAATAAGAATATCACTATCAGTAAAGGACAGTGACAATCTTATTGAAAGATGTCATTAATTATTGCTTTTTTGGCTACATAGCATTCTTCTGACATAAAGGACGATTAAATTATGGGTTCACAAGTTTAAAAGAGTTTTCAATGACTTTACAAGATATGGTTTCAAAAAATTTCAGTATGGAATGCTATTCCTCAATATACTTAAATACTTTCATTAATTTAAATTATTGATTATAATTCGGAATCAAACAATAAAACTTTACTTAATCAATATTAACTCACCTGTTTCCCGCTATAACGCCATAGTCACGTGACTGTGAACCCATGGTCAATCCACAGTACCATACACGTGTTGGGGAAAAAAGCAATCCTTGTTATACTTTTTTACTTTTTGAAGACTTTTGTCGTACTTTTGCAGGATTTCACATGGCGCCAAAGCTTTCCAGGATATTTCCGGAGTCCTGCCTGCTGATCTTCGTAGGCGTGCTGATCGGTGCTCTGTTGCTGAGCACCCACAGCGTGCACGTGCAGCCACTGACTCCTGACACCTTCTTCCTGTACATGCTGCCACCCATCATCCTCGATGCTGGATACTTCATGCCCAACAGACTGTTCTTTGATCATTTGGGAACTATATTGTTGTTTGCTGTTGTTGGGACTGTCTTCAATACTCTGACTATTGGTAAGTGTATTTTTGTTTTACTTAAATATGATAAAAGTTTACTCATACATAGTTTTGGCCGAGATTTCGCTACAGGATCAAATCATAAATGAGAAAGTTCGTGAAAATACTAGAGTCGCTGACGTAGATCAAGTTAATATGGCAGTGGGCGGGAAGAACTGATGGTCGTTTTAGAATAAAAGTTCTGTTATGAAGACCATATTGTGATAGTAAGGTGGTTGAATGATGTGATAAAAGTCGCAGAATTCCAGTGGAGGATTTAGCATCCACTGACAGCTCAAAAGATTTAGGGGGAGACCTACGTCTAGCAATCGACGTCGTTGGCTGTTTTTGATGATAATGAAAGTTTACTAAGGTTTCGTTAACGCTATGTTCCATTCGCAGGAGCGTCGTTATGGGCCTGTGGGCAAGCGGGTATGTTCGGCTGCAACACGCCTTTCTTGGACATGCTTCTGTTTGGTGCTCTCATCTCTGCCGTGGACCCGGTAGCGGTTCTCGCGGTTTTCGAGGAGATTCACGTGGACGAGGTTCTGTACATCGTGGTCTTCGGGGAGTCGCTGCTCAACGACGCCGTTACTGTCGTGCTGTATCATATGTTTGAAGCGTACACGTGAGTTGACCTTACTTATTTAACTTTTTTCTCAAACACGCGAACTCGCGAGTAAAACTATAATCTTTTTGCCAGTAAATGAGAAAAGTTTTCTATTACTATAAGTGCTTAGATGAAAAAGTGTTAAGTAGACATTTTTTGTTCATAAATATGTACATTCAACGTGGTCTGAACTCTACACGGTTATGTTCACTGTTAGAAAAAACATTAATCAATACAAAGCTGAATAAAACTCATAACCTTTATTTCGGGCTAAGCTTTCCAATATTACTAGATCTGTTATACTTTACTTTAGGTTTTTCTATACTTTCACGAACTGATGCTATAACTTCATTTAAAGTTATGCCTTCACAAATCAGACTTCGATTGCTACGAAACGGCCGTAGCAGCCCCGCCGTAGCGTTGCAATGTTATCGCCAAGTACATCTCACCTAAATGGTTGTGTTACTTTGTGCGAGTATTAGTTTAACATTATCTTACTGAGTATGGTAATGTAAACAGTTGTTTGGTTTTAATTTTTATTGATCTGTTACGATGTGTTTTTTACTTCAATCTGGCAAAAAAGCTTTTTTTTATTACAACTAGCAAGCTGTACCTACTAAAAAAATGTTTTTTTACCAATAGGTACATAGATCGCCAAATAAACAAATATGCGACAACATCATAAACATTGCTCTAGTCGCAACGAGGGGTTTCTTTTAACCCCTTATGTACCTACTACATTTATAGCAATGCACAATTTAACAATCCAAAAGATTGTATTCGGGCCTGCTAAATTGTGCCGCCTGCACTTCCATGTTGCAGGCTATCTCGATAACTTCAAGAACCTGCTTTCGTAACATATATAAACTTCTCCCACAGCGAGATGGGTCCATCCAAGCTCATGTACACTGACATCCTGGCCGGACTGGCGTCATTCCTCACGGTGGCTGTGGGTGGCACCTGCATCGGCTGTGTCTGGGGCTTCGGCACCGGCCTGGTCACCCGGTTCACCAACGAGGTCCGCGTCATCGAGCCCATCTTCATCTTTGTTATGGCGTATCTGGCATACTTGAATGCTGAGATGTTCCATATGAGCGGGATTCTTGCGTGAGTATTGCTCGTCTTTGTTCTTGAATGGATCATCAACACCGTTTTTATGAGTTCTCTGGCAGGGACATTCAGGGGAATGCTGTACGTATTTCTTGGAAATACGTGTGAAAACGATGTCACTGAAAATTTTGGGGATATTCGGACTTTTCCACACTGATTTCGTATGGAATCCGACATTCAAGATTCTCTTGATCCAAATTATGAGGTACTAATAATAAAAAGTGGTTCTTGGTAAATTTTGGACAACTTTAAAATATTTGACCAGTTTCATAAACGAGTAAATATTCTTTTTATATAACTTTATTAATGTTAAATACTTACCTATCTAAGTGAAGCCGGTTAATATGATACCTTTTTGCCACTTTTTATAGAATCTACATAAAATCCTGACATTGACGATCCAAAGAATCGACAATTTATCATGAAAATTCAGTAGTAAAACCGACTGAACAATGTTGGAAGCATTACTTAAGCTACTCAGAAGAAATAATGGCCTCGCAATAAAATTAAAAGTTTACGTTTCCACTTTTACTTACGCAAACATTTCTGACTTCCCATTCCTAATTCCAGTTATTAAAGAAGTCGGGCCCTTTCCAACTTCCTAATATACTTAATTAAATCTTTTCCGTGACTTCAAATGAAATTACTAGATAAAAGTAGATACTTGAGCATTTTGCATAATGGTTAAAATGTCTAGAAATAAGTATAACTCCGATTCACGGCTGATACCTATTAATGAGAAACGTTCTCAAAGTATTTTTGTTACATTTTGAAGACCACTATACATATAACCTTCAAAAGCTTTACTAGTACAATCTGAAGCATATCACCAGAATCACAATGCTATTTTAAATTCATTTTGAGTTTAAGAAAGAAATGAAAAGCTCTTCCATTAAAATCCTTCTTTGCCGATTAAACACAATTGTCACTTACAGAGCTTTTTCAAGCGTGATTTCCTTTTAATGCGTCCCGAATGGAAAATGGTCAGGGAATGGGGACAGGATGTGAATTTTGCTCGCCTGGACGCTGCAGGGTACAATTTCATTTAGATTGTACTTAACAGACTGAAGAGTTTTTTAGCCGACTGCGAGACGCAAAGAAGGGTGATGTGTTTATCAGTTTAAATGTATGTAGGCTTTTCCCATGTGGCGTTGTAAAAAGCCAAAAGTGTTAACCAATTTAATTCTCACGTCAGGCCAGTCGATTTGAAGTGTCACTAAATTAATGGGCTAACAGCTTGAACTTTTAGAGTGAAACAATTCCGTCATTCTATTTTATCCATTAATAATGTCAAAATAATTAATTATCATTATTCAATATAATCACTATTTATTATTTCGTACCGTTACAAGTAAGTTACATTTAACTGTATGCTTCTGTGGTAGTAATTTACTCATATTTTTTGATTAAATAATTTTCGAATTGGAAAAAGTAAAATCTGGAACATGTGCCAGATAAATAGGATCGACATCGTTAGTTGGCCATATAGAAATTCAGGATTTTCAATGAACATTTTATGGTAAAAGTTTACTTTAAAGACTGGCTGGAACATTTGCCAGATAAATAGGATCGACATAGTTAGTTGGCCATATTGAAATTCAGGATTTTCAATTAACATTTTATGGTAAAAGTTTACTTTAAAGACTGGCTACAGATTGCTTCAGACTGCGCTTTTGTCCTGAAATATAAAAAAAAAACCTAAAAATAAAATAAATGAATATAGCTAGCACTAACCAAAACTAAAGGTACAAGTCCAATTGTGGCCATAAATAAACTGTAAGCCGTAGGCCGTAGACCGCTGACTGCAGAACCTGTCTGCAAGCTACACTTAAGTACTGGTTTCTATGAATCTCTATGAAATCAATTCCAAGCGTGATGACTGCGCAGCGACTGCATACCGCAGCACTAACGTCCAACCAACAAACTGCTTGAAATAAGACCGCAAACAACCTTTCAGGCGACTGCATCTTAGTACCTACCGCAGTGTGGCATGCGGTTGCAGTGTGCAGTCCTTCTCGGAAACCCTAATAAATATGTTCAATGTCGGTTCCAGAATAACATTCTGTGGCATTACGATGAAGAACTACGTAGAGGCCAACATTTCGCACAAGTCTCACACCACCATCAAGTACACCATGAAGATGCTCTCCTCCTCTTCGGAAACTATCATCTTCATGTTCTTAGGCGTCGCCACCGTCAACAACAACCATGACTGGAACACCTGGTTTGTCTTGTTGACCATTGTCTTCTGCTCAATATTTCGGATAATAGGTGAGTTTGAGATTTCTTCTGTAGACATCTGGTTTGGCAAAGTCGTTGAATAGGAAACATAGTTTTTGCAACATTGCAAATGCCTAACGATTACCGCCTAAACGACCCTTTCCGTGTACCTATAGCGTGTGTAATAGGAGAGACCTCTCAGCAATATTTCAGTGTAGCAGTAGAATTCAAGTTTCTACTTACCTGTACGAGTGACACACAGATTTCCAGTGACGTTACAAGATATAATATTGTTGGTTATGTAGAATTGACAAAAATAACTTAGTTTAGTTTCTTTTTTTGCATAAGGAGTAAAACAATGGGATTAAAATTTAATAAGGGCACAGCTACGTTGGCAAAAAAGTTGCATAATCGGTACAATATTACTAATACTAAAGCTACAGATTTATTCAGGGTTAATTTTACGTAAATAAATAAGAACTTTTGTATTGTTTCAGGAGTGTACATATTTAGTGCTGTAGCTAATAAGTTCCGTTTGCACAAACTTAATAGGGTCGAAAAGTTTGTTATGTCTTATGGAGGTAAGATTTGTATATTTCACAATTAACTCAGTTATTTACATTCGTAAAAATTATATCAGTGTTAATACTGATGCAAAACTATTGATGATATCAGGTCTTCGAGGCGCAGTCGCCTTCGCATTGGTGCTACTAATAGACCCTGAGGTGGTGAAGCTGCAGCCGATGTTCGTGACGACCACTATAGCGGTGATATACTTCACGGTCTTCATCCAGGGCATCACCATAAAACCTTTGGTCAAGATCCTCAACGTTAAAACAGCGGAGAAGAGGAAACCTACGATGAACGAAAGAATACATGAGCGGGTAATTATTCAACTCAAGATGTAGACTCAGGAAAATAACGTTTCGAGTTATCAGAAGTTAGGCAATTGTTGAATCGTAAGATTAATACCCATTGAGCTTTTGTCGGACCACCAACTGCTAAAAAAAGCCAAGTGCCCTTTTTAATATTCCTAGTGTTAAGACTTAGTAAGTTTTATGACCCTGTAAAAAGTTTACGGTGATACTTTAAGATCCTAACCAAGTACTAAAACACGATACTTACTTTTCAGTTTATGGACCATTTAATGGCAGGTATAGAGGATATTTTAGGTAAACACGGTAATCATCACATGAGGGACAAATTCAAAAGATTTGATAATCGGTTTATAAGACCATTTTTACTAAGGAATTATCAGGTAAGGGTAAGTATCCACAAAATCATTTATTAATAATCCTTAGAACATAAAGCCACACTAAAGTGACACTGTTTTGGGAGCGCTTTGTTTGAAGCTGCTCGATGTTTATTCTAATACGAGTAATAACAGAAGGCCAAAATCTTGAAACACTAACTTTTATTGTCTAGGGTGCTGAACCAAAGATTTTGGAAACTTATTCAAAGTTAGCTATGAAAGACGCTATAGAATATATGCAGAGGAATGCATCTACGATTGGAAACATATCTGGAGCTGAGTCAATGTCAGCCATATTTAAAAACTACACAAATACTAATTTCAATGGAAGGTAAGACATTTGAATAATATCACAACTCATTATCAGATAACTACTGAATTCATTCATTATTACTTTGTTGAGAACTTTCATGACACTATGTGATTTTCTTATAGTCCAAGCTTTAGTCAACTAGATTCATCAACATGGAACATTGATATGCAAGAGTTGGAATACAACCCGTCGAAAAAAGATTTAACGGACGCTAAAATACATCATCTACTCGCCGAGGAGCTGTGCAAACCTTTTAGACGAGTAAGTGTTTCATCGCATCCTTGAAAAATCTTCATTTTATCTACTAATCTATTCTCTTTGTAGATTTTAATAGCGTCTTTTTCCACTCATACCTCTTACTTGTCCTACATTATTAACGTATTGCACTTAACTACGCATTCCTCGTGCATTTTCTATGCCAACATCAATTTGATAAATATGAATTGACACTTCGATGGTTTTTGCAGCATCGTCGGTTGAGCTATAGCAGACACGCAGTCAACGACCGAGACCTCGGCATCCAGCAGGTGAACTACAAGACTCATATGAACATTCGCCGTCGCGTTGGCGACAGGAAACACCACCACAAGCGCAGTAAACGTGGGAAGCAGGTGAGTCTCTCCAGCAACCTTTTCAGATCTTGTGTTCGAAAAATCGTCTTGACCTTCGGCGAGATTTTAAATTAGCTACAAACGAATGCGTTTATTTAATACTCGACTGTGGCTATGGGACATGTCCTGGCTACTTCTTTGTAGTTTAACATTTAATTCTTGTTATTTCAGGATGGCAAAAATCATGTCACCTTCCCAGAATTCCAGCAAAACGGTTCGGCCAAACAGTTCACGCACGGTAAAATAAAGTATTATAGATTAGGTACTTAAACTATTCTTTTTTACTATCACGAGTGTCGATCGCATGCACGTGTGGGTCCAAGTATTTATTTACTTTTCTGTTATTTTTTATATTAATTATTTCATTGTATTTTTAATTTGCAGGCACAAACGCTTATTTGTGCACTAGTAACATTACACGAATGTTAAAGAAACTAAGTTCCACAGTCTCATATAAACACTGAAACTATTTATTTTATAGAGCATGTTAGAATGTTCGTTAAAATAAGGATCACTGTTCATTTTCAAAACCAAGCTTTTCAAAATTTCACTTGCCTCATCAAAGTTTTTGATGAATGTTACCACAATAATTAGATTGGTTGTATATATTTGTTAAGCTTTCTTAGTTCTTAATTACTCATCATAAATCATGATGTAATGAGTCATCAGTTAATGCTGATGAATTGTCCAACAAAGCCGTGACGTGCTTTTCGTTAATAGAAATACTGAACCGTGACCCTAGCAATACTCGTAACTTCCCTCGTAAAGAGATTCAAGTAGATTTTAAAGACGTAGCTTAGTGTTAACTGTCGAGAAGTCACGGATCACGTTCTAACGGCGAAGAAAGCACGTCATGAAGGTACTTGTATTACAGACTATATCGACGAAGTACTTCAGGAAGACGGTGATGAACGGGAGCCACGTCGCGAAGGCGATGACGGCGGTATTACATTCACTGCCAAATCCCCGCGTAGGTATTCTGCATGACACCCTGTGTGACACGTGGCTGTTTGGATTTGAATATTGCTGTTCATTTGCTAGATTAACACTGATTACATTTGTTAGTTAAAACCGAATGGTACAGTAAGTTTCACAACCATACATTTAAGTTATTTGGAGTTACGAAGAAGCAAATAGATTAAATAATCTGCTACTAACTTCAGCTCAATCATAGTCATGTATTGCCTGGCTACAATAGATCATACAGCTAAAAGATGGCAAGGTCAACAAATCGGTCAGCTGCAGGCATATCCACTAGGAACTACCACTACCTAACTCAAAGCATCAAAGCGCACTTCATTGGGTATAAATTCAATGTGTGAATTGTGTATTAGGACATACGAACTTTACAATTGTCTTCCAATCAAATCCAAGCGTCACTGTTTTGTTTGTGTACAACGTATTTCACACTTAATTTGCACTCCAATCGTTTCTTTTATGATTTACAGAAAGAAATCTAAATGGGTTATCTTCCTTGATTGTTACTAAATTGGTTATTTATTTGCTGGGTTCTGCCGACCCCCTGAGATGGCTACCTTCTGTGGGAATGACCGTAAATGTGGTGGCATGACCATTTATCTTCTTGTAAATTCTTTAATTCCCTCTTCTGCGATTTCTTTTGAAAAAGTTGATTTTGCTTACTCACCTGATGCATGTAGAACTACTAAACGTAAATATTTTACAGTGCACTTAGGGTAGGTACCTATCACAATAAGTAACATTTTGAACAAACTTTTTTCTAATAACAGACTAAGTATACATTATTCACTTAAAGAGTTTCTAACCTCACACAAATTTCAACAATTCATGTATCTCACGACGTAGCTAGTTTTTGGATAAATTTCATCCGTAAATACTTGTCTGCAAGCTCTACCAATCACTTCTCATTTTCTGCGGTAGTAAATAGGGATTCTTTTGAGTTTAGCAGTTCTTCATGCATTAGGATGATTATGAAAATATATCTGTCTCCTGCCACAAGTACCGTTGAAGCCGCTACATCCTCGAGTCTCGCTCCTAGTAACTAACCCACTGCTCATTACTGCTTGTTTAACGTTTGTTTGATTGTCGTTTTCTTCCCTTCTGGCAAACTTCATGTGGCACCGAAATTATCTCTGCAACTGACGATTAAAGCTGGATATAAAGAAGTCAGTCCGACATCCTCGCATAAAGAGAATAGTAGTTCGCTTTTAAACCAGTTGGCTAACCTGCCCGGATTCAATCCGTTGAAAGCGAGGATAGTAAAGCAATATGCTAAAACGCCAGAAGAGATACTGCCGACAGCTGTTGAGAAATCCTTACCGTGGAGAAGGGACAGATCCACGTATAACTTTGGTATGTGTTTATGTCAACTAACTGTAAAGTCCTTGCGTTTCGCGTCTGATGATCCATTCATTTGAAAGTGCACACGGCAACTTCAACAGATCGCGGAAATAATTAAAATGTTCCAGCTCTCATTCACATCATTTTTAAAAAATATATTACTAAAAGGGAAAATACAATAATCATTTCTAGTGAAACAAACATAAAGTGATAAACTTATCTGTTAACTTTTATCGAAGATCCACACTTATAGGAAGCAATTAAAGACAATACCGACATTGTATCTCATGTTGATAACGATAGTGACTCAGTTTAATACTTATTTAGGCACATTGATGAAATACATAAAAAAAATACTAAAATGTATCTCGATAGAGTCTAGTACCTAATTTACCAAGTGGCTACAATGACGATATAACAAGATGATGTAATGGACCCATCGCCGTAAAAATAACGAGTATTGGGTTATTCATCTGTTCTCAGCATGTAAAATTTATACCCGGAAGAAAAATGTGGGAAAACCATAAAACTCAGTCGATTTTAGTCTGCGTTGCCCGTGTGCACTCAAAAAGATTCTCCTTGTTATACGAGTATCATGTTAAATATTTTATGTCAACTACGAGTATGTTTATTTTCAATGCAGTGTTGAAATTGAAATGCAAAATCGATTAGACTCACATCAAAAAGATGCGCAATGTATTTCAGAAAAAATATATACATATTAATAATAATCTAGAATTATAATTAAGTACATGTAACCAGTGTTTTTGCTTCTTAGTCCCGCTGCATCGAAAATTGCGCGTTTAAGATATAATGCTCTTTAGAATCCTCTTGTCAATTACTGACAAATTATTAAATACCCTAACCTATAACAAGGAGTGTCGAAAATTAGATAGTACAAAAATAACTGAATTGTAACAGCACGCATATAATTCTGTACCTACAGTACCTTCCCATGTAGGTACTGATATCTTGTAAAGACATGCTGTAGTTTCATCAGGCGCTTTGACAACAAAGTAAACATTGTAATATTGCATGTTAATATTAAACACATACTATTTTTATCAACTACTTAGCTCTATGTAATTATAATGAATGTATGTATGTATTGTTCGTATTTGAATATCTAGTTGGTTTATTTCTACATCGACACCAAAAACTGAAATTGCACACTGGTAGTTAAAATTTCACTTTTTCTTTTTGCTTAACAATGCAAAGAACTTTGTGTAAAGTTTTAGTGAAAAACATTGAATTGATCTAAAATATTCATAATGGCCTAAATTATTTCATATTTGATAAAGCAACACATTTAATTAAAATATGTAAAGTCCCTATTGCAATTTAATTTGTTGGTGTTCCCCGTTTTTTTCATCATCTTCCATAGTTGCTAGAATTAATTTATTGCATGATTGTAATGTTATTTATTTATGTACTTCCAAGATGTTCCCTGCTGTGTTATAATTATTTATAATGGAACTAAATATTTTTGAAAATACTCATCTTATACCAACGATTCTTTAAATAGAGCCGTTGAAGTGTTCACTATAATATCTGCAAATCATCTATCGGCATGTAAAGTATCTACATCTCTATCATCATGAAAAAATATTACTTTTAGATCCCTTATGTTATCCTACTGTAGGAATGGTTATATTTTCGAATAGAGTTTAGACATGAGACAATTGATTGCATTTAAAATAACTTTTCGTTTTAAATTATTCGTTCTTTTTAGTTCCTAACGAGGATATCCTCGAAGAAGACGAGAGAAGAATGTCTGATGATAATGGTGAGTTTGTCTACTTCGTACTCTAACACTCTTCATAATCTAATCTCTTAGATAACTCTTGCGTTTATAATATACAAAGGATGTTTTGCGATGTCATATAAGCAACATACAACTTCAACTAACACCGGTCTACCTAGTAGAAGGATAGCAGAAATAAAATAAACATAACAATTTTTATTCTCAGACCTCAAACGTCCATAGAAATTAGTAAGGCTTAGAACTAAGTTAGTAACAATTAATAGCAGTACAGTACATATTTTCATAGATGAGGAAGATTCCCAAACTAAATAAACAACCCAGGCGGTCTATCTATTAACACACAGAACGTGCAACCTATTAAACCTCCCGAAGAAGAAGGAAGCATCCATCCTTTCTCCTATCATCTTTAGGATCTTATTGCTACTCTCCCACACTCTGCGCACAATTGACATTGACTTTTTGCGCATTATGCCATAGAAATCAACAACAATAGGGCATAGGTATTTGGGTACATACCTACAAAT
The DNA here is from genome assembly GCA_950022985.1 of Udea ferrugalis. Lineage (NCBI taxonomy): Eukaryota > Metazoa > Arthropoda > Insecta > Lepidoptera > Crambidae > Udea > Udea ferrugalis. The sequence goes on along the minus strand of OX465528.1, from coordinate 6,082,742 downwards.
AAGTATTATTTTGTTCTCTAATATTTTAGATACCTACATGACGGTAGCAGAGCAAGCCCGCGTGGCCACCCCTACTGCTACGGAGACCATGTTGCCATGGAAACGAGAGGAGGCTGAAGGTTCAGGTGCCCTGAAGCAGTCAGAATTCCCCTCGTGGGCTTCCAACAAGGAGTACTTGGCGTACAGCTCGCCGTCTGCCACGTTCCTAGGTTTGTTTGGCAGATATATTTTTAAGACTAGTACGTAAGGAAAAATTTATAATACCTAACTCAATTTGAAAACGACATTTAAGTAATTTATTGGTAAAGATAATTTTATGAACATCTCACTACTTTTGTTTTGTAGTGGTGAGAGCATCGAGTATAAATTATAATTTATTTTGTACTTATATAATATGTAATATGTGAGGAAACGTTATACAATTTTTATACAACAAAAAAAAACGTTATACAACAAAATAAAGGGATTATGTACCATAACCATAATTTTCTTTATATTAAAGTCTTTCACAGAGTAGGTAGTGAATCCATTTAATAAAATGAAATGAAAAGGCGAAGGGTTACTGCATGGACTAACTAAGGCGAAGGGTTACAGCAGTCAATTAGCTCTCTTATTTAACTAAATATTTTTTGCTTATACGAAATTCACAATTTTTTATTACAATTGCACTGATATTTTGTTGATCAGCTTGCACTATATCCAAATGGCATTGGCAAGCAAATTTTAGTAATGTTTTTGCAATTGTTAATGTGTGTCGCCATTCATTTGTCTTCCGAACAGTTCGTTACATCTTGCATGATGGCCTAGTTAGATAAAAATCGCATGCAATCCTAGTTACTAGCGAAATAATATTCCCAACCTTCATTTAACTTAGTTTAATGTAATTATTATATGTATTTGATTGTGTACTGTATGGACCAACCTTTCTGAATGATGTTTTTTCCCCTCTCCTTATCATCATCATCATCATCATCATTAGGTGGTATAGAGAAGCCAAAACATCCCAAATCTATCATAGGTCTCTTTAGAAGAGAGAGCTCTAGTTCGACGCAAGGGGGCGTGGAGGCGGTGGCGTCAGATTCTGAGGGCGGCAGGGCTGAGAGCAGCAGAGGGGAGTCATCAAGAGAGATGTACCAGCCGCGACAGGGGCCAAGCCTGCTGTCGAAGAGGAGCACTAGCCTGGGCGGGCCGTCGGTGCTGCTGATGGAGGACGTGGCTCACTCCGATCCCCTCGGGGCCTCGAGCCGACCCGCCAGCATCATGCAGGGGCCGCATAGGGGACAGTGCAGGAGAGGATCCATGCTGGAACTCACTGGGTGAGGACGTGCTCCTATTTTATAGCTCCTTTAGCATGCTTACATATAAACTTTATTCTGAAAGAAGCACACATTTAACTCAACTAGATACAACATATACGTACCTAGATTTTCAGACTGGAACAATAAAAAATACCTAGATACCCATTAACACTCAATGAACCTAACTTGCGTCATAAACCTTATTTGTGGATTGTGGATTGTTTTCTTAATTTTTCTTAACACTGTAAACTGATTCCTGTTTCAGGTCACTGTCCCGCGACGCGATCACGGAAGAAAAATGCAGCAAATCCCTACCAGAAAGCGAGAGGATGGGTGTGCGCCGCCTGCCGCTCGGCCAGCAGAGCCTGCCGCGGGAGCCGTTCATCCGCCAACTCACCATGGCCTCCACACTGCTCACCAGCTCATCCGACGACGACTCCTCCGACGAGAACACCTGAGTACCAAGACGTGGTGACCACGATCGGTTGCCACTTCTAAAATACAAAACTCTAGAGTGAATCCAGCATCTCGTGAACATCCGTCGTCTCAGTGAGTTGTGACTGGCTGAAATTGCCATGCAAACTGCTAAGGCCGAACGCACTCTAATAGCGGTTTCGTACGAATTTAGCTCGTTCAATAAACCTACATATGAACACTGGAGGTCATGGTCTGAGTAAACTAAGTATCTAAATAGAGTAGGTAGGCTACTCTTTTTAGATATCTGTCATAGATTTCTAAAATGACCAGCCATCTACTCAAACGAGTATTACCTATAGGTACCGCAAACCATTTGAAAGTTACATTTTCTTACAAACGGTTATAAACTTATTACGGTCACCTGTGGATAATTTAAATACAACAAAAATACGATAGCACATAGGTACCTTGTCATACAAAACATATCTACCGAAGTGAAAAAGGTTTCGCTCTAAGACATGAAATGGCTCGATGAAGTGTATGGACTGAAGAAAGGAATCAAATCAATGCTTTTTAGCCATGGCTCGATGTATGAACCGAAAGAATGGAATCAAATCATGCAATGCTTTTTAGCCAAGGTGCTATCGAGTGAATATTCAAAATTGAACGGTGTTCCATATCCTCTTCTGACTATCGTTCCTTGCTTATTTGAAAGATATGTACTTACTCCGTACAGGTAGTAGGTATCTAAAATATATCGGTACTTAGTATCTTCGAGCGCTATTCGTAAATAGTCGAATTGGTACGAAAACTTTTTCAGAGTGCGCTCAGCCTATGCGAAAGTAAAACAAACACTTTCTAAACAGTGCTGTGAATTTGTGGTGTAGATATAAAACGTAAATTAGTTATTAAAAGTGGCTTAATGTGCGTTAATTGAGTAAATTAAATGCATTTACAAAAATGTTAACGAAAGTATTCTATTTTTGGCTTATAAGACATTTAGGCGGAATGGACAATTATTAAATTAGTATAAAAATGTACTTAACTATTTTCTTGGAACATAAGGGCTGATTATAGGTATCTTTCTGAAATTAAGCATTTATTTTAGATATTGCTGGCGTATAATGTAGTATTAAAAGTTTTCAAATTATTTTGGTATTGAATATAAGTACCTACTTACCGTTTTTTATTTTCGTTCAAAAGCTGGATATAATTCCATGTAACCAACTGAACCTAACCTTGTCAGTTTATTTATCAATTCATGAATATTTATTCCATTTTGTTGGGCAAAATACCCACCTGAATTGTATTTAACAACCTCAGCAATCAAAACTATAGAGTTCGAGAACATAAAGAAATCAGTAACGGCTATTTTTGTACTGTTGTAAATAGTCTTCAATAAGATAAGTGGACCTACGAATTAAGATAGGTGGCATTTTTAGCATTAATCTTAATGCACACGGGCTATGGTTGTAAAGCTTACCCTACAGGCTAGTTTCTGCTATTTTCGGGCTTAAACATCAGCCTTAATGATATTATGAAATGTTAATTCAGTAATTCTATTCCCCTTAATTCCCAAACGTCTTGTTTCCCAAACTTTGTGTTTAAACACGCCATCACTGTCAGTTTCCCTTAGATTACGTATATTCCGGTTAACGCCAAATCTCACATCGGTCGTGGTGAGTTATTTTGAAAATTCAATTTATTTGTGACTGTGAGCGTTTGAGAGAATAGAACTAAGCCCTAGGCTCCCTAGGCTTCTTAACTTTTCATTGACGTTTAAAACAATGAGAATAAAATGCGACCTATCTTAATATTAATATGTCCTCAGCCAATATGAATATTAAAGGCACCTGTTGCCAATGACAATACTGCGTTTATAGTTGTTTACCGTTAAAATAATGTAGATAGTCATGTAGGTAATTAATTAATAATGGTTCAGTATAAGCCTTGTCTTTGTTAAATTATAAAAACTCGGTTCCGTTCGGGGGAATACCTATTAATGTGCATTTTTCTTCACTAAAATGTTTCAATGTTGAAGTATGATTCTTTATTTTAACATTTGAACACCTAATTAATGAATCAATTCAGCTTTGATCGCTCTAAAGAAGTTCATTTTGTAACATTAATGAGTATTATTTATTTACATTAAGATTGCGATGTTCCTTCATTGATATCAAATCAATTAATTGTGTGAAATATGTATAATATTGTGTCATTGGCAATTTGACGCCAAGTTTGTAATTTGAAATAATTATAGGAAATGATTAGATATGAATAAAATGCTTGTAAATCTAACTAAAAATAACGCATCATGTTGAATTGTTACTAGAAAAGTTTCAGATTAGTAAATTGTATGATAGACCGTTTGTAAGTAATTTAGTACAATAATAGGTTAATAGGAAAATAATGTTAAAGTCTGTAAAAAAGTAAGCATCATTTGTTTAAACAAAGCACAAGAAAGAGGAATGCAAACACCTAGGTATAATACGATTCAAACTTACTTAAGGCGCGATACCAGGAAAACGGCTCTCGGGAAAACTAAAGTTTTATATAGAAAATATGAAGTATGAGGCACGAAAAAAATCGTCATAGTAGTCAAAGAGTTGCACAATCAGCTCAAACTTCCAGTATATGGATCAACTTACTAGATTAATGTGAAAAAAAATCAGAATATCGCTAAAAACGTGCAAAACGCACTCCCGTATTTCAAAAGTTTAGGCATCATATAAACTAAGAACTTACGTGTTTTAAATAACGTGTAAAGATCAGATATCAAAGAAGCATTGTCAATCAGTTGTTTTTCATTGCTTTATTTCAGTTTTGTGCAAAAAATTCCCAAACATTCCGAATTTTTCGCTTGAAATCTCCATACAAATTACTATGGAGTGAGTGAAGTTTCTTTGATAGCTGTCCGCGCACCGTCGCAGCTCACTCCCCCCCATGTCCCCAAGGTGAGCGCACGTCGCTTTTGACGAAAATGACATTTATAATTACGCGGATAATTTACACGAAATAGGCGCACATAGGGTCTTTTGTTGAAAATAGTACAACTTTATTTTTTTCCTCCGTACTGTTTGTTCATATGCAATATGCATAATTTATCAAACGTATGATTTTATCATGATTCACCATGAGAGTTATATGGCAGGTTTATATTTATAAGTACACTTGATTAAAAGCTCTCTTGGGTTTGACAATTTCGTACTAGTTGCCATTTCATTTTCCTATTCTTTACGCAGTGACGTGCACTCACCCGGCGTCATGTGGAAGACTGAGTTGCGGGACTGCGCAGACGGCTGTCAAAGAAACTTCACTCGTTCCATAGTAATTAGCATGGAGATCTCGAGCAAAGAAAAATGAAAGTTTGCGTTTGCTTATACGAAACAGAAATAGTTATTGCAATATAACATAATGACAAGTTATTCGAAATGGAAACACACTTCACACCGGAACAGCTTTTACAATTGTACCAAGCACAAGTTCGGTGGTGTATGGAGTACTTCTGCCACCTCTGGGATGGCTCTGCCAAGTATCAGCTGGATGCACTGGACTCAGTAGACCGAAGAGCCAGGAGACTGATAGGTGACGAGACGCTCGTTGGAACCAAACTCGAGTTTGGAGCATCGGCGTAGAGTTGCCTGTCTATCGGTTTTTTATAAGGTGTATTTCGGAGAGTGTGCGCAAGAACTTCATGACCTGATACCACCCTCTACTTTCTACTATCGGACCACAAGACGCCGCGAGGGCTTTCATCTCCATGTGGTCGACTTTCCAGCGGTCCGAACTAAGCGGTTTGGTGCTTCCTTTCTGGTCCGCACCGCTAAGGAGTGGAACGCCCTCCCTGCGTCTGTGTTTCCGGATACATACAACCTTGGTGTCTTCAAGGCAAGAGTGAATAGGCATTTTTTGGGTAAGCGTGGCTGGCAAGACTGAGGTCAAACGCAAACCCATTTTAAATTAAAAAAAAATGGATCAGATAGAACTTTGATATAAATATGAATTATCACATTTACGTCAGCCATGGAAAAATGGCAGTGCAAGCATTTTCATCTCTAACTGGCTATTTGCACACAGCTTTTCCCTGTAGTAATTTGAATGAACTATACAGAAAAACGTTCTAGAAAATATAATTAGCATCAACTATCATTTAGATAGTGAAAGCTTATGTAAAAACAGACAGAAAAACGCGGAGGGTGACTTCTTTTCATACTATGCTCTACTCGTAGATCAATTCCAGTAAGATGAAGATCACGGTGGATTCTGTATTAAATTCAGCGCGATGGCCTCTACAGGAGACTAAAGATATTACTCAAGTGTTATTATCTAAAATAAATTATCCACTAAAAGTGTCTCAACTGTTGACAACTGTTAAATTCCTCGTTTTAGTTAGTAACAAGATAGCTCCCTTTAATGCTTCTTGCAGCTTTTCATTACAAGTAAGACCAATTTATTAGTGGGTTCTTCTGCATGTTACTAGAAATGGCTCCGTGTATTGCTATATCATATGCATTGGATGTAAGAAATATTTTGTGTTGATGATGATCGAACGGATAAACCAAGTTACAACTAAATCTCGATGGAATCGTCAAGTACCAGATATAACATTGTGCAAATAACGTGGTCACAAGAATAGATTGCAAATAATAGTGTAAAAAAATAATTGGCAAAACCGCTTGTTAGTATGTTTAATAAAATAAAAATTTTGGTTAGTTTCTTTTGTTTGCCCTATATCCTGAAATATAGTGAACGCATCAAATGATTATCATGCCGCGATTTATAATAATAATAAATAAATAAATATCCCTGGACATTATTCCACACAGCGCCATCTAGCCCCAAGTGAGTTAATTATACTCCGTTTTTATGGGATACTAGACAACGGATAAACATACTCAAATACTTTTTCTTTTGTAAAAACATACTTATTATACATAGGAAACACCCAGACCAATACAAACAGACATGTTCATGCACACAAATGTTTGTACTGTGCGGGGATCGAACCCGCGACCTTTGGTGTAGTAGCCGACTTCTAAACAATTACACAAAGACGGTCGTCCGGATTTATGCATTGCATTTATGCACGGATTGCACGGCCCAACCACTGTGTGACCATAGCTGTCACGATCGCTTTCAAATTTGACAGATTTTCTCTCCGGCCGACCCTAGTAGCGAACCTTAATGGCGGCTCGGAAGTTAGCTGCGACGATTGACCTCACCTCGCAACCCGCTGACACCTTAATTTGTGTTCTGCGCATCGACTCGCGCGATGTTCACAGCCGCCATTAAGTTTGAATCCTACTGTAACTTCTGTTGTTCTACCTGCCTGAAAGTAGGTTACTGCAGCCTGGGCTATAGGTACACGCCTACAACTGACGTTGTGTATTTTGAAACGGAATTTTACACTAAACCACGAAACTAAATAACCTAAGTATAGATTTCTTAGAGTACTTACCTACATGAAGACTTTTTGAATTTCTTATAAATATAGTCAGATTAAAAATATTTTTCGTTAATATTCAAGTTCAAATACAATCTTGTAGAAGTTGAAAATCAGTTACGTCTGAAAAAACCTAGACCTACCTATATTATATTTTTGACGCATTGTGATTAGGTGTATCTTTTCCTGCATTAAAACTAAAGGTAAACCTACCTACATTATTAACTCAAAATAGAGTAGGTAATTATCCTGTCTGAAGTCTTTCGTAGAATGTCAACATCAAAAATAAAACTGTTAATTAATCTTTATCTTAAAGGGGAAAATACAAGGCATAGCATACGTTCACTGCCGACAGTTATATCCGAACCAAGTCGTTCGAAGATTTAGGGAACTGCCAACAAGTACAGTCAGCTTCAAAAATATCCCACTTTAGAACTACGAGTATGTCCCATTAACTTTGTTAAAATTCTCTAGATGAAGATGCTGTCAAATTAGCTAGTTTGAAAAACACTACATTGCTGATAAACATTTTGATGATGGCTGTACATATATTTAAGCGTGTGTGGCAGGGCAGCATATAACGCTACACTACAATGTTCTAAAACCTGTCAATTACTTATAAAAACATTATTTTTTAGAATCTGTTCGTTGGATAGTAATCCAAACCACACCTTGTAACTCGTAGATACAGCACCGGTCCTGGCAAGCTTGGCAACTGCCGGCCTCCATAACCCAGCGCCCTAGGCGGCCGGCCTCCATAACCCAGCGCCCTAGGCGGCCGGCCTTCATAACCCAGCGCCCTAGGCGGCTGCCTAGCCTGCCAATCTGGACAAGTCGGTCGTCCTACGTAGATTAGCAGCAATTAATCTTCCTACTCATTTTAAAAATTGTGATGAAGTATTTGATTCGCTCTGAAATTTTATTTTCCTAAGATTTACCTACTTTAATCAAATTATCAGATTCGTTTCACCTTCATTACAAACTTAATCAAATTAAGATACCTACTTAAGTATGGTACTTTGCTAGGTATAGTGAGTGAATGAAATGCCGACTTTTACGGAAGTTCTTCAAAACAGCTTTTTCTATGAAACATGGTGTGTCAATTGGATAAACTAATAATAGTGCCTAGTTTAGACTACTTAACACTTCGCGAGTGAGCACGAAGACACTCAAGGTACATTGATAATGTTGTTTGTTATACTATTATATCATAGATGGGTAAACTATGTAGACCTTGTAAACTTCTATGAAATAAAGATTACGACTTGGCGAGTACTTGTTTTTTCCTTATCCCAACGCTGGGCAATCACCTTTAGCGACCAACCCAACTTCTTGACGTACAGCGTGATTGCTCCGTACTTATACCTAATCTATGCCGCTGACTGTCTACCGTTTACAACAAACAACCAAATAACTTTCAAATACTTATCTAGTTTAGGTATTTATGCATAGGTGAATCTATGTTATGGTTAGGTACATACCTAATGAAACGCATGACTTTTTTGCCATAAAATGACAATGCATAATGTATAAAGTCACTATCATCACGCATACATACATACCTATTACCTACGCATATGGAAAATACCACACACCACCAGCACAGACTTCTAGGGCTGCGGTACAAATTAAACTTAAAGTCGATTAAGCGCACTTAACTTAATCGAAATATAGTCATGTGTATTTCAGGCATCTCTGTGCTTCGGAAGGCACGTTAAGCAGTTGGTCCCGGCTGATGTCAGTCGTTAAGCCTAGTCGGAGGCCTTCGGGCGGCTCGATAGCATTTGATACACTAACCTTACACCCCTCCAACAATACGCACTGAGCCCGCGTGTTGGAGTATGGCTCAATCTACCTCATAGTTGAGGTGAGGCCTGTGCCCAGCAGTGTTACGTATACATATTGTATAGGCCGTTTATGTTGTTATGTTATGTTAAGTAAGCGCACTTAAAAAAGTAGCGAATTAATAAAAGCGCGCCAACGCCAGCTGTCACTGTCAGCATGATGAAGACACAGCCAGACACAGAGTGACATCATGGACGGACACAGTCATGGATGACCTCACTGAGGGTGAAGCCACACACGATGCGCTGGTGCGTGGCGCGCCCCAATCATTATCATTAGAATTTATGCTCACTTGAAAGGTATTTTATTTTTGTCACACCGCCTTTTTAATGTGTTTTTCTGCTTAACCTAGTGACTGGTAGGTAGGTAGAGAATGCCATTTTGGCATCAAGTCGCCTTTTGTACCGTTTTGTTGTACAATAGAGAACAAATAAGTCAACCATTTTGTCTTCATTAGCCACATCAAGCCGTGTAGAATAGCATGGACATCTTGTATTTCTTTTAATACCTATACTAAAGTGGCACCACCTCAGGTGGCTTCTTCTTTTTCTAAGGTGTTTTTTTAAAAGTTTCCACCATCCCCTTGGGATTGCCCCGCATGCTCGGTGCCTCCCGCAAAGTTTCCTTTTCATACCTATTTGAGATCCTCTTATGCATAAGCATCGCGCGTGGACCCAATGTTAAAAACACCCCATTGGTGCTGTGATGAAGCTCCGAGGCGAAATCGTCGTGACCACTGAATAGTCCACTCCTCGTAGGTTGCGGCAGATAGAACAAGGGGCAATGAAACACCGACACGCCTATCCTCTCAATATAGTTTCACGTAAGACAAAATAATTCAATTTAGTAAAATCCCCATAAATTCTGAAGTTATTCACTTTTAATGAAAACAATTAAGTGTGACAGCTGGCTTAACCCGTAGATTTTACAATAAGTTTCACTAAAAGTTCGGCATAAATCTTAATCATAAATTAATACCTAAATAAAGTAATATTAATTGTAGGTACTTTTACCAAAAGTGTACCCTAAAAAGAACCTTTTTTTACCTAATGCTTGGAATAATGCTCTATTGCTTGGAGTGGTGTATAGAAAATAAACGTTTACCACTACTGGCAACACTAGCTGTAAAAGGCTGGGTAAGTAAATAAAGTACTACTTTAGCCGTACTTAAAAGCTTAAAAGAGGGCCCTTTGTACCGTTATGATTAGCAACAGTTAATTATGAAAATATGTAACTACAAGTTTCATATTTAGTAGTACTATTCAGTCGATAATCGATTGCGAATTGATTTTCAATCGATGGTGGATGGTTCTATTAAATGGACAGCATGAGAATTGCACCTAACATGCATTTAAACGATCAAGGCCGAGAAGAATCGATAAGCAGGTATTACATAGTTATGATTTTGAAATGCTCAAACAGTTCTGTGGTTACCGTACGCAACTACGCTAGACAGTTTAATTAATAGAAGTGTACCCATTCACGGTTTCGCTCCTAGGGCTCCACGTACGGTTAATCGTATGTCAGGTAACCCATTTCCGGTCAGTCCTTCTCGCGCTGCAAAGAAATGCATCTGGCAAGAGGAAGATAAAAACGGAAATGGGTACTTTTTATGTATATGTGTGTAGCCAAAGCTACCGTTGAAGTTGCCTTCTTATTCTTGTTGTTTTTTCTTCATTCTTCTTTTTAACAGTAACAAGATAACAAATATATCTTTTGCGATCCTTATGAGATGTCCACCGGAACGGCGCCGTGCCGTAGCCGCCTGCCGGCTCCGCTGACATGGGGTCAGAGCCTTAGACGTACGCATCGCGGATCGCGCTGAGTCTAAATAATTATGTTATCAGTGTCAACTTTTATTGTAACTTTCTATGATTGTCACTTAATAGCTCACGAAAAATTACGAAGTAGAGCATCGGTTCTGAACTTTACGATGAATCAGTTAATGACGAAATCTAAATAGTGATACCTATAAAATGAAATTTGTTATTATTAATTCTGTGCGTCCTGTGAAAAGTGGTACATGTCAAAAAAGACAACTTTACAGTAATGAAGGTTTTGTGTTTAAAAATTCATAAACCGAGTTCGGATAATTATTTTTTAATAGTAATGATTCTATTTTATAGGGGTCGTATTAGTTCAAAACTTGTTAAGTTCCTGCTTAAAAGCGATACCTACACAAAGAGATATTTAAAAAAAGTGTTTGCTGTATCAAAACGCACCAAATGAATGATAGTGTATAATGATTCTAAATGAGTTGTATCACTTTAAACATTGTGTAAAGCTTTGGTGAAAGCTAATATTGTTGCTTTGTCAGGTAGTTTTTTTACAAAACCGAATCAACTATTGCCCTGAGAGAAAACAAATAAGTCAAATTATTCAATCTGCAAAAGCACTAAAAGCACAAAACTGTCGAAAGTTGTGTTTTTTGGTATACATATTATTTTACACGAAAATAGCGGTCGTGTTATTCGGTGTTTTTTGATATATGTTGACTTGTATCTCTACTCAAATTAGTGTTGTATGATACAAGAAAATGTTTAAAGACAAAGGGAATGAAAAAAAGTACTAGAATGAAAAATGTTCATTATTCAAGAGTATCACAAGTAACAAGTTACACATACCTGGGAGATCAATTATTCCAATTTAAACTAAAACCTATTTTATTAAAGTTTTTATGATGAACACTTAAAAAGGCATTAACAATATCTATGATATAAATCAACAAATATAACTTTAACTCGGCATGTCAGCCGAACGACACCCACTGCTGGACACAGGCCTCCCCCAAAGATCTCCACAAGGATCGGTCCTGCGCTGTCCGCATCCAGCGGCCTCCCGCGACCTTGACCAGATCATCAGTCCACCCCGTGAAGGGCCTGCCCACATCGTCCGGTACGTGGTCGCCATTCCTGAACTTTTCCGCTCCAACGGCCACCGGTTCTCTTCGCTATGTGTCTCGTCCACTGCCACTTCAACGATGCAATCCTTCGAGCGATGTTGGTTGCCTTATTTCTCCTGCGGATTTCATCGTTTCTTATTCGATAAAGCAGGGAAATACCAAGTATAGCTCTCTCCATTGCTCGCTGGGTGACCTTGAGCCTTCTTGTGAGACCCATAGTAAACGACCACGTCTCACTCCCATATGGAATTACTGGCAACACACACTGGTCAAAGACTTCGTCTTGAGACATTGAGCTTTTTCGGACGCGAATATATACCGGAGCTTCCCGAAAGCCGATTCCGATCTGGATTTGACGAGATATCTCTTTCTCGAAGTTGGACTGTCCCAGGTAAACATAGTAGTAAACAACTTCGAGTGTAATGTGCCCAACGTTAACTGAAGCGGGTGCAACATGGGCATTAAATATGATTTTCGTCTTGTACATGTTCATCCTAAGTTTGTTGTTTGAGAAGCATTGACTTCGATCACTTCGAACACTCTTCGATCTTCTGTATATCTTGCCGCAGCGTATGAATGTGGTCTAAGGTAATAGTACCATTACCTTACCTCCCGAACAAGCCGTGTTCCAAAAAGACTATAGTATTTTTGGACTATATAGTTTTTTAGGTTGGAAGTCGTTAAATACGACGATTCGTAGCAAGTTATGTTTAGAAAGGCTCTGCTCTAATATACTCCCTTGTTGTTCGATGTACTACTCCTATCATTACTTTTTATATCAATCATCATCTTCTTCATTATTTTGATTATAATCTATATTTAATATGTCTAACATGCGTTTAGCACGGCAAGAAGGACGCTGCAACAATGATATTTAACATTATAGACCGTCCAATAACATAAGATAGAAAGATATTAAAAGCAAGTTTACATTACTCAAAAACACAATAGATTTTGTGTAATTTGATGCAACTGGAATAGTCATTTTGTGTTAATTGATATTAGTGTATTTTAATAAAAATGCTCAAAAGAAAACATTTTTTGTGTAAGATGATACATCTAATACATAGGTTCTGCGCCATGTTGAATTTGCTTTGACGGCGCGCGCGGACACCACGTCTCGTAGCTTATGCGGCACTGGCCCTGCGGCCTCCCACGCGGACGGCGCAGTTGCGTCCCCGGCGCCCCGCGCAACCCCCGCGTTCAGAAGATGTATCAGTTTGCACATATTTTGATCTAAAAAAAGTTAATATTTCTCGGTTGTGTTTGATATAACTTTGTATGTATCATCTTACACATAAATTGTATTTTTATATTTTTGTGACGTATGATACAACTTTAGTTGTACCGATGAAGGGTGCAAATTTTACTTCGTGACAATTGATACAACTAAATATGTATCAAGTGACACCTTATTATACGGTTATAATTAAATGTAAATAATAATACTTCTTGAGATACACCTTTATACACATTTTTTTATTTCATAACTTCAATACTTTGAACGATACATGTCAATATGTATTTATTTACACAAAAATATTTATCAAAACGCTTCATTTTGTCATAGATGTATCATACCATTTCGGAAACTAATTGACGTATAAAAATGTTGATAACACAGAAAAAAAGAGTATTTTTTTCTGATGAAGGTGCAACAATAAATAAATAAATAAATAAATATCCCTGGACACTATTCCACACAGCGCCATCTAGCCCCAAGTGAGCCAATTAATAGTTCGTTATTATGGGATCTAGACAACGGATAAACATACTTAAATACTTTTTTTTTTGTAAATACATACTTAATATACATAGGAAACACCCAGACCAATACAAACAGACATGTTCATGCACACAAATGTTTGTATTGTGCGGGGATCGAACCCGCGACCTTTGGTGCAGTGGTCGACTTCTCAACAATTACACCAAGACGGTCGTAATAATGTCAAATTCGATATAAGTCGACTAATACCACTTTTCACAGGAGGCACAGAATTTAGTTCAAAATGTGTTCTCTCGAAATATGTATTATTGCAAAAATTAACCTTCTCTCGAACTATTATTATTCTGGTCAATTAGTCACTCACCTCCTGCCTGCATTAGGTAGATTTGCTGTTTCCTTCTGTAAAAACTTCCACACATCGCGATGATTATTATTATTATTGCGTCAATAGGCTAATCTACAATCAAATTTAGCAAAAGTATAGCTTTTTATTTCACATAAATCAATTCAAAAAAAGTTACTGATGGACATCAGTAACTTTTGGATGAATTTCGGGTTCGAATCGATTCAGAAATCGATAGTAATGACGTTTCCATTTTTATATTTTAGTAACGCGGCAACACTCATTGTGCCGCTCGCTCTCGCTCAACAATCGCTCGGCTGTGTCTTGAATATTTTTCTCCTTGTTTATTTAATTTTCACGAAAAATAACGGAAAATGCTGGTGAACTGTAAATGTTTGTGTCGGACAATCTTGTAATTTGCAATTAATGTGTTAATGTGTCTTCATGTTCTTCAAGTATTGTTAGTCTGTTTATCATGTGTGGCAAATTTATCAAGACAAGAATGAAACATACTTTTGTTTTGTAAAAAACTAGAACAGCGGTAAGTGCAGTTGAAATTTTTGGAAAAAGTGATTTTAGTGAGTGTAACGTGGATTGTGAGAAACGTTCAATGTATTACATTGACCTGTATTGGAGATTTAGGTTGGGTATGATCCGGTGCCTTTCTAAAACTGTCAGTTTACGTTTTAAAAATCTCGTTTTACAAATTAGTGCGATATGCTTTACGATTTATTTGCATAAAAATCTCATGAGTTTAGTTCTTGTTTGGTTGTAATTCACGATCAATGTGGCTGCTTTATTTCTTATCTTATCAGCAAGTACTGGCAGAGTTATCAATAGTTTTACATTGAAATTCTTTAGTCTGACCAAAACCAACCTGGCTATTATAATTATGAGCCTTTTCTATTTTTCTAGTCCTAAGTACTTAAACCTAAAACTTTGAATCCTGTATTACCAATTCATGGGTTAAGAAATTGAACTATTCACCTAAAAATATCTTAATCTTGGAGATAATGTCCAAGTGTTAGGATTTATTGATAGTGAGAAACTTTATTCTTCAGATCATATACTTAAGCACTAAATTATACTCAAAAATTAAGTTATGCCACTGGCTGTAACTACTGCTGCTGCTTTGTCTATGTGTTCCTCACGGCTGCTTCCCATCAGGTAGAGTGAGGTCATCTTGATGACCACTATGAAAGAAAAATGGAAATAAAGTGAAAGCTGATTAATTTAAGAATATGTGTCTTAGTGTACCTATTATTTCATATTAATTCTTTATTGCTCAGCAATCATTTGCACAAATGGCTAGTTTCTGTGCTAAGTAACAAATACTTATACCAGTCTCCAAATTATGAGTGCCTTATTCATAAACTGTTGGATTCCCCTATTGTGCATTTTTCATTCTAATAATCTTATTAAATATTAGCATCGGTTAGGTTATAACCATGAACTAGGTACCTACTATATTTGTAGATACTCTGTATTTTAAAATCACTGATAATAATAGTTTTTTTGATATTGCTACTTAAATCCCCTTATTAGTATGGGAAGATGTAAACAATAAGCCTGATGAATTAGGTTAATCAGCCTATTTGATAATATTAACTTTCAACCCATTTATTCGTTACGGATAGGGATGTCGCGTGAGCGATAGGCCACTGCGACCATTACTGATCTATCGTGGCCATCATCTCTTTAGAGATCACTCTCCTGGCCAGCAGCCTGCATCAACCCAACCCAAAGTCAAGGCTGTTATGGGGGTTGGCCCATGAAGTATTTTTATCCATTCCCATTTCTTGTTTTTCTTCAACACCTGACCTGACACTGCCTTGGCTGGTGGAATGAAACAGAATCATTTGCCCAGTAGCATAAAATCAGCAGACACAAAATACAAAAAAGACCCTTGTACCTGTTCATCTAATTTTGTAGTAAATTCCAGAAGCAAAACTTCAAAATGAACAAATATCTAAGTAAGAATCCAAAAGAGAAACAGAATTATTTGTACTACATTAGTATAAAATTTGTTTAACAATTACAAACTGCTCTATTGCTATATTTTTACAATTTTTTTTCTTCTAGGAGAATCAAAATGGAGCATGCAGATTTGGTTTCTGAGATGGCTCAGGTTGAGCACCTGACCACTCAGGAGCGGCTACATTTAGCAAGGAGGTGAGTTTTTTGTTATTTTTTCTTAAGGATTTATTATCCCAAAATAGGAGATCTATTGAAGGGACGGGCTGGCAATTATTTAATGTGTTTTTAAGTAAATAAGCATACAGATGACTTGAGGAAAGTGGCTGCTTCTCCACGGAAAGTAGTGTTTTTTATATATTTTGAAGTGTCATGTAAGGGAGTTTTATGTTTTAAAAATAAGCAATTTTATCTGATCAGATCATTCACATTTCGAACTGATAAGCTAAAGTCGCCAAGGCATTGTTGCTGTGCTAATAAATCATCTTGAAGAATAAATTTAAACATAAATATATATTTATAACTTAGGCATATTCAATTGTGAATTGCTCGGCAACTTTATTTTAGAATGATAAAATCAACCAATGTCTAAAGTCTGATCTTAAACTGTAAGTATCTTAGATTAATCTTATAGAGGTAAACCAAATTCTCATAGCTACATCCTACTTATCCTATTATCTTTTGTTCCAATCTTATTTCATATGTAAAAAAGCGTGTTTGTGACGATTTGTCAATAGTACCTGTTGTTGGCAATCCCCAATATTATGACGTTTTGTTACGTACTGATTAGCAAAAAGACCCGTTGATAATGTTGTTATTTAAGTACATGCTCAAGTTAGGTAGAAACAGAATTTAGGTGTCACTTAATTTCTAACCACCTTGATCCCACTAAAGGTCTTCTTCAAACTCTTCCATTTGTCTATCTTTAGTCAGGGCCTGCCAATCTCTAAAGTAACTAACTATTTGTTTAATTTAAGTAAAATCCTTTTATATCCTTCCTGCTCTTTGAACTGGAAAACAGATATACACATATCTATCACTACTAAGCATAGGCACCACTATTTGACCCGTTGACCTAAATAAAGCAGGTTAATAAACTCCTTTAAAATCAGGTTAAATATGAGAAACCCCAGGTGGGAAGCCCCTGGGACAGAACTTCGTATATTTCAACTTGATATTCTTTAAGAACCAGTCAGTTTGGTATTTTGCCCAATTATACAACTGGTTACTTACTTTCGAGTAACTCGAAAGGAACAGAATCTATAAATCCTTGCAAAGTCAACCACAGTTCAAGAGCATTGGTTCAAGAGTTTACATCAAAAGGGCTTTTTGTGCTGGTTATAATAAGGTTCAAAATCTCTCTTCTTTGCGTCTCTACTGCTTCTACAAGGTAGAGTTATGGTTCAAATAACTGTTTGATGACCATGGCTACTATCTGCCATCGCGCCTCTAACCACGGTTAGGAAATTCTTCCTTATGCTCTTAAACCACCGTGATCTCGTACATTTCTGAACTAGGTTATTTACTTCTCGGGGACGGAAATTTCGAGCCGATGTTTGGTCAATAAGTTCTAAAAGGTTTGAACATGTTAATAAACGTTAAATATTATTAATCCAGCACATAACATAAATAGCCCAGTACCACTATCTTTATCATCCTATTGAACTACTGAAGAGCAGCTGTCAGTGTGAAGTACCTACTACCGCATTACCTTTGATAAGATTCTGAATATCCTAGCTGTTGCTAGGAAACTCGGTATCTTGAAAATAAATAAATTGATCGAGTTTAAGGTATACCATGCAACTATGTACTGATCGAAATTAAGTTTTGGTACGACTTGGTAGTCGTCAAAACTACCTATTTGGGATGTTTGTGTATTGTCTTTGCACTTTGAAGTGGATTGACACTTGTGTGAATCGATGATCGTGTTCGAAGTCATCATCGGTAAAACGCACTTCAGCTGAATAACGCAATGATCAACACAAAGGGCCTGAAGACATCCCACTGCTGGGAACAGGCCTCACCTCACCAAAACGTGGGCTCAGTGCGGATTGTTAGGTGTGTAATGATCATTGTTTTAATATTTAGCTAAACACAACATTTTTAGTACTAAGCGCTATACGACACACGGCGAGCCGTGCCTATACCTAGATATCGAGTCCGGAGGTCTACTCCGGTAACACCTTTTACCTACCTAGTTTCGTAAAATTTACGAATTTACAAACTCAAGTCAAAGTCAATAGGTACGCTTGCTGCTTACACATCTTATGCATTTTTACAGTACAATAATGATGCTATGAATACTGAAAATTCAAGTTCAATTTTAAACTATTAGTATGTTTTTAACGTATAAAGATTGACGATACGTCGATACGTTACGGACAAGAGTTTACCTCCGTCGTGAGATGTCAAATCTTTTTGTCCTGCTAATTACAGCTTATATCTACAAACATGGAGAATTCGTTGTATCATGCGCGACATGGTGGTGATAAGAACGAGAAAATGTGTAATTTGTCATTTAGGAGTTTCTAGTCCGTTGTCGGATAGGGGCTCATCAGATAAAAACTTATCTTGTAAACGCTGTGATCAGGGCTAACCAATAAATCTGACAATTCGAATGACGAGCGACTTCTTTACTTTATGCAGAGAGTTTTAATGAGGTACCTACATGTAGTTTGAGAAGTTTTCGAGGGGCTTACTTCTTTACAAGCCTTCCCCAAAATGTTGTTGAAGTCCGCTAGTAAGTTATGAAAACTTAAGTTTTTAATATATTTATCGGCTGTCTATTTCCGCAAACCGTCAGTCAGTAAACTGTACATAAAAGCCATTTTGGAATTTCAAGCATCAACAGTTATCAAGTCAAAAGCAGTTTATGAAATTGCTTTGTTTTGTTCAAACTCAGAAGTTTGTTATACAACAGCGCTCTTGTGTTCCTTAGTAATCGGCTAATCTCGTAAATGTATTGCAGTAAAACTGAAAACGCTTTTGAGTATCTCAAAATAGCCTTTTTTTGTATATTTACACTGAAGTCTGATCTTTCATCTCGTCCGGAAATAGTTTTATTGATTATATATTTATATTTTCTTATTTTGATCTAAGACCTGTCGTCATAAAAATAATTTCGGAAACCAGAGACTGGCTGGCAGGGCAATGAGTAGAGGTCCTGGTTTTAGCACCGGAGGTCGCAAGTTCGATTCACATTCGAAAAAATATTAATTTGACGAATATTGGTTTTTGTTCTGTGTGTATTTTTAGCTATATTCAAATACATGTTACAATGCAATGTCTCAGTTTCATTAAAGTTAAAACATTCATTCAAAAGTTCAAACAAAATATGACAGTAACAAATTATTACTACCGTTGTAAAGATGTCTAAGAACTTACAAGTAGTATTTCAGTGATGGATGATACACTTAACTAGGTACTTAAAGGTATTTCTTCGCAGGAGAATTTGCCTCCTTTTTAGCTTGGGGAAAATAGTTATTCCATTAAAAGTAAAAGTATGATATGGATTTACCTCCACACAAATCTTGTTTGGATGCTCATCCATCGGTGAATGTAGTCCGAAATATAAATATTCGAAAAAAAAACAAGATTCGCACTATGCTAACAAAGCGTACATTATCTCACTTGAGTATACGTCAGTAAGCTTGTAATTTATTCTCTTCATACAATGATTATGGCTATGTTTGTAGCTATTACGGGTTTTTCGCCTATACTATTGTTTCAGTACTCATTTACATTTACGTCAAGCGGCGTTTTTTCACAGTAACTTTCGCCCAATAAACGCCGCTGGCCACAATGGCCGTGGGAGTGGGCAATTTACTCATAATAAGTGTTACAGTTCATTGCATAATTCACTACGCACAATTATTTAAACAACTCGGTGTTAATCCAGTGTTCTGGATTTTAGGATTCCATAGTCAACATTGCTTTAGTTTAGCCATGCCAGTGGCTTTTATTTAGTAACAGTAAAATGACAGGTGTCAAACACAGAAAATCTGTAGTTTTCTCATAAAGTTGTTAGGTAGGTATTCTACGCACCTATACGAAATATCCGAGTATAGAAATATGGGTATCATCATTATCAAATCCAACGGCTAATCCTTTCCTAATTCTGGCCATTCTCCTCTGCTGGTGGTCTCCGCTATGGCGCTATCCAGTTAAACGGTGTCATCCCATTGTGCCTTTGGTCTACTTTATCTTTGACCACCAGTTCTTGGTCGCCATTCGGTATATTTTCGGCTCTAGCGCTCGTCCTGACATCTCATCAAGCCTATTGCCGCACGGCGTGCTGTACGATTTCAAATATCATCCACGTTAGATCTTCTGTTAATCTCTTCTGTGCGGAGTCCGTCTGACATTGGTAAACAACACTAAAAGGCCATCAATTGAATGTAATTGGCGTCTGAAATCTTTAGTTAAACTCACCTCCTTATTCATAAAATCTCAAACAGGCATCGCTTTAACTACTGTAATGTTTTGTCTCCTACATTCTCATTGCCGTCAACATTCGCGAATAAGTCACAAGATACGGCAATCGCTAAACCAATGCTCAAAATCTTATTCTAACTAGAGCGTTATTTAGCTAAAACTCTGTCCCGTTATAAACATCTGAGTTACGTTGTATCAAATCTCTACATATAAACATGCATATATTAATAAGCTTGAGAAACATGCGAAAAACCCACCCTGATTCTCTTTTTCTGAGTTAGTCTGAAAAGTTAACATCCAAAACAAACAGTCTCTGTGTGATGAACTTTAGCTCTTATAATTTTGATAAGCTGTTGTAGATGTCATCATTCTATTGTGATATACCTTATATCAAGATATAGTGGACAGCGAGGAAACTAAAGGCTGTGTGAATGAGTGCAGTGGCCTGGAAAGCTAGTCGAGTAACCCTATATTGTCGGCAATGTCAAACGAAGGCTATCGTTAAATTAACAGTTTAGAGTTACATTAACAACGAATAATGACTTGCTGTTAAATATTCTAGTTCTAATTAATAAGCGAATCATGCGATAATGCCCCAATTATGCAATAACTGAATTATTTTGAAAAAAGTAATTGAACATTATTATTTAACCGATACTGTAGCCTTGTAGCCTCTTTAAGTCTCAAATTCTACGTAAGTAGGTACACCTTTTCAAGAATGAAGGGTATTCTACTGATATATGAATTATTGTGTATTTGGTGGTCAAGTCCATTTTGGCAATCTTCGCTTCAGTCTAGTGTGCCGCTTCAGAGAACAAATTATTAAAAACCAAAAGTAAAAAATAATTATTTTAAAATTAGTTTGACTCAATTGCAAGAGTGACATATTTTGGAAAAGAGGCTTATTGGTTACAATCTGTAAAGAGTCACTTAATATGGAAATAAAAACAAATGGAAGACAATGCGTACGCGCCGGTCGGTGGCTCGCGGCTTACTGCTGCGTGACAGATTAAAAACAAAGTTCACCGATGATTATTAAAAGAATATAAATCTGTTACAAATACAACGCAAGATTGTTCACGCATTAAGATATAATCCTTCCTTTACGTAGCTGATAATTTATTGATAACAGCGATATTAGTTCTTATAACCCGATAGTCTTGAAAAGATAAGTCGCACATGGCCATACAGCCTTACATATACGAAGCACCATCGTGAGGGTATCATAACATAAATGACTTGTGGTTAGAATGATTTCTTAACCGTTGGCGTACTTTGAAAATAGCTGGTCATTTTTTACGGTTAAAATTTCAATAAGCCTTGGTCACCACATCATAGAGGAATACAACTTTGTCCATAAAACATTGAGATGCCAAATGTAGGAAAAATGTATTTGTATTCATTGGACTTGAAATCACTTTAAGGTATTCCTTTGCTGTTTTTAAGAACGTCTAACGAAGAAGCTACACCTAATTTTCGGTATTATTTTAAACACATGTGTAATCGTCACATGACTTATGCAAATAATACACTTGTATCCAATAATATTACAATAAAAAAGACGTAGATAGGTTATATCAGTCAGTACTGATATAACCTATCTACGTCTTTTTTAGTTCAGTAACTACTGTCGCGAAGTCAAAGATTGTCCCCTGGCGTACGTACTTATAATTTGACCGAGTGTACAAGATAGTATGATTATTTACTAGAGCGTATACGAGACGCTTTGCTCAGGTGGTCGAAGTCCTGATTTCGGGTGCCACTTTTTTAGCCCAAGTAACCTATCTACGTCTTTTTATTATAATATCATTGCTTGTATCAGTTTAGTCTTAAACGAGTAGGTTATTATTACGAATGTAAGTAATTTGTTATGCACTGCGCTGTCAACTGAGTCATTGGGGGCATGCTCGCAATTACGGCCCATGCAGAGTTATACGAGCATTTTACTACCAGAGGCAAGGCTTGCACTTGATAATATGTAGCCTTTAGAGCAAAACATAATAATACGTAAACGGATGATATACGTTCCACTGCTGGGCACAGCCCTCACGTCAACTATCAGGAGGAATGAGCCATACTCCAACACGCGGGCTCAGTGCGGATTGTTGTTGTTGTTGTAATGCTAGTGTGCAACCTTAATGTCAGATGTTATCAAGCCGCCCTAAGGCCTCTGACTAGCTTAACGACTGACATCCAGTGACGTCCACCGGGACCAACTTAACGTGCCTTCCGAAGCACGGAGATGCCCGAAATCACTAAATTCCAGTCGGGGTGGTCACCCATCCCAGTATGTTGCTTGACAACAGCAATCGTCGCCGATCACTGTCACAACTGCGCCACGGGCACTGCAAACAAAAAAATACTTAGCTCAACTTACTAAAAATGTCTCTGCAAAAGAGGCATACCTATGCTGGCTAAACCCGGAGCAGGTCCCTGTCTGTTGGCCCCACATTCTGGACTCTGTTTTGGTTGTGTTGGGTTATAAAATGAAACGCAAAAATTTAGCGTGTATAAGTAAATTTATTTGAATGACAACGCACATGCATGTGAGAGAAGACAAGCTGATTTACATGAATCTGCCATTCGAAAACCATAGAACACGCTGAATCGTTTGGGTTTACGATCTCCAACAGTTGGTTTTTCAGTTTGTTCCGTTTACTTTTTAATGTTTGCCTCGCTTTGTTGTGATTTGTATTGCTTTATTTATTTTTAGTAGCCTCATCCTTGGATTTAATTATGTGTTTTTCTAAGAGCCTCTTTGCCACAAAATTATCTTTTGGTCACAGTTACAAGATACAAACCATTTAGCACATATAAACAAAAAAAACACCACAAATAAGTTATAAATTTGTACCTCTAGTTCAACCGCTCACAGCATGCAAGTAAAGTTAACGAATTCACAAACACAAATCTACGTTGAGCATCCCTTAGAAGTATAGCTGTCCCTTTCATTTGACATTGACATTTACAGCATGAGCGTAAGCGCGTGCTAAGCGTTGACTGCGTTGACGTTTGTGAATTCAGGGGATAGTGTTATACTTATGCATAATACTAGTCGATGAAGCGGTCCATATGTCTCAAGCAAGACATGTTGTTTAAATGACCTTCAGTTAGTTGTTCTGAGTCTGGCCAAAGTAAATCTGAATACAAATATACACTCAAGCGAACATAATCTAGGTTGGTAGGTTACTGTTATTTCACGCCTTGTCAGGAATTGACCAGTGAAAATGGTCCGTTAAATCGATGTAAGACACTTTCTTATTACTAAACGAATGCTGATTACCTAACTTAAACTCTCGTTGAGTTAAATGCTTTATAATTTACAACTTTTACGTAACGCAGTATTTACTAACTAATTAAACTAACAAGAGTATAACAACAAACATTACTGATTTATCGGAAACTTTGAAGACAGTACAGTGACAAATAGGTAAAAAATTCAAATTATTTCTTAAGAATTTAATTTGCCACCTGATTATATTTGTTTTATCTAGATGATAATCATGATATTACCAATTTATAATTATCACCACTTTGTGCCCGGACTTAGTATAGAAAAAGTGAAAATGGACGCGGCAGCGTTGCTGTCAAGTGACAGCAAGCACAGGTAAACAAAGCACATTTGTTATGTCATTTCTAAAGCCCAATGTTTATCTTAAGCCTTCTGACACACGCATAAGTCGGCTGCGATACGCCTCGTGTGGTTATTCACTATCTTTCGCGGCATTCTGGCAGCAATTTTGGTTCTGAACATCACATACTGCATCCTCATTGGCTGAACAGTTGTCAAATTATGCGAGCTAGTAAATCAGGCTCTGCCTGTCAGAGGTGACCCTACAGTGTCCTGAATGAATATAATTTATACTATGGCCAATAAATGTAATTGTATTTGTATTTTTCCAATTGTTTTCATTATCTATCGAGATGACAGTCAGAGATAAAGCTTGATACATCGAAAGTCTTGCCTCCCCGATAGTCTAAAGATTATGTTGATAATTTTAAGTACAGTACAATGGAGATCTTGACTTTTATCTACTGGCAAATGTTTGAATACGTCCTTTTCCTATGATAAAGAATATTTTTAATCGGTTCTGTTCGAATATCATGATTGTGTTATTGGTAAAACGAATTAGCTTAAATTGTATTTAGTATGTACGCTTTCTGTTAAAAATAATTCCATGTTGTGATTTACGCTTTATATCGCCTTTTCTAAATTTGAACAAAAAAAGCGTAAATTTGACGCGGCAATAATAAATAATCATCTGAAAACCTGTTTCTTTAAGTGTAGTATTAGACTATAAGTATGACTTCACGTGTGACCGATACATGCTAGGGTTTATTTTTATTTATGATCGCATCAGCTATTCTACACGTAATTTTAATGAACCGTTTTCTATAGCCGATGGAATCTAATCTACAACGTTATAAATAAAGATTAGCTGTATGTTTGATAGACGGCATAAATTACCATAAGTGCAGACGGCAAGTACAATAATGTTTACACACGTGTTTTGTTTTTGTATTCGCACACTATAGACAATAGCAGCACAAACTAGCTATCTTCGAATCAGTTGCATCGTTCATACATAATTACATAGCAACTTTAGAAAATCCTTTGTGGCAAATCCTGATTGACCATTTGTACGCACTGCCGAAATAAAGAAGACATAAAGTTAATACATTTCATTTCGTAAGCATTTGCTAATAGGAGATTTTAGGATTTTTTTAACTTAAAGATTTGGATTAGAATGTTAAGAGTAACTTGGTATTGAACTCTCACTGTCACAGACACAACTTAAATCTACTACGACCTGCCACCTACTCGTGCAAGTTATATGGCGCGTCTACTGTAGCTCTGAGCTTAGTTTCTTCTGAACAGTTTTTCTTTCTTTCTTTCTTCTGGTTTCCAATCCACAAGGGTATACCTGAATAAAAAGGCGTGACAACATGCTGTCTCATTTTATAATGCTTAAAGAATCGACAGCGGCCGACATTTATTCCACTAGGCAAAAAATTGGTTGATGACATCTCTGAAAATCTCTTCTATTAGCTTGTGTGTGAATTGAGTCTAACTGCGTAGTTACGCAGTTACGCAGTTGGTCTATTCGCAGTTGCGAATAGACCAAAACATAGAGCTGGAGCCAATGATATTATTATTAAAAATACTTAGGTTACTTGTGCTAGAAAGTGGCCCCCTAAATCTCTTGACCACCTGGGTAAAGCATTGACAGTTTGAGACAACACTGCGCAACATGTATCTGTCTCGTTTACGCTCTATTAAATAATCATGCTATGTTGTACACACGGTCAAATCATGGGTACGTATGCCAGGGGACAGTTTTTGACTTTGGGTCAGTACTGACACAACGTATCTATACCTCTTTTAAATATCATTGGCTGGAGCTGTGAAGAATGACATTAAAACAGAGAGCATTTGACCAGATTAGCGTAATAGTTGTGTGGCCTTTAAAACTAAGAAAGGACGTAGAACTGACTCATTAGATCACCTTATGGTCGCACATATTATCCCACAAGTAGTTATACTCGTACCTAAGTATCTTCCAAATATGGCTAATCCTTTGCAGGCGCGTCAGAATAGCGGTTAAGTAGCTAGTGATAACAGTTATCATATTACACAAATATTGGTATTTTGGGAGTAGGTAAATATTATTTAGACAATGAAGTAGTTTTTAGAAATATCTGTTTGAGGTAAAAAGAGAAATAAAAAATAATGTACCTCTTTAAATTAGTAACCCCCGAATTCACAAACTTCAATCAATGTTCAGCGCGTCGTCAGACTCATGCTATTCTGTGAATTGTTTAAGGAACTGAAAGTGACAGCTATACTTATCTTGTAAGGGATGCTCAACTTTGGTTTTCGTTTGTTTATTCAGGAGTAACGCAGATAAATCTTTAAACAAAACCTATTTTTATATATTTTTTAAGAAAAAGTTTTTTAGTAATAAGTATGTACCGTACCTAATAATCGTTACAAGCCATGTTCAATGTGTTATGTAGTATCATCTAAACCGTTTATTTGCAGTTACTCATTTTGCATTGTTTTGTTATTTTTCGATAAATTGGAAGACGTAAAGTGTGTTAAAAGCTGGTAATTAGGCCCCTTCAGTCGTCAATAAAACCGTTTTATTTTGTTAGTGGCAGTTGTTTCTTCGCCGAGACCGCGGAACTGCCCTGTATCTGTCATTCACGGTGACCCAAAGAGCAATACCGCGCACATTTATGAAATAATATCTGCGCCAATGTAAAGTGAAACCTTGTTTTCACTTTTATGGTTGCATGCTGAGTGGCTATATCCCATGGGGAATAACCGTGAAATAACCATTAAGCACCAAAAACCTCGTACAAATTGTTTAAGTGAAAGTATTCAATTTGTTAATAAACAAAACAACTTCAATGTCAGCAGTTCTATTGTAATTGTTTGTCACGTGTATAGATCGTCAATTGATGAACTGGTAAATAAAGCTATTACAGATCACATGGCTTTTCGCTAGTTTTATCACGGGACTTATTGCGCAGACGCGTAGACGGTGGCACATCAAGCGTAGCGTTGTGGTTGGAAAATGACCTTTAGTACATTAGTGTTAAGTGATACTAACTATGGAAGTGTGTTCGCCCTGTGCCCGCTATGCGTCTGTACGATCAAGCACCGCTCAAGCGCAGCACTGGACTTCGTTTCATTGGAGCAGTTTTCCTGTTAATAGTGATTGAGCTACTTAGGTATAGCATGATCACTATTTACAGGACACACAGCTGTCCGGCCGGCTGTGGTTGGCTTTCTCTAAAATTCAAATATAACTGTCACTTTCAGTTCTATGGACACTTCGGGATGAGTTTGGATGACTGACCTTACCCTACGGCTGTGGTTGACTTTCTCCCAAATTCAAGTATAACTATCACTTTCTGTTCTATGGACACTTCGGGATGAGTTTGGTTGACTGACCTGACCCTCCGGTACTAGTTGGCTTTCTCCCAAATTCAAGTACAACTGTCACTTTCAGTTCTATGGACACTTCAGGATGAGTTTGGTTGACTGACGTTTGTGAACAGATCGCCCTGTGGTCTGGTGCGTAAGAATACAGCCAAGGTTCCCCGTCTGTCGTAAGACGCGACTAAAGGCGGGCCCCGGGGTCGCTAAGAGTGAAAACGGCGGGGGCGGTGTACACTCCTAGCGGACGGCAGTGTGGGATGGCCTCGCACTTTTGAACACCGGCGGGTGTGTAAGAGGCGAGGTACTACTTCCCTCGAAGTGAGCCGGGACACCGGCACAGCGCGCCAGGGTTTTGCCGGTAGAGTGCCTCCTCGGGAGAGTCCTCGGTGAACCCTGGTCACGCGCAGAAGAAGGCCGCCCCGATGTTTTAGTGGGTATTCCCATCCCCTTTTAGGGTGGGCAAGTCCCATACTCACCCGCTGCCCTCCACCAAGCCGCGGGAAGTGCGTAAAGACATTTCACCGGGTTAAAAAAAACCCTTTTGTGAATAGAAATCCTGTCTATAACGTCGAAATTCGTGAGTTCGAATGACTGAGGTGTTTCCACTGCAGTATAACTTGGGCCTCTTCAAGAAGAGAGTGGCCAGCCATTTGTTAGGCCGGCATGTACTAACTTAGACCGCATCATCACTTAAGATCAGGTGAGATTCAAATCAGGTGAGATTCAAATGGTCAAATGCGCGCCTACTTAATCATAAAAAAAACATCGCGGAATATTGTTTTTTTGGTGTCCTGGCGTTATTTGATTATCTACTGAAGATATGTTTAGGAGTGTTTATCGGCCTACATCCAGAGTTTGGATCAAATGATCTTGGTGTAAGCTGTGGCAAATTTTTGTTTTGTTCGGTTCTTTATAATATTGAGATAGTAAAAGCCATAATGCCATGTGTGCTGGCAGCATAACATTATGAATTTTGCGACAGCTCAATGTCAAAATGTGCAAGTACGATTCAAGGCGTTCTTTACGAAAGGATCATTTATAAAGTCTTGCTCTCAAATGAATCGAATTTGCGGGCATCTGCTAAGTACCTATGCTAAGGAAACAAACTTTTCACAGTAGACGTCTGTAAGGCACTAAAAAGGTTTGACGTAGGTACACGACTAGTTAACGACACGCCATATGGCGCATTTCACACTCCGAATTGATAGTAAATTGTGTCAATATAGACCTGGTCTCGCGCACTTATGTCGTGGAACAATTGTCCGGCGACAATGAACACGTCACGACTGACAAATGTCTCTCAAGGATTCAGCATTTCCACTTCTATCACCGGAGTGTGCGTTGTTACTTAGGATTTGTTAGAATAGCCTCAAAATAGATATATCCATATCGTAATGCAGCAGAAGGCCGTTTTCATATTAAGAGCCAGGTGATACGTACATGTCGTGTGTTGACAAACGGTTATCTTCATCTTGATCTGGGAAGATTCTACGGCGCAGCCACACCAGCCAGAGAGCACCTAGTCTCTTTAGTTCATAAAAAGGTAGGGAATGCAGCCTTATACTATCTGTTGAAACCTACATGTTCACTGATTAGTAATAAGAACACAGTAGTTTTTATATTTGAATTTTATCTTTTTTGACACACTCTGTGTTTATCTGTCAATCTTCTACTTCCTTGTAATAAACAACTATTATAGTCGTCTTAATTCCACATTTGTTATTTTATTGCTATTACCTAGTAATAGAAGGTTATGGGACCTTAGTCTGACGACATAAAAGTGTTTTTCGTGATTAATTATGGAAGTCAACGGGATACTTCGAGAACAGCCGGCCACAACCAGCGGCTTGACAGCCCCCAGCGGCTCGTCAGCAATCGTCGTCGCCAGTGGTACGCCGAGCTTCGCCAAGCTACAAGGCAGTAGCAACTACGCTACCTGGAGCTTCGCCATGAAGATGTTCCTCATTGACAGTGACCTATGGGACTGCGTCACTCGCCCTGCTCAAGAGGTAACGGATTTTGAACGCAGAGATGCCAAAGCAAGATCAAAAATTTGCTTAAATATATGTGAGCATCTATACCCCATAGTGATGTCTACGGAAACAGCAGCAGCAACCTGGACGAGACTTCGAAAAGCCTATGCTGACAGCGGCCTATCTAGACGTCTGCAGCTAATGAAGAAGCTTCTTAGTGCCAAACAAGAACTGTACATGAACATAGAGAACTACGTTAATGATATTCGTCGCGTGCACCAAGAGCTGATTGCCATTCAAGCTGGCCTAGATGATGAACTGGTGGCTATTATTATGCTGACAGGACTCAGTGAAAGCTACGGTCCTATGGTGATGGCATTTGAGCATTCTGGCACACCTATGACCACAGATACCGTCGCATCTATGCTTCTGAAGGAAGGTCATCGTGATTTTCCCTCATCCCAAGCATTGGCATCGAATGTAAATAGTGTGCGTGTGCCCGTGCGTGTTTCTTGTACTTTTTGTAAAAAAACAGGTCATGTAGTGTCTCAGTGTAGGAAACGGCAAAACAAACACAAAAAGTGTACACCCTCATCATCTCATTCATCACATAACACAAATTACACATCTGAGGTTACACTTTCATCTTGTTTCAATGCTTATCCTACAGGTTCATCCTCCTCAACTACCGAATGGTTTATCGACTCTGGAGCAACAGCTCATATGTCAAACAAGAGGGATTGGTTTCTGAACCTCAAACCGGAGACTAAACCGATAACTGTGGCCAATGGTAATCAGATTACATCTGAAGGAAGAGGTACTGTCTCATTACAAGTCTCTAATAGGGTTAAGCAAATTTCCGACGTCTTATACGTTCCTGAGTTAGCAACTAATTTATTATCAGTGCGTAACTTAGTACAAAAGGGATTCGTTGTAATTTTTTCACCAAAAGGCGCATCAATTCTTGAAAAAGAAGATTGCAAAGTATCAGGTAATGTCGTAGCGACAGCGTCAAATTGTAAAGGCATGTATAGACTAGATTTGTCAGAGACACAAGCCTGTCTGACACAAAACAGCAATGAGTCTGCCATACTGTGGCATAGACGTTTAGGTCACCTACATGCCAAGGCCTTAAATATTTTAAAAATTAGAGCACTAGGTTTAAGTTTTTCGTCCAATAGTTTGGATATACCTTGTGTTCCATGCTTGCAAGGTAAAATGGCTAAAAAACCTTTTAAAACTTCTACAAGTAGATCTAAAGCGAAACTAGAATTAATACATTCTGATCTCTGCGGGCCAATGAGCACGCATTCATGGGGTGGCGCTTTATATTTACTTACATTTACAGATGACTTCACGCGTAAGACTTTTGGCTATATGCTAAAGTCGAAAAGCGAGGTTTTCAAAAAGTTTGTAGAGTTCAAAAGTCTTGTAGAGAACCAAACTGGCTTGAAAATTAAAACTTTTCGCACCGACAATGGCACAGAGTTTGTGAATAAGTTTATGACTCAATTTCTTAAAGAAAATGGCATTATGCACCAAACTACAGTGCCGTACACACCACAGCAGAATGGTGTATCTGAGCGAGTCAATCGCACAGTAATCGAAAAAGCAAGGTGTATGTTGCAAGACTCTGGTCTACCCAGAGCATATTGGGGTGAAGCGGTCGCCACCGCTATTTATCTCAAAAGCGTCTCTCCTACTCAGGCACTAAATAATAGAATTCCTGAAGAACTTTGGTTTGGTAAGGCAGTAAACCTATCTCACTTAAGAGTTTTTGGATGTGAAGCTCATGTCCTTATTCCGAAGGAAAAAAGGAAGAAGCTTGAATCCAAGACCAAAACCTGCATTTTCGTGGGTTATTCAACAGAAACTAAAGGTTACCGTCTTGTTGATCCTAGGAATCCCAGGAACATAATTGTTGCCAGAGACGTCGTCTTCGTCGAAGACAAGTCACCACACACGAGATCTGATGCAGAAGCTACAAGCCCGACTCCGTCACCAGTACATCTTGAAGTGGTGATACCTGTTACCCAAGATTCACCTCCAATACCAGAGCCTTCACTTGGCCAAGCCGATGTCATATGTCAACCTCCAGCTTGTATAGAACCTGCAGCTCCACAACCAGAGCCCGAGGTATTTATAGAAGCAGAGTATGAACATACAAGAGAGCCTTCACCCGTGTCTGAAAGACGTTATCCTCTCAGAGAACGGCGTGTACCACAAAGGTTTCCTGATGATGAGACTCTCTATCTGACATCAACTGAATTTAAACCAGTTACTTTTAAGCAAGCTATGGACGATGTCTATAAAAATGACTGGAAAACGGCGATGGACTCTGAATTTCATTCTCTCATGAAACATGGGACTTGGGAATTGGTTGACCGGCCTAAAAACAGGAAAATTATAAAGAGCAAGTGGGTTTACAAAATTAAGAAAGATACTGACGGGAATATTGTCAAATTTAAAGCTAGACTTGTTGCGAAAGGCTTTACACAAGTCGCAGGACTGGATTATGGAGAAACTTTCTCTCCAGTAGCCAGATTGTCCTCCATTCGCCTATTACTAGCCTACGCCGTCAAACTTAATTTAGATATCGATCATTTGGATGTTGAAACTGCATTTCTTAATGGGGATCTAGAAGAAGAAATCTATATGGAGCAACCAGAAGGTTTTTCAACTGACAAGTCAAAAGTGTGTTTATTGAAAAAATCACTTTACGGACTCAAACAAGCACCACGTCAGTGGAACAAAAAAGTTTGTGAGGCCATGAACAAACTTTCTTTCAAACGAGCAGAAAAAGAACATTGCATTTACTTCAAGCAAAGCAACAACAAAATACTCATAGTCGCAGTATTTGTTGATGACTTTTTTATCTTCTCGAACTGTAAGAAGATGAAAGATGTTTTTAAGGATCAACTCAAGAAGTTCTTCACTATTAAAGACTTAGGGTCAGTCAAAGATTGTCTTGGTATGAGGGTCACCAGAGACGGAAATACGTTGTCACTTGATCAGACCAAATACAGGGTGGCCCAAACGGTGAGGATAAAAAATTTTTTTTGGGTTCCTGACATATAGGGGTACCCGAAAATACCCCATGTATGTTTGCCGATTTTTTGTAGTTTTCGAGTTATGATTTTTTTAAAGTAAATTTGAGAATAATCGATCTGACCTCCTAAAAAAATTTGTTTTTCGGAAAGTATGCATTTTTTATTAATTAATTTTTTTGTAACATAGACCTCATTAGTTGTACTTTTACCCATAAAATTACCAGCTTCATGCTATTAATTAAAGGTACAAATTTATTGACCAAAATAAAAAAAACTGGGGGGAATGCGAGTCACAGTAAAATTTTCAAACTTAAATTAAAAATTAAAAAAAAAGTTCCATGACTTTTAAGTAATTTCAAAAACTGCTCGAAACCCTTAGCTTCAATTATAATAAAAAAAACTTGGTGCTTAATAGGCCTTTTTGAGCCGAAACTTGCCTTCAAGTAAACAAAGGTGGAATTTTTTAAGTTAATAATTTGTTGTAAAAACACCTTTTGTTAATTGCTAGGGTTAATGTGGGTTGGACATAACATGGTCAATAAACATAAAGTGAATTAATTTAGGATTTCTTATTATTCTAGTATCAGCCCGGTGGCATTTCAACAGCACAAGTCAGTCTTTGTCCCATGAATAGTAGTTAGCGATACAAGTGCGGAATGTATTATGTCGTTTTGCACTTGTCCCGTATCAAATAATAAAAATCGAATATTATTAAGGATATTTGAAAGGAAGAAAAAAAACGTCTATTTAAATAAACGTTAAATTGCTGACGGCTTGACTTTTGACAAGGACATAACACTTGAAACCTTTTCCATCCCATTTCATCCCACTACTGGGCAAAGGTCTCTCCCCATTTTCTTCATAGATCTCGATCTTGTGAAAGGGTCTGCCAATATTTCTCATGGACTCTCAAATGGGCCTTCCTCTGAACCCTTTTAGCATTGTATTAAGTGTAATTTCTAATGACACTAGCAGCTGTCAAAATGAATTTCTAAGATTAGTTAAACTTTACCAAAGATAAAATAATAGGCATTTATTGATTTTCTGGGATTTGAATGAAATCCATGTTTAAATGTAATTACCAATTAAATTACCGTTTGTACCGGGAAACTGTCCTATCCTATCCTAGCTTTTTTATGCCCGCTTTCTTCAAGATTTAATTTAGAAAATCATACGTAGGTTTCCATGTTTTATCATGATTTTTAACGCAAATGTATTAAAAATCGTTGTCCGATACAGAACGGGTATGTCATTTTCACTCATCCCAACTTTTGATCCTCGCCTTACAGTCGGGCTGACTTCGAGACTCGTGCGTGCAAAACGACATACATTCCGCACTTGTATCCATAACTATCTACTATTAATGGGACGAAGGCTGACTTGTGCTGTTGAAATGACACTGGGCTGATACTAGAATAATAAGAAATCCTAAATTAATTCACTTTATGTTTATTGACCATGTTATGTCCAACCCACATTGACCCTAGCAATTAACAAAAGGTGTTTTTACAACAAATTATTAACTCAAAAAATTCCACCTTTGTTTACTTGAAGGCAAGTTTCGGCTAAAAAAGGCCTATTAAGCACCAAGTTTTTTTTATTATAATTGAAGCTAAGGGTTTTGAGCAGTTTTTGGAATTACTTAAAAGTCATGGAACTTTTTTTTTTATTTTTAATTTAAGTTTGAAAATTTTACTGTGACTCGCATTCCCCCCAGTTTTTTTTATTTCGGTCAATAAATTTGTACCTTTAATTAATGGCATGAAGCTGGTAATTTTATGGGTAAAAGTACAACTAATGAGGTCTATGTTACAAAAAAATTAATTAATAAAAAATGCATACTTTCCGAAAAACAAATTTTTTTAGGAGGTCAGATCGATTATTCTCAAATTTACTTTAAAAAAATCATAACTCGAAAACTACAAAAAATCGGCAAACATACATAGGGTATTTTCGGGTACCCCTATATGTCAGGAACCCAAAAAAAAATTTTTATCCTCACCGTTTGGGCCACCCTGTATATCGAACAAGTTATCGCTAAATTTGGTATGACAGATGCCATCCCTGTATCAACGCCGATGGAAACCAGTGTCAAACTAACACTATCAAACAAAGACGATGAACTTGGCTTGGAGATACCTTATCAGCAGCTTATTGGTTCCTTAATGTACATCTCCATTGGTACAAGACCGGACATAGCACATACAGTCTCTGTCTTGAGCCAATTCAATACACATTACGGGGAGGTACATTGGAAGGCCGCTAAGCGTGTCCTTCGCTACCTTAAAGCTACCAAGGATATAAAGTTGACCTTTAACAATCAGTCAGAAATGATCGGTTACTCTGATGCAGACTACGGAAGTAACATAATAGACAGACGTTCTTATACAGGATTTGTGTTCAAGATGTGTGGATCTTCAGTCTCGTGGGAATCGCGCAAGCAACGTACTGTAGCGCAATCCACTACTGAGGCAGAATATATGGCCGTGAGCGAAGCCAGCAAAGAAGCCATATATTTTCAATCACTCATCAAAGAAATATTCACCACATCTCCACCAATCACGATCATGTGCGACACCCAAGTAACATTTTGGGTTTTAAAAAGGTTTTGAAAAGGTTCTAAATCTAAAACCTTTGTATGGAAATTTTCTCGTAAGTCTTACTAGGCTCAGTAACGTTAAATTAACCTTATATTAACCTCCTGTGTGCAAAAAGGGCCCACGTTTCAGAACCATTCGGAGAGCTACAGCCAAACCTGAAGCTCAAATCCAGAACCTTTCGAAGTATTTGCACAGAACCTAAATATAACCTTCACAGCTATAATTTAACGTTAATATAACCTTGTAAGGAAGCCTTTAAGCTCTCAATTAGTAACTTGATTTAACCCTATCACAACCTAAAACGTTTTTCATAGACATGAATAAATACCTTTCCAGGACTCTCGGGTTTTAAAATGTTTCTGCGTAAGATTTTTTTACACAGAAACATCCATTGTGGACTTGAAACAAATTTTTAATGGCGCCATCCTACCGTTATACCAAATTACAAAATGGCAGTGTTAAAAATTAAAAGTAAAGTCAGGATAAATGGAAAAAAAACGTGCGGCCGGCACTTCATCGTGAAACTTTAGGTTAATAGTGCTGTATACGAAACGGGCCTTTCGTAAGTTTAGAATTTCGAAGATTTTTCAATGAAAAAAATAATTATGAAATTAGGTAATCGCATTAGAAATAAAGCTTTAGTTTATTTGAAAAACATTTATTTTAAACTGTATAGCACACGATACCTAATGTTGGCTTAATGAATGAAAATATTGCTTTTTGGTTAGTTTTTTTTTATTTCAGTGAAAAAAATATGGCCGGCGTAAAGAAATTATTAGAAAGCATTAGACTAACCTAAGAATAACCTTTCCAGAACTGTAATAGCTGGTAGCTCTTAATTTTGTCCAAAATAAGAGCTAAAGGTAAATGTGCGGAGCTAATTAAGATTACAAAGCTTTTTCCGTTATAATATTTAGCTATAAGGTTATTCCCAAGAGTAGTTCAAGACTTCCCCGCCGCGCCCGAGCACAAACAGCTTATACAGGCTGTATTTGTTGTGTTAAAGTGATTATTAAGCTTTATTATGATAATATTTATGAATAAAAAGATTGAGAATTCTTTCAAAAGAATTTATTTTTATGGGCATAAAGTTTGTAGTAGTGGAATAAACACAGTATAATCATTGCATGAAACCCTGATCAGTTTGCATTTTATGTCTGACAATGGTTCGTGCAACTGTCAAAGTGGCGCTAGTAGAGCAAAGACCAATAACAAAGACGTTTTTGTATGAATTTTGTAGAGAATTCATAATTGAGGACGAATAACACACAAATTCCCGGGTGATGTGTTCCAAATTGCAAAGAAACTAGAAGCCACTAGTTTCCCCGTGATGAGCAACTTAAAAAAATGTGGCCCAAAGCAATAAGGAGAGTAAAGTTCGAGCCCTCTATTATAATACCTCAAACTCTTTAAAACTATGTAGTATGAAGTTTCGTGTTTTCATTACTACTAAAATGATAAAATGGTTACACACTGGCTAGTCTAACATTTAATAAACTTAAAAGCAAGTTCCAAGACCTTAAATTGAAAAAATAAGAAGGAATTCATGGAACACAAATTGCCATTTAATTAGGGCTGCTTTCCTTCCACGGAAAGAGGCGCCTCTTTTTCTTAGTTCTTCTTTCAACTTGCTTCTTATTTTACAAGTGGAATACATGTTTAAAGGTGGGGAATTATTATGAAATGGGGCAATTTTTATTGTTTATCGCACTGCCACAGATGAACAAGGGTTCATGCTATGGTGCCGCCATCTAAGATTAGCTTTCACTTGTAGGCCCCATTAGAAGATAGTTTCATAAGACATTAAATCATTTTAATTGACAGTAGATGCAGTGACACAGTAAATATTTAGTTTAGATGAATCTATTGGCTTCAGAGATTCTTTCGTACTTTACGTTGAAAACTTCCGCTCCGTTGTTTCGATATCACCCTGTATCGGTTCATGGAAAAGTCACGGAGACAACTGATAATTTTTAGAGATGCCTTTAAAGCTTTAAAATATTCTTGTAGAACTGTAAACATGCCTTTAAATTATGAAAATAGCTTATTGGTTTGGTTGTTCACTACGAATTCCTAATTTGTTTATTTAGGCAACTCTCATAAAGCCTAAAGGTTAAAATTGGGTTTAAGAAATAGCTTATAAGCGATTTCAACATTTCATAACTTTATGGTTGCATCAAAGTTTAAATTTAAACCTTCAGGTCTAACTTAAGCATTTTGCTAGCCTTTTTAGAACCTATTCAGGAGTTTATGAAAACTATAAGACCCTAGGATTATATGCTCTTGAAACACAAGTCAACATAACGTTAATGTAAACTCTTGTCAGTGGCTCCGAGGTTGCAAAAATAAACAATTAGTTTTAAAACTTACTAATCATTCTCCAGTACTTAAAATGATCAGATAGCATAACGTTAACCTTTTTAGGACTAATATAAAACCAAAAGGCATTTTTTACAACCTAGGCCCGAATAAAATGTTACTTGGGCAATCAAAGTGCCATCAAACTCACGCAAAACAACAGTTTCCATGCTCGCACTAAACACATCGACATTCGTCATCACTTCATTCGCGATTCCATTGTACAGAAGCGGGTTCATGTCGATTTCATCTCCACAAAACATATGACAGCTGACATTCTCACAAAGCCATTACCTAAACTGAGACACTACCAGTGCCTGTCCTCTTTAGGTTTAACTTAGGTCTTAAGTTTTTATAAGCCGGTTTTTGAGTTTGTCTGTATCATATTTGTCTTTTGTTTTTGTTTAGTTTAGTGTGTAGTTAGTTAATTGTAAAGTTTAGTGTGTAGGTACTTTGTTATATGTTTATACAGGGTGTTCTTATTACGGGGAGGTGTTGAAACCTACATGTTCACTGATTAGTAATAAGAACACAGTAGTTTTTATATTTGAATTTTATCTTTTTTGACACACTCTGTGTTTATCTGTCAATCTTCTACTTCCTTGTAATAAACAACTATTATAGTCGTCTTAATTCCACATTTGTTATTTTATTGCTATTACCTAGTAATAGAACTATCTTAACTGTAAATAATGTGGAACGGTCTCCCAGCGGCGTTACTTCCGGAGAGATACGACATTAGGGCCTCGAAAAAAAGAAGTATTTTTTCCTACAAGGCAAGCAGTACATCGGCGACACCGGCGGTGTTGCGGTTGCTCATGGGCTGAGGTGTTCACTTCCCATCATGTGACCTTCAAGCATGTTTGCTGCCTCCATAATAAAAAAAAGAAAAATCTTAATTCTGTGATTCTTGCTTCTTGATAGACACGAGTGTCCTGAATTATTAATAGGTATATTTTGTTTATGTTATTAGATTTGAAAGTATTCTGTAACCAGTGTTTTTGGAATATAGTTATTTTTAATTTTGATTACAAAATCGGAAGAGCGATTGCATGTTTATCGGATAAATATAGACTGAATGAATGATCACTAGTACGGAAATAAATGACTTTGGTAGGTTTAACTGATGTTTTGTCGACACATTCACTTAAATTGACATGCCAGGTATTTTAGGATCGTGAAATCATGACATTTGGAATGCATTTAAGATCATTGATTGTGTGGATGTTGTGGTTAATTAAGCCAATTTGTTTGTAAATTGCTGCTGGTATTTTCACATTTTTGTTGTTCAATTTGGAAACAATACGCTTTTTTACTTCACATACAGGAGGCACTTTTTAACAGTAAATTAAAGCATGTTTAACACCTGATTCTTATTTTCATTGTTCTATTCAACTCAGTTGAAACTTATTCATTTTATTGCCTTTCAATACATTTGATCTCTCATTGACTTATGTTTAACCTTGTTCTAGCGTTATTAACACCATTGCAAACCGTATCACACACAAATTCTCACTCTCTCTCTCTCTCACACACACACACACACACACACACAAACACACATGCACATATTTCTAAGAATCAGTAAATGTAACTTATTTAAAGGAATATGGATACTAGTTAGTGAATGTTCTTGTCTCTTTTCATTAAGATCTGCAATGAATGCGTTGGTGACTATCCTCAATTTTTTTAAGGCAGGCAATGCAGGCTTCAACTTGCCTCTTACTACTTCGTTTTGGATTTAGTTCGTAAGGCTATGTAATGTTATCTACTGACAGTACTTCACATGTATTTTTGTAATCTTCGATGCCTTCTCCTACCGAAGGTAAGCTAGTATATTAGTAGGTATATTAGTAAGTATTCGTTGCTCGACGAAACAACGATTGCTTACCTAATAAATTGAAGTAGCTGATAGTAGTCGTCTCTCTTTAGGTTAAAAACTTATTAACCACCCATACGACCACGTTGTTCATACGAGCCGAACCGCGAAAGATGTGCTCGGAGCTTGCTGCCAGGCAGCGGCACTCACTCGCGTGCAATGTTTCGACTTTTGACTCTCCACAAGTGTCTTTATTCTACGTAATTTGTTCCCGTGACAACTCTCCCCATTCTGGGACATGAAAATACAACTACGCTTCCGGCGTCGGCGTCGGGGCATCCTTACCTCCTTCTCCTCCTAGCAGCGTCTCATGGTCTCTCTTGTATATCTCAGTAAATGTCTCAAAAATTGTGTGCACACCGGTACAACTCCCGGTAGATATAAATTGTGACTTTATCATATACGGAACACCTGTTTTAATTTCATATTTTGACATTCGTAAATAAATAAATCAATTGATTGATTGATGATTGATTCATTGCTTTGCTTCCAGACGGCGCATGCAACAACTGAAGCTATGGCAGCAACGCGAGAAGGAGTGGGCGCGCTCGCGAGCGAAACGCGAGAAGAGCACCAAACGCAACATCTTCTTCAACGACAGCGTCATGCTGCTCGAGGCTGCCGCCAGAAACGACATCGATGAAGGTACAGACGCCTTCAGATTTTAGTGACCTATGTCGAGAAGATGTCGCTACTGGGATAGGTCACTGAAATCTAAAGACGTCCCTATAAAACCGCACTTCAAGACCCGAGGGCTAACTATGAGTCGCTGAGTCGTTCAACTAGGACTTTGGTCACGGGAATTCACGCAAATATTTGTTACAGATAAGATACACAGTGCGGTTCGGTCGCCCTATGTCCGCTACTGCTCAGGGGGTTTTCCCACGCTATAGTTTTGTTTCGGTGTATCAGTTATTTATTGTAATATGAAATGAAACTGATAATAAAACTCTGCTTGCAAGCAAGATAAGCGTTCCTGGCCTAACAACAAATTCTCACAGACGAACATGTTCAACTTTTGTTATTTGATTCACGTACAACACCATTATAGTGACCGGATTAGTGACCAGCAGCGATGAACTCTTCCTACAAAATCAAAAGGACAAAACAACTTCATATGGTATAGCCTATGTGCTATTCTGAAAGCTACAACTTCATAAAGGTTCATGAAAATCCGCCCAGTAGCTTTTCCGAGAAAGCAACAAATAGCCAGCCATCTATCTATCCTCACAAAATTTCGCATTCATTATATTGGTAGGATTTGTGTTCACTATTCTTGATTGTCTCAAGTTTGACGATCTTGGATGCATCGATAGATGTTTTGACAGCAATCTCATGTTTCCAGTACGGCGTCTCCTGGCCCGCGGGGTGACGCCTGACGCAACGAACGAGGACGGTCTCACGGCGCTGCACCAGTGCTGCATCGACAACAACGAGGCGATGATGCGGCTGCTGCTCGACCACGGCGCCAACGTGAACGCGGAGGACAGCGAGAAGTGGACGCCGCTGCACGCCGCCGCTACCTGCGGCAACCTCAACCTCGTCCGGATACTGATACAGGTACGAACGAGGACTCACGGCGCTGCACCAGTGCTGCATCGACAACAACGAGGCGATGATGCGGCTGCTGCTCGACCACGGCGCCAACGTGAACGCGGAGGACAGCGAGAAGTGGACGCCGCTGCACGCCGCCGCTACCTGCGGCAACCTCAACCTCGTCCGGATACTGATACAGGTACGAACGAGGACTCACGGCGCTGCACCAGTGCTGCATCGACAACAACGAGGCGATGATGCGGCTGCTGCTCGACCACGGCGCCAACGTGAACGCGGAGGACAGCGAGAAGTGGACGCCGCTGCACGCCGCCGCTACCTGCGGCAACCTCAACCTCGTCCGGATACTGATACAGGTACGAACGAGGACTCACGGCGCTGCACCAGTGCTGCATCGACAACAACGAGGCGATGATGCGGCTGCTGCTCGACCACGGCGCCAACGTGAACGCGGAGGACAGCGAGAAGTGGACGCCGCTGCACGCCGCCGCTACCTGCGGCAACCTCAACCTCGTCCGGATACTGATACAGGTATAAAAAACTCGCTCATGGCTGTTTTTGCTTTGCAACTTATCTCAGTCCGGAACTCGGGATTCTGATACAGATATGACACAGCACCATGTTTGTTTTGGCTTAGGAAACACTGTTATTTGTATGTACTTGGTTCGAGACAACTTGGATATGTGGGACTTGCAACTCGTGGTTACAGACGACTCATACTCTCACGCTTTACGATGCCCTCCAGTGCACTGGACCATCCTGCGATTAGCCGCCAAACGAGAAGAGCGTTGTGGCTCTCTGGTTATGGAAAACACCGATAAAAACCTCAAACGTTAACGGCTGTAGATTCGTCCCTCACCCCGTTAGTATGAATTCACTCGGCAAAATGTGGGGTTCTTAATGTCCCATTCACAATAACGGCGACAGCCATCGACGTTCTGACTGCCCCGTTTGGGATATGGTCGTAAACGTGTATCCTAATATGTATTGTTTCGTTTCCAGAGAGGCGCGAACCTCCTAGCAGTGAACGGCGACGGCAACATGCCCTACGACATCTGCGAGGAAGAGAGAACGCTAGACGCGATCGAGAGCGAGATGGCTGCGCGCGGCGTCACGCAGCGACTGATCGACGAGACGCGCGCCGCCACAGAGATGCGGATGCTGATGGACGTCGCCGAGCTGGTCAAGGAGGGGATGGACCTGGACGAGCCGAGGGACAACCAGGGGGCCACCTTGGTGAGTATACATAGATAGAGAGATCGCTCTTAGCGATAAGACCGGCTGTATTGTACATTCTAAATGTCTATAAGCATCGTTATGTAACTTGTTTTCTTTGTGCAATAAACTATATCTTATCTTATCTTATAAATATTGTACAAAAACATTACAGTTGTAAAAAATGACAGATTTATTGTACAATTCAAGCGGTCTTATCTCTAAGGATGGATCGCTTCCAGGCAGCATTCAGGTAACATCAGGTGTAGGATCGTAAGTTAACAAAATTAATAGTACTGCGAGGAGGAAAGAACGCGGTAAGAGCG
Organism: Udea ferrugalis; assembly: GCA_950022985.1. Classification (NCBI taxonomy): domain Eukaryota; kingdom Metazoa; phylum Arthropoda; class Insecta; order Lepidoptera; family Crambidae; genus Udea; species Udea ferrugalis. The sequence continues at coordinate 6,040,456 of OX465528.1, read as the reverse complement.
AGATGGCGCTACCTTGGTGAGCTATCTCTAGTTACATACAACATTTGTGGGGGAGAGAGAACGCTAGATGCTGAAAGAGCGAGATGGTCAAGGAGGGGATGGACTTGGACGAGCCGAGGGACAACCAGGGCGCCACCTTGGTGAGTAAACATAGATAGATATTGTACAAAAACATTACAGTTGTAATAAATGACAGATTTATTGTACAATTTAGGCAGTCTTATCGTTAAGGAGCGCTCTATTCCAGACAACCTTCAGGTAGAGGATCGTACGTAAACCAAATGTGGGTAAGGTTAAATGGGCTATGTAGGAAACTATCTGTAGTTACATATGACATCTGTGAGAGAGAACGCTAGATGTTGCTATCTCTAGTTACATACAACATCTGTGAGGGAGAGAGAACGCTAGATGCTGTAAGAGCGAGATGGCGCCACCTTGGTGAGCTATCTCTAGTTACATACAACATCTGTGAGGGAGAGAGAACGCTAGATGCTGTAAGAGCGAGATGGCGCCACCTTGGTGAGCTATCTCTAGTTACATACAACATCTGTGAGGGAGAGAGAACGCTAGATGCTGTAAGAGCGAGATGGCGCTACCTTGGTGAGCTATCTCTAGTTACATACAACATCTGTGAGGGAGAGAGAACGCTAGATGCTGTAAGAGCGAGATGGCGCTACCTTGGTGAGCTATCTCTAGTTACATACAACATCTGTGAGGGAGAGGGAGCGCTAGATGCTGTAAGAGCGAGATAGCGCTACCTTGGTGAGCTATCTCTAGTTACATACAACATCTGTGGGGGAGAGAGAACGCTAGATGCTGTAAGAGCGAGATAGCGCTACCTTGGTATCTCTAGTTACATACAACATCTGTGGGGGAGAGAGAACGCTAGATGCTGTAAGAGCGAGATGGCGCCACCTTGGTGAGCTATCTCTAGTTACATACAACATCTGTGGGAGAGAGAGAACGCTAGATGCTGTAAGAGCGAGATAGCGCTACCTTGGTATCTCTAGTTACATACAACATCTGCGAGGGAGAGAGAACGCTAGATGCTGTAAGAGCGAGATAGCGCTACCTTGGTATCTCTAGTTACATACAACATCTGTGAGGGAGAGAGAACGCTAGATGCTGTAAGAGCGAGATAGCGCTACCTTGGTATCTCTAGTTACATACAACATCTGCGAGGGAGAGAGAACGCTAGATGCTGTAAGAGCGAGATAGCGCTACCTTGGTATCTCTAGTTACATACAACATCTGTGAGGGAGAGAGAACGCTAGATGCTGTAAGAGCGAGATAGCGCTACCTTGGTATCTCTAGTTACATACAACATCTGCGAGGGAGAGAGAACGCTAGATGCTGTAAGAGCGAGATAGCGCTACCTTGGTATCTCTAGTTACATACAACATTTCTGAGGGAGAGAGAACGCTAGATTCTGTAAGAGCGAGATGGCGCCACCTTGGGGAGCTATCTCTAGTTACATACAACATCTGTGAGGGAGAGAGAACGCTAGATGCTGTAAGAGCGAGATAGCGCTACCTTGGTATCTCTAGTTACATACAACATCTGCGAGGGAGAGAGAACGCTAGATGCTGTAAGAGCGAGATAGCGCTACCTTGGTATCTCTAGTTACATACAACATCTGTGAGGGAGAGAGAACGCTAGATGCTGTAAGAGCGAGATGGCGCCACCTAATATGTTACAGTAGAACAAATATGAATTATAGGCTACACAACTCAACTTAAAATTAAAGAATCCCATTCAGGAACGGCACATTAAGCTACCCATTTCCGTTTTTATCTTGCTCCGTGAGGAAATGGGTAGCCTGATGTGCCGTTGACTGTACATAGGAGAAAACATCATTGTTTTTTTAAATGTAGACTCCACTTGGGGTCTATATGGGCCTTAAAATGTATAGTTATCTCTCTCTTTCAGCTTAATATGCCACTGAAATGAATAGTTCGTTAGTATAAAATTTTGGTATCAATGTCTAACTTGAAAACTAATGTAGTGTTATTCGTTCCAGTTGCACATAGCCTCCGCAAACGGCTACATGAAAGTGGTGGAGTTCCTGCTCGAGCAGCGCGCCTCCACCGACGTGGTCGACCACGACATGTGGCAGCCCGTGCACGCCGCCGCCTGCTGGGGACATGTACGTTACATTACATTACAAACATTACACACCGACCAAATTTACTTTTAAAGTGATTTACAACGACCCTTGCACGCCGCCGCCTGCTGGGGACATGTACGTTACAACATTACATTACATTACCAACATTACACACTAAACAAAGTTACTTTTATAGTACATTGTTATCCGAGGGGTGAAAGTAACTTATTTAGTCCCGAGACGGGGTTTGGCGCCCGGAACGAAGTGAGGGCGCCAATAGTTCGAGGGACTAAATAAGTCTTTAACCCGAGGTAAACACTGTGCTTTTCATTACAAATACGAGGAAAGTAAAAATAAAATCATTAATTAATTCATGAAGATCGAATTGCCGCTTTCCCCCCTTTTTTGATTGTTTTTTTTTCTGTGGCCGGCCCGCTCTTCAGCCATTATTTTTTATTTTCATCATTGGAAAAATGGTAAATAATTTGCTCAAAGCTACGTTATTTTAAAGAAATTGTTGAAACTTAATTATTAGAAAGTTATTTGAAAATATATATATTCTCTAATCAATACTTAACTTTAAGGTATTTCAATTTTACATCGTGGCTGTATAGAAAGTTGGAACATGGTTCAAGAGTAAAGTGAATAACAACTAGTTTTTTTTTAAATAATATGACAGCTGTCAGTTGAAAGTGATTCTCCCTAGGGATGAAAAGTATTACTTTCAGCCCGCTTCTCAGGTCAGTAATGACCTACTTTCAGAGTATGAGTAATGAAAAAGTGATTTACAACGACCCTTGCACGCCGCCGCCTGCTGGGGACATGTACGTTACATAACATTACAAACATTACACACCAAACACAGTTACTTTTAAAGTGATATACAACGGCTACATGAAAGTGGTGGAGTTCCTGCTCGAGCAGCGCGCCTCCACCGACGTGGTCGACCACGACATGTGGCAGCCCGTGCACGCCGCCGCCTGCTGGGGACATGTACGTTACATTACATTACATTACAAACATTACACACCAAACACAGTTACTTGTTAGTAATATACTGAGTGTTTTTTTCCACTTGGTGCGTTCAAAAAACATCAACTTATTTTTGGATTTAAGGCCCACTTAGTTTAAAGCTCATCGTGTGTCTCAGCAAATTACCGATATAGGATTAGCCTTATTTCGAGAAAATTCAAATGTCCAACTCAAAATATGAGTTATTATAAAAACACCAAATATGCAGGAGCTCATAACATTTTCACTCGACGCAGAGCTTAACGCTACGAACACAATCCAAGCATTTGCTTGAATTTAAATTCAAATGCCATTCTCAAAATCATATTTTAATAATGTGCTTTTCACGCACGATCCTTGAATTATCTAAAAAAGCTTGCCTCTTGTGATTAACTAAATTTTCCATACTAACCCTGGCATGTTTGTTTCAGTTAGAGGTATTAGAGTTGCTCGTACAGTACGGTGCTGATCTCAACGTCAGAAATAAGCATGATGAAACGCCTGCAGGTTAGTTTTGTGCGTGTGTGCTAACTGTCGATCATAAGGGGCACTATATTTATTCAAGTAGGCCGGCTTAAATCTCCAATTTATCATTTATAGTAAGCATGAGAAGGTTGCATTTCACAAATAATAGAGGTCAGACCACTGTAACATGTGGGGCCACATAGTGGGCAAAAAGTGTCGATTGTGATTGTGTGTTGGCCCACTATGACATGATGCTTCACTAAAATCTAAAACAAGTGAACACAATTTTAATTCTGCAGTAACTAGGGTTGTTTTTCTTAATAAATTTGTAAAATTTGCCACTGTACAGACACCATTCTGATGCCTACTGCACCTAAATGTTCGGAATGCTTTAAGTCGGCTTTGCTCCTTAACGAATACTGCGAAATCGAATGTGCCGACCCGCTTGTGTGCCACTGCCTCTAATGCGGGAATTATCTAAAATTGTAATTGTTGTTTGTCGTTTGACAGCTTATTTTCTTGCGTGTGTGTTGCTGAGTGACGTTTGAAACTCCTAAGGGAGTCTGAGGGCCTGGCATGAGTTTTCGTTTACACAGTCGTTTCACGTCTGTGTCAACTATTCGACATTAATTTTATAAGATTTCGCGCGATTCAGCGCCTCTAGCGGATAATAAAGTAATTATTCGTTGACAATAGATCTATGATGGAGAATATCTGTAATGGGAGCCTTTGCTTAACAGTGGTTTGTAAACGAGCTAATTTCTCTGCATACTAGCCACTACTTGTTTCTAACTCAAATAAAATCAACGAGAAAAGTAAAAACAAAATGGATCACATGCTTTATTTTATCAAATAATTTGATAAAAATTGCAATAACCCTTCAGAGGGTAGCTTTATCTTCCCAGAAGCTTTATCTTACGCACACGCAAACGAATATGTCAAATTAATTCACGTAACGTGACTACGTAAGTGAAAACGTGGTATACCTTCTCTCAGTTGTATTGCACAAAAACACCTAAACAAAGCAGAGTGGAATGTCTAAAACAAGTGAAATACTATTGTAATTCTGAAGCTATAAGATTTGAATTTCTTAAATATTCCAGACATAATTTGACCCTGTGCATAAAGTTCATTTCGTTCTGTTTCTAACAGTATAAATTTTGCCTGGCTCGATATATTCATTTATCCATGTAAAAAAAATGCATGTAGTTAAAGTATTTTTGTATTGTAACTTTGTATGTGGTGCAAAACAACAAATAAACAATAAAATCCGTTGCGCAGTTTTAAGTGAACATAGGGACAGAGAAAGCGACTTTGTTTAATACGATGTAGTGAAACCAAATGTGTCAAATTAGACGATTGCGACTCAATTGCAATTTAATCGAAGCATTCTAGTCTAGAATTAGCAAACTTGTCCCCAGCTAGCCTGCAGTGTTAACACTTTCTACTGCTATTTAACTGCTATATTTTGTGTCAGATATCTGCGAAGAGGGTGAGATGCGCGCGCGCATCCTGCGGCTCGGAGTGGAGCAGGAGGAGCGCCGGCGCCGCGCCCTCCACGCGCAGGGTGAGAGGACCACCACCGCGAGGAGGTCCTCCTCCACCGCCAGCACCTCCAGGTCTGTACCACGTTACTTATCTAATTATCCCCTTGAGTGTCGGAGAGGAAATATGAGCTGATTTAGCTCATCAGAAAATTGGTGCAGTTCCAAGCGGCAAATTTAGGCCTAGTATAATGTCTTTCGCGGTAAAAAATTAGCCACTTTGGCCATTGGCATTTTGCCATATTTTGGCATTTGCGCCAAATAATGACGCGCAACGATCTACCGTCATTTGAGTAAGATTCGGCGATAACGCGTCCGTCAGCTCGTATGTCTCCGACACTTGAAGGAATGTCTGCGAAGAGGGTGAGATGCGCGCGCGCATCCTGCGGCTCGGAGTGGAGCAGGAGGAGCGCCGACGCCGCGCCCTACACGCGCAGGGTGAAAGGACCACCACCGCGAGGAGGTCCTCCTCCACCGCTAGCACCTCCAGGTCTGTATCACTCCACTAATCACTGGATAATAAATACACACCCAATGTTTTCATACCAACTTTTGTACCAGTTTTTGCGTTGCAAAATTCTAGATAAGAAAGAAAACCAACTCCTCCTTGTTCCTTGGATATCAAAGAATATCAAAGAGATAGAACATTTAGGGGGACACACAGCAAAATTAGTCCAACGGTAACGTCAAAAAAACCTGTTTTTCCGGAATATACAAATTCTTTACTAGATTTGAACTTTTTTCACAAATTTTAATCAATTCGGCCAATTTATCTATGATGCCATGATTTCTCTTCATCCAATTCATAAATAAAGTAAAAGTACTTATCTGGCCGGAACATCTACTTTGTGTTCATTTAATAACTCCGGTGATGGAAGACATCGAAAAAACCAAGCAACCCGGATAACGGGCGGTAGTCTCGCCCCTCACCACACTGGGCTCAAAGTGGCTGTGGTGTAGGCACGTTACTTTTCCGTTAACTATGACGGCAACAGTCGGCGTGTCCTTTAGGATTAAGTCGTACGTGAGCGTATTTTTTTTTATCCTATCTATAACATCCCAATGCTTTGCAAAGGTAGGTCCCAATTTCTTCAATACTCTTTCTGATGTCTCAAATCGTCACTTCTACTTTTCCTGGTCCTTCTCCTGCATGGAAATCCGTCTGCCACCGGGTGACGATTCGAGACCATTTGCTGCATTCGCCTCACGTTACCCGCCCATTACAACTTCAATTTCGCGGACTTCTCACACACATCTGCTATGGCTGTTCTAGAATGAATGCAATGGTTACTTATCCGGTCAGTTAGCTTTATGGCAGGAGTGCTTTGCTCAATGTTATGAAAATGTTTTTTTGTTCAGGGTCCGTTCGGTGCGGCGCACGTCGCTGCGAGAGAAGCAGTTGGCGGCGAAAGCCGACGCGCGGGGCGAAGCGCGACTGAGGGAGACCTTCGACTCCTCCGTCGACGAACACATACAGGTAAGCTTTGTAGCTTTTTATTTGACTTATTTTCAGCGGAGCTACGTTTGAAAGTGCCAAAGAGTGGTCACATTTGGGGGTGTGAGGAACAGGGTGTTAAGTTCCTTATCCACCATTGAAAAGGGAGGATCCTCCGACCAGACGGGTGATATGTCTGATGGACTGCCCGACGGTCGTTGTCGGGTTGCGCAATCGCTCCGAAAACTTTGATAGCTTGTTTGAGGATTCTGGTTCCTATGTGGGGAGATAGATGTCGCCACAACAGTATATCGGTAATCAATGATATGATAGTAAATAAAGGTGGATAGTTATGTCAGTACAGATGCGAAGTCAAAAATTGTCCACGGTGTACGGCGTAGTTAATTTGACCACGTGTTGTCACGTGTGAACGAGATAATATGCTTACTTGCTAGAGCGCAAACGAGACAGATACATGTGGCGCATACTGTCAATCCTTTTGCGAGGTGGTTTAATAGTTCAGATTTCGGATGCCACTTTTCTAGCGCACGTAACCTATCTACTCTTTTTAATATAATATCACTGTTGGTAATGATAACTCACCTGGGGAAAGACAATTCCGGATTAATGTCCCAATACGCAAGCAGATATTTACAGTGGTACAAAACTTAGGACAGAACAAGTACAGGTAAGCTTATCCCTAGAAAGAGATTACTTTCAGTAGACCATGATGACAGGGAAGTTGTAAAAAAAGGCTAAGAATAGACACACAGCTAAGTCTATTCTTACCCTTCTTATTCTTATGTTTATTCTTGTTCATAGACTTTCATTATAACGTCATAACAGCAATTACAAATACCAAAGTTACACTGCCCAAAAGCACCTTCAGTTCTGTGCTCATTTTTCAACCTTTGACACTTGTACCTCGGTCCGGACTGCGTTTAGAGTTGTAGTTAGTATTATACGATTTATTTGATGAGTTGTAAAAGCGAAAAAATGCACCAAAATCAGGCATGGGCTTTTGTTAGGAAGGCATGAAAAGTTGTTGTATCTGGCGGCGCGCTAGATGTCAGTCCGGAAACCTAGGCGAAAGCTTCACAGTGGCTCAATAACATAGCAAGATTTATCACTAGCTTTACACGTGGTTGTAGTGGTGCCTGTTCCCAGCACTGAGACTTAGAACCAAACGTTAAGGAGTTCAAGACCCGCCGCAAGGACTTCGTACAGCGTAAAATAGAGCACCTCATAAGTTATACGAAGGTCGTATTGTGTTCACCTTTACTGTAAAAAAAATGTAATTAGGAAATGTAAAAAGTAAAAACCCTAAAACAAGAAAGTCGACATACCCGATTGCACATGATTCAAGAAAAAATTTAGCAGTCAGGACTCGTTTCGAAACAGTGAGTTTCAAACCAACATAAAAAGCTTCCCTCAAAACACGCGCTGTGTGTTTTGCCCTGAAGAAGTAAAGATTTGACAAGTCCTTGGGCCAAAGGTCGTGACCTACGGCTCAGTACGCAGGACCACAAACCGCAAACAGGCACATATATTTATGCCCTAGAAGGTTCCACACGTCAGTCACATGTCAGTGTGGGGAAAGCTGACGGCTCACAAATGATGTACAATTCTACAAGATTAGATCGTCTGCACGATGAGATAATACCCTTATTATGCACAAGAATCACGCAGCGATATGAATGAGAATCGTATTAATCTATTTAACGAACGTCGCGTAATCTTGTAGTAAAACTGACGTTTATTTCCTCTAATCGCAGGAGTGTTATTAAACCAATCAGCATAATAATGGTGATGCATGCGACAAAGACTAAACGAAACGAAAGTGTTAAGAACTTTTTGTTGGCAAACAGTTTTTATTATATGCAAGAGTATTTTGAGTATAATGATAACTGTAAGAAATAAATAGTGCTTGATTACCTCTTCTTGTAATTAATTTGTGGTTATAGTTAAGAATACTACTAAATACCTACTTATCTTGCAGCGCCCTTGCAGGGTTTATGTGTTTGTACTTTTATTTATGTAAGACCTCAAATTTACCACATGTATGCAGTGAATAAATTAATTATGAAACGTATTTACTATAAACAAAATGCAATGCATAGCAAAAGGTGCAAAAGGTCCTTTAAACTATTTCATCTGTGACCATTCCCTTACAATCTGATACATACAACTAGCTAGCAATGTTTGTTATTTCTTTATTGCACTAAATCAAAAAGGTGATCAACCGCAAGACTTAAAACAACTAATTCAGAAGTTTGGGCAGCGCAAATTGCTAATTGATAAAAAGAGCAAACATATGACAATCTAATGAATTGAAATTGTTGATTTTAGTTCATTATTAGTTTGTAAGTAACTATGCTTACAGCTATAGGAATGTGGCAGGCTGGTGAATATTCTGTTTTAAATGACATATGGACATATGCAACTGGACAGTTGCACAATAAATCGTCAAAACTGCTCAAACTCCGCTAGAGATCATTTAAGCTGAAATGACGCGCTGCTCCACCGCATCTACGTACTAAAGAGTGCTTGCTTGTATGCGTAGATGCAGTGGAGGGGCGCAACATTTCAGCTTAGACGATCTGTACTATACTAGTGACACGGTTGGGAACGTTTGCACATAAACGGCATACATCAGAGTACCTTCTGTACTTTCATATTGTGCGCATGCGCTGTGCGTTCAGTGGACGTAATTAGCGAAGTTATTAAGCTTACTATCGTGTGGCACCGCTCGTAACGTCTCAAGATGAAATGCAAATAAATCATTATTCCGCTTTCGACTTTCTCACGAATAATAAGATCTGTATTGATAATGCCCCAGGTGGGTACTTCATTATAAAATTGCTTATTAAAGAAGTTATTTACCTAAAATCTGTAGTCCTACACCTCTATATTCTCTGCTCGTCTTGCTATTTAAATGGTACCTAGACTAATATCTCTGCAATAAATGCACGGTCCACTCATCTGCAAGTGAAAACACTTTTTTAAAGAAAGTTCTAACCGTGCATAATGATTCTTAAGTACTTAAGAGTTTATAATTTTGACATAATATTGCCATTTGTAATCGAGACTTAATAGAGGCATAGTAACTAGGTACAGCAGTTTAGTTTTTATTTAATTATGTAAACTTCTAACGCCTTAGCCCCGAACTCAAAAGCCAGAGTAAAGTGTGTTTTGAAGTTTCCGAATCTCAGCCGGAGTTTGTGATGAATGATGATTGGACAATACAATTAAACTCATTTGGCAATTGTTTTGATAAGGGCCTATAAACGGTAGCCATGGCTTGATTACAATTATGGACTACTTTGTGCAGCTTCGGAGATTTGGCGTGACTACTACTGAAAGTAAATACGAATAGTTTAATGATAGCCATAGTAGGCCCGTAAGAAAATGCAACAGAAAATAAAAAGTTACAAATAACTACTGCTTCAACCACAAATCATTATTTAACAACAAGAGGTTTTACTTTTAAATAATGTTCGTGTGAAAATGTAAGATGTTTTACAAAACAACCAAAATGTGAATAATTGTGTGCCCGCAAGCCATTTATCAAAGTTATTCGTTACTCCGAATGTAATTTACACGACTTAAACCTACCCTTGTGGAAAATAACAAGCCGTGAAAGTGAAAACAATAGCAAATCAGTCACACTCGTGACAACACGCTTGACAAACGGTAATATCTAATAACACATTGTAAACACGAATTATCCATGTTAGAAGAACCCACTGCTGTGCGTAGTATAATCTTAAGTACCTAAACAGCACTAGGTATGACGTGGATTAAGATTTAGCGAGATAATCCATCTTCGTATTATCTAGGCGGTTTTATTTTTTCGTCAATATTGCCTATGCTTATAAATGCGCTAACTTTAGGACTGATGTCAAAATAGAGAGCATCATAACAACTAATTTAAATAGTTTAATGTTTATTGGGGATTATCACTTTTATTTTTCCAGCCATATATTACATTCCAATACATGAATTAAAATCCTAACTTATAGAATCATAACTAACTATTGATTTTCGCGGAACTAGGTACTTAATGTTTATTTAAAATGATTTTTACGATTCACTACTTCAATGCGATATTTATTGCGATAACATGATGAAAAAAATTGGACCGCTACTGTAAATTCGCGGCCCTGTATTTAATGTTGTACAACTTATTTTGAAAATCCTTACGCAATAATTAGGAAAATAAAGTACATGATTTAGATTACATCGCCTTTTGTTATCACATTGCTAATTAAGAAGTACCTTCCTTCGACATTGATGAAATCGGAAACTTACAATCGCTCCAATTTCGATTGCTTTTACGACTCGTACATAACAAAGTAGCGTAATTTGTTATAAAGCACTAGTGTTATGTTAATGTGCTCGTTATTAATTTTATTACGCGGATGGATTTCGAGGTTATCGCATATTTAATCTGTTGTGCAATATTTCGCAGCTCTGACACTAACTTTCCGCCGTTTTGTGGAATTAGTGTAACAAACCTTTAAAAATACATACATAAGTTGCGCATAAGTTAGGAGGACCTAGAGGACATAATAGCTCCGATTCTGAATAAATAATTTTCTGAATTAACTTTCTTATTCTCATGTTTTTATGCTGTGTAATATTATAAGCACGAAAAGATGGGGCCACTACAGCCATAGTGGTCGAGTTATGCTTAGTAACGCAGGCATCAAGTAGTTGTGGCAGGTTTTTTTGTTTCCTTTCCAGGACTACCATACATGACGATCATTTTTGATGTTTGTTCTGACTTTGGCGGCTTTTCATACATATCAAAAGTTTCTCAATACTATCAGTCACATATTTTAGACTTATGATTGTTAATCTCTCAAAAATGAGCCAAATTTTCAAAACAACAATTCGCAACCCAAATCGAAAAGAACTACCGTTCATACAAAGACTCCTCAGTTAACACTTACAAGCGCTAAAAACGTATCGTGTGAGCGAGCTATTACTGCGTTTCGACCGAGGATGAGTCTGCGAGCCCAATAACTCGTGCTGTGCGGATCCCGCACCGGGACGTGGTAATTGGACGTTAAGAGTGCGTATAAACCCAGCAAATTATTAAAATTCACCCGCGCCCCCCGCTCTGCGAACACTATCGGCCGCCGAACCACAATACATCTCTCTCGCTCGCTCAACGCGTAGCTTCCGTAGTATACGTAAAACAATCAGATAACACAGTGGGCATTATTTTTGTGAATACATTACCTACATTTTAATGTGTGTAATTTTACTTTGTATATAAGTTGAATGTTATGTTGTAGATAGTAGTCTCATCTTTTAAATTATTTTTAAGGATCGGTATGCAAAAGGTAAAAACAGGACCCTATTACGTAGACTACACTGTCTATCTGTCACCAGTTGATTTTTTCACAATAAATACTAAATACTAGCAGCCGCCCGCGACTTCGTCCGCGTGGACTTAACTGTGTGTGAAAAAAGATTTTCCCGCTTTTCTGTAGAAATTTTCCTGATTTTTCTTTGCTATAAACCTCACGGAGCCCGAGACCATTCCAACGAATGCAAAACTGTGGAAATCGGTTAGTGCGTTCTGGAGTTATAGCGTCAGGAAGGAAAACACGACTTATTTTTATATACTAAAAAATAAAAAAAAATAAAAAAAAAAAATATTTTAAGTAAATACACAAGCGGGTTTTTTTGCGTTCTTAGTTCTCTATTAGTGACGGTAATAGGTGGACGCATTTGTTTATTTATAAATAAAAGCTCCCCGGTGTCATGATTTGACCCGCCTTTTTTTTCGTGGGGAAATCTTCATGGATACCTCGCCGCCCGGGGAGACGACGAAGTTATGTTGGACTCCTACCGACTAAAACCCCGCGGCCACTACCACGCGCCTCAAGGCGCTTGCAGGCCGCACTGGCCCCGCAACCCCACGTGTCACCCTTACGGGCCTCAGCGAGTGGGTGGCTAGTCCACCACACTGCCACTCCTGAGTTCTATTCGCTTCCCGGCGGTTGGATCCTACCACCGGTACTAAGCTAAGCCCCCTCGCATCGCCAAGGTGAGAACTCATGAGGGGGTGGTTTGACTCTCCTCCACCAACTGAAGACGAATTAAAGGGTCGCATCCCGCCTGGCGCGATTGTCAGCGATTATAATAATAGATTTTCAATTGTATCTGGTTTATAGGGCGTTGAAAGGTGAATGAAAAATGAAAATGAATGCCAAAAACATCATCTTTATTTCAAGTATGTACAACGAGGGTCATTCAATAAATACTTACTTAGCCTACAAAAAGTAAAGGAAAATTTTGGAAAATGGCAATTTATTTTTCAACATAGTCTCCATTCAGTTCGATACACTTAGCACAGCGATGCTCAAACTTTTTTAACCCGTCCGAAAAATAGTTTTTGTCAAACTCTGCAAAATAGGCCTCCGTGGCGGCAATGACCTCCTCATTTGATCCATATCTATTCCCGGGGACTGTTTTTTTCAGATTAGGAAATAGAAAGAAGTCTCAAGGGGCCAACTCTGGAGAATACGGTGGATGGGGCAGCAATTTGTAGCGCAATTCGACCAATTTGACCATGGCAACGGCAGACGTGTGAACCGGTGCGTTGTCGTGGTGAAACAGCACGTTTTTCTTCGCCAGGTGGGGTCGTTTTTTCTTTAAGTCGGCGTCGAATCAGCCCAATAAATAGTAAAGCCCGGCATAGTAAAGCCCTGTTATAGTTTTACCCTTCTCGAGGTAATCGATGTAGATCAAACCTTGTGAATCCCAGAAAACGGTGGCCACCCACTTTACCCACGTTTCCTCCTCCTGTGATGTTTAAGTTAGATAGAGTGCAACCGAATTGAGGAGCATGATTCGATACCATTTTTATTTTTTCAAAAAAGTACAACTTGTCTATTATCACTCTCTCTGCTGCATCGTACAAATTTTCAGCCTGATCTTCATTCTGAGCTTGTGGCCGACTACTTAGAGTGCGTCGTCGCTTCAATGAACTGTAATGAAAAAGTTCAGCTATTTCCAAAAAAAAAACATGCAGAAATGACACAGTAGAAAAAAAAATGCGGAAGCCATATTTTACAGAATTTATGTTAAAAAAAGGCACAAATTACCCACTATTAGGAAAGTCATTTGCAATTAAGCATTAAAGTACTCGTAGCAAGTGGCGTTCTGAGTCAAAATATCGCTCGGCTCATGCGTTTTGTGGTTGCAGTTCTAACCACCCCACCCAAATCCACCCTTTTTCGTTCAACTGATCGGATTTATTTTATATTTACAGGAGAGTGCAAAGCAGCGGCCAGGCAAAAAAGTAGAGAAATGGTTTATTTCGGCGTCTGTTTGCGCTTAGTTACTTTCATTTAAGAAAGGATGGTTTGGAAAGTGAAGATTATCAGAAATTATCTAACGTTATTTCTCAAATGACTATTTCTCATTCGTTATTTTTCTAATGACAGGTCTCCACTAGTTTAAATGTTATCGATTGTACTGTAAGAATTTAGGCGGATACTTTTCTGGAGTATTCTCTTCATTCCTCGAGTAATCATTATGGTATGTATTTTTTTCTGGCTGACAATAGTCTGTAGATATAGGCTGTCTATTAGGGTCTACATTTTCCAAATTCAATGTTGTTCTGTAAAATATACACAGTACTTAGTATATTTACTCATGTGGTAGTAACTAGTTATTGTTTCAGCCAGCTAGAAATTAACTAAAAAAAAAACCCAAGATGGAAAAGCGAGTATGGATACTATTTTTAAAGAAACCTACATAGTCGACGACGCGCATGCCTCCACAACTTCATTTTGATCACACCTGTCAGATTGTGAAATATTTTGAGATACAGCAATTCTGAAAATTAAATATTATTTGAAAACAATTTACTTACAATAAATACGTGGTGGATTGAAACAAATTCCTTCGAAATCAACCTATTATTTGAAGAGACCAACTAAAGTCATGTGATTACTTAGCATATACTTTACACCATCTGTTTACGTCATCCTTCTAGATCGACTCAAATGAATTTATTTCTCTTAAAATACAATACAACATACCTTCGACAATTAGCCATCCTTTCAGTTTGTAACTTTTTTAGCTCTCGTTTACTAAGTCTTTTTAAAGTCCTTTTCTTTTTCCCCATTTCACTATTTATTTTGAAACTCGGAGCAGCTAAGAATTTGAGCGTAGTCTTCTCGTCTCAACGGAGCGATCGGTACTGATGTGTGAAATAGAAATATGTGTCAAGCTTCACAAACGTGCGACGGGAGATGGCTTTTTCCGCGGAATCAAAACGTATTAAGTGCCAAAAGTGTTTAATCGTTATAAATCCAAAACTAAAAGGAATTTTAAAAAATGACTAGACATAGCCCTTACTTATTTTTCAATATAATTATTTGTAAAAAAATTGTCATCATAGTAATTGCCATGTCCAGTATAAAACGAAAAAAAGGGAAAATCAGACGTAACTTCGTGATTTTTTTTTATCGAGATAATTTAATTATTTTATGTTTTTGATCAAACACAACCCTTGAAAATATCATGTAGCGTAACATTTAATAAATTCATAAAATTTCATCTAGTATTTATCACGTACAATCAAGAAAAAGATTGGTAGTTTTGCTTTATGCGCACTCTTAAGGCTAAGTTCACACAGTGCGTAAAAGTTCTATAAACGGTGGAAATATGTGCGAATCAGTTCATATTGTAAAAACGAATTCATTGTGAACGTATTGCACTTTTACAATGATGTACTACTACAATGATTTATGTACGCAGTCATTATAAGTAGAGGAAACGTATACATTATGGACTTAACTGTACAATTAGATGCTATGGATAAAAACCTACGACGTACTTATATTTAAATCTGAAAATTAACGTCAGCCTTTAGTTTGTTTGATTATTACGTTGTCCACTCAGCAGGACGAACACACTTTCCTTCCACCCCCGTCTGAAGACGGCGATTCGTAGTATCCACTCATTGTTACAAAGCGTTCTCCAATGTAGACGTACCTCTATAAGGCAGTATCTCGGCACAGGGTTTACGTTCGTATTAGCAGGAGGCTTGTGGCGGAAGCGCTAGGGATGTTACTAAACTTCGTGTTCAATTACTAGCTTAGCTCTCTGAAATGACACACTGCGATGGTTATACAATGGGTACTTGCTAAAACAACGGAAATGAATGCGTACTGGAAATTGCATAGAATGGGACACAGCTGACAATGAACTGACGTACCTATTAATCATGCTTGCAAAACAGTTGAAAGGTTTTTTAATTAGAGAAAACACAGATTTGCTTACTAAAATGCTCATTGTAATTCTGTGTTATCATCTTTTTTATTATGTGATGAACTCCTAATAACTTTGTCTGATGAAAATGAAATGAAAAACATCCTAGTTCACTTCAGTTCCTATCATTTCTCCGTGGGCAATCTCTTATACGAGAGTCTATAAGAGAGAGAGAGTATAATAGCCTAGCCTACCAAACCGCACAGTACCTACTCGATAGCATAACAATACTTGCATTAACACGCGGACTATGACATGTATTTTAAGCAAACTCGAAAAATTTGTCAAATTCTGAAGTTGATTTTCATCCAATTATGAAATTGTTCATTCGTAACGTTCTAACGTTCAGCCATTTTCATAGTCGTGTTTCAACATCAGTTTAGTTAACGGGATCTCCAGAAACGTCTAATTATCAAACGCAGACGATTTTCTTTCAATCGAGTTAGTAAGCTAGCTGAAGCCTAGCCATAATCTCTTAGAACATTGTTTACTATCATGGTAACCAGAATTTGTCTGTGACTTCGTCTGCGTGGATTAATAAAAAGGTTCATAATGTTTCTGACTTCAAAGAAAAAAGACTATCTTAACATACAAAGTCACTTTTTCGCCTTTCCAATAATATTTTCCTAGCGGATTCCTACCTTGAAGAATGAGGATACATTGGTATTTTTTTTCTGTCTGCGTGGCTCAGTAGTTTGTAAATTCAGACAGGCTAAACGATTTTACAAATAAAGAAGATACTTAGTAGTCAGGCCCCTGGATGGCACGGTAGAAATTATCGGAAGCCGATTTGAAATTAGCCGTGCGCGTGCGCGCTGTGTATCTAGTTATTATCGTTACGAGGGAATCCTTTCAATTATAGTGATATCGAAGTTATACATAATTCGATGATTATCCAGTCATTTATGAAAATGTGTGTTCCGATAATTTTAACTGTTAGCCGCCTTTGGATATCTTGTTAGCATTAAATAGTTAGGTAACTTGAAAACCCAGAACGTTCTTAGGACTGTTTAAGTTTGCTATGCTCATTTATTATCAGTTACACAGCTAAATAAAAAGGGATGCCAGTATATTTGAGTCAAGTTATTCATACGTTGGTCTATTTTCTTAATTTAGGGTTTCCTCGGTTAATTCACTTCTGCAGGCCACAGGTTTTCTCGCGATGATGATGATTCACATCATTTAAAAAAAACTTAACAACTTAAAAACCACATAACTTGAAATAAAATTGGCAATATGTTAACATTACCGTTCTATAAACTTCATATTTTAACCGTTCCGTAGCATCGATATTATCTTGTATTCTTCGAATTTAGAGATTTTCAGGGTAAAAACAGTTAGCTATTTCAGACATTGCACATATTATCTGTTTAATTGCACATTACTGTTCTGTATAAAAACCCTCCACTTTAAGAGACCATAAAAGTAATTGGCAGAAAGTATGCTGGCGCGCCCAGGGGGAAAAAACTAGATGTATGTTGTAATTGCAACATGTTCACGGCTCAGTACAGATAAGAAACAATATTCTGGTGTATTTACAAATGACCTAGTTACAAATGAAAGTCTAATGAATGGAAGCTGAACCGTTCTGGGTCCATCTGTCAATTTTATATCGCTATTCGTACTTGTGTATTTTTTTGTTTTTTGGTAAGTATATTAAGAAGAATTGTGATTTAATATATGATAGTTCCTGTGAGGGCGATCAGCCTGAAACTCCTGGTATTAAATCCTGAATCGGGCAAAGTAAGCACGAATCGAATTTGGGAAAAATGAAAGCGAAACCATGGGAAAATCAACCTTGCAATGATCTTTTGGAAGATTCGTCTCATATTGAGTCTTCGTAAAACATCCACCATATTTTTTTAGTTAAATAATAATTTACTGTCTTGTAAATTTAGCTATGAATGATGAACCTAGCTACCGATACGAGAAGACCGGTAGTATAATTAATCAGCAGAGTCCGTCTAATTACTTGCGTACGCGTCGAAAGCAGAGAAAGTACGGGGTAACGTGGTACAGCACGGTCTAGTTGGAGCGTTGCGCGGGCCGTCAGCTATGCCCGGCATTCGCTGCACAGCATGATGCCCACTGATGGGTAATGAGGAGCTCTTGGGAATTTCACTGTTACCATTCTTGAAATCATTAAAGTCATTATCTAATTCCCAAATACATCCGCGTCAATTGAAGTCATTCTCTGTACGCTTATAGGGCTCTCCTTATGTCTCTCTGGAAATAAACACGCAGATCCCTCTGTACCTCTTAAGTTTTGTCCCAGTGAACTTTCAACCGCGAAAAGTGGGCACTGAATCTACATGAATCTACTCTTCTAAAACTCTACTACTACTCTTCGTTCTTCTTCTAGCCCTAACTTCACAAACTCTATATCTTAGTCAAAATTTGTGGCTTTACCCTTTCGTTAATGCAAATAGTTGGCATTCGCATAACATAAAAATTACGAACGCCTTCGGACGATAGAAACCCCGAAGCCACACTTCTTCACATAAATGGGGGTCCGACATAACTCCCTCCGGCCGGCGAGGTATCCATGAGGATTTCCCCACGATATTTAAAAAAACTGGAGTTTTGATACACACGGTACAGCAGTGCATATGCACGCGACTAAGCAACATTCTACGAGTACCTACATGAACATTTTTGGGATCAAATGATCTTCCAACGTCACCTTTAAAATTGCATGCTTACCAATGTGCATATAAGTTGCTTTGCACCTGTCTTTCTTAAAGGTTTATGACTACTTTTTGTGAAGAATGGAAATAAAATTGTTGGAACAGCTGACATTTTTGCATTCATTAAATTACCACAAAGCATCATTCAAAACAGTCTGTACCATATAGTTGAAATGTATGAAATAGTTTCTTTAAATGTGTACTAAATTCGCTGAAGACATGTTTATAATATCTCGTTCCGGATTGCGCTTTGATTGACGACAAATAGCGAATTACTAAGTTTTCATGCGATTTCCCTCACGCTTGCTTGTCAGTAGGGTTAACAACTACGCCAGAGCGGAAATAGAAAAACAATAAATTCTCCATTCCAGGTTTGATTTAAATCTCGTGTTTTTGTTAGCTAATAGCGAAAGCTACGCGATTTTTATTTCGGGTAATACTAAAGCCGCAACGCAATGACAACATTCAGTCTTAAAAAATAATTGTGAACAATAACGCGGTGTATACTGTATACTTACTGGATTTGTTACTAGTGGGCCCTAAGAAAGCGCAGATGGTACCACTAGCAGTTGACGTAATAGAAAAAAATACGTGACATGTGGCATTCAAAAAATCACGTCGTCGAAGTGGTTTCGCAGTGCCGCGCCTTCCAAAACTTTTCGTTTATATAATATTTTGTTATATATCAAGACCAACGCTGACACCAAAGCTACATGCCCTGGTGCCCTTCTAGAACTATTTCTGTAATAGTGCGCCGGCTAGCGGAGGGCGGCAGCCCTACTAGCCAGCCGGCAGCGCGCGCGCATCAGTCCGTGCGGTCAGCGCGCGGCACAAGCTGCATACGCCGCTACAATTCTTCTCATCTCGATAATGCATTTTGACATACAAATATACCTTTTCGAACTTCAATTCTTCCTTTATGGTGTCTCATAAAGTGTTAGTGTATTGTTCTCTCAAAGGATTTCGTGTGGCCCAGTGATGATGAAGTGTTTTGTGCTCGGCTGACCCCACAAAATGTCTTTGGATATTATGTTTTTGACACACGACGATTTACGGCGCCTGCGCAAAGAGCCGCAGGTGCTAGGGCTCAGATACAGGGTATGTTTTCAATGTACTATTTAAGATTTTATTTCACGTGAAGCGATTGAAGATTTCAGTGAACCTTAGCGTCTGAGGTAAAATCAATATTTTTGAATTTTTTACACTCAACACATTGTTTGAAAAAAAAAATAGAGTTTTTAAACAATTTTTTTAAGCATGTGTACGAAAGTCGCACGAGTGTGTCTAAATTTTACTATCAAACCAAAGACCTCGTAGGAAGTTGAAATGTGTGATAAAATGTATAAAAACTAGAAATTGCTAATGAATTTTGTGTATGGCAACAAAAAGGCTTTTCAAACTTATAGACGGTGAATTTTTCAACTGGAAGGTCAAATATGCCGATTAATGCCTAAAAATATTTAAATAAAGTCTTATGGGTGCCTTTTGGCCTAAACTAAAACTGCAAACTTAGATTTTGAAAGAAATAGTAGTCTCGCTTGTTATGAGGCTTGGAAGCAATATAAAATGACATTTTTTTTTGTTAATAGGTACGTGGTTCACGAAAACACTCATTGATTACAATTTTTTTGTTATCTTTTTTATATTTTTGTTTAGTTTTGCTATTTGTGCTTTTATTGCAATGATTGAGTGTCATTTTGAACTTTTCAAATAGAAAAAGAAAAAGATTTATAGATTAGTAGGTCTAGCACGAACCGCTCACGTATTCGTAATCGTAAAGTAAACGATACTTTTTCTTCTTTATTCTATCCCTTTAAAAAATAGTAACGTTAACTCTGCGATCACGATAACGTTAGTGGTTCGTGCTAGACCTTCAGAAATTAGTTGCTACAGAAAAATCAAGTCCTGATAGTCTTAAAAGTCTCTACATGTTTAGTTAAAAATATAATAACAATCTGAGTACTAGGTTACTCTTCAATACGATACAGTACTCGTAATTAATGTCAAGTTACATGGATATAAGTTCAACATGCATCAATCATAGACACCTCGCTGTTTGTGACCAGTTTATAAAAAAAACCCAAAAGTACGTTTTATAGATGTAGGTAATTTATTGGCAGGCAAATTGAATACTCGAAAGGAAGCCCGATTTCAGTAACTTCGCTATTGCCCTTCACTACATAGTATAAAACAAAGTCGCTTTCTCTGTCCCTATGTCCCTATGTATGCTTAAATCTTTGAAACTACGCCACGGATTTTGATGCGTTTTTTTTAATAGATAGAGTGATTCAAGAGGAAGGTTTATAAGTATAACAACATCCTATTGCACCCGTGCGAAGCGGGGCGGGTCGCTAGTATTACCTAAACTTATGTTTTCAGTTTTATTCGAAGTTTTCTTAGTGTTTGTTGCATTTTTACATTTGTGTCCAGTTTGTAATTGGTTTTTAACAGCTCGATGATCGACAAGTTCAGTGATGTCTTTGCGATTTTCGAATGTGATGACATTCCGATTGCACTATTCATCACAAATCAAACGAGTTATTCAAACGTAATAATGGATACCTAAATTCGATTTTTCAATAACTACATTTTTTTGTATAAAATATAAGGTGTTGTGTTTGCGCCTTTAAATCTATACCCATATCCCATATTTTAAATGATTTTTTTTTATCGATTATTTAATTTATGGCACAATCTTAGTCATGCATTGTGATGTGTAGCACATCTTTATTGTTTGTATGTAATCTTGACATAAACAATGCACAATTTGATGGTCGTGAGCTGTCAGAGCTGTCAAAGAGCTAGGAATATGATCGATATAGTACAGTGCAAAAGAAAATTGATAATAAATGCGAAACTAATGGAAAAGTATGCTAACTTTTCCATTAGTTTCGCATTTATTATCAATCTTCTTTTCTTCTATCCTCTTGACTAAACACCTACCATATTATTCATTACACTTCGCTTTACAACAACACGTTAACTACTGTTACATTTAATCTCTATCATTCTTATTGCTGTCGAATTGACATGATACGTATGGTATGGTATGGTAAATCAATGCTGTAGCAAATGTTGACAGCTGGAAAAATGACAGAGACAAAACTCCTACTGGAAATTGTTAGGCCGCTTGAGTTTTGACATTAATTTTCTCATCCTTGTAAAAATTAGATAACCCAGAAGATGGAATTGTGAAACTCACGCAAGTGGCAACATCAGACATCGAAATGAGAACAAAGTACGCAATGTGTAAAGTTGAGTTAGCGTGTTCAGCTTATTAGTGCAAGAAGAAGTATGAAATATATAACCATAAACCATCCGGATAGTAAAAATATACTTAAATATTTCACCATTTTAAACTAGTAAAAAAATTAACGCAATTTTGAAGCAGTTAGATAACTTAACCCAAACGATGTGATCGTTGGAAACGTTGGCATTTCAATTAGCCTAGTATTAAATAAACAACGACGTAACTGCTATCATCGTTTAATAAAATAATACGTCTAAATGCGAAATGTTTTCCGGGCATAGTAAAATAAATCAAATCGTAAATAAATGGTCTTATTTTAATTTTCAGGGCCTAAGTAATGGCATGGAAAATGACCAGAACACGGCGAACCAGTTACAGCCGAGTGAGCTGACGCACAAGCGGCTGTCAACGAGCTCGACCACCTCCAACCAGAGCTACGACTCCAACGTAGAGTACGCAGTCCCGAAGCACTCGTACACCCGCCAGCGGAACAGCGACGGGACCGAAGACACCCCCTACAGCCAACCTAAGAACTCAAATCCACTATTCGGCGTGAACGCCGCGTCACATTACGCGCCCGCCTCACTAGCGGCACAAGAAGCCGTCAATGAAACTAAACACTATGAGAAGAGCTTACCCAACGGCGTCAGAAAAGCGCCAGAAGGACAGGACAATGACGCTTTCAAATCCGAGGACTCTCTAGACGGTAGGAAAGAGATGATTGTGAGCCCCAACCAGATCGCCATCACAGAGGGCGGCACTGCGACCTACACCACAGACAATAATGGTAAAATCAATGTTCATGTCACCGTCATGATTAACGCAGGTAATTATATGCATCCTTACGAACAATTGAACGTAAAGCACATATTTATATAGCACATTGTATAACAAGTTATATGTAAAGTTATTCTAACAGTTTTGCACAGTGATGGTTATAAATATTAAAATGAAATAACGGAGGGACTGTGCTGGTTTCCAGTATCGAATCGCTCTCGAGGATGCATATGAGGCAAGCAGTCTCTGGTTGTAGTTAGTAGTTGCATGCGATGTACTGTAGTGTTCAAATGTTTCTCACGTGATTCCGTTTCTTGGGTTGTCAATTCGTTAAACTATGCATGAACGTTTTAGCTATCTCTTTCTGTAACTTCTTTATTCGTTTGTGTTCCCACGTCTGTTTACTCTCTGTCTTATCTCAAAGCTTCAGCACAATTTTTTACACATATGACGAAATATTTTTTACGCTATTATACTTTCATGAATTCACTTGTGTTGCTCAAATGAAGATAAGCATAATGTTTACTAACAAATGTGAAAGTGATGCACTAGTTATGATTGAGACACATCCGCATATTCATTGAAACTGTTATGCTTATCTCTGAAGAATGCATAGTATTTTTGTAGCGCATTCGTTTTTTATGAAAACAAACTGGCATAACTTGACGCTAATGGGCTCGTTAACGTTTCAGGCACTCTAGCGGATTTGAAGAAGCAACGAGCGCAAATTAGAACGAACGGTAGTCCGGTGGAGAACAGTTTGAATTCGACGAACAACCATTCGATCAATTCGATACCTGAGGTGACGAAGCCAGACATGCCGGTGCAGCTGAACCCGCTCAGCCTGTCCCCCAGCGCCGGCGCCGTGCCGCGCTTCAGCGGGAACACCAGCGACGTCGTCGGCGATACCAGGTCACGCAGGTGCTGTATTATCATGTAAAGAGTATCTTACTTTAGGTATGAGGCATCTCCCTACTGCACAAAATAAAGGGATGTGCTCGAACAAAGAGAGATTGATTAGCGTACAAGTCTGATTGTCATTCCAAAAAGATATATTTATGCACGGATAGGTTCGTACAAGACTATGAACTAGGCAGCAAATTGTATTTTAGCATTTTTATGTATATTTGATTATTTGGTAAGGTGCAATGGCGGCAAGACTGTGAGGGTCACCACTTAATGAATAAATAAATAATTAGGTAATCACGATAGTCAGGATATACAGTCAACGGTTACTTATCTGGCTACCCATTTTCATTTATTATCTCGCTCTTGCTATAAGTCATTTTTTTGCAATAGAGCAAGGAGGAATGACCGGAGATGGGTAACCTGTAATACCGTTGACCTTACATAAAGTGAAAATGATGGGAGACAAGTTTTTTATAAACGTGTCACACGTCAAGACAAGTTATAATAATATTGACTTACAGCTAAAACTTGCCTAAACTTCGGTCACTATAGTTGGAGATATAAATGCATATTTTCAATTTTATGTGTCTCTTTGACAAACTTTGTACGATCAGTATGTTCACGAATTTGGTGGCACTTGAAACTAATTATGACAATGTCATCATTTAGACACATGAAACTCCAATTCTCACCTTTAGAGACGCTAACGAAATCGATAGTGGTAGCCCTCACGGTTCAATTGCTTTAGAAAGTAGAGAAGTGTTAATACGCCGATGGATATTTTGCCATTTCTGCTCAGGAGACGTCAGGGCTTGCCGATGTGCTGGCACAAAGAGATATGAACAGATTGCTAGTTGAATAAAATGGTATTTTTCTGCAAGAGCTGAACGCTACCGAGATGTGTGGGGTTTTGTTTTTAACAACTGATCAGATATCGTTATTGTATTAACGCGCAGGTCAGTGTCAAAATAAGGATCTCTAATTGGTTGTTAAAACGCATCGCCTCTCTAGTGTAAACCGAGCATAAGATTAAAAGTTGTGACAATGTTTGCTTTGTAAATTGGAGCTCGATTTTTGAATTTTATATTAAATAATATGTGTATGTCTTTTACATTTTTTTTAAATTCTACCTCTAGACAATCTATCATACACAAGACAGTGTCAAAGTCTCCGTCGAAACGGTTTCGTTACTTGACGAGGTAATTTCGAGCAATCTAATAATAAACTTTTTTATTCGCCTCTATTGAAAACATTTAAACAAAAATCCAAATCCTTCAACAATACTGGAAAATTTCATAAATAAAATTATGCATTTCTAACAGTTGAAATTCAAAAATCGTCTCCCATTACTGAATAGCTTGACGCATCTATCTATGTGTGTGTATGTCGCTATAGCCTCGTGCTGTATTGAGTCGGCTTTCTGTTCGTGTTCTCTCTGCTGCTAGGAAACAGTGTGATAAGTGTTGAACAGCTCAACAGTTTATATCTAGGGATAAGGAAAATATAAATGGTTGCTAAATATTTTACTTAGTGTTAGAATTGAATCCTATAATTATATAAAATCTTATTGTAGTCGTATTTAAGTATTTTCCTATCGTAGATTTCGCCTTACCTATTATACATTCCATTGATTATATTACTATTAATGTTGTATAACACGGTTATTGTGATTCCATTATCAGTATAATTCATGTTTGTGATCAGTATTCTGAAAAGTATGAAAAGCATAATAATTAAATTAATAAAAATCACAAATATTCGAATGACAAAGCAATCGTTTAAAAGTGCCTCACCAGATCGATTGTTATGCTAATATTTTATACAAATTAAAATAGCATAATTAAAATTCTAAATGCGGATATAATTTTAAATAATAAGTATACATTTTATAATTAATTTTAATCGAATTGATAAATATTCGTAACCTTTAAAACTTCTACGTGTTGTTTCAATTTCGAGTGATATTATATAATTAAACGTAACTGCGATACATGCCTTATTTAGACGATTTAGAACCCTTACACTTTTTTTAAACGGACCACACGAAGGCAATAATTTAGAAATCAAAAGCGTCTTTTGAATATTTCGTATTAAATGGATTTAGAAAAAGTTTTTTTCTTCATAGTCACTTCAACACACTCAACCATATTTATTCTTCCAAAAACTTTATTAATATGTAAGTGATTGAGATTCCGAACAATTTATATTGGTTGTAATGTTAGTTATTAAAAATCTAGCTGATCATCTTTAATTTAAAACAACAGTCTTGAATAATAGGCAAATTAAACTACTCCATTCTTTCAATGATAAGTGATTTTCCATATAGGTATCTTTGAGTGCTATTGTTCAATTTGAGTTCTTCTCCAAAATACTATTTCTTACGTAGTCGTATTAAATTTGTTAAAGAGTCAACTGCGTGCGCAATTAATTATGGGTTACTGAACAAAACACAAAGTCGGTGTGTTGAAATATTTTCATAATTTGGTACCATTTTCAAAATTACGTCACAAAATCCTGTATGCATTCTTCCGTGGCATGTACTAAAGTCTGCTTAAACCCAATGGCATTTCTTAAAGAGAAGTCTTACCGCCATTTTGGGCTTACGAGGTTCTTCTTGAGCGAACTTGGTAGTTCCATATTGTGTATGGATCTATTTTGTTCTATTAATTCCACTACATTTCTTAACTCAAAATTGCATACTTACTATTCAAAATATCGTATATTGGTATACAAACTCTTCCACCTCATAAGATCATTGCAACATGCCTCTTAACAGCTTTTTAATGTATGAGGTGACTGATCAAGATATTTTCAGTTGTAAAAATGTAAATGGACATTCGAACTCATTTATATTTAGGTAATGTCACGGAAAAGGCTCCAATTTATTATGATTTTTTTGTCTTTAGGTCCGTTTCTTTTTGGAACTGTCTGAATAGTTGCGCACGCGCTTGGGCCTTTCGTTCAAAGAGAACAGCTGATCGTTGACGGAGCGAGGGGGCCACGCCATCTGCTGTTAGTTCGTTACAACTTCTGTACATCACAATAACGACACTCGAGTTAACTCCCGGTGTGTTTAGATTTGTAAACATTTGATGCATTCCAGACGTTTAATACTGTATTCCAATGTTCAAAAAATGACTATCTCCTATTTGTGTAAGGCGATGAAAATATTTAGTACATTTTGTAGGCGATAAGCTTGAGACAAATTCCCACTCAAATAATGAAATTCAGGCTTAATTTTTGTGATGATTATATTTATATACATTTATTAATTTGCAAAACCTGTTAAATTAGCTTTACACAAATAGGGGTTAGAACCTTACACGTAAACCGTTATTGGAATGTACGGATTGAAATCGAGTGCCTTTGTCTTGATTATTAGTACTTAATACTCAGCTCGTGCCAATTATTTTGAATATTATACCATCTTAACAACCCCACTTTTCGAAGCCCCAAAGGTTGGACAGTCGAGTTAGAGTTTCAATAATGTTCAGTGAAAATGTTAAGGCCTCCATAATATATGCCCTAAGACTTGCGATTGATTATTATACAGATTTAGGAATATTAAGTAGATATTGTTAAGAAAATGTATATTGAAATTCTTTTATGTAATCCAGTGTTCAATGTCTGTGGTATTCTTAGTTATGTAGCAGGGAGACATTCCAACCTTCGTCGTCATATTGTTGTTGAAACTGTACTTTTAATACTAAATCTAGACTTTTGAAGTTATTTATACATGTCATCTCGTTCGCTGTTAGTACCCATCCAATAGTGAATTCATTCGTCCATATCATAGTCACTAGTTAAGCTGTTTACTCTGGTAGAACGGTTATATTATATCATATAATGTACTTAAAAAGTACTGGAAACTTGTAATTATAGAGATATACAAACATAGATGAATATATATAAATTTGAACTATCTATTAAAATTACAAGGGGTTTATTGTTCTGAAATGAGTAGAAAAAATTGAAAAAATATAGCATATATTCTAAAAAAAACTTTTTAATATTATATCATTATTGTAGAAACATTGCTGCACATATTTTTCGACTATATTTTCTGATGAAGACCCCCTTGAAAATGATCCTAAAGATAGATACACATTTAAAGCAATACTAAATGGCCTTATGAAGATATAAATCAATTGGTGTTTATTTTCTACAGTCGGTTATTAAATGCTTATTACAAAGAATTTATTCAATTCTTGTATAGAAATGTGAATTATCATGTGATTACTCATTTTATTCTTAGGCTAACGACAGCTAAATATGCAAAGAGCCTACAATACATATAGTAATCGTAAAATTTATTTTCAATTATACTTAATAAAAATGTTATGTGATGTTTATTCGACTAATTACAACGATAGGGATTTGAATAAAAAAGTTGTTTGTTTTGTATGTACGGCAAATAATAAATAATTGTACTTACTACAAAATAAGTTATAGAATTAAATTTGATAAAAAAATTATCATGACTTCCTTGTTGCTTCGACATCATCGTTTAAGTAAATAAAATTATCACATAATATTTCGATTACAATAGTGATCTTACTGTCAGATAGTATTTAAACACTAATTCTCAACTAGATGAAAATTAAATAAATGTAAAAACTACAGTCACACATACTTTGGTAAATAACTTATGTCACAACATCGTGTCAAATGCTACGTGTTCTTTTACAATTTATTATAATGTAAGTCAAAACATAATACTTTACTAGTTAGGTAGCCTTTAAAAACCTTAGATGTTTTCTACATTTTATAGAGATTTTAGCAATTTTTTGTGCACATGTAAAAAGGATGTATGCCAATAAAACATATATCATCCGTAATTTATCCAAACTGATTGATTAGAAGTGTAGATAATGCTGCAAGTAAATTAGTTAAATGAAACCTTGCCAGTTAGTATCTTGCCTTTATTCGGACCATTTCGCCATATCCTATAATGATAAAGAATATTATCCTCCGTATAACTATAAACATAATTACGTTGTTCCTCTCAAGCAGAACGTACCATATTCTTAATACTGTTTATAGGAACTAAGGTTTGTTGAGGCCCTGTTTTAAGGTCGCAATAAAGATATCCTGCTTGTAGTCGTTCCTATGTAAGAACTACGCACTGTATTAGTAAAATATCAATTCTTCAGCAGAGCTTTGTAGTCTATAAGATTCATATCAAAACCCCAGTCTAATTAATGATATTTATATAAACATGAAAATACTATTTTGAAATATTATATTATGTATCTGAAGTACTCTATCCAGTGCTTAATTCCATGAAAATTTGCTATATGTAAGCTATTAAATTCCTGTTATATTTTTATAATATGTATTTAAAATAGTTACTATACTAACATTTATGTCATTAAAATTTTAGTCAGTATTTATTAGTATTAAATGTAAGCATGTACCATTAGAGTGGTAACCCTGGATAGTGGTACAGTAAGGTCTGTATTATGACACAACACTTGAGTACTAATGTACACTAGGAATATATTCAAGCCTGTGATTAGACTAAATATTGAAATACAACTAATGACAAGCTCGAATCTATGCCTGAGTTTGAATCAGGTTTTAAGTGTCTTTTCAGAATACGGTTCTGAACGTTTAATTCCGTCATACCCAATATGGATATGTATTGTGATCTATTGTGTATTAGGTTTGTTACTTAATCCGAACCCTCGATCTCTGGGTAAAGTAATGTAGGAACGCCTTTAGATTTAAGTGACCTATCTCGAGAACATGTCGCTACTGAGATAGGTCACTTAAATTTAAAGGTGCCTGTACTTATGTTCACACTTTATATTTGACGCCACTGCTCTAAAGTCCCACTTACGTTAGTACAATATGCAATATTGTTAGTATTTACCAATGCAAACAACAAGTATTATTGCAAACCCAATGCAAAAGTGTTATTGCATTTTAATTTAAGGTTGTTTTGTTATTTATTGCAATATGATGATTTGTATATTTTTCTCGGTATAAAATACCTTAAACTTTTGAGCAGTAGTGTGAAAGACATGATAATTGAAATGTAAAGAATAAATCGTTTGTTTAAATCTATTCTGGTTTTTATTTCTTATATTCCATAAATATTATTTTTTATCCTGTCCACTTGCTTGCAGGTAAAGTATCAGGTAAAATAATGAATCTTATTTCATTCAATATCAAGTGGATTCCAAATCTGTTTTCATTAAGTTTATGACAAAATAATCTAATTTGTTCTCATTCTGTCAGAAGAAATGAAAGTATTTCTTTGAATTTTTTTGTTATTATTATGTCCGGAATAGTCCGGATGTAATACCTAGTTAGTTAACACATTAGCACAATGTTTAGATGTTTAATGTCTGCATCAGTTAATACTAGACCAGAGATTCTGGATTTATCACTGAAAACAATGTCTCTGAATGATTTTTATTATAACACAGTAAAATATGAAAAACAACATTTTCAAAATACTTTCTTGTCGGTAATATAATTTCGATAGCAATTAAAATACACCTATTTAATGCCATAACGCATGGACAGAATTTCAAATGCTTCGAGCCTCTATGTTAAAATTACCCATAGATTCCGGAGGTGCTATGAGAAAATTATTCAGAAAATGAGAAGTGTGTGAATTCAGGTCTCTTCGGTGGATTATCAGCATTTATTAGCTATCTCGGCATTCGTCACCGCGGCGCGCCAAGCAGTCGTCGGCGCAGACGGCGCGCGGCGCAAGGTTACGTCACACGAGCCGGCGCGTGCGCCGCAAGGCGACACGGGGAACTGCGACACTAGCTATTCTGTGTAAGGGCGTTTCCAACAAGAACTGTGTTCCAAAATTTTACTAAAGCACCAAATTAAAAACTTTAATTTGGTGCTTTAGTAAAATTCTGGAAGGTTCCAGGCACATCCCTGAATAGGGTATTACACCAATTTTTGAAAACTGATTAAAATCAATCTTTGGGCCGTAATTTACTACCAAAAATTTTATTTTAATTTTTAAATAGCGATAAATGGTCTAAATTTATGTTTAAAATTAGGACTTGACATTGACGTGCGAAAACGCTAGCCGCCATGATGTTTCTTCGCGTGACGTCACTCGGATAGTAAACAAGTAAACAATACGTACAACATTAATCATTTAATCTGAAAATAATGAGTTCTGGTCCATATCATTGGTGTCTGGTTCCTAAATGCAAGAACACAAGTGTTAAAACGCCACAAAGACTATGGATTCAAGTGCAGAGTGATATCAAACTGAGAAATACTTGGTTAAAACTGGCTAGAAGATATCCAAAATCATTATCCACAAAGACTAGACTGTATTTCTGTGAAGACCACTTTGATGTAAGTGATAGGAACTAAAAATAGTAGAGTAATAATCTAACAGGACAGACAAAGAACTAAATATGAGGCTTAACCTCTTATTTAGTGGTTTTGTCTGCACCTAGTGCATTTATAGGTTAAGTTTTTGTACATAAGTTATGTAATATTATTTCATGTTTTAGCTGGAAAATTACACAGGGTATATATTAATGGGTTCTGTCAAACGCATTCGGATGAAACCAAACTGCGTACCATCCAGAGTTGATTGCCAAGTGGAAGGGAAACATAAGTTAACACAAGTGAACCTCGACCTGCATTTGACAAAAGGAAATGATTTTCTACCATAATGGAAATTGAAGAAACTATGAAGAATAATGAATGTGATATCTCATTACCTTCTTGTAGTCAAGGTACTCATTTCCTTTTGAGTTGTTTATTCAACATTGCCACTTAGACCGATATTAAAAACATTGACTAAACTTTTCTATTATTTTCAGATTTCATGGTTCTTGAAATGATCGAGAATAATGGTAAAGCAGTCCGAGCAGCACCAACTCAGGAACACAAAGCCATTCAAGTCTGTCGGATGACACACTTTAATCGTTATAATAAATATTTAACTAAGAGTAATTGTTTTATTGTTTAGTTTAATATTATTTGTATGAAACATACAATAAAGTATAATTTATGTATTCCTCCATAATATTTCGGCATAAAGGTAGCAATAAAATAACACGTTTTTCATAAAATGGATATATTTTGACAAATATCTACAGAAATGGCAACTATTAACTATGAGTGCACGACGGGGTTTCGGTTCGGCGGTATAACCACAAAAAAATGCAACACTATGTTTGCAACCACCTTTGATGAGGCACAATCGTGGCACTTGACACTAGTCACAGATTCTTCCTCTTCATTAACAATACTGTTACTGGTGTTACTGCATATGGCTTGGTCCGCACTTTATGTTCAGGGCATACCGTACACTTAACCAAGCATGTGTTTTGAATTCGCTTGACCTGCACATAGCCTATTGCGTCGTGTATTTAACATTTCTCAACTCAGCAAAACAAAAATCGGGATTGGACACAAAGAAGTTCGCCACCATTAACGAATCAATTTTTGGCAGATTTGTACTATCTGCTTTTACAAAACCGTCTTCCAATGATGAAGTTTTAATAATTTATCCAAAATAGTGTAAACAATGTAGACTAACAACCAAATAACTGAGAAAAACAAAAATTTATCACAGAACACAAACGAAAAGTTACTTGTTTACTATCGGAGTGACGTCATATCGGATTCCAAAATGGCGTTTGCTGTTTTTGACATATTAAGAACAGATTAAAAATGTCGATTCTTAAAATTAAATTATTAAATTAAAACATTTGATTTTGGCGAAATATCAACGTTTTTCTATTTATTTTGTTCTAAATCTATCACATAAATGCATTTTTATATATTTTTTTAAATGGAGTAAAATACCCTATTCCTAATCGTCATTCAAAGTATAAAAACTTTCAGGATTAAAGTTGAGTTAGTAGGAAATTAGTAATTTCAAACCTTTAGGCTTAAAAATACTTCAAGTGTTCAAGGTTATAGCTAATCAAGATTCAAGTTCCAGGTTTTAGCTCTAATTTGCAGGTGACTGTTAGAATTAGTTAAAAATAGATTATTAAATTAGAGGCAGTGTATGCAGTGTATGATTGTTATGAATGATCTACTGACTGGCTTATAATAATAATTAGTTAATTTAAAATGCTAATATTTCGTAAGTCCTTGCGCTCCAGTCACCTGAAATTATTAATTAAGTAGATCGAGTAAGAGCGCAAAACGTTCGAGTTTGAAAGGCATACTGCATGCATAGTGTTGCGCACGTTTACCAACTCGACTCTGTGTTCACAGCAGGAAAACGCTTACTACCACGCAGAGATAAGTCAATGTCGCCGCGAAACGGCGCGTCAGCCGTCAGTGTTCGCCGGACCGCCACACCGAACAGACGCGTCGCGGCCTCACTCGCACACGCACACGCGGCCGACCAAAACAAAACAACAATTCAGAAATCACACGGAAAAATCTTTGCATGTTCACATACTTCAGACAACTCTGCACCATGAAGCCACCGGTCAACGTAAGTATCTACATTCTCATACAGAAATTTGACGAACTTTCCTGGAAATGTTCATTAAATCTCTCTTTTTACCTGACTGATGCAATTCGATCGGACGATGCAAGTATTAAATTATTGGAGACGTATTCGAAATTGCTGGTTTAAGATTTCGATGTAACTACATGCCATGTTATTCATTAAACTACAGTTTTGCTTTTTGCCTTGACAGCAACACGCTTTAGCGCAAGGTGTTTGTTATTTTTACAATTATTATGAATTATCTAATAAAATAAGCTCGAATTAAATTGCCAGTAGGCCAATTCGTGTTGTGCTCTAATTGTTAGACCTCTTGGGCCTATAAGCGCCGCTGTAAACGTATCATCAGATAAAAAAAATATAATCCTTGTCAGTTGGGCCTTTCCTGTCCAAAATCGCAACTCTCGCGAGGAATTCTTCCAACATGTGCCTATCTGTTTCCTATCGGTTTTGGTCTAACCTAGGCTGAGCGCTACCCATAAGGGCCTTGATCTGTCCATATTTCCTGGCCTTACGTTTTTACGGTCTCTTCTTACCTTTTTTGAGAAGGGGAAGAGTCTTCCCCTCTCAACCCAACTAGTTGCCCAATGCGGTCATGGAGCAATTTCTGGACCATAAAGGGTATCTAATCTAAATACCTAGCTTAACTTCAAGATTCCCTTGGCGTAACATTTTTGTGTCCAGTGCATTTTCAGGAATGAAAAATTGCAAACTGAAATGTTTTGTTAGATCCCTTATTACAAGGAACAAGTAACGCCAAAACTAGACCTGTCCGTTTGTCTCCTCTATCGGTTTACCTATCGGTCACCCAATCTATACGCGAGTGGTCGTGATTAAAGAATTCGTTTCAAAACTAATGTTTCCTTACTTATAAACAACTTAATGTTTGTAAATAATGTAACGTGAAACAGCATGTAACAAGCTTATGTTTGTTTCAAGTTGTACTGAAACTGAAATGGTACAGATCATTTTTTGCGTCAGTTCGCATCGTTAAAACATGTTCACAGTAACAGATATAACCATTACCCCTGTGTTACTAGTTATGGGGCGTTTTTCGACATACTTTCGGCAGTTTTTTGTTTCTTGAATAATTAGACCCAATGGTAAGTAGGTATTTGGAACTGCCTACAGTTATACCAGTTGTAGCACCGTATAAATCTTGACACAGTTTTTTTGTACAGTTCGCTAGGTAATCATTTTTTCCGCAACACGCGTCATGAGTCATTGCTTGAAGACTTGATTGACACCATGAGCACGGAACATATAAGTATTACCGTGTTATGAGAGAGCTCTGTACTTAGTGTATAAGAATGTGATGATGGTTTTCCTCTTTCAATAACAATCCTGACATAACTAAGTATTTCCCCGCAGCATTTTTTTTACAATTTGTGAACAATGCAATATTTTGCAGTTTGGTTTCCCTAGGAAAATCTTGTACAGTTTCCTTCTAATTCTTCATCAGTTATTTACTTGTATTAGGTGTCGCTGATGGAACGAAACGTTTTGCTTTTGTAAGAACATAGGTTTCCCATTTCTTCGCACATGATAACTGGGTGGCAACTAAAATGAAACACGGAAGTGAATTCACTGAAACAATTACTGAAGTCTAATAAAATAAAAAATATAAAAATGTGCCAAGGCCAGGCATAGAGGAAGCAGTTCCTATTTAAATACAAAATACAGCTGCTGATCTAAGTTTAGATAGCCGTAGAGTTTTGCTAAATGCTTCTATAATAAGAATCAAAGCTGGTGTTACTAAGAGATGAGATTCAAAGATTTAAATTATCTTTTGAAGTTTTAAACTAGGCACACTTGCCTAGAGTATGGCAACTGGAGGTACAATAATTAGTTAGTTTTGAAAAATTAAGGAACCCCCTTTTAAGGTAGTTTTCACGTGGTGGTAGAAACAAACAAGAGGACAACATTTCCAAAAACATTTAGGTATCTTAGATTAGAAAAAGCAAGTACTGAAAAAACCGTGTTTCTTCTGTTGCGATGCCATTGTATGTAAGGATATAATACCTAGACTAATATAGAATTTATAGAACAGCCGTTAGTCTCAATTGCCCCAAGTCCCAATGTCACCCGCATGACCGCCCGTTTGCCTTTGATGAACCCAGATTGGCGCTGTCGGCGACCATTATAGTACAATTTCAGGCACTTATTGGAACCCCAATAGGGATGTAGATCATTTTGTGGTACGAATATAGATCGTCTTCATTGCGACGGGTTTCAGAACGAATAGTTTTTCACTTTATGGTCGGAAATTGGCTTAGAGCAATGCTCTATCGGTGGACGACTATTACTTTCTGAAGGAATTCGTGATACAATTATGATGAGAGGTTATTGCCAAAAATTCATTGTAGTGAATAATACTATTCCTCAGATCAGATAGAAAAAGATTGCATTTTTTTATTCAAATCAGAGTAAACTTTCAACTACCTAATCATAGTGTAGGTCCAAGTCTCTCGTCTTAGCCCCACTGTGCGGCTCGGGTCTCAGAATGTTGTTCCTTGCTATTGCTCTCGTGTCTTCTCGCAGGGGGCAACCACCCTTGGTAGTCGATTATTAGGGAAACAAGCTATCTAGTTATTTACCTAGTTTGACGTATGCATGCAAAATAAAAACGCACCGCCAAAAGTCCGTAGGCGAAAAGTGCGCGAGTCCACTGCATGTGACGCTGAACTAATTAGCCCAACGTCACAAATCTCTGTGGTGGTCTTAAAATATGTCTTCAAAAATAGTTGTCCGCTAATACTTATTTGCTGTGCGCGAAAATAGGCGTCATTGATTGTGTGTCATTCTCATTTCCATCATATAATCGCGTGCATTCGCCTCGTGTCCAAATTCCCACCAACAGACTAATTATGCGCCTGAGGGTGCCCTAGATAACATTTAGGAACTACGCAGAAGATGATTCAAAGCGTCGTTGTGGGCTAACCTTTGTCCTGTAGATAAATGACGGCTGATTACTGGTAACAGTTTTCTATGCATCTTTTGTGCCATATCTTACGGAACTACAATATTTGGCTGTTCTGTCTTGTTTATTGTTAGAAGGATATAAATATGCACTTGTACTAGTGATCTAAACTATACAAATATGTAGGTGCAAAAATAGCCATCATTAATATACAACACAAAGATTATAAGCCATGTGGAAATGGAATTGGAATGTAAGTAAACAAAAGCTAAATTATTAAGATAGTCTTTGGAACATTACTTCTCTTCATAGCAAGTATCTTAACCAGTATGTTGATGGGGCTTCTGCTCAGGTAAGTAGGTAACCCTTAGTATGATATTTCCCTTTTTTTTTCGGGGGGAATCCTTTTACGGACGTCACGCCCTTTGGTTGAAGGACCTAATCCAACGTTACAGTTATTCATTTTGTTATATTCTCCGTTATGTAGGTTCGAAGAAAACTGCACTTTTCTCTTTTTTCGTTTGTTTTAGTTCTTGTTTCTTTTCGGCCCCAATTTCTAGCCGCAGATCGCGCTCCGGGCAGGTTTTATGTCTCGTTCGTGAGAGCCAATTATTGGCAATCTACTATCATTTACCATGAATTAAGTGTGGATGGAGACTCCATGCTGTTTCATAAATAGATAGAAAAGCGATTATTCGAGCACCACTACAATAATATCCCGCTGCTAACCATCTTACTCTCACTCTACTGAATACGGTCCAGAGCTAAGATGAACCAATGAAAATCTCCAAATGCGAGTCTGACTCGTGCCAGCATCGCCTTCAACCTTTCGGCTTGTACGAGTAGTCGCTCTTCTAGCCCACTGCTCATCTAAAATGTGGCAGACATGCCCAGCTAAGCCCAATTTAAGCTGAACGGCCTTTTAGGAGACGTCAGTTACTCGGGCCTAGAAGCGGATTATGGACATCGTTGGACCTGAGCTTCCTTATAAGTTAGCCGTTTACTTATTTTCTTCTCTGAATTAGAGATGATTGCAGGATTTTTTGTGTTACGTATGCGATCAGTCAGTTTGACATCGACAGTACGCTCTCCATAGCATTTTGTCAATATATCGGAAACCTTGGATTAGTGATCGTTACACCTTTGTTCTGATTCCCCAGGCCGCGCTCCTGCACGAGGTGGACATCCCGACCATGAAGGCGACCTTCGGCATGGGCTGCTTCTGGTCGAACGACTCTCTGTTCGGCGCCACGCGAGGGGTCGTGCGAACGCGCGTCGGCTACTCCGGAGGGACCACCAAGAACCCGCATTATAGGAACATGTGAGTTATCAAACACTGATAAACACAATAACAAACAACAGCTTTTACTTCCCACTAGGCACAGACTGGCCTCGCCACAACTGAGTGCTTATAAGTTGGCGAAAGCTATGCTCGAACACGCGGGCTCAGTGCGGATTGTTGAGGGGTGTAAGGTTAGTGAGAAAACCTTGTTGTTAGTTGTTATCAAGCCGTCCTAAGACAGAGACAATTTTTTTAACCCGGTGAAATGAGTTTATGCACTTCCCGCTGCTTGGGGGAGGGCAGCGGGGGAGTGTGGGACTCGCCCACCCCAGAAAGGGGTGAGAATACCCACTAAAACACCGGGGCGCCCTGCTTCTGCGTGTGACCAGGGTTTACCGAGGACTCTCCCGGGGAGGCACTCTAAAACCGGCTCAACAGCTGACATCAGCCGGGAGCAACTGCTTTCGAAGCACGGAGATGCTATAAAATACGTCACTTTAGTTCGTTAGGGGTGGTCACCCCTTCTATTGACGACCTGGCTTGTGTTGCAATACAAAAACATGTAGATACATATTAATATACACATAAATTAGAGAATAGCACCTCGATGCAGAGCCCACAAAATGTTTGACATAAAGCTTGTTCTGTGCGAGATCCGAACCAGCTACCTTACTATAAGTCTCTTTCGGAAATTAGTGTAAATAATGCACATTTTACCGGCCTAGAAGTAGTTAGTATTGTAGAGCAAACTCTAGTAGGATATGCGGTAGTAACCCCCTTACTGACAACTCTAAATTAAAATTAAAATAAATCTAAATTGCGACTTTCACATCTCAGGCCAAAATTAAGGAAGTAGCCGATAGAACCAAGATATGATGGTAATAAAACGATTTTAACGGTTATTACACGAGTTTAACAAATCAAACCAATCCTGAATCGAGATTTGATTGCTTTTTAGTTTTTAAAAGGGGAAAATATGTATACTCTTTGAATTTCTATTTTTCTGCCATAATTCTTCTATACCTTTCATAATACCTCTTCGATCAACACATAAAACTGCAAATAATGACTCTACGTATCAATTTGCCCGCCTGCTATCAACATGACATGACACTTCTCGTTGAGTATTTAGTAGGTTAAACACTAATCTATTTATCGGAAGACCAAGGTCTTAGCCTTGGTCTGCATGTATTCATATTAATGTTTCATCATCGAATTGCGATTTTGATTATTAAAATTGATACCTACTCCCTAGAGTAGGATTTGTCACAAACGTGTCATGTGATAAATGATGAAAAAGTCTTCCACCCCAAGAATCTGCTTGATTGGTATTTTTAAAAATAATGTCCAGCTTTTTTGGCCTACATTCTCATTTAGACCCACAATCATTTTGTTACTGACTTTGATCAACTCTTACAAACTGATTTAGCCAATTTTTGGACGAGATTTGAACTGAAAACAGTAATTAGGTGTAGATGGTAATCCCATTCTTTTTGCCTTTGTTTTATGGAATAATTACTATCTTCAATTGTTGTTTTTACCTACATTTATCGTCTAGACGTGATGTCTTGTTGTAAAAAAGATAATTAAGTAAAGCACTATGATCAAAACAACTGAGCAATTGAAAACATTGTTGAATGGTTGAATATTTTGTAAGTTTTTTCTCAAACATACTGATTTTATGATAAGAAATACTTTGTTGCATACCAGACAAAGTTATCTGTTCATAACACTAACTATTATTTTGAAGCTTTGTCATGATATTAGCAGATCTATAGAATGTAACAAAAAAATGGTTAAAGATTTTACTGGGTCAACTGATTAACCTTTTATTTAAGATCAGAAACCACATAGCAAGTAAACACAGCACTACCGCAGTAACCTTGGCCGTGAAGCGACTGTGTTCTGACCTGTATCGATCAGGCGGGGAACAGTGTCGTGACACCACTCTTACTATTCGAGGCAAGTTCAACATTATGGGCCTTATTTGCAATTTTCTAAATCTTGCTGGTGGCTCGTTCAGGACGGGGGCTGCTTGGCCTGGGGCCCGTTGGATTCTGCTCCATCTGCCACACTACGCCACTGGCAACACACAGCTAAAAATATGGTGACACGAGCCATTAAACAAATCGCCCGACGATGTTACAAGTCGTCGTCATTAAGCTAGGAGATCAGAAATCAATTAGCGAGAACCGCAACAACCTTGTCTTGAGAAGATAAGCAAAATGTTTGATGGCCTGTATTGATTAGCCCAATGAGAGCCACGACCACAATGTAGTAGGCTGTTTCTATTTTTAACGGTCGAGGAAAGTCACAATCAATAAAAAGTATACTCACACACGTGAACCAACTTGGGAATTTATAATTCGACCTACTAACGCCTTTCATTGTTCTGTCGACTTTCTGGTTATGCTAAGATGATCCATTAGTATTTTTATCAATCATAGACATTTTATAACCTTCACATCCTTGCATACGGTGCCCTAACTTCGTCCAAGTATGATAAATCATCAGACCTACGGACTCGAATTCCGGTCAGAGTCTCGAAGAGTGTAGTAGTGTCACATTAACAGACCACACATATACGGCACCATAATACCTACGCTCTAAAACTACCATTACCGACATTTCACAAAAGTCTGCTGGAGTGAAGAGGAACTGGGCTGGCAGGATGTCAGGTGTAACCTTTCCGAATTTTCCAGATGTGTGTAGGTGAAAACTACTTCCTATCAGCCATGTATTTCTGCTTGGCATGAACAAATACGTATGTATTTGCTCTTATCAGTTTTTAAAGAATTCACGTAGACTAACATTTTTTTAACCTAGAAAACATTGCTGAGTTATTACCAGCTGTACTTTATTGACACTGTAAATAGGTAAAAGATTGTAAAGTTATCTAAAATGCAAACGTTCATGATACAAGTTTTGCAAATCATCATAGTCATGACTTGTAGTGTGAGTGGTATTTATTTATGGAAAACAAAAAATGATGAATGAGATGATGACACAATTCGTAGATAGGTAACTATTTTGTAAAATTATTGTGCAATTGCATTTTGTCGAAGTTCTTGACAGGATAAAATGGAATCCATTTCTCAGCTCCCTTACCTACGCGGTTTAGCTCAATAATGAAATATCAATAACTAGATATGTTTACATGTTTGCTATTCAATTATTGATGGAATATATAGGATGGAATATCGTATCTAATTTGTTTTTGCCTTGGGATACCCGGCCTAATGATGGCATAGCCGCTGATGGCTTTGACACCGTTACATCAGTGTCGAGTATGCGCAGAGGTCTCTCAACCCTAGTATACCCTGAATAAGTGAATACGCAATATTCTACCTAGGATGCGACTTTCAATGGACCGGCTGATTAGACGTGCATTGGTCCATTTGAAAAGCGCAATCGTGCCTGGCTCGCTAACAAAACTCTCATGTCGCGCTCGCGTGAAAACGCCCCAGCCAAATGCATCGATCGTTCCTCAATTAATACTGGAACGTCACGACTTGCTTGTCAGATGCTGGAGGAATGCGCACACTAATAAAACGTCAGTGGGATCGGAGGGGTTCTGATCTATTCTGCCACTATGTGGACTGGTGGAGGCTACCCTCCTTCCCAAAGTAAGTTAAGGTATCTTTATTTTTCGCTCCCCGAAAGCTTATTTTTCGCTTTGCTGGGAAAAGTCTCCACTTAACTTTTCCATTGTTCCCTCTATCTTCTGCCAAGTCCACCACTCTCCTGAGTAGTATACCAGGTCGTCGCACCAATGATTAGCTGTTAACTGTCAACAAACACATTGCGCAAACTGAAAAATATTCCCTATTTTAACGATGTGATTAACTAATTGTGTGAAAAGAATTGAAACTCACATTCGTCAAAATTTATGTGACTACAATATAAAAAAAAAACATAAGTGGACAAAGATGAACTAACATTTCGGCCAACTAAACCAGTGTTAGTGATCCAAGGTTGCGCCGGCAAGGCCAAGGCTGGTGCGCGCGCGCACGTTATCTGTGGACGCGTGCTAAAATTAGTCGGGTCAAGAAATTATTCGAGTTAGCTTATCGGCTTGTATCAGCTATTCTACGCGGAAGATAGATAGTTAGATATTTTTTATTAGACACCAAATAACAATAGGAATGGACAAAATTTAGAACAGGATTTATTTTCTTTGTAACGCCACTTTGGAAGAGTGCTTAGCCTGAAATCTAGAGTGGATTCGATTCCCGGACCTGTCTAAGCGGGGTTCGGACACCCAAATCGTACTTAGATTGGCATTTGATTTAAATTAACGTAATATACGAGTATGTTCAGTAGTACGGCCAACGGCTCATCAGGCTACCCATTTCCATTTTTATGTCTCGCTCTTGTCAAATGACAATTATTTGCAAGAAGGGCAAGGAGGAATGCCTGGAAATAGATAGCCTGTCATGCCGTTCACTGTACCTGAAGTTCTAGTTGATCTTTACACCTTGCTGTCCGTTAAAAATAAAACAATTGCGGTATCTTTGAATAAGAGCTCATGGTAAACTGCCTTTTTAAATAGTTAGTTAGATGCCATGTAAAATAAAGTTTTTTGAATGATCTCTTGATTAATTGCGGTATCTTTGGGAAATCTCTTATTAGAGATAAGCTCACCTGTACTTTTTGTGTTCTAATTATTTTCAACGTAATTATATTTTTGTGTACGAGCTAATAAATAAATAAGTAATAATTTTCAATTGGTGTGTTTCAGTGGTGACCACACAGAGGTGATCGAGCTGGACTTCGACCCTAAGACAGTCTCCTTCGAAGAGCTACTAGACATGTTCTGGGCAAACCACGAATACGGCCTGACTACCAAACTAAAAAGACAGGTGACTATCTACTCTCTCTTCTCTACTACCTACTCCTTCTTTTCTCTTTGGTGACACCATGGAAAAGTATGTTTTTTATTAAACTTCAAGTAATACTTATAGCAAATGCAAACGAGTTTTGTGACTAGCAAGCAAGTAGGTGCAGAAGGGAACCGGTCACATAACATGATACACTTGGCCACTGGTCGACTGCTGAATGAAGGTCTCATCTATTGTATCCACAACTGCCACTGCAATGTACCCGTTTGGTGCTACTTATAACTTGGTAGTAATTTACTTAGTAAATAAAGTTGTTTAGCAATTCACGCACAAAATTACGATCTCGCCAGCCCCTAAAACATTGGATTAAAATTTAAAATTGAGTTGATTGAGGAGCCGCGATTTTACGGTTAAGATACACATATTTTTTGATTTCAAGAAGACATATCTTGATTAAAAGAAAATACAAACAGAAAATGACTACCAATGGAAGTAAGGTTTATGAAGTCAAGTTTTCATGTTTTATTATCACTTCATTTCATTGAATATCTGAGTAGGTATTTAACAATTAGCATGTTTTGTTCGTCTTTGTATAAGTCGAAGTGAGGGCATTTAAGGGCAAAGAACCGGTTTCATTTTACGTATTTTTAATTGACGTGACATTGGTAGTTTTTGTGTTCTTATTTACCTACCTGAGAATACTCAAATTATTCATATATTTAACCATTTGGCATTGGTGAAGTGCACTTAAGCCTTAAGAGTAAAACAAACAATTAGGATTATAGATAAGCGTCAATCGTACTTCATTGTTTTCTAATGTTGTCTCTAATCTCTAGGTATTTTAATTCATAAGATAAGTAGAATATGACATTCATGGTAAATGGATAAAAGATGATAAAATAATAAAAGTAACAATAAAATAAGATCATTCAATGACATGCAAAATAAAGCTAGGTAAACTTGATATAATCAGTTGAAGTCATGTAGGTATAAATAAATAGTACTCGTAATACATTATGAAAGTGTAAACAAAATTGTAAATACTATTGT
The DNA here is from genome assembly GCA_950022985.1 of Udea ferrugalis. Lineage (NCBI taxonomy): Eukaryota > Metazoa > Arthropoda > Insecta > Lepidoptera > Crambidae > Udea > Udea ferrugalis. The sequence continues at coordinate 5,997,415 of OX465528.1, read as the reverse complement.
TGAATATCTACGTATGTATGTAGATTAGTATCTATTTTCGCTGTATTCAGCGAAATTAGTGCATCTAACTAAGTTATTTCCAAACATAATGACGCAAGCAATAAAATGTTATGAATACCTACGATACCTAGCATGCTTTTTATTTCAACACGTGTTGTTTTGTTTGTAACTTACTAAGTATACTCAGAATAGTGCTTAAGCAGTAAAATTACAGATTGTGTGACTGAAAAAGACAGATTTTCAAGGTTGAGTTTTTTTTAATTATCATTAGGGATAAATGCATTATCATCTTACTAAAGATAGGAAAACCTGAAAAACACATTTGGTCGTCTTAGCTTCGGGCGGGAATGGAACCCGCGTCCTTTGCAAACCGGTCAATTGCACTAACCACTGTGCTACCGAGACCTTTAACAGACCGCCCGATTTTTTCTGGTTGTTTGTTTCACCAATGTTTAGCCATATACCTTAAACCTTTTTTTCAAGGTTCCATAACAAAAATGTAGAAATTTCCTTGAACAATCCACAATTTTCAGTCTTTCTTAGACTGAAATGCTGTTGACGTTGCAAAATTCCAGATCAGAAAGTAAACTAAATTTACCGATTATCCAAAGTGACCGTGTCTAATGAGGCTCTCTGACTGTTCCATGTGCAGTACCAGTCGCTGATCCTGTACCACAGCGAGGAGCAACGCGCGGCGGCGGACGCCTCCTACCAGGAGATGCAGGCGCGCGTCGGACAGTTGCGCACGGAGATCGCGCCCGCTGACACCTTCTACCCTGCTGAAGAGTGAGTCTCTCATTTACATACTTAGCTCTTCTTAGTAGGATGTAAGTAACATAAAAATACCTTACTAAAATTAGACCTTTCCCTCAATGATAATATAATAAAAAGTCGTAGTCGTACTTGTGCTAAAAAGTGGCACGAGAAGAGAGATTTGATGCCTTCTAGGGCAAATGTTTTCTGAGAACCTATGCAAGTTTTAGTTTTTGTCAAAATACAGGGTGTTCCGTAATGAGTGGTTCAACCGTAAACCTTAGTTGGTAGGATGACCTCTCTTGATTACCTACAACTAATTTGATCAATTTTTGGAAATTCCTCAGGGTTCCCATAAAATAATAAAGATCGTATTTTCTTCAAACTTTCTGTCTTACAATGGTTTTTTTCTATGCCAAGGGTGCAACGCAACCCTGTAATCAGGTAATACAGGGGCTTAGATAGGTAATCAAGTGACCTATCTAAGCCCCTGTATTCCTCAGAATTTAAGACTCAGCCTACCTCGTGGCGTCGTCTTAAAACTATTAATTAATATATTCAATATAAACGCTTACTCATTGTTAGACTCTTAAGTCATTTTCAATCGAACAACCGATATGAATGTCAATTAGTAAGATGTTAAAGGGTCAAGGCGGAGGTCCTTAAATGTGAAGTAGCATTGTCATCCTGCCATTAGCGTGCTGACCTCTGCACAAATCTGTCATAGATTTTCCTGTGGCCTTCTCAAGGGATATTAAAACAATACTAATTTTATTCACAATTGGCTGGCATGGTGATAAATGCAACGGTGTCATATGGTGGTTTTTTGAGCAATTGGCCAAAGAGAGCCCAAAACCGGCAACAGTGGAAGCGGGATGGAGAGGGCCTTTGCCCTGCAGTGGCACATTACAGGCTCATAATAATAATAAGGTGTGAAAGTTCTAACTATGTCTTAATAATATGGAGCTCTTTGGCACAGTAGTAATGATGGCACAGTAGTAATGATGACTAGGTAAAAAAGCTAAGTTGTAGGTACCCAAAACATTAATTTGATACGATAAGAACCGATTCGCATCAGTTAGGATTGTTGTTAAATCGGTTTTTGCTAGGTGAGTCAGTGGCTATCCATTTCCGTCTTTTATCCTACTATTCCCAAATAACATTTTTATGCAAGTCCGAAAAAGAAATGGGTAGCCTATCAGGCCGGTGACCATACATCCAAATGGTCACTAGGAAATAGGATTTGTGATTAGTGACCATTAATTTGACCAGTAGGTTCCATCAGCAACAGCCACATGACGTCTACTGCTTATTGCTCCAGTATTGAGTAGATAGAACCATATTTGCAAACATTTCCGCTTTTTTCTTCTGATCTTAAGACATTTCAAAGTGACTAACTTAACTTGTTTCTGTACCCTCAGTTACCACCAGAAATACCGGTTGCAAGGCCACAAAGACCTATGCCGGAGCCTCGGCCTGAACGCCGCTCGTCTTCAGACGTCGCACCTCGCCGCCCGGCTCAACGGCTACCTCGTGGGAGTGGGGGGTATGGACCAGTTCGAACAGGAGGTGGGGAAACTGGGCCTAAGCGAGACTCAGGCCGACTATGTCAGGAAAGAGTTGGAGCGCAACGCGGGCGGTGGACTAGCCTGCTAGATTAAACATAGACCAACCGCCAAATTCACAGACGCAAATCATTTGAAAGTATAGCTGTCACTTTCAGTTCCATAGACAATTTACTGGGCATGAGTTAGAAGGCGTGCTCAATCTTGATTGACGTTTGTGAATTTAGGGGTGGGCTGCTTATTTTCAGAAGACGTCACTTTATACAGATGAATATTTTGCTAACTCAGATGTCAAACTACACACTACACTTTGTAGTACAGTGCTGTGAGCCACATGTTAAGTAGAACAATGCATTTGGAAAAAATAATGATAAATGTAAAGAATCAAGTAGAAGTTTGTCATTTTTAACCATGTAAGACATTTCGAAGATGACATGAGTTCAATTTAGAAGTTACTGAACTTTGTATGATCAAATATATATTTTTCTCACTTTAGAGTACCTATGTTTATTATGCACTTTTAGTTGAAATATTTCTGTTCAAACTTACGTAAGTTACGTAAATAAAATCGGTGAGCTTAAAACCTACATAAATTGTGACGGCTGGAAAATGGCAGCTAAGCATTTGAATTTAGTGAAATTCCATCTCATTTAGGACCTTTTATCTTAAGAACTTAGTTTTAATTTAGATTTAAGTTAATTTGTTTTATCCAAATGTTTGATTTGGATGTATGTTATGTGAACATTATTCAAACATTCGCAGCATTTTCTAAATATCATTTATCATCCTAAAAATGACATCATTATTTTAACATTTTTGTTTGGTCATCAGTATTAAAAATACATTCATCTAATGTAGTTTTCAATTTGGTTTGAGTACAACCGAATGAAAAGAGTCTAGTAACAAATGTTATTTTATTATTAGGGTGAAATAAAATATTTTCTCATTCAATTTGCTGGGGTCTTATTAACTTTATTTGAAGCATACCTACTTACCTTATCCCATACATGCCTACTTTTCTTTCACAAAGCAGGCACTATTTTAAGAAATTCACTAACAATAAACAAGTGAATGCCTAAAAAATTAGGAGCAAACACGCGCCAGTCTGTAGGCCTGCGATGCGCCGTTATAACGTGATTAGAGTAAGTTCTCTAAATATGGACTAGTCGCTCAATATGGACCACGTTAATATTTCACTTGTTAGGATTGCCAGCGGAGTGAACATAGCAACAAATGATGCCTTTAGCATGCGGGACCTCGCCAGAGATTCACAGCGAGTCTTTGACTACGGTGTTGTCGGTGGGAGTAATTTTAAGTTTTCAACGCGGTTCGATGTCATTTTTCGGCAAGTTTTGTAAGATTATTGCAGCTATATTAATACTAGTTGTTTTGTAATTATTTATATTCTGAAAGCATTATTGTCCTAGCAAATTTTGTTCCCTTATCTACTCGCTGTATCTAACGTATTTTTTATTTTTGAAAATTTTAACCTTAAAGTGGCCTCAGTTTCTAATATGGACCTCGTCAGCGATTTCAAATATGGACCGGTGGTCCATATTAAAATGATGTAGTCCATATAATAAACCCAATTTTTTTTTATTTAAGAATATGGCATCTACAAGTGCAAAAGGAAAAAGAAAACAATAGGACAAAGATACCATGCACATGCTATAAAAGAAAAAAAATGGGTTATTTAAAAGCTTCCAAAACCTATGGTGTACCTAAAAACACTCTGATTCGTTTATGCCAGAACAGAGATAGACCTTTGCAGGAAGTAAGCAATATCAAAAGCAAAACTGCACAAAAGCAACATAGGTCAGCCTTTACCTACTTCTGAAGACGATAATTATGTATAGAGATTTGGAATTCTTATACAAATTGTTGATATTCCAGGTTGATTAATTTGAATGTTTAAATAAAATTAGTTAAATAGCGTTCGTATCAAAATTTGTTCTTCTTTTATTTATAGATCTAGCGCATTGTTAATTCCTCAAATTATTTGGTCCATATAAGACACCCTAGGTCCATATTGAAAACCTAGTGGTCCATATTGAATTACCTATTCTAAGAAGGTTATTTTTGTCATATTTTAAAAAAACTTAGATAATTCACGAGAAGTTCCTCTTATGTTCCTTTTTTTTCTAGTTTATAGTAACATAATAGTTTATTGACTGTTTGCAATAATTAAGACTTTAATAGCTTGTATTATTTGAGTTTTATTTAAAGAAATCCTTATGGTAGTCCATATTTAGAGAACTTACTCTACATGTAGCTTTATGGTATTAATAAGACAACCGACATCGCTCGAAGGATTGCATCGTTGAATTAGGAGTGGGCGATACACATAGCGGAGAGCCGATGGCCGTTGGGGCGAAAAGGTGCTGGAATGGCGCCCGGTAACCGGACGACGTTCCGTGGGCAGGCCCTCCACATGGTGGATTGACGATCTGGTCAAGGTCGTGGAAAGCGGCTGGATGCGGACAATGCAGGACCGATCGTTGTGGACATCCTTGGGGCAGGCCTATGCCCACCAGTAGGCGTCGTTCGGCTGAAATGATGATGGTATTAATGGGACTTCAATAGCATTACGTTTAGTCACCATACAGAAAACTAACCATTATAAAGCGTGGGAGACTACGTCGCCTGAGCCATCGCCAGTGCCGTAACTTATTATTTGTATATGTATTTCGCCCCACCTGTTAGCCCACAGTCAAGCCACTGGCATTTACTGCTAACAAGGTATAATTGCTAACAAGTTTAAAAAAGTGCCTTCGGAGTAAAACGTGAAAGGTAAGCTGTGACCCAAAACAAATATTTGACACACGCTCTCATTGTCATCACGTACTTACTATAAAATTAAATTAATTATTAGTTGATTATTTAATTCCATACTGAAATGTAATTTAATGTGGCAGTGATTGCGTCCGAAAGATGAAACGCCTGATGTAGATTCACAAGCAACAAATCATTCTACGAGCATTAGAGGGAAAGTGTTTAGTGTCTGTCTTTCTGGCCACAGGCGCCATAAAAGGTTATGAAGTCACCGTAAGTTCTTCGACTAGGCTTACTTACTGACATCTAGGGAGTCAGCCGTGACCAACTGCTTCCGCCGTCCGAAGCAGTCTGATATCCAAAAAATACATCACTGAATTTCAATTGAGCTGGCCACTACCTACACGGGCTTAACAAAAGTGCCTTTCTCATCTGATGACGCCATTGAACCGACGACACCCCTTTATCATTGTCATTATTATTCTGTTCACTGATCTAGGTATATGATTTAATCCAATAAATCCCTGCTATTGGATGAGCCTACATATCTTCTAATAAGTATATGCTGATGATAGTACTGCTGGTTATAGGTATAAATGCGAAAGGAAAGTAGGTGTCTTGGTTATGTTTTCGCTCTTGATACTTTGAGAAAGATTGGTCCTTGGAAAACTAAAATGTTTTCACAAGACGTTAAGACAAACTTTACTGTTACTGAATACATAGGTATCTACTTAAAACACGACTTATCTATGTTGACAATACAACAGTCGTAAGTATTATGATCGCAGAAACTTAGCTAAGCTCTTTAAAATGAGGACGGATAATGTCATTACATAAAAACCAAATGTTTGAAAACAAGATTAACGCAACGGAAACCTACGAGCGCCCGCGTTGTTTTAATGAGATCATTTCGTAAAATTAGCGAGACGTAAGTATCGGATTGGCAATTAGGACTGCTAAGTCGTTAAGTCGGTAGTGGGAAATTGATTATGAACTGATATTTTTAGTTTCGCTCTTTAGGATGAGTTACACCAAATCACCAACTTACCTCTCAAAACACGAACTTTTTGCATTTTTTGCTCCATCTTGCGGTTGAATATTGACGGTACAACCCATCATAAATTAAAGGGTGCAGTTACTAAGAAGTTAGTTCGATGTTGCTTTAAAAGTAGGTTCTTATGGTTTCCATACATATACATCTTAAAATCCGTCTATAAAGGCGTACCTATGCTAAAACTCGCTCGCGAGTCAATATTTAGCTATTGAAAAATTGTATGACGACAATAATATTCCTCATTTCATACAAGGTGGGGGTTGTCGGCCGTCCGCATGAGTTTGATTTAGAAAACAAACAACTAGATTTCAAAATTGATAGCTAGTAGGAATACGTAGGTAGGCAGGTAAAAAAATAAGCAGATGCTTACGACTGTCTAACTCAAAACTTGCGGTAGACCCCCTGACTTACTTGAAACCTGAGCCTAATTTTTATTGGCATCGGTTAGAAATGGAACACTTAAGAAAAGTAAAAAAAAATACTACCCATGCAGAGTAAAGTCGCGGGAAGCAGCAGGTGTAGTCTGCTCACCGCCTACTTAGAGCTTACGTCACTCGTATCTGTGTTTATTTCCTGTTAGGTAGGTATCTACCATGTGGGCATTGGGCAGACGGGTTGTGTCTCTACAGGCATTCTTTTGTTTTTCCGCTCTTTCTTTAGACTCTCTGCTCTTTTATTTCTATATTCTTTAGCCACTAGCTCACTAACCTTATATCCCTCCAACAATCCGCACTGAGCCCGCGTGTTGTAGTATGAATGGCTCAATCCACCTCATAGCTAAGGTGAGGCCCGTGCCCAGCAGTGGGACGTATATGGGCAATATGGGCGTAATGGCAATTATGTTATGTTATTGTAGGTACCGTCCAACGGTTCGTGAGGCTTAGAACTCATTTTGCGTTTTTTATCTTGCTCTTATCAAATGATAATTATTCTTTGCAATAGAGCAAGGAGTAATAAGCGGAAATGGGTAGACTGTCATGCCGTTAACCGTACACTATTAAAAAAACCGACTAAGTGCAAGTCGGACTCGCGCAAGAAGGGTTCCGTACCATCATATATTTATTGCCCCCCCCCCCCCCCCCCTTACTACTTACATAGATTTAATTTGTTTTTTATTTATTTTGAAAGGTAGATAACCTACAACTAAATATTCTGTGAACATTTGGAGCGTCTACCTGTTACCGTTATTAATATTTAACAAATTTTTCTTTTTTGTGTTTTGCCATTTCCTGTTTTCATTTCTAGTATTTGTTTTTAAAGCAGCAATGATAATTCACAACTTGTGGAAATTACAGCTAGCTATCATGGTTTATGAGATAAGACTAATTATGACAGACAGACAGACAGAGGAGACTTACTAAAAAGTCGTATTTAACCTTTAAGCTGTAGAGTGCAGTGACTCTATGGCAATAGGAAAGTGGCAGTGGACGTGGCCAATCCACCAGTCAGTACACGATTACCAGTTTTTTTAGTGTAACGTAGATCCAGCAGTGGATTAAATCTGCTACGGCTACGGGATCATAACATAACATACCCTCACGACCATATCCCTAATGGGTTAGTCAGAAGCACACTGATTGTTGGCGTTATGGTAAACGGGACATTCAGAAGCCCACATTTCGAAATTTTGAACCCAACGTGGTAAGGGGCAAGCCTACCGCCGTTATCCGGGTTGATTGGGTTTCATATCGGTGTTTTCCATCACCGGAGAATTAGCCGCAAATTGTACAATGACCACAAACTTAAATATGTTCCGGCAAGATTTGATTTCGGGACCATCGGGTTCCGAGATAGAGTGTTTAACCACTGGGCCACGTGGATCTACACTACTACACTCACACATGAGGATTATTTAGTCTTTATATTCTATTCTATGAAAAAGGATTTTTTATTCAATTAGGGCGCTGCACTTGGTGGCTCTATGGGCCTTAAGTACCTATTCCGTTTTGTGCCACGGGTAGGGCGGGGTTATTTCCGTATTAGAGTTAAGTAATTTCCCGATACGCACGCAACATCAAATTACTTGAAACGTTCAGGCAACAGTACCTAACCTAGAGACATCCAGTCGCAAATATTTGGCCTACTTTCGTCTGAATGTGGGTATTGTGATTTTCTCACACTCGAAACGTTCACAAATAGCTTCCCAAATGCAGAAGGTTACCTATTTGAACAATTTGCATTTGACCAATGTCATTTAAGTAAGTAGTGAAGTAGGTCAATGATGTAAAATTAAAGAAAGGTAGATAGGTTACCAACCGAAGTCAGAACTTTTCGTGTGAGCAAAGCATTGAAAGTTCGAGGCGACACTGCGCAACATGTATCTGTCTCGTTTATGCTCTAGTGAATAATCTTACTGTCTTGTTCACACGTTAAGTACCTATAGCACGGCCAAATTAACTATCTTCGTCGTACCTACCCCGTGGACAATTTTTGACTTCGCGTTAGTACTGACATAACCTATCTGATAGATACGTTTTTTAATTGTAATATCATTGAAGTAGGTAGTATTTTAAAAGAATAATTTCACAGTAAATACGTTTTTTATTTAAGATTGGAATAATCACGAAAAGGTTTTTTTCAGTCTTTTCAAACGTTGCACGCCATAGCAAATACTAAGTGATGGACAAACAATAGATTTGCCAATAAGAGAAAACTTGATATCTTTGCTCTTTTTTGTCAAATGCGTAGTGGCATGCAATATGGGAGTGACGGCCTCATCTATACGGTCTGTGACATAACGACACTGAAGTAGGTCGGAAATCATCTGGAAATCAATGGGGGAAGCCTATGTTCAGCAGTGGACTTCCTGCAGCTGCTAATGATGATGATGATGATGAACCTTCTCACTGGAGAGTCCGACAAAATCCGCCTCCCGGCGGATAAACATGCCAAAAAGCTTTCCCCTTACGTTAAAAAAGGAACCCTCGACCCAACACCCGTTGCCCAACAACCCAACAATTCAAGTAACTCATTCCGATCTTGAAATCACTTTCTCCTATCAGATAACTTAATAAGTACTTCCATCATTTTCAGACCTCACTCATATGAATAACTTAGTACTTGTTGTTAACCGATTATTTTAGAAACTCATTGCAGCTGTAAAAACGAGACGTGTATTATATTAAATTCTCTGGTCAAGGAATTCGAGCGAAGGGAGTTTCCAGAATTGTTCTACTAACTGCTATGGAGATTGTTTCTAGTATGGTATGCTTTTTTAAGCCCCAGCTTATTTAAAATGATGGCAAAAGCCACCAGCAACACACAGTGCAAAAACAATCGAAGGTTTTTATTTGTATTGTTTGTTTGTTTGAGCGGCGACATTGATTAGCATGCGGTCCACACTTGAATACAAAAGAAGAATGGACGTTATTTGTGTTCGATCATACTTTGCTGCGCAGTTTCTATGTGTATCAAGATGCAAATCAAATATGCGCATACGCATATTTTCTAGTTCTACGTAATAGATTTATAAGAAGTAGTTTTTATAGTTTGTTTTAATCAGATACTCACAAAACTCTTGTCTTTATCCCGGTTCAGTTAAGCGAAGGTTGCTCTGGTGAAAAATGACCCACTTGTGGTTTGACTCTGCAATGGTAGAAAGACACGCGTCTTTAGATTTTATTATTAACATGTTATTATAGAAAACTGGAAAACAAAATGAATACATAAATCAATTACTTTTGAAAGGCCTAACTAGGTACTTTTATGTTTATCCCATCTCCTTCGCGCTATTTCCAGTTAACCGCATACGGAACTAATAATGTGGATTGATGCAGCTGACGATGCAGGAATGATGATAATTACCTAATGAGGTAATTTCTATTGGGCACCTGACACTGGCAGGCAAGTTTTAATTACAGTATCTAGTAAAATAACGTCATAACCCGCCTGTGCCGTCCATTACCAACTTGTACACTCGAGGCTCTAATCTTGATAGAGCAACCTAAAGTCCGAAGCCATTTTTTTACGTCAAAATACGCAATGACGCCTTAGCCGTAAGCTCGGGACAGCTAAATTTCTGCCCTCTTAAACCTGGCAGTGGTAATCTACGTGCGAAACCGGAGGGCATTGCGAGCTCTACCGACATCACCTCTTGGCGGAGCAAGCGTGATTTCAATGGTCGATAACACTTCACTGTCCGAAGGCATGAGCTCGAGGCTCGAGATAGTTCACGAAACGTAGGAGGGAAGAAATGCACATTTCTTGGTACCAAACCCCACCCTTTAGTTGCTCGGTACTGCAACGGCAAGCAAGGATAATACCTCGGTAGCAATCGGAAATCCTCCTGATCCCTGCAAGATTGCTGGTAATTTCTCGTCTTTAATATATAGCATGAAGCTATTAGCTGTATTACATACAGTAATTGAATAAATTGCTTAAAAAACCTTTCCTTTAGTGTGGATGGACGAGAGATGGACTTTGGGCTTAAGCGCAAGTCCCCAAAGAGTGGAACGGTAAAAATTGGTGTTCATAATAGATTTTCTGCCACGTCTCAGTTTTTTTTCAAGAATGAGTATTTTCAAAGGCAAGGCTTGCCTTATCTAATAGAACCTTCTCGTATTTTCGCCCAAGCTAGCGAAAACTCTAACACGCGATGTAGGGGCGCGACCTTCAAGAGTTCAGCTTTATTAGGACTGCGCTGTGCCATTTATACATTTTTTATCTGTTCATCGAGTTTTCTGACGTCTTTTGTTTACCTTGGAGTCAACACGATAGGGGCAGGTGCAATAGCTGTTCTAGTATTCTGGCATCTAGAAATTTTAGAGTTTTTATTGAGTCAACACAAATTAAGTAGCTTAGTCCTAAAAGAAGGCGGTTTTAAGCGGATCTAACAGTGTGGAGTTTACTGTGCAACACATGACATAGGTAATTATTATGTTCTAGTAGGAAGAAGTTTTAGTTCTTATCGCTGTGGAGATCTTCGAGAGAGGCCTATGCCCAGCAGTGGGCGTCATTTGGCTGATATATGATGAAGAAGAACCGTCTGAAAGATACCGACCGGGCAATTCAGAACTAATTTTATCAGCTCAATTTTCAGGCAGTAAGTTTTGTTCACATGCATATCAAAAGATGATACCTACTAAAACAGTTTAGGTAACTATTTTGTAAATTCCATTTCATATAAATAAGGATGTTTCTACTTTTATTTTCTAAAGAGAATCGTAAACCTACTTACATTCATTCATAGTGTATGCATGTGTGCATATTTTACCATAGGTAATGTTCTCATGAGCTCAGTTTACGACACACATCATTTATCGTGGGATAGCAGGTGTCGTTTTCATTAAAGGTTTCCGTTTTCCACGGATTCATTGTATTCTGCCAATTAATATATTTGAAGAACAATACGGTCGCGTTCTCAAGCTAAAGTAATTTTAAACAATTTTCAGAGGAACTGTTTAGATTTCAGCAAACGAGTAGAACACACACAGGTAAAACAAGTGAGTTGTCTGGTCAAGTTTAGAGTTCAAGGAATATTTATTTGTCATACCTACATAATAGTACTTATTGCTGACATCACATACTTACTTGAGCTTAAACCCACATTTCACATAAGTAGGTAGGTGAATGAGTCACGAACGATTTTATGACACTTCTTAGCTGTTTATCACATAACATGAAACTGGTATGCACTCTAACTATTTTAAACAACAATTGAACCATGAATAGTTATTACGTAGCTACACCAGAAGTTGATAAACTTGATTTACAAAGGGACGATCAGTGCTTGAGCATCATTCTAAAATTCGGGCCTAAATGTCAAGAAGTAAGGGCAACTTTGTCTAGGCTTACACGGACTTCTGGCCAGTGGATGCTTGAAGCTGTGATTGGACTGACACCGCGTTTTAGGTGGCTTAAAAGGCTTTGAGTAGGCCTACGTCCAGTCCGGCATTGGACTGCTATACATAGGATTACATTCTACATAGGATATACCTATGTAGAATGATGTTTAGTTGCTAAGGCTGATGTGGTAGCAGACATGAACTACATACTTAACTGAAGCTTTATGAAAAGGTAAAGGTTTTTTTTTGTTAAAATTGTTGTTCACAAACGTTTTTTCGAATTTAAAATCTTAGTATTGCTGTTTCGAAGTGCATGCAGTTGTTACTTATAAATAATTAAGTTAATACAAGTAGGTATGTTTACAATTTCAATGTTGAAATTCAGCATATTGTTGGTGTACCTAGTTGTTGGTGATCTTTAAATAAGTTATCTAACTAAATACGACGCAAACTTGTAAGTACTTAATGGGTACGTGTCTACAGACCAGCTGCAGCTTGTTTTTTATTATGTTATGGATTAATAGGAAAACGTGTTAGCTAATAATTCTATAATTAACCATTATCATCTATAATTAATTGGAAAACAAACAAGTGAATAATTTCATATTATCCATTATTATGGCTTGCAGACTTGCTATAATAATATTTACGATATAAATGTCTTTGTTTACAATAACTGAAGCTACCATTGCGTGTAATAGATAATGTCTGCCAATAATCCTAACTTATACATTTCGAGGAAGCTTTTGCAATAATATGATTAACATGTTCTACTTTAGATAGTTCCAATATACTCAGATAAGACAATATACCTATACTCACTTATTAATAGAATTTAAATTATTAATTTATTTTAGTTACTTATATTTATTCCTTTGAAGAAATAAATGTCTTTAAACCTAAATGGGAAGTAAGTACCTAACTGTTCAACTACAACTGTAAATGATCGGTTCATCACAGTCAATCAATGACGTAACAGACTGGACTCAAATACCAACTTACGTTATTACCTACGACCTAAGCCTACGACAACATCAGATCTACAGATTTGGCTAAACAACCCACACATCGCGATAAAATTATCTCGCTTTTTTTCTCGTGCCTAAACTATGGTTTAGCAAAACGTGACGACATAACGAGTGACTATGTATTTTGTACGTTTTCAAAAAACTAAGATAGGTACATCATGAACAGTTAAATAGTTAGGATCAGAGTTAACAAGAAACTATTTCAGAAACAAAGATTAATAAAACAGGAGATTCATTAGGGGAACCATTGGGCGACTACATGGGCCTTAAATAAATAACTTTTTATGATGTCAAATTTTGGCACTTAGGTACAAACCATTACATACATAGGTACCTCTCCAGTTCAACAAGGCGAACTCTGAAAACCAGCGTCGTGGTGCTCTTGTGCCACCGCGGCATACGCTGAGTAGGAGCCTTTTTGAAACATTTTATATTGTTTGTAGGTATGTCTATTTTATGTGTCGAATAAATTTCTCCTTCTTTCTTCCTTTCATTATCTAGGTATCTATATCGGATGACTATGAACGCGGCCATAAGATGTTACATTTTATCAAAAAATGCAATAAATGTTCCGCACAAGTTAAGTTACAAACAAATCGCAAACGGCCAGTCCGCTAATGAGTTGGCTTATGGCTACGTCGTGCAAGGCCAGTTACGTCATCAGCTGACTCAATTATGGCAAACAACAACCACTACTTGGGATCGTACTTAGTACTTACAACTTAATTGTTTTTGACATTAAGTTCAAGAATGATTTCTTAGATTAGTTCTTTTGCATTAAAATTTCCAAACTTTACGAGTAGCAGCAACCGACCGACTGAACCCACGAAGCAGGGCATTCCGTCCGGCGGACATCACTTCACATCTCGGTGCTTCACGCTTACTTCAATCATTAATACAATGAAAACGCTTCACTCTAAATTAGTATTTTCACTAATTTGTACATAAATAATGAAAAAAACATTTGGCTTAGTTCTTTTCTCTCAAACGACCACAGTTGCAAAGAAATTAAATTTTAAGTAACTCACCACGAGCGCAGTGAGTTTAGGCACCCACCGGAATACCGTAGCAGTACCGACCATCTGGCAGACCATTTACTTCCAAAAACATCTTCCAGTAACGCCTTAAGCCTAGGTTTGCCCCCAACCCCCAGGAGCCACCCTTAGACATGTAACATAAATAGTTTTGACATGATCATACTTCTTCACCTTGGTTTGTCATAGGACAAATCATCATGGCATGTCGAGACTTTGCAACCACGTAAAGAACCGCCGGAAGCATTAAAATACACGATAGTAGCAATTTAATGTTTACATGCAATCTAAATACTGACAGTAGAAGAATTTTCTCGTTATCAGAGGGTACAGGAAATTAAAAAAAATAACGTTTTATTGTTGAAATAAATACATTTGCTAAGAAACTATTTTTAAATAGGTACCTACCTACTTGATTACCTATGCCGAAAAGTGCTACCTCGATGAAGTTTCAAACCTTGAAATTAAAATCACAGACCAGGCAATGGCGAATGAGCTTTAGCATGGAGTTGTCCAAGAGGGTTTGAATAGTTTCTTGCAGCGTCGGCAATACGCGAGTATAATGCCCCTGGTGTTGCACGTGTCCATAGGCTACGTTAACCACTCACCAGCAGGCGGTCCGCAAGCTTGTATGACACCGTCGTTGCATAAAAAAAAGCTGATGTTGTTGCGATGATTTTGAATATTTATTGAATGGCTGACAAAATACCAGTTTATTTATTCGAGCCCTTACATATCACGACTTTGGCTGTGAAAGGTGCGACTGCACTGCATCATGACACCAGCGTTCAACAAATATTTGCATCGACTCATACGCGCATTTATATTGATTCATAAGCGCGTTCGAGTCTCAATGCAAAAGCGATCGATGCTGTGTGATCCTCTTGTTCGTCTCAATGCAAAACCGATCGATGCTGTGTGCTCCTCGTGTGATGACTGCATCACTGCGTTTAAAGGTTTTTTATCGCTGCTGTAAAGGTAGACAGTCACATTGCAGTATCGATGCTGCACCGCACCTGTGTCGCGCTTGCATCGCTGCATAAAGTCGCAGTGTGTAATTGCTGCTTTAGTTGTCTGGTTTATTATTATTGTTGTATCTATGAATGGAATTGATATATCTTTAAAACAGCTATTATCACTTGATTATGTGTATCTTTACCAGGAGAAACCAAAGGCCGCAGCGTTCTGTAGGTAACTATGCAGATAGGTTAGTATAATATCACAGAGGATCATAATGTTAGATTTCAAACGAAATCGCCAACTTATCAAGTTTTCATTCAGTAAGCGGAAGTTTATCGGTATTGCTGATTAGGTTTTCCGAACTAACTAAAATTATATATCCTAGGGATTGATAAACAGATACTTAGCTGTATCTAAATACTTAAATAGATAATTTGAACGATACCTACCACGAAAGCTTCTATCAACTAAGTCTGAACCAAATTACTCATAAAATCTTTATGTCATGAGTAAAAATCAATGCACCAAAACAGGGGTGGCATTCTACATGTGGACATCGAACGAATTCGAACTAATTCGAAGTGAGATTTCATTTTGGCGTTTTCACTCAATGCCTACCTATCTAGGCACACGAATGTGATCGTTTGAGTAAAAAGAAATAAGCTAAATGACATTTTATGAAAGTAAGTAGCGATTTATAAACTCGCGATCAACAGGGATCTACCATGCTCTTGACCATGATCTTTCCTACTTAGATTTTAAAAATTATATTCGCTGGCTATAATATGAATAATTACCATTGATTTCGAAAAAAAAACAAACTGGAATAATTACTTACGTCAAAATGTGAAGTTTTCAGATATCCATTTGAGTCATAAGCTAGCTAGTAAGGAAGTAACTGCAGGTACAAAGTCCCACCATAATGACTGTAAAGCCTGACGTGGGGCCGTGTGAACATTATGAATAATCCCAGTAATGCGTAAAGAGATCCGTTTACCGGAAGACGAAAAAAACAACGTCCTGAAAAAAAAATAGACAAGTGAGTAGGTACTCCTCCACAGTATGAAATAACTCCTTCCCTATATAATAAAATTCAGTTGCGTCGTTCAGTGCTTGCAATTAAAATAGGTATTCAGATCGCTTTTTTGTGTTTATAAATAGAAACTTACATGGTGTGATTGGCTGGAAATATATTATTTATTCCTCTAATAAATAGCCCGATGAAGTCATCTCAATACATAAAAGTACACCAACACCGCGCATGAGTAATAAAGTCATAATGACGGAAGCAAAAACAAATAAAAGTCAATAATCTCCATCTGTTTGTAGCATTCAGTATCGCTCAAAAGTTGCTCATCTTCTTTCGATGAGAGCCTCTTAGCGAGGTGCTAATGTTACAATGTGTTAATGAACTTGTTTTGTTTGTTTTTGTGTTACTGTAATTTTGTTTCCTGCGACTTTAAGTTGTTTTTGGGTGAGCAACTACTTACCTATTATTTTAAGTGGGTATTTTAAGTATTTATTATATTTCTGGAAAAGTATTCTGTATCAAGATTGAATACGTGATCAGCTGTTAGTTAAAAGTAAATTTTTACTGTCTACTAAAGCTATAAGATGAATTTTTAAATAAGTGTTGCCAAAACCAGGCCACACCCTGAAGTGTAGAGCTAAAAATACGCCATCAAAATACATAGGTATTCCAGTCTGTATTCACATGAGGTGTTTCCTAGGATTTTGATCCTATAACTTAATTCGGAAATCATCGTTTCCTAGAGAGAAAAATAGGTTGAAAAAAACTTGGTAGATCTAAGAGCTGCCTTATACAGTTTTAGCTTTAAACGATTTATCTAATCGACAATCATTTGACCTGACAGCGAAGGTGATGAAGGCGGAATAACACAACGAGAGCGTAACAGCGGTATACCCACGTTTATACGATATCGATGCTCAAACGTTAAACCTAGGCATTACCTATACAAATTGCTTGTAGCTGGTAAAGCTATTGCATGCCAGCTAAACGAGTCCATTACGTGATATTACCCAGTCTGACTCATTTGAACCGTTCATTGATTTATCGAGCCGAAATGCACTGGATTTGTACCAATACTGAGGCTAGGAAACACTACACCGGAGCCGCAGGTGTGCCGCAACGTTTATCATGACACAACACTGTCACGACTCACGACTGCGAACCTCGTCTGACATCTAAATACTCGGCACGCGAACCACGCTAGCTGTCAAGGTTATACGAAGGAGTCTCTATTTACTCGTACATTGCATGCTACGTGTCGCTTATAAAACAACAAGGACATTCCATAACAGCAATGGAGAATAAAAACCAGAGAATGTAAATTACCGCGGTAAGCTTCGTACCGCGTTCAGTGCATTGAGTGCCCTTGCACTGAGAACAAACCAGAAATGGCTACTTGAAAATCTCGCTAACAGTATTAATTTATCCTGATTCATTCTAATTGACCACGGTAGGATCTGTGAGTAATGTTTTGGAAATTTAGACGTTATAGCTAAGGAAGTTTTGCCGATAAACTGATTGTGTTGGCGCGTGCTAGAATTGTTATTCTACGTAACGTCTTAGTATGGGGAACCACTTATGCAAAAATTAGATTGGTATTTTAAAATATTGACCATTGACCAGAATTCTTGCCGATTAGTCTTTGCTAGTAGAGATATTAAGAATTGTTGGAAGATTCTAAGAACTCTCATTTCTCATAGATACCTATGACATAATAAGGGAACAGGAATGTAGGTACCTATTGTTCGAACAATGCCATACGATAAGCACATAGTTAACCATAAAAGTGCTCGCTAATACACACATTTCATTGTAGGCAATGATTGTTTACACGGCCCTATCTTGAGCTTTTCTCCAAAAATAAAGCCTGCCTGTTTAGCAAACTCTAAAACTGAAAGACACTCTAGAACTGTATTTTTGAAATAAACTTGTTGATGATGAAAAGATGCTTAAAACAGTATGCTTTGCTAGTCTCAGCCAAACTCAAGTCAAACTCTGGCTTTTCGTTCCAATGTTGTCCTCCTTCTATTATTGTTGACGGGATGTGCCACTGCCTACAGCTGTCATAAACTGTGGTTGTTTTTCCTGGGAGTGATGTTCACGATGTCCAGAGGGGAAAAAGTTTGCCTCGTGATGACATTATATGTGCATAAGAGTCTTAGGGTAAGTTGCACCATAGTAGAAGTTAAAGTTAAAGTTTTTGTCAAATTTGACAATTTGACGTCATTTTTGCTTACCTGACCGTTACTTTAACTGAAATTTTGATGTTTGTTATTGTAAAAGTCAGATGGTGCAACCCAACCTTAGCAACAAAATTTTCAAGTTGACGACGGAGTAATCCTATATCCATGTTTATTCAGCTCCCAGTCACGTAAGGGTTCTGTGGAGGATGCTAATTTGAAAGCACAAACTAGGATCCGTAGAGTTCTCAACAAAACCTAGAAGAAAAATCTCACGTGATGTGTGACGATTTCATGGTCTTTCGTTATATTTGCCAGCCTAACAGATGCCTATAAACTCTGCTGGTAGTTGTTCTGGTAATATTCTTATTCCATTCTTTTAAATGAAGTTTGCATTTTATATTATGACCGTAACGTTTTCTGCTGAAACTGGAACTGATTTTTTTAATAAACCGTGCTAATAATGGCTTTTCTCAAACTCTGACTTCCAGAATATAGTCTCGCTGTGAAGTGAATAACTAGTGACAATGTAGTTTTATGGGATTTGTATAAAGCAAGTCTAGTATATTTTTGTTTTATTTTTAGATCTGTTGTTGCGAAATCGATGTGGAAATTTTTGTTCGCATATGTAATGAGTGCGGGATACGGGTCGTTGTTTGAAGTTTAAATATATTTTCATCGTGCGAGTATTGGGATTTTTCCAGGTCTCAATATAAATGTACCTGATGAGTAGCAAATAAACACTAGTGTTTTGCTTTATGAAATGTTTTAGGATACATATGTTTTTAAATATTTAAGAAAATTATTCTAAATTATGTTCCCAGAAAGGGTCGGGTCAGTAGCAGCCTTAAACGATAAGCATATATAAAAGAATACGTAATTAGGGAGAGTAGAAGAACCGTGTGTGTCAGGTCAAGACCCTGAATTCGATGATGAGGTCTCTGCCTGCCCAAAGAAGAAAAAAAGTATGCGAAATGACCCAACCCAACTGCTTATATTAAGAAATGAAAATAAACGCACTTTTTGAAATAGGTATGTTCAAAAAAGTTTAACGTGTGCATGTTGCATAAGTGCCATAATATAATATTCTATGCTTTGTAAGTGTACAATTGTACATCTACTTATACGGTTTTTGATACCCATCTCTCATGAATAATAGAGTGCGTATTGTTCAATAGCATAGCACGATCATATATTGATCTGTATCAGTCATGCTTATTTTTTTACACGCTACGTTCCTAAATAAACAATAAAGGATCGATTTATTCCAAATTCGATCACGTCTAATATTCATTATGGAATTATTTCCGTACTTATTTGCTGCTCACATATTCAGTACACTTATCTGCTTTTAGCACGAAAATTTTAATAACTACGTTTCAATTTCAAGGGTCAATCTAGAAGTCTGAACGAGCAATTAACAATGAGTACAGAGTTAAATGTTTTGAAGTATCTTATAACTAAATCGAAAATGAACATAATACGTTCGAGGTTTCTAAAAAAAAATATTTGTTCTGAATATTTATGTGTGTTCGCCTAAACAGATGAAATCTTCGAATCTGTTGTCTTTATTTTTTGAAGCTAAAGTAGATAATCTTTTAATAAGACTAATAAGAGGAGTAATTGTTTCATTTACTAATACCTGAATTTTTAGTTTATGTTATCTTAGCCGTGAGTAAGTATCTATACCGGTGATTTGCAAGAATCCTTTAAAAACTAACTTCCTTTTAACTCCTTTAACTTTTATAAACAGCATAAGTTTTGTAGAAACCAACATATGGCACGGTACAGCATGTTGCAACATGCACTTGGTAGGTAAGCTTATTTGGCGCCGACTAGGATTAACCGCCAAAGATGACGTAAGCAAACAACCTCTCTGCTCCACCGACACGTGTCAAAACGCCGGCTGTTAAAATAAACACTCTCCATGATATCATAAATACCAATAAAGATTTAAAAAGCTCCACTCAAACTGCAGATTGTTAAAAATAGGAGTCAGAAAATTCCACTGCAAGCGATCTATTAGTACCTATAAGTAGAGCTAGAAGCACCGCAGATTAAAGGCTCTGTCAAATTCAATGTTTAAGCGAGATTATTCTCACTTATATTTTAGATAAAGTAACTCAGAGTTGAGCATCCTTCAAATGGATGGAACAAATCGGTGAAAATTATAAAGAGTGTTGAAGAACTCGTGGCGAAGAGCTGCGATGAACCTACAGGTTTTGAATGTTAGTCAGCCAAAATCTCTACTTGAGCAATAACTATGCTAACCACTAAGTATATCCCAAATTGGTAAGGGTAGTGATTGTCGATTGTCATAATGAATACCTAGTACTCTTGCCGTACAAGACATAGTCAGTCATATCTAAGTTTTACAATGCAAATCATCACACTTCACCAAACAAATTTAAAACCCAACGTTCAAGTATAGAGGGTGGACTTTCCACCGCTGTTATCGTGGGCACTAGGGTCTGAGGCTCCGAGCTTATCCAAGTTCGTGCCACCAAAAATCAATTTAATATCCGAGCTTTGTAGTTAGAATTATATTATTAACCATTATTCATACTCACTCCTAAGATCCAACGACTCGTAGTTAGCTCACAATACTCACATAGCATTATTATTGTCATATTTCCCTCATGGGACCCATTTTTAGAACAACTCTTCAACCAGTGGCATCATCCATACAAGATCTCTTAGCGGGTGAGGTTGTGAATATAAATAATGAAATAACAGAAATAGCATGGTCACGGGCGTAATAACACGGCCCAAATTTATTTTTGGCCGCGAACAATGAGTGGCCGGTACTTACAATGCAAACAAAGTATTTTAGCGCAAGATTGCTAAAGATTCCAATTGTTCTAGCCGAAACTTCTCTGATGTTTACGTCATAAATTTTGTTAGGTCTCTACAAATCGAACCTTTCTTCATTACGGACTTGCAGTAATCTGATCACTATCGGTGATGTTGGTGACGAGCACTGTTCAGTTTCACCCGGTCGACTAGTCTTGTAGACTTGTGGTTAAACTGTAGCGCTTTTGTACTTAGAGCAGTTTCACTCCTTAGCTGTTCGCATTGTTTAGAAGTCAACCAAATTGGGTAGGTGGAATGTCATTGACACGCCTAAAAAAGAAACCCAATGTAAAATTATCTAGTTCATTCCTACTATTCCCGGAGTTATATTATCTATAATAACTTCTTTTCAATGCCCCAACTTTTAGTTAGAGACACAGAATGCTAAATGCAAGAGCCATAAAAGTTTAAGGTAGGAACGTTTTACTTTTTTTTACAGTGTGGTGTGACCTTATTCCTAACTGTTCAGTTATTCGCTTAATAAATCACGTATCGATCTAAATAAAGAATAATGCCCAGACATGTCGTGTGATGCCCCTCCCCATTCGCGCGATTGAGTCTCGCCTGGTAATTGACTGGTGATTCAAATGGGGGTACCTAGCATCGATCGTGATCGACTATATGCAATCTTATGAACTGTCTGCAGCTAAGTTTAAAACATGTTTTCTTGGACAACTTGAAAGTTGAACAGCCGACAACTTTAGGAAGGGAATATTTTCTGCTGCTTGAAAGCAATTTAGAAACACATGATACATAAACCTGTATGGTTTGTGTTTTCAGAAGATGAATTGTAAGTAAGTCACGTAGACGGATTAGTTTTCGGAAGAGGCACCTAGGTCTGAGGAAGGCATAGAGTAATTACTTATATATTTTTTTCGGAATATGTGACCGTAGATTATATTTCGGCTGCTTTTTAAGAGAGTCGCTGACTACGTTTTCATATTTTTGTAAAAGCCTTTACCATATAACTACTTGACAAAAAATGTGCCTAAATTGTTATAGGTATGATGCTGATTAAAATAAGGGGCCGATAAGTTTTGTTCTATTAATATTCTGCAACTTTTTCACCGAGTAACTGTAAAATCTACGAAATCATTTCTTGTTAATAAGATAGTCAGTTTCATTATTAACTAGATTGACCAGGTGACATTCACGAACTGAGGTTCAGTGACTTGTTTTTAGGTGGGCTTGTAGGCAAACGTCGTCCTCGATAGCTCAAACTGAATGCTGGCAACAAGCACTAAATATTCTTGTTTTTTTCTAGGGCACAGTAAATAAAATAACAGGCAGAAAAGGAAGCAGAAGGTGCAATGACCGGCCCTTGAGAACAACCTTCTTCGGATTTTAAATAATAGAATGTCCTGAATTCTCTTTTCTTTGACAAATGGTAAAGTGAAACATATATTGCTGGCGCTTGGTTAATTGTTTGACCTATTGGGTATAGCCGAAGGATTTCTATGAATACTGAAAGTACTCCAATGTGACATCGTTAGAATGATTAATTAGTTACGAAAGATTTTAATCAACAAAAGATAAATATTGCCCAAAATTTGTTTTTATTTCAACCTATGGTAGGTAGGTAAGTAGGTATTTAACTAGTGAATACCAAAGCAAATAGGTATACATAACAGAGTAAACTGTGAGTTGAATCATGTTATCAAATTAGTCAAGTTATCGGAATTTCTGTATGAATTGACGGTGTGTAATTTTGCGAGGGAAAACATTCTAGTATCTACCTACCTTCTCACCGCACAGGTGTTCATATTAATTATTACACTAGACTCATTTATAGGTTTTCTGTTCTCGATGTCGTTAGTCTGTAAACAAAGTAAACAAACATAAAATAAAATAATTAGAAGTTATTCAGAAACGTGGAAGATTTTGATAAAAATAATATTGTAAGCTACATTTTTGAACACCAATCTCAAGACCCCGCATACCGAGATACGAAAAAGAAAAAGAATAGGTACGATATCAACAACGCGATACATAGCAACTGAGTCATCTTTCGTCACAGGCCGGTACGAGCGGCTCAGCCAGTTCACGTGCACCCACCGCGGCGGACACTCGACCGAGGCTATCAGCCAGTTTTATTACACGTTCAGTTCGACCCACTCCATCGAGTGATAAGCCGGCAACCGTTTGTGAGCTAACGTATTCGCGCGCCAACGAATTTATTCCAAATTTAAATTCTTTTTTTCGCGTGCCACTTTCAAATTGTGACGAATGAGTGACTGTTCGCTGCCGAAACTCTTGGATCGCAACGCCGCCGGCGTCATGGAGAGCTGCTACAAGCTGTACACATGGGTCAACCACACAGTCCTGATGCTGTTCTTCCAGATATTCTGGAAGATGAGCCAGATATCTGAATTCTTCAGGGAAAAGTGAGTACTTACTACTAACTTTTACTGGAATGTAATTGTTATCACTGCTATCGGTTCACCTGTCATCGGCTATCAGCGACAATGATTTTGTAATTTAGGATTAAATATTGATATAAATATTATGCATCACACTAATCCGTAACACTAAGGCCTTTGAGAATTAGCTTCAATGGTTTATTCAGAACGATCAAGTTCTTCTATGCTAATGATTGTAGAATGTTCATTGCGTTCTAATTTCAATTGCCTATGATTATTTTCATAACATCCGTTATAAACAGTAAAATGGTTAGCATTATGTTCTATTCTTGAAACAAGCGTTGTGATAGGATAGACTTGGTTTACTGTTTTAGCAGATTGAAGCGATTACCGTTTAAAATGATGTTCTATGATCGGCCCCGTGACGTCTGCCTGCTAGCTACTGACGACCACAACGTGACGTAAATATCTCTAGGAGCTGCTAGGATTGCTAGGTGCAGTTGGTACTGCCACAGTAAACAGATTACTGTGGTACTGCAGTGATTGCCGATGTGTGGATAAAAGGTGTGAGTTAGTGATGTTTGTCACTCCTCACTTGTACATTATCTATGCACTACTCTGAAGTGAGTAGTGCATAGATAATGTACCTACTTTACTTCACCTTGTTTTTGGCCTAAGCCGGATAACTTTTCAAAATAATATCCATAAGAATGAGAGAGAACACCAATTCAAGGTGTAGCGAGTAGATTATTAAAGTGAGAGTAGGAAGGTACCTACTCGCCTGAGGATATTGAGATTTCGAATGATGTTAGTGAGAATGGCTAGTCTGCTCTTGTTTTGGTACTTATTTTAGTATAATATTTTGCACTATCGATCATGATAACGAAGGTCCGTGTTTTTTGTTGATAAACGTGAGTAGGCACTTACTAGGTAGGTACCTACTTGCAAAATAAATGTGATGAATGATACACACGCTGCATAGAACCACATCACAATAATTTTCCGAAGATGATCGACTTTTGATAGAGGTGCATTGACTGTACTTTGTTTTTGGTTTTATTTAAAAATAAGGGTTTTTCTACAATAACATGGAAGCAATTCTGGTGATGACTAGATTAAACATTACGCAGATACAGTCCGGTTTTATCAAAGTTTTTATTAATGTTCAAATCTGGTTATGCTATTAGAAAGTGATGGTGAGCTTGATTGTCCACCTAGCTACTCCACTATGCTTATTTTGTGTGATTTTGTTAACTTCATTTTTGATTTACAAACCATACTGTGTGTTAGGTAGGTGCAGAACATAAGCTTAATTATCGTTCGATTACTGTTTGGGTTGGGAAATAGACGGTAACCCTAAACTATGCTCTTTTTATATGGTATCTACAGTTTTATCAAGTAGGTACAAGGTACACACATCAAAAGTGTCTAGGGATATCTCAAGCATTTTCAAACAAAGTATACCTAGCTATTGGGGAGGCTGTAAAAATTAAAATATTGATACCAACGTAGAAATTTTTAGGACACAGAAACTGCTATATCTGCCCTTTCAGATTGTATAAAGAAATTCATTGTGGTAGCATTATTGTACAATCGTAAGGACGTTAAAAAAAGACAGATTTTTCTTTTAAAAGGTTTCAAAATTTTAGCAAAATCAAACGTTTTTTTTGTAATATTCTTAACCTTTATCTTATGCCTGTTTCCTCGAGTTATTCTAAGATAATGCTGAGCATTATCTAATATCTTTGATTTTGCTAAAATTTTGAAACCTTTTAAAAGAAAAATCTGTCTTTTTTTTAACGTCCTTACGATTGTACAATAATGCTACCACAATGAATTTCTTTATACAATCTGAAAGGGCAGATATAGCAGTTTCTGTGTCCTAAAAAATTCTACGTTGGTTGGTCAATATTTAAATTTTTACAGCCTCCCCAATAGCTATACTTTGTATGAAAATGCTTGAGATATCCCTAGACACTTTTGATGTGCGTATATGGTTTTATGTACTTATTTTTATGTACTTATGACTACACAAAGCAGGCAAATCATTTGTTGGCCAAGGTATAACTTTTTTTAATATGCTACCTCAAACTCTTATTGAGCAGCCTCTTTACAAGTTTAAGTCACTGGTTAAAGCGAAATTAATGAAAAGAGGTTACTATAATGTAGATGATTATTTGAATGATAAGAATTTGTGGTCATCATAGATATAATCTGCTCCTCTGCACATTTTGTGTATTGTCTAAACTTGATATGTAACATATACTGCTATTGTAATCAAACAAGATTGAAAAGAGTAACTATCGAGTTTCTTGCCGGAATCTTCTCGATAGAAGCAACTTCCGAACCGGTGGTAGAGTCACTTTGTTCATTTTGATTTTCTGTCTTGACGTGTCATAAGTGCTTGTGAATAAGCTTACATGAATAAATGTTTTTTTTACTTTTACTTTACTTTACCATGGTATTTGAAGCTGTAACTAACTTTTAAAGCTGTTATTGAAAAACCCTTACTGATTGACTGATCGCGTAGTGGGTGTAATATCGAAGCCTATTCTTACAAAAAGGTACTAACAATCATTGTCCATGAACATCAAAACCGATCTATCCATAAAATTACAGACTTCAGTACTGAAAGGGTAAAATTGTAATTATATGACTGCGTCTACGGCATAGAAGGCCACAGAAATTATTTAAAAAATACTTAATGATAGCATTTACTGGGTACCTACGACAGCCGGGGACCAACTGCGTTATGTGCCTTCCGAAGAGATATCCTCGATAATACACTGAAATAATGGACTACCGAACTATTTTTTTATTTGTTATGTTGGTTAATAGGTATCTCATGTTTTTGGTTAAAATAAACAAGGTGGCCATACCTCAGTTTTCCAGTCGCAAACAACCCAGTTCGGAAGTAACTTTTTGGATAACCAGTAGGTAACAAAAAGGTGTATCAGCAACTATAGAGTGCTTCAACCACTAGGATACGATGCCCTCATGGGGTAGGTGCGTGAGAAGTACTTACTGCTTACTTGCAGCACCATGTACCAAAAAAAATAGTTAAATTTTCTATTACATAAGTATTTACCTCAAAAAATTTGCCTTTCAATAGTAAACATACAACTCTAAAGATGGACTATTGACAGTATATTGAATGCATAAGAGTAGTAGTTGAAGTAATAAGTCCTCAGTACTTGAAACACAATTGTTCAAACATGTTACGAATATGGAAAGTTTTGCTAAATCTAACCGACTATTACGATAGCATTGTTAACCATTACTTGCAAAATAAGAATACTTCTCTTTGTTAAACTAATAATTACATTGTTAAGAGCAGATTAGATAAGATAAATTATATCAAGAAAATTTATTTGTGCAATTAGTTGTACAAACGTATAAATAAATAAATGAGATGACAAAAAACAAGATCATCTGACCCCAGATTTAGCACGTTATTGTGGGTGTTGCATACTGGTTTAATCTTCTGAACATTTATAAGCACGTAGATATAAACGTCCAGACACAAAACAACCAGAAATGAATGTTTGTTATAAGTAGGCGGGTATCAAATCCACGCCCCATGATCGAACTTAAACCAGTCCAAAAATAAGAATCGTTTTATGTTGCTCCTCAATAACGTCAGCTTTCAGAGGGCCTAGTGGAGTGGTTTCATTTGTATAAAAAAAAAAATTGTCGAGCGCGTAAACGCGAATGAGAGCTTCCCAGTCTATTAGTTAGGCACTCTGGTTCTAATGGTTCCGATTCTGGAGTTCAATTTTGCCTTACCATCGTTTGGTTCAAATTAGGCATAATCTGGACTCTGTTCTGATGAATGTTCTGTGCACCATGCAAGTTAGTGTGTTTCTGACTACCCCGTTTGGGATATAGTCTTGAGCGTAAACTGTGTTATGTTGCTCAAGTGAATTAGAATTTGACGGTGGCGCCTCCTACTCTAATGGTATAACGTGCTAATTTTTACTATTCTTATCTACGCTTTCATAGTCTTTGGGTTACAATTGTAATAAACACGCTGAAATCTCAACGATATTTGCCATCTTAACAATATTCTGTAGTTACCTACCTACTCTAACGCGTTCATCTTTGCATGGCTGGGCTAGATACATACAGCTAGTAATTAATCACTTAAACAAATGAACGAGACATAAAATACACGTGAACGTCGAAAGGCGTGTCACGATGTCACGATTCACAAAGAGCTGTTATTATGCCGTAATAAAGTTAGTCATCACTAGGGATGCGCTCTGATTCGATATTTTGTTAAATCTGTGCGTACGCGCAAGCTCGATCCAGCATCCAGCGGTTTTTCTAATTTCTTCCTTCGGAAGACCTTAAGAAGGATCGATACAGTACTTAAAAGATCAGATTGCGCTTATGGACGGTAGATCTTTGTTTGGTCTTTGTTTAGGCTTACAAATTCAGAATGTTATTTCTCTCTTCAACAATGAACATCTAAACTTTATTGTGTATTACTTATTTGCAACAGACCAGTTTCGTTTCCTAAATCATCTGTCAATCAACTATAGATCCGATAGACGGCAATGACAAAATGCCGTCTATCGGATCCGCGGATTTAATCCGTCACATTCCATAAAATAGAATCGAAGATCCCTCTCGCATCCCTAGTCCGCGCAGGCAAATAGCTTGTGCATGACTTTTGCCCACAAAGTAATCTATCGCAGATGTTGCGATATCTCTTGTTTGTTTACTTGCATTCGTACATATACAATCATCTCAGACAGTCTAAACAAGCCTGGTATGACGTCAGTCAAGGAACAATAGAACGAATGATGAAAAAACAGTAAGTTTCATCTCATTCGGTTCAATATTAGCATTGGACTCGTTTTAGCTCTTTTGTCAACGTTGATATAAAAGCACATAATTGACTCCTTGAGCATTTATCTACGTAGGTACCTATATTGTTTTGTTTTTGGAAAACCGGTTGTATAATAAAAGCGCATTTGGTCTCTACGCGATTCGAATTCGGAATTATACCTATTCGCAGATATTTTATTTTTAAGTTGAAGAAATCGTACCTCTACCTGGCGTGCTGTGGGCTATTTTTATCTTACCTTAACAATTTCATCAGATTTCTGTAAACAACCGATTGACTTTTAAATTTCGAAGGCTATGTCGATGACCTTTTATTTGGATTCAGCATTATGTCCTATTATACTTATTGCTATACCTGATATGCTATACCTGGTTACCTGATATTTGTTACCCTTACTACCTAGATCTGCTGCAAGTTCAAAAGTTTATTTTCAGATAATATAAACATTTTGTACAATTTAGTTTGCCTAACATTTCCGGGGTTCAAAACTGTAAATCATACATTTTAATTATTCAATAGGTATTTTAAATGAATATAGATCTTACCTTTTTTGACATGGATTTTTATTGAAACAGTCATAAGTTTAGAAAACTAGTATTTAGAACAATAATGTAAAACAAACCGCTTAAATAGGTAGGTATAATACCTATTTACTTATTTAATTACTGTTTTATTGCTATGTGTTTGTCATTTTCCGATTTCATGGAAAATTTCATTTTAAATTAAGAAAAGTTTTCCTCGTTTTTAATTGGCTGATTGTAATTATCATCATCTTTTGTCTGGAACTTGACTAAATGCATCAGAACCTTTGTCAGGCGCAGGCGCATACCTATACCTACCTATATAGTTAATACATCTTTGTTAACGCCATCGGCAAATTCATCAAAATTTATGGTTATTACTGTTTTTAGCATTTTCCATGCAGTATCTTTACTAAAGATCTGAAAACCAGAAAAAGACATTTGGTCACCCTAGCTCATAGGGAAAAATATAGCTTAAAGATTCGGCCGGTCTGTTAATGGTCTCGGTAGGACAGTGGTTAGTGCAGTCGCCCGGTTTGCGAAAAATGCGGGTTCGATTACTACCTGATGCCAAGATGACCAAATGTCTTTTTCTGGTTTTCAGATCATCTAAATTTAATCTCAATTTTAAGCTTTTTCCCTAAGTATTATAATCCCTACCTACCTGCTTATTAATGAGATTGTATGAAAACTTAACATGTTGAAGTGCATGGAAAGGTACAAGGTCAACTTGTTGGCATCAAAACTCAGCTAATAGAATGACTATTTAGGCAGGTAACTAAGTATTTAACTTGTTTTGTTTTTTGATTAACTAGGGTTAGTTCGCCTGTTTGCGTCCACCACCCAGTTCGCGTCCACTTTACCGATTTGCCTTTGAAAATACTCGAAAATAAGTAAACTAACACACGAATTGAAAAAAAAAGACTTTAGTGCTAATACCTCAATGTTAAAGAGACACGCACATAAGGACATAAGGTCCGTGCGCCAAACCAATCCCGTTTAAAAAAATAATTTGTCTCGGATGTTCAGCAAGAGAGCGGATTCTTAGCGAAAAAATAGTGTGCAGTGGCGCGTTCGAAGGTAAGTTTTTTGTTGTTATATGTGAATTTTAGGATACATAGCTGTTTCTAGACCTTTATAATGAAAAAAGGATTGATATTAACTATGAATTTGCTTAAGTTTTTTGTGTTTGACGAATAAAATGGGGTGGACGCGAATTACTACATCGAATTTATAAAATTCCCAGTTTGCGTCCGCTATGGACGCAAAGTATACCTATAGGGGATAATGATAGACCAGATTGCGTCCACTACTTTTTTAAATACAATAAAATTTACTTACTTGTAAAAATAATTTTAAATGTATTGTTTGTTATTATAATACATTTTTTATTCAGACTACGTGCTTATAAATATATTTTTAAATGAAATTACGTACTTCCTTTCATTCTTCTTATATTTTTTTTGTCTAATTAATGTAATTGGGTAATCCGTATTAATTAATGTAAATAAATAATAAATAAATTTAAGATGCGGTCTTCGGAACCAAGAAAGAATGAAGAAAAGGGAACATAAACAGAAGACGATTTAAAGGAAGCGTTAAATGAAATTCGAGTGAAGAATAAAACGATAAGACAAAACTTAACAGAACTGATTACTTACTGTTTATTCATTCATAGACAGACGACTGTAGAACAGAACCAGGTGGAGTAGTATGCTACGTGCGAGGGTCTACTGCTACGAGGGAAAGGCAGACAACGAAGAAGCTGATCAATGGCCCAAAGCAGGGGTCGAGAAGAACCCAGGAGGGGTTAACATCATCGAGGGATAATCAAGCGCAGAATTATCGCAGCAACCAAAGAAGGATCAAAGACCACGGCAGGATTGCGACAGTTGAGCTAGTTTACCAACGTACTAGACACGAAAGGGGAGGGGCTACTGATTAAGCTTTCTAGAAGCAACGTTCGACTAGTAATCAAGATAGAAACGGGACACTCCAAACCAAATAGACATCTAACCCTGATAAGCGTGAAAGACGACCCCATGTGTCCGCAGTGCGAGGAGTGCGAAGAAACAAGTCTCCACTTGATCGCAGAATGCCAACGTACCCACTGACCAGATGGGAGCTCACAGGGTCGTACAAACTAGGCATAGCCCAAGTACGAGCGCTGACGGTGGAGCAGATTATCATACTCTTTAAGCAACGCGAAGATTCGACGGGTAGCTGTGACAACTTGAAGACACAGAGCCTGGGGAAATGGGTGAAATGGCGCACAACAGGCGGACCGAACACCCGGCATATTCCCAGTGTTTTATTTTATATAGGTGCAATGATTATCTACGTACAACTTACCTAATTTGAGTACTTATTTTTTTCAAGCGTTTTCTTTGATTTAAATAAAGTTGATTTGAAATATTTTTATCCTTAAATAAGGAATTTGATATAATACCACTTTTTCTGTACAAATTCATGAAAATATACCCCTATTATCCTTTATAAAGCCGGTGGACGCGAATTGGTCCAGGGTGGACGCGAACTGGCTTTTTTGGACGCAAACTGGGTAAAACGCCTAATTCGGATAATTAACTATTTTAAAAAAAACGCAAGCTTTTTCGGACAAAACTGTAAGTTAATCCTAAAATAGACTATATAATGAACACATTATATCATTTTTTCATACAAATGAGTGCTAGAACATTTTTAGTTTCACCTTCAAACTTAGCAACTGCACTAAGTGGACGCAAACCGGCGAAATGACCCTACGTTGCTAAGCAATTTGACCAATGCTGAAAACAACGACGAATAGGTAATTAAGCAACTAGGTAGGTAGGTACGTACCTACTTAGTTGTTGCCGGTGGCTTCACACAGGTGTACAGTCAACAGCACATCAGGTTACCAATTTCCGCTTTTCTCTCGCTCTTGCCAAATGACATTTCTTTGCAATATAGCAAGAAGGACTGACCGGAAATGGGTAAGTAGTGTGATGTGCCGTCCACCGTACATAGTCATATTTGAATGGTAAGAACTTCTGTATGTATATATGATAACGTGAAACAAAATGTGGACATTAACGTGGACATCCCCTGGGTTTACAGGGATTTTCAGAACAATCTAAACCTAATGAATATACCTACCTACTATTAAGATTTTTCATATGGTTGCATCGAAATAACAAAAAAAAAGTTCAAAAGTCTCTCGCTATAGGTACCTACTAAGATCGTGGTCGGAAACCAAACCAAAAGCCCATAGAAAATTAAAAAAACATTAACTAACCTAGCTACCATGGTATGCATACCTTTTTTAAAATTTTAGGTAAGGAAAGTAAATTGTAGGTAAAGAAATCAATAATAAATGTCGGGGCTGACGTTATTATTGTGACCTTTACTGCAAGTCTCGATGCACCACTGCGACACTGAGGCCTACTGCTTACCTAACACGCGAAATTATCCTAACCCAAATTAATTTGACTCAACTTAAAACGCTCTCTATTCCTGCAGCAATAAATACCATTTCACTCAAGCAATCTGTGCAAACAAACACATAAAACACGTTCGTGACTGCACACAAAGAATGGATCTATTCAATTATACATATCTAAATAACAACGAACAGAATTTTCAACCTTACTTTCTGGTTCAGAAGAGCTGAAATTAATTGTGATCGGGTTGCATGATTGTTTACATTAGGAAGGCACGGTATCAATCGAATACCATGGTTTGTCAACTGTCTCTTTGAAGGTCAGCGATGATAGGGACAGCCAACCACCTCGAATGCTATGGTCTATAATCTAGGAATATGTTCTTTAGAATTCGCTCGCTAGCAAGTTGCCTCTTATGAAGAAACATCTGTATAAATGAAACGCTCGATCGAGTTACAAAAGTTTCAAATTGTGTATTAAACAGTGTGTTTGGGAACCGGTGTCCGACCCGTTAAGGTGAAGTAATATGATCTATTTTATGAATAAATCCACCATAATTAAGCACTTTGCCCCAGTTGTTTTAAAATGGCCGCCATTTTAATTTTTTTTTCTCGGGAGTACGGGTGGGTTATTTTAGTTTGCAATATCTGCCGATTTAGAGGTCCTACAGTCACAAAAGTGGTATCGTTGGACAGCTACAAAAGTAGGCAATAAGCTGACAAAAAGCATTTTTTCATAACTCCCTTAAAATACCTCAAAAAAATGTTTGAACTTGAAAATTGTGATAGAATTTGTTAGTTTTTTTTTACATTTTTTTTTTTCAGAAAAACTAAACTGTCAACATACATTTATTTTTAACTTTTTGGATACCCAAAGACATCACCTAAACACTGAAGCAAAAATCAAAGTTCCAAGTAAAATAGTTTAGAAGTTGTGACAAATTGAATATCACCCTGTCATCAGAGACCCTTTGAAACGCAGGTAAAATTTACCTGAAATAAATTTTTTTTTTTTTTTTTTTAAATAATTAAAAGGGCTTAATTATGGTGGATTTATTCATAAAATAGATCTTATTACTTCACCTTAACGGGTCGGACACCGGTTCCCAAACACACTGTATATTTCGTCGAAAATCACTTGGGCGAATTTCAGTTGCAATAAAATCAGTTCGGAGAGTTATTTTTTTGGCCGAATGATTCATTGGTCGATTATTATATAGTGTAATTATTTATTTGAACTAATTTCATTTGAACTAATTTATTTTCATCGAAACTCATAATAGATATGGTATGGTTCAAATTCATGCACAATCGTAATATAACTCATCATAAAAACAAAAAGCGTAACTAATTTAGAGGCATATTTTGTTTTCACAGACGCATTTATTTTTTCGTCACTGCCCTATACTATAGTTTGGGCGGAACCGACTCGGTTAGATTAGGTTAGAAGGTTTTTTATTTTTTTCGTGGTTATTTATTTTTTTAAACCCAAAAAAACGACTTGCCTCATTACATGCTGCTTGGCATGTTATACCATCTGAAAATTACATCAAATGAACATTCTACCTTTGATCATTAGCGCAAAAGTTGTTAAAGCAAATAAATATTCGACGAACTGAAAATTCTGTCAAACGATATTATACAAAGTGATGATTTTCTCAAACGTTGTTCGATTTAATAATATTATATCAAACGTTGTTCCATCAAACAAGGGTAAACCGATTAGGGATCGCTACTGATGCCAAAAATGCAATCAGTAAAATTTTTGTCTGTCTGTCTGTCTTTCTGTCTGTCTGTCTGTCTGTCTGCTGTATGTTCGTTATAGAAACAAAAACTACTCGACGGATTTTAACGTTTGGCACAATTATTCTTCATACTCTTAGGCAGGTTATTGTATACTTTCATTACGCTACGATTAATAGGAGCAGAGCAGTGAAGTGCATTGGGAAAACGGGAAAAATACTCCATTTTGTACACGTAAAAACTACTAGATGGACTTAAATGAAACTCAACAGTAATATTGTTTATGCATCTGAATAAGACGTTACAATTACAATTCATAAAGATATATCACTTTTTTTTGATAACTCAAGTCCACGCGGACGAATTCGCGGGCGGCCGCTAGCACAAAATAAAACCTCGATGTCTCCTTTATTTGAGATACGACTCAATTAAATATTTTAAACCTTACAGCATGTTAGCCCTACTGTTAAAAGGTCTACTGCACCATCCAAAATAGACTTGAAATGGTACAACAATTTGTCGTTACTATATGTTAATCTCTTATGTTTTGGTAATTACTGATTTGGTGTAATGGGTGAGAAGTTGCCCTCCAGATGTCGCAGGTTCGATCCACGCACGGTACAAACATCTGCGTGCATGAACGTGTCTGTTCATATTAGTCTAGGTTTTTCCTATGTATATTGTACAATATACTATATTTAGTTGTCTAGTATTTAAATTAGCTTACTTGGGGGCTAAACGGCGCTGCACTGTCTGGAATAATGACCAGGGCACGACCAGGGTATATTTTAAACAACTAGCGGCCGCCCGCGACTTCATGCGCGTAGACTTAAGTAAGAAAAAAAAATGATATTTTTTTATAAATTCTAGCCTTTGTGCGATTCAGATGTATAAGCTACATTCTTGTAAAGTTTTATTAAAATCCATTCAGTACTTTTTACGTGAAAGAGCAACACGGCACATCCACACATACAAACTTTCAACTTTATAAAATTAGTAGGAAGTATCGATGTGGGACCCCTTCTGCAGTTGTAGGGCTGTTGATCGGATAGCTGCCGTTATTTATGCAATAGCTCTTGTGCCACGAAATCAACTTCATTAATACGTCGTTCTAATTATACAAAGGAAGGTATTACAGGTAGGTATAGCTTGGGCTATTTCCACTTGCTGCCAAAATATTTTTCATCACGTATTCTGGGTCTGATCATCCAAAGTCCATTGTGTAAGTCCACATGGCACCTTGGCCTTCACCTCCTATTGCCAATTTAGAGTTAATGATGCATCATAGTTGAAATAAAGTCAACTATTTCTGTGTTTTGTCCAACGCTTTTAGTTTATTTTTACATAATTTTTATATTTAGATATCATCGTGATTCATGTACCTATGCGTTATTTTTTATCATGCAGAAGTAAGTTCTTTGCACTGCTCTTGGGGGTATATTCTCGTTTGCATCGTACCTACCTATCAAAGGTAAATCTGCAGCAGTTAAAAAAATACAGTAAGGATTCTGATTTTAAGATGCCTTATCTAAGAATCTATTTTTGTTGTGATTAATTATGAACACAATTATTGTTTTATACAAAAACTAACATTTGTTTCCTCTAAATTTTTTAATGTAGGGAACCTTTTCAATCATTTTATATTGGCTTAATTGGTATTCGACATGGAGTAACCTCATTAGAAAAAGTAAGGCAAACTTTTTGCCCTGTCCCCTAGGAAATGACCAATTGGCGTGAGTAGCACCGCACGTCGTACCTTCCTACAGCTAGGTACCTACCTCATAATCTGCTTATTGAATTGCAAATTCTTGTGCAACTAATAATATTATTTTAATAACATTAACACCGTGCTACTCGTGCCAAGCTACAAACAAATAATAATTGTATAATATTGTGTAAGTATATTAAAACCAGTTAGTTAATCAATCAACGTAACAAGACAGTAGGCTAAAAGCAAAGCCTGAATTCAAATAACACTGCAAAAACTCCAAATGAAAAAAAAAAGTATCTATCAGACCTCGCAATTTAAAAACCTGATTTTTATAAAAAAATAAGTACTGTCTTTAGCTGAATATTAATCAATGTAGATTATAATTAATTTTTATTATTAGGTCTTAAATCTATTCCGGGTCTAATCTATTAAAATGTGGTCTTTTACCTACCTAAATCGGTTCTTGGTTTTTTATCCTCGTGCATCAACCTGCACTTAGAAGAGCTTGCTTTACATTGTGCCTAGTGCCTACCTAACTAAAAAGTTTAGACTAAATAGATTTTGCAATAGTAAATAATTATTTTTAGTACATAACGGTCTAGTGAATAAAAGGAAAACCCTGAAAATCATCCCAACACTATAAGGTATTATGGTCTGTTATCTCAGCTGCAGCCAGTTTCCTTCCTTCTAAAGTTGTTATTGTATAATCAAGTATGACTCGATTGATTAATCATGAGTGTGATTCAGCGCGTGACAGAGTGAACCTAAGATCCACGATTTGAACTTAATGCCCTATAATCATACATGCGAAAACCATAACAAAATGTTAAGCTTATTTGCTTTACCCTCTGTACCAGTCCAAGTGTTTGTTTAGGTTACAACATTCTGTAAAGTTTCCCTAATACTTGTTTTTTTTCATCAAGTCAAAGTTAAAAGACAGTTGACAGTTTGTGATAATTCACCCTGGCCTCTGGTCTACTACTTCTTGGCCTTTACCAACCTCAAATATAACCCTACCTGCTAAGGTTTGGTTTTCCAAATAGGGTACTTACACTCATGTAATATTTAGTAAGGGTATCGATAGCAAAATGACCACGGTCAAAATATCCGTGTTTAAAAAAGACCGAAATCGAGACCATTTAGGTCCTACTTTTTGTTCCATAAAGTGACTTGAACGGAGTCACTTTGTGATACGAGTAGCAATAAATGTCCCAAGTGTCGTGCAAGAAGTACCTAAATGCACGGGCACAAAGTTTAAAACACAAGAAAGGTCAAGTGTAGTCTGCTTCAGTTCCGTTCCGATTGATAAGAGTGTCTGGGGCCAGATTAAAAAATAATGTCACAAAAAAACAGATAACTGATACATAATATTTTCCTTCTCATTCTGTACAGGGTCTTCGAATTTATGACTACTATGATAAGGCGACTTTGATTGCCTAATATGTTTAAAATAGTATCGCTTCTGAAAGGCAGATAGGACAGTTAGACAATCAAGTCTTTAATTAAGAACAGCCTGTAAATTCTAAATACTTAAGTATAGACTATAGAGCCATCGGCAAATGTTCGCAAAAATACAGATGAAAAATACTCCTTCAGTTACATACCTCAAAACCCTTAAACGGCTTTCACCCGTAAAAATCCATAATAAAAGTAAAATATTTTCTTTCTTGAATATCGTATTGGAAACAAAATTTTCAAAAGGTGGCTCAATCCATAGAGAATGCTCATGATATACTAGCTTCAGACCCAAAAATTCAAGAAACCATCGTTAAAACCCCCAACTCATCAATGCTGTAATTTAGAGAAATTAATGTAATTGAAGGAAAATTACCAATTAAAATCAAAATATTTGACGATGTCATTTCTGAATCAGAGACTATAGGTTTTCAAATTGTAAATTCGAAGGTTTAAAGGAATGCGGCCCTGTGAATTCACCCAATGTTCCACATCGTCATCACTGCCAGTAGCCAACACGTTGCCTACAGTCTGTGCGGTGCCGTGGGAACATTTTCCTTAATTGCTGTAACGGCCTTCCATGTCAGGGTTTATTTTTTTCTAGTTTATTTTATCAGTTCGGCATGTCTTGGCAATTATTCTGTTGAAAATACTATCAAACCAATAGTCTTCGACCTTAAATCGTAAAGTCTAGGTCTTCGACCTTACTACCAACCATGTACATTTTGGGTTACCTACTCGTAACTCATCTGTGTTTCCTTAATCATAATTATTTTATTTGATTGTGATGTTATCACATACCTACACCAAAATATCACTTAGACTTACGGTCTACTCGTAGCATCAGTCGGTGGCCGGTGCAAATCTCACGCTATATAGGACTCTAGGAAAAATACAATAAGGAACTCGAATTGAAATAATTAAAACCCTCGACATTTTATTTTGCATTCGGCATTTATTAAGCATAAGTACTTACTGTATAATTGAACAGGATTTTGCCATTATTGCTAAAAGCAACATCTTTCAGACAATGCAACTCACAGTTTGAGGAAAATGGAGGAACTTAATACAAATAAACAGAAATTATACTGGAAACCGGATTCTAAAATAGAGTTATCATAAACTCTACTAAAACTACTTATCGAAAGCTTATTGGTATGTAATAACTTTACGGGTTTCAGTCAGTTATTTTAAAGGTTTATTCCACTTTGTTCACCTGGTGAAGAAGGTGTAATTGTGTCTTCATTTCACATCACAAGCAACTGGGTCGGTGAAATAACTCGACTTAGGCAGAGTCCGTCTCTCACCTTGGATCATAAAGTATTATGTCATACCGCAAAACCCTAAAATTTATTTCCATTGAGTATCGTTCACATAAAAGAACGAAGAACTTGTTAGGAAATTGTAATTAATAGATTGTTTGCAATTACGTCTATATTTAACCAGACAGTGACTCATCCGCGCAAAGTCCCGGTATTCCTTCTGACATTACCGTCCCGTTGCTGAACTTTGAACTGTAAACACATATTATCCTGTAGTACTTATGTGTCGATTGTGCAACGATTTATCTAAGCGTAATTAAATATCATTGGACCACGGATCACCGTCCACGGATCCACGATCACCGTTTAGCTAAACTAAACATGGTTTGCACCATGAGAACTAGACAATGAATAAACATACACACTTAGATAGCTGCTACGTTTTTGTAAGTACGCAGCTGTGTGTTTCCTGCGTTTACGCAGGAAACACACAGCCTGGCCAATACAAACAGACAGTCATGTTAATCCACACAACTATATCGGGGTATGAGGTAACCTACCGGGGTAGTCAGAGGATGGTTGACGACTGGGAAGGACCCTGACTGTTGCCGTCTGTCTTAGCGCATGGAACATTCAGAATAAGTAAATCATTTTGTATTAAACTGTTTTCAGTGTTATTTGGGTTTTATAGATGTTTTCTAATCACCGGAAAGCACCAAGTTTGCGATTGAGCTATTAATTTATTCGTTTGTACACAAAAAGACAATATTTAGGACAGTTAAAGTACAGGTTGAGCTATGCAAGTGAGGTGATTCTATAAGCACAAAGTACCATGTTCCGGCCAGACTTGAACTCAGGACCTCATGGGATCCGACACAATTAATATACAATTAATGACAATAAGCAATAATTAGTGACTTACTTATAGACAATATAGAATGCTCTACGGGTGATTATGAAGGCGGCCTTCTTTTTTTAGCAACACGGGATTATAACTTGATGAAATAATCGTCTTTATGAATATCACTGATACTGGACGATTAGGAAGTTAGCAAGCTTCAACCTAGGACTTCCTGACAAAGGCAGTATGTTTTTATTGTAAAAGAAACCGGTATCGAGCAAAAACAAGTTCTGCAAGGTCCTATTTTTATTGCGAGAATGTGTTGCAAACGATGTTTTGAATATTCTAGCGGATCTTTAGTATTAAGTTATGATGTTATGAAAACTAGTCTGTTTTTACCAAAACAGAAGTATGCATAGACTTAGCAACTGCGTAAGTAATGTACTTACGTACTTATAGCCAACTATAACGACAGTCCCTAAGGAGTGACAGGCTCGCTTCTGGTCGATATGGCTGGGCGATATACCTTCATCAAAATGTTACATTGTTGTGTAATGGCGTACTGAGGGAATAGGATGAATG
The DNA here is from genome assembly GCA_950022985.1 of Udea ferrugalis. Classification (NCBI taxonomy): domain Eukaryota; kingdom Metazoa; phylum Arthropoda; class Insecta; order Lepidoptera; family Crambidae; genus Udea; species Udea ferrugalis. The sequence goes on along the minus strand of OX465528.1, from coordinate 5,957,658 downwards.
GTTTCAAAGTCATCTGGCACATGTCAAAAGGAAGTTCAAGGGAGTTCGTACGATCAAGTCAACGTCTGTGAATAAAAAAAAAAAACAAATGTACAAGTACCTAATATTGTACACTAGAAAAAAAAAACTCTCAAACAACATTAACTGTCGCCAATAATGTTTTAAAGAAACAATCCACCGTCTGTTCTTTAATTACTAAAGTTCCGAATGAATTTTTGACAAAAATCGAATAGCTGAGTGAGAGTATAACTTCCAAAATAGGAACTAGAATTTTTTATCAGTCATACCTATCTCATTTTTTTTTGTTTCCTTTTACCTATTCAAATTGACATGTTCACAATCAGAAAAGTTCGATTTCGATCACATCGTGTCAGAAGATTAGCATTTTTGTTTGAACACCAAAGTGGATCTTCGAATAGAAATCGCGTAATTCCCCGCGTTTTAAAACCTTTGAATAACGTTATTTTAAAACATTGAATTATTTATGCGATTCGATTGTTGCCACGATGGAGCGAGCGAGCGATTTCACTGATTTTAAATTTAAATCGAAGACGGCTTTAAAGATTGCAGACAACTACAGTTTTTTAAGCATTTTGAATTCTTTCTTCTTTGTTGTAGCATTGAAAGTTTCCATCAATTGCATCCCACATAGGTTTGTCATCTTTTTTAGAGGACGCAACCACTGACTGTGCTGTTGGTAACTTTTTTTGAATCTGCTTTCATTGCGATCATGGATGTGGTGTTTTGGCTTGAATGGCATAATGTGACATGTGACCTTCTAATGTGACACATTGGATAAGTCACTAGACAGTGACTTATCCAATGTGTCACATTAGAAGGTCCTGTAGGCCCCTTCTCTTCAGTCGGCTAAACAGCCAGTCTGCTGTTGGTAACTATACCAAAAGATAGATTATTCCCTGGGGTGTCACTTCGATCCGGGACTCGAATTCGTCGAAACGTTAGACGTATGAATCTGATTGGTGAATTCGAATTGAGTTATCGGAATCGCAGGAAAGACAATAATGTGATGAACCTTTGTAATAAGGATCAGATGATGATTGCGGAGGCATTTACTTTACTTCTGTGCAATAAAATAATAACTAAATGATCTTGGTGTTTGGGATAATCATTAAATTATTTATATACAATAACCATAATGCCCAAAGTACTTCTATCAGTTGGTTTTTCTAACCGAATTCTGTTATTCTATTATTTATTACTTACCTATACGGTGCAGTGGGTCCCACACAAGTTTTGCAAAGTAGGTAGGTAGTTACTTGACAAATGGTACCTACTTATTGCATTGATTAAGGTGTAATATAAGTTGAATGTGTATTGAGTGACATACCTAATACAGCGGGCTGGCTCTACTCTTTTCTAAGAAACGCTTGAACACAATTGAGAGATGTTATATCAATAGCAGCGGTATTTATCAAACCAAACTTCAGTAACTACGCCATGCGCAAGTTGCAAATAGGTCCATCAAATTAACATCCATCATGTTATTATAATAATATAAAACGTATTATGTAAATTCGCGGCGCGGGAACAAATTTTAACTCTCTGGTCTCTCTGTTTCTCTAATTGTTTCCTTTTTCTTAATTTTGTTTTTGGCGCGGTGGCTGCACCTTTTCCAGCCAGCACTCAAGGCCGTGGAGGTTCTTAATCGCGTCTGCAAAGTCTGATTCAGCTAACTTCTATTTATGTATGGTCAAAACAGTTGCTGGCTAAAAAGTGAAGCAATATACCTACCTTTTCCTAAATTATTAATTGATGTGGCTTACATAGGTACCTATGTTCCAATGCTAACAGGCATTGCCTGGCTGAAATTCAACGACTACTTACAATTTGTTTGCCGACAAACTTTTATCTTGCCATTGGTTTTTATTAACAACCTCTTTTCTATGATTCATGTGTCATTCACTATTCACCTACCCCCTTATTCATAAAAATTAACGCAACGCTAACGCATTGTTTAAGCTATTGACGTGTTGTGTCACTTACTCGCAAATGGCGGCAGCAACAAGAATGACAGTGACAAAGCTATACAAAAGTTATCGTGTTCTATAAGATTTGTTTAAGTTTTTATGAATAAGGGGGTCAGTCTTTAGTGTAGCACAAAATATTTACCCCCTTATTCATAAAAATTTAAACACCTCTTATAGAACACGATAACTATTGTATCGCTTTGTCACTGTCATTCTTGTTGCTGCCGCCATTTGATAGCAAGTGACAGAACACGTCAATAGCTTAAACAATGCGTTAGCGTTGCGTTCGTTTTTATGAATAAGGGGGTTAATCTTCAACAGGGATTTATAAAGTTTGCGAAATTTTGCCAAACATTTGGTTCTGTGAATGTATTGCCAATCGTGTTTTCAAAATTTTCTGTTTTTCTCATCTACTAATGGAGTTATACTCAACGTGTTTAAGCAATCTGGTTTCAGATCGATCTAGAACTATCTTCAAACAAATTGGCAACTTTGAAACAATAACTAAATAAATACGTAGTTGTGAATAATTTATTAGCTTTATCTTACTCTTTTGGCGATTTTTCGCCTGTTGCTCCGTTTGGTAATCTGCCAAGAGCCATCACAGTTGATCAGTCACACACGATGTACGTCGTACACGTACTGTTACGTCAGCTGTTCTATCAGAAATAATGCGAACTAAATTAATTATTCGATAATCAACAAGACAATTTTATGTTTCAAATCGTTTTATTTAAATTTTCCATAAGTTAAATATCATAGATTTTTATTTAAGTTCTGATTAATAAATTTCAACTTTTTATCCGATCAACAGCTTTCATTTCTGCTATGCTATTTCTGTAAAGGAAATGTCGATGCACCTATCTAACAACCACTTGCACCCAGTAGTTGGAGTACCGGTTCCTGGCCCATACACAAGAAACATTCTGTTCCCATAAAATGTACTGGCCTTTGAATAATTGCCCGAAGGTAATGGTCATTAATAAGGGTTTAATGGCTCTCTATCATCTTTTCTAGGAAAAGCCTGTCGGTAGAAATCTAGAAATTGTCGGTGGCCTTTTATTAACTAGCCATAGACAATTTTTAGTCGTTAGATGACGTGGTACTCACCGTCCCACAAATCTGAGAAATACATTTTGAAATTGTACTTCAGTTAAATAGAAATACGATTCATGAGGTGTGGCTTGACTTTTGAGCATGACAAAACACTTGAACCCTTTTGACATTAGGTTAACTTTAATTTGCAGTGACACTGGCAGCTGTCAAAATGTATTTCTTAGATTAGTTGGACAATAGTTGTAACTATCTTTGGTCTCAATGATTTGGCAGTGTATGTATATTTCCTATTTCCCATAAGTCTGCCGAAAATAACACAGCTATCAAGCGACAAGATTACACCCATTTGGCTGAGTGACTCAGTTCATGTTATGATGGCGATAATGATATTCCCACTAGGGCAGAACATGTCTAAGGAGGTTATCTACCCATTAGGATATTAGTAACTTATGGAATTATACGTTTAGGTATGCCTGTGACTGTACGTACGGTTTTTAGATTTTAGTTGATATGCTACCTACGACCCTAGCGTGACTCAAATTGTAATTTTATAATTAATTATTATAGGGTAGTGCGTTGTTAATTGATACCATTTTGACGTTAAAAAGATAGCAATTTGTCAAGCTTTACATTCAGAAGCCACTGGTTCAACGTAATGTGCGTTGAACCCAACGTGGTAAGGTGCGAACCTACCGTTATCCGGGTTGCTTCGGTTTTTTTATCATTGTTTTCCATCACCGGAGATTTAGCCACAAATTGTACAATGAACACAAAGTAGGTAGGTGTGTTCCGGCCAGATTTGATCTCGGGACCATTTATTTCCGAGTCAATGGATTCGCCATAAATCTAAATCCACTTCTGTTTGTAATCCAATAACATTTCAGTCAATTAGACAAGACGTCATAATAGCACTTCTAACTATAGGAAACAGTGTCCAAATGGCGGAAAATTCATTCACAACTTTGATCATATTTGTACCTATATAGTGTAAGGTCTATAATAATTTCCTGCAAAATGCGTAGAATGGCCAAGAATAAAGGTGCTACACAATTAAGTAACAAGTCCATACTGTCCATTACCTTGTGGTACAGTAAGCATCAAAATGAATATAGGTAGTTTTTTCTAAGAGCGATCTTATTTATGATCGTCTAAGCTAAAATGACACACCCCTTCACCGCATCTAGATGCAGTGGAGGGGTGCTTTATTTCAGCTTAGACAATCTCTACATTAGGTACCTACTCTAACAACAACTTTTAGATTTGAGTGACGTTCCAAGCGACACACGATTCTTATTTTGACATTCTCTGACTGACATAAACTATTGCTTCATAACAAACCTTTTACATTTTTTTACCACTCTTTCTACAATCAGATACCCGATTTCAAACTTGCTCTTGCCTTTCTTTAATTTTTTAAATGACATTTCTTTTCAAAATAGCAAAGAATACTGCGCGGAAATGGGTAACTTTATGTGCCGTTGACTGTACATACTTTGCAAGGTCTAGCAGGTAGATAACTCAATCAGTGTGGTAGTTGGTGGTCAGTGTAGGTATTTTGCCCCGTCTAAATATTTAGCTCATATCTCAAACCGTTGTCTAAACATAGAAGTACATACGCAGTTGAACAATGGCTATAACTTAACCAGTGTCAGGTAAACCATTACTTTCATGAAGTTGATAGGATTGCGATTTGTTTGTTTCATTTTATTCGATACAAACCTATTATTTTTGACCTTGCCTGCTCGTCTTCTATAGAATAAGTATAAATACCTACTCGTAGTAAAGTGTACTCTTGCGACAACTAGGTCCCAATCTGGTGGATTTATAATAAAAAAAAATTGAGACATTTTCCAAGCAATTTAAAATGACAATTGAACACGGCTGTAACGTAAAATAACAATTGAACTGAAAGGACACCTGTCCTTTCAGTCAACGCAAATCAATCTTGAGCATCCCTCAGGAGTATAAATATACTCCTCAGGAGTACCTACATACCTACATATATACCTATATGTAGGTACCTATAGTATAGCTGGACTTCACGTTCGCTACGAGTATGAAGAGAAGCGTCTGTTTACTGTAAATTATATTAGCATCCAACATCTGCTGCGCTTACGAGTAAGTCTGTGAGTAGTTTTTAGTGCGGTAAAAAGATATTTTTGGTTATGCAAAGGAATTTCGGGCCTCCCCATATCTGTTTATATTTCATGCCCTATGGAATTTTAATTTATATGCTTACCTACGTAATTGTTGATAATAATTCACATAAAATTAAAAATAATGTTAATTTAAGACAACTGGTTAGAACAGCTAGGTACTTTTAGGTCGATAAATACAATAAACAAGAGGTAGAAAAAGTACGTAGGCTTCAAGTTTATAAGCTTGGACATGGTCAGTCAACTATAAATCACGCCATGCTCTATGGAAGGCCTTTGTTCATGATGGTTTACAAAAACAAAACTAGAGGAAAATCATAAAAAAGCCAAACCGTTCGGAACAGAGTTGCTTTTCAACACAATTGAAGTGTTTCGAAAAAAGGAAATCGCATGTACCTAGTGGTAAAATTACTCACGCTCAGTTATCAATGAATGGACGTTATAATGCGTTGCGCGTACGCATGTGAACTACAATGAGTGAAAAACTGACAGTCAGTACCCAGTGCTGTCGAACTATCGATAGATTTTTTAGTTTTTAGTTTATTTATTAATTGACCGCGATCACACCTGATGGAAAGCAACGATGTTGTCGATGTTAATTATAAAGCTTGTTGTTTAGGTAGTGAGTTAGTTCGAGATATTATTGAAAAGTAGCTAATATGATAATATAGAAAATAGCCACAAAATATAATCGCTTACAAAAGCTTGTTTAAAAAAGTTTGTTTCATCTTTATTTTCTATCCTGTGTGTCTATAAGGGCGCCAAAGGGGCCTCAGGTAATGCAAAAAATATGAGTTCAATGTGGCGCTGGTCTAACGTTCATATTGTGTTGATCCAGCTATCGGTAGCTATAATAGATTACTATCGATATTTGTCTTACAATCGCCAACATTACTTCGTCAGCCGTGACGGTGGTTTTTCACAATGGGTGAATAACATAAATAAAGACAAATGCGATCATTACGCAATGGAATGTTTACCCCGACAAAAAGGCGAGAAGATAAGGTGATAGGTTTTACTATATGACTCGTTCAGTTCACTATCTGTTTATGTAGTTACTAATGAGGTTGGTAACTCTTGAAATGCTTAAATCATGCAAAGCTTACTCATAATTTGATTAGTATGTCTTAAAATGAAAAAACAATGTTTCTGGGACATTTTTGCAGATTGTCTTACCCCTACAAGTAGAGTTCACACTCTCGGTGTCTGACTAATATGAATATATACTATAGCTACATATTACCATCCTAAAAATACCAAGTAACATAGGTATCTGGCACATCTTATCAAGCCCAATTAATGTCTTTACATTAACATTTTTGTCTAATTGGAAATCAAACCTAAGCAGAGGATGCATTTATTTCCACATAAATTATTTATATCCAAGTTTTCCGCTTCGCCCGATGGTTGACTGGTAGAGAATGCCTTTAGGCATCAAGTCTTTTTTTAAGTATTTTTTCCGTGCACTAAATAATGAATAAATAAATAAACAGCCTACATGTACCTAAGCATATGACTTTAAAGTTAAAATTGAATCTTAGTAGGTATAAATCATGCGTGAACCCACACTTGCTTTACTTGTTTGCCAAGACAAAAACGTAAAGCAAAAAGTTTGATCGTCAGACTGACTAATAATTAACAACATAATACAAAACGATTTAAAATTCTGGCAGAGCATTGAATCGAATTAATTGCTCTTCTATTCGCTTGATAGCTTCATTTGGTTTCGTTCAAGACTATTGGGCACCTTCCTGCAATTCATTATGACGCTACTAACCTTCAGCCGAGTTCAGCCATCAAGCTGACGCAAAAGGCTTGACCGTATTATGTGGCAGGCGCTAAAAATCAGAACTAAAACCTGTCGAAGAGGCGGCTAATGTCTCGCCGTTTTACATTATTACGGCAAGTTTGAAGAAGTCAAAACGGCTGATTGACGATTGTCAAGCCACCAAAATAAAAAAACGGGGCTGTTCTTTAAAACGGCTAGCCGTAATGCAATACGGTGGATTATACAACCCACCTATGACAGATACACTTTATCATAAAATCACAGTTAAAGACTTTTTGTCGTTGCTATTTAAAATATTGCAGATATATTTTGACTAATTCTAAAAGGTCTCATGGCTTTTGAACCATGAACAGAACAGCATTTGTGCTGACTGAGCTGAAAAATCTGTAAGTTTGTATACTACTACTATTGACTTAAGTACCTAGTCAATTATTGACCATACCTTGTTATTCCCAAGTTTTGGACAGCATTTCTCAGCGTGCAAACTATTCAAAGACGCCATTTTGCAATGTAGGTAGTGACATCAAAATGGAGATAGCTTTAATGACACTACCTACTCCATTTGTGTCCTTAGATGTGTATCATGCCATGTGACGATCCAATGACAAACAATAATTAATGACTGTTATAAATATTGTAAGTAAGTGCTTTATTATTGAATATCACAGCTGCAATATTGATGTTAGCCATTAACATTGAGCTTGAGATAACAGATTGGATTTGACGGTCAGCCTTCTGCCTGCCATTGCCAATTAAAACAATCTCCAGTTAATCGCAATTAGTGGTATAATTGAGGCATTTATCAGAAAAATATTCTGCAGAACTTCAACTACGGCAAGTTATTGAAAAATGTGATAGAGCAGTAGCAGTTGCGAAGATGAATGAATGGTGATGACCAAAAACTAAACTCCAGTTACATATTGAAACTTACACAGACTATTGCACTTGGTTATTTTCCGTTTAATTTATCTACTTGTATCGATTCCGAGTAATTAAATCTAAATTATCGATTTACCTATAACGTCTCCAAATATTCCACGAACTGAAACACATCGTTAGTTGTATGTTAATTACATTTACGTACAGTAGAATCCGTTTATTATGACTCCGCCTATATTGACCAACCGGTTATTATGACGTAATTACACTACGAAATTTGGTTTTCATATAAAATTCTTTATAAAAAAGTCGGATATAATGACTTCCCTTACAGTGACATGTCGCTTATTATGACCCATTTTTAATAAATTATGTCCGGTTATAATGACCGACATGATTCTTTACACCTCCGGTAATGTTCGTTGATTCCCGACGACAATATTGAAAATGATCATTTGACCATAGCTATGTCCTCTATACACAATAGTATTAGAGACTGTTTTTACAATAAAATGAAAAAACAAAAGCAGACAAAAATTACAGATTACTTACAGTAAAAAATACACTTGTATGTGTTATAATGTGCTGAGTACGTGCAATTTTGATTTTGATTCAATATGTATGTATACATATTTAATTACTATGTTTCTGTATTAAAATACTTAAGTACATACATATTTACATAAAAAAGATTTTTCATTTCACAAAACGCTTTGTATGACGTCCGCTTATTATGACGTGTTTGTCAATTCCTTTCGATGTCATTATAAACGGACTCTACTGTACCTACATACGCATCACTAACTGCTAGACTTCCTATAATTTATTTAGACTAAAATAGATATTCATGAGAACGATTAAACTTATTTCCTTCCGCTGTCAATTTATTACAGGCAATCGAACCAATTGTACTTGACGTAGCCCATTGACTTATCAACGTTTTCATGAATATCAAATAATGTTTATCTTATCACATAGTACGGATACCTCAGCGTGTGTACAGTGGGGCACGTCTAACTTAACATAGTAGTTGTAAAATGAGCGTTAGTGCATTGGTACAAAGTATACGAACTGTGAAAGTGTATGCTCTTGACCCGTGGGCTTCTGTACGTACTATCGAGGACACCGCCCTGGGACTGGGCGGGGTGATATTGCTACGATCACGTGTTGTCGAGGACATCCGCCCTTGCACTCGTTTTCATAAAGCACACGGCTAAGCAAGTACAGAGGTACCTACCTAACAAATAGTACTATGCAATTCCGTTCATTCTTTATTTCATGCCAACACATATGACCAAAAAAAAAGCCTTGATAAGTCCCGCTACTGGGCACAGACCTTGCCTCAACACTTGAGGTGGCGCGAGCCATACCTAAATACTCTAAGCTGGGGGGTATTAGGTTAGAGATATTTATTTATTTATTTATTTATTTATTTTAATTAGGTATACAAACAGATTACAGTCGTTACATAGCAATTAAGGTATATCAACTTAGTTATAACTAGACAGCAATCCTTAATAGTATACACATCTAAACTTATAATTTAAGGTATCTAAAATAAGGGTTTAACAATAAATTACAATCACAAATTGTAAGAACGGGTGTGTCAGTACACCCAGTGCAGTAGGTTATCATGATTGATTGAGCAGAGCTGAGGGAAAATCGGTCCTGAGGATGTCAGATACAGTCCTCTTATACTGAGAAAATTTTGCATTAAATACATCCAAGCAACCACCACCGCGCACCACATCATTGTATGTACGGCACATTCTCACTATGGGATTGAAATAAGAGGTGTTGTTTTTATATAATCTTATGGCAAATATATTCGGGTTACGCGATTTATACCTGGTACTGAAACTAAGCGAAGAGAGCAAGCCCGGGGCATCTATAGCCGAGTGCACCACTTACAGATATACTTCCATTCAGATGTAATACCTACCCAAACATGAGGTCCGCCCGCCCTACAGCGGCTAAACAGTGGTACCTACCTAGTCATTTAAAAAAAGGAGATTCTTGAACACATTACTAAATTTCGGTAGAGGTGATCACCCATCTACTGTCACAACTAAGCCATGTTAAACTACGACTTTGAGCAAGTAGGTGCTTGGTAAAGAGTATTTAGTCAGGCAACGAGTATTGATTTAAATGTAGTTCGTTGATAATAACGGTTATCAATATCAAAATGATAGTAGGTCCCTCATTCAAAACTGTGTCCGATACAAAATATTTTTGCTATCAAAAATAACGTGCTAGTCTCACGATTGTGCCTTGTGTGTGATGGATTGCATTAATCAGTTAGCAGGTTCAACAGCCACGTGCCTATTTACCAATTTAAAAATGCATAAAATAACAGTTGTATCTATTTGTGCCCGTAAATAGCACGTCAACCGCTTTGTCGTTTTAGTTAAGTATATTCTAATGACATGCCGCATGCGTTGCGTCGTCCCACGTAGTCGTGCAGCGCAACGCAACACGTTGATGATCTCTTCACCTTAAACATACAATACAAAGGAAGTTGTTTGAACCCAAATTGCATACAATTAGGTGCCCTTAATGTTTTCTAGCAAGCAATAATAAATCCGTAACATCCTACGCTTTATTTTTAAAATTCAACTTTTATTACCGATTCATTCTGATAACAATGTGTTGTTACATATTTACTATCCATGTAGGTCGACAAATAGGTTTCTAGGTTGTTCTAGAATATTAAAAAGACATAGTACCTACACGCGGCAACGTCCTGAATATAAACGACAATGTGCGGTGTCAAATAGTCGCTATAAATTCATTAATTTGTTTCAGTCGCCAACTCGCTACTATTGAAGGCGGCAATGAGATTCGCATTTGTTTTATACTATCGTTATTTCCCTAAACAATGTCATATTGCTTAGATAAGTAGTAGATATATTGAGGTTTAATTGGAAATATATATTTTTTGATTATCTTATCAAACAGTAGGAAAAGCTGTCCTGTGAGAAGTCATCAATAAACTAATTTACCTACCTAAGCTTTACCGGTTTTTACACGACGTTTCTGAAACAAAATCCTGATGTTCAAGCAGAGATCGGTCATTTAAGCAACGTTTTTTTACGCACTGAGTTTGAGTAATCTTAACTTGAGAACATAGGAAATGCTCGAGTAACATCCTAGAGCAAAGTCGGAAAACGATTGAGAAGCACACACCTGTCGTTTAGTTCCTAGCTTCTAGCTAGCTACTCACATAGAAATATTATTATGGTCCTGATGGATCTGACCCAAACTGATGGAGCTACTCCTTTAAAAACTGGCTTTTTAAAAGTGTTGTTTGTGTTGCAAGTTCCAATCGTTACTCAATGACCTTTCTAATCACCGATAACTATTCAATGATCTCATACTTGAGGAAAACATTATAGAAGTTATGCAACTAACCAGCATCACCTCATTTAACCTCTTTACACCAATTAGATAATAAGAATATTACCTACTGTCGCTATCATAAACTGGCTGTCCCACAATCTATGTATCCGCTAATGTGTTATTTAATTTATCTGTCTCTTCAAAGAAAGATGATGTCATTATATGTTATACCTATTTATTATTTCGTTACGTAGGTAATCCGTAATGCACGACAATAATTTATAATTCCCCTTCCTACAAACCCTTTGGGCCTTTGCAATTACACCAACTAATTTCATTTTTCTTTGTTTCAGATCTGTTGAAGAAGCGAAAGTGGAGAAAGCGATAGCATTCATCCCCCTTACAAAGGAGTCCAAGTATCGGAGGCACATCAGGTCGATGTCAGACGTGCAAAACAGCACGCCCTATAGGCTAGCCTTCAGGTCTCGAATTAACAGCACGCAGACACTCATGTACGACTCAGACACCAGAGCGAGAAGGATCAGATCCTACAACCGCCTGCAAAACCAGGAATCATCAGACTCTAGCGACTACGAGCCCAGGAAACGGACCACTTTAGAAAAAAACATTCTCAAACACACAGACTCCATGAGAGTGCTATAGGTCTCAATTTGGACTCTGAAGAGTATCATGTGTAAAGACTTAGGAAATGCAAGAATTCGAGCAGTATTTGAAAAATATGGACGCTTAATCTTGCATTAGAATAATTAGTGCTTTAAAGTGAACCGACTGTGAAACGTAGGTTTATCAGACTATGTGTGAGCTAACCTCATAAGACTGTGATCTAAGTAGAACTGTAATAATCTAAGAATAATTGTGATTATCATACAGACAAAGTTAGTTACTTTTATTTAAGATTATCATTTTAAATCCTTCACGGATTTAGAAATGTATAGTTTGATAAGTTTAAAAGGCCATATTGATGATGAGTCATATAAGTTAAGTTATGTTTTGTATTAGTTAAATCATTGTCCTGATTTTTTTGTGTGGAGAATTTCTTTATCTTGATGTTATTTTTGACTCTATTGGGTTGGCTTTTATTAACTAAGCCAACAGTCATTGGAGATTTTTTCAAAGTTTATTTGTTTAAAACTCCATTAAATCATAAATTATGATATTTGTGATACATGCACCATATAAAAAATATATATATAAGCATACAAGCAATTTATTGTGATAGTATTTTAATAACGAGTTTACTAATGTGAATGATCTTTCGTGCCTATCTCTACAGCAAAATGTAACATGTTATCTAAGTTTAGAAGGAATATTTAAATTGAAACATCTCAGTAAGAAGGTAATTAGGTAGGTTGTCTGACCAATTTACGAAACACTTAGAGGAGGTTGAACTTGTCTGAAATTCTGACAAAAACAATCTTAATTTTAGTAATTTAAGCACAAAATGTATCACGAGTGCCCTTAGAAATTTTTAGTCTGCTATTTCTGTTATGTGTAGCACCAGGCTTATATAAGCTGTAACTTCAACATGATGAAAAAAAAATTCAAGGGCCATATTATGCAGAAAATCGAGACGCCTTCGACAGTTTCCTCTTTAAAAAATTAAAAAATACAATTCTATTGACATAAAATTGATTTCAGAATTTTCGGTTTCTTTACTTTAAATCTATTACAGTCCTACCAACTTATCTGTGAAATGGCGAAAATTGGAACTACGACCGTCATGTTGAAATGTCATTCGATTGTCCGTGTCAACAATGTTTGAGTACTATGGTTGTTTTATTGTGTTATTTCGGAATTTATGAAGTTGAATATGCCGAAAGCCATTAAAAGTGATGCTCAAAACATTATTCTCAAGGTTGAAACCTTTTTTAAAGAAGAAGCTCGGGCGAGATCTCCGATTATTCCATTTACCAAACTATACAAACGAATTTCGGCTGCAACAGGTTAGTGTTGTCAGCTTTATTTTATAAATACCTATATACTTAACCAAATTTCTGTTGTTGGATTCTTTTCTTAGTTTCTTTTTTCATTTGTACGGTGGCCGGCACATCACGCTACCCATTTCCGGTCAGTCCTCCTTGCTCTATCGAGAACAAATGTCATTTGGCAAGAGCGAGAGAAAAAACGGAAATGGGGTAACCCGATGTGCTGTTGACTGTACCTTTAGGCTTTTGATTTAGCTTCTTTCTAACCACTTAAAATGTAATGATCAGCAGTGGAAACTTTAAATGCTAATGTACTATCTAATTTAAGTTAAACCTATGTATTATTTAAGGCTGTTTGTTTCCCCAATAAAGAAAATAAAATAAAATAAATATTTAAGTCCACGGAATATTTGTATATATTCTTACTGTAGGTTAACGTAACGGTAACGCACATCTAATAGGTCACCTGTTAAATGGGTGAGCCAACTAACCTGCCGGTTTTTAAATTTCGATGAAAAATAAAATCCTATGTTTCAGGTGTGAGTAAAGGACTCATTTCAAAAATAGACAAAGAAGAGCATGCAGCAGAAGACACTGTTACTAAAATTCGGACACAAGGCAAGGATAGAAAACGCAAAAGTGGAATCATACACGTTGATGATTTTGACATGGGAGTTATACGGAGGAGAGTACATGAATTTGATTCAGCCAAAAACGAGGTGCCTACTGTTAAAAACCTCCTAGAGGTCTTAAAGACAGAAATAAATTATACAGGACAGCGATGATGATAAATGTGGTTTTTAATAAATAATTGTAAAGCAATTTGTTTTTTTTATTACATCCATTAGGTACTTACCACTGCGAATTATTATTAGTATATCGTTGTTAGGGGTTAGGTACGGTCTTAACTGAATCCCCCTCATGGGTTCTCGCCTCGGCGTGGCGAGGGGGCCTAGTACCGGTGGTAGGGGCACCACCGGGAAGCCAAGAGAACCCAGGCGTGGCAGCGTGGTGGACTGGACACCCACCCGCTGCGGCCCGTAAGGGCTGCGGGGCCAGTGGGGCCTGCAGGCGCCTTGAGGCGCGTGGTTGGGGCCGCGCCGCACAACCGGTTGGTGGGGGCCAGTGATCCGAGGCTGATCCCCCCTGTGCGTCGCGGCCCGGCGAGGCCGTACCGTCGGTTACGGCAGCGGAGCCGCCCTTTGGGTGGCTCGTGGTTGCGGGCCCGGTAGGGTCGCTGCGGCCCGTAAGGGCGACGCGGGGATGCGGGGCCAGTGCGGCCTGCAGGCGCCTTGAGGCGCGTGGTTGGGGCCGCGGCGCACAACCGGTTGGTGGGGGCCAGTAATCCGAGGCTGATCCCCCCTGTGCGTCGCGGCCCGGCGGGGCCGTACCGAAGGTTACGGCAGCGGAGCCACCCTTTGGGTGGCTCGTGGTTGCGGGCCCAGTAGGGCCTGCGTACGGTGGCCAGCTAGCGCGTGGTACGGGGGTGCCCCGCCGCCAGCATTGCACGGGTTTCACCGCTGCCTGGTAGGGACGGCCTGACATCCTCGGCTGTCCCTTCTGGCCTCCCCTCACGAAGGGGGGGTCGCTTCCGGCCCGCCGTGCAGGCGGGCTCCGTTCGGGGGAACGCGTAACAGGCAGGCGCTATTCACCGTGTTCCCCACTAACGGACGATTAGAGGGAGTAGTAGGGGTTTTAGTCGGTAGGGCCACTGGTATACCACCTTTCCAGTGGTGAGTCCGACATAACCCGTCCGTCCCCCGGTGGACGGGTATGCGTAAGGCATTTCCCCTACTTAAAAAAAAAAAAAAAACGGTCTTAACTGAATGCTGCAAATAGTACCTGGTACCTGATGCAGGGAGGGTACATGAATAACATTGAATGAAAGTTTTAAGTATGGAACATTTAGTATGATTGTTAAGTTTTCCAGATTCTAGTTTATCTCTCTAGTAACTGTTTTAGCTATCAAACCTTAACATCTGCAGGATTTCCATTTCCTTAACTGCAGGATTTCCATTTCACTGGATCACTTTCTAAATAAAGCCATTTTTTAATCCTGAAGGACAACTGTTTAGCGTACCTACTTAACTACAAATTAATATATATATTTCATTTCTAATTGATAAATAATTACAATATTTAATTTTATTATTTTTATTTAATACTTATTTCATATGAAAAATTACCTACTTGTAAAACTCACCCAATTTTTGGCACCTTATATTAATTAGCAACACTGAATCGACGGTGTCGTCCTCTTTCAGTTCACAGATAAGTTGGTAGGTCTGTATGTACCTTTATACCTACTTATTTCATTGATTAATCAGTTGAATTTCCTTTACACCTACAAGATGTAATAAATGTATGTCTGAATTTTAAAGAAACTATCTAGGAATCATTTTTGTAAAGACGCATCCACATAATATTTGACCTTGTTCAGAATGAAATACATTTTCAAACATTTGTTCATCGGTATTTTTATTTATTACCTAGATACTCTAATAATAATGTTTCAAACGAAACGTAATTTTTCAAGATGCCACTGCACTTTAAAATTTGATGATACAGTCAGCGTCAAAGTTACCCCGTATGAACTATGTCACATTAAGGGTGGGTTGCACCATCTGACTTTAACAATAACAAACACCCAAATAGTTAAATGACGTCATAACATTAACCGTAACCGCTCAATTTTCACTGGTTACTGTTATAGTTTGTGTTAATTACCTAATCTGTCAATTTGTCAAACGCGTCAACGTAGTCAACGTTAATGTTACAGTCAAATTTGACAAAAACTTTAACTTAAACTTCAACTATGGTGCAACTTACCCTAAGTTTATTGAAGTTGTCATAGAAATGTTTAAGATGCTGTCTAATTGAGGTGAGGTGTAAAATGAGGTGATACGGCAGAGAACCAAGGTTATCGACATAGCCCACCGGATTAGCAAGTTGAAGTGGCAGTGGGCTGGCCATGTTAGCCGTAGAACCGACAACCGTTGGAGTAAACGTGTTCTTGAGTGGAGATCGCGTCTCGGCAAGCGTAGTGTAGGACGTCCTCAGCCAAGGTGGAGTGATGATTTGCGCAGGATGGCTGGCAGGAGCTGGATGCGAGCAGCCGAAGATCGAGCTCAGTGGCGTGTAATGGGAGAGGCCTATGTCCAGCAGTGGACTGCAACAGGCTGATGATGATGATGATAGCTGTCTAAATTAGCCAGTATGACAATATACAAAAATATTTTTGACGCTGACTAAACATTCAACGCCGTGCCATCATAGCCACCACACTTGATGTCAGTGCTTGGCATAGGCACTGCCACTTTCAGAGCAAATATCAACTTGGAATGACACTGATAACTTTAACCATAGATGATGTAGATGAAGCCATTAAAAAAACGAATACTTAAATGCGGTTGTTTATTTCAAAATGTTATGATAAATTTACTGAAAATAGGCCAACTTTTAAAAAATATGGTGTGGGGCTCTGCAAAGCTGCAAAGTTAAAACAAGCTCCTTTTCCACACAAAATTATTAGTAGGTAAATTGACAATTATAGTGTTTTGCAGCTGGATACCAAGAAACTTCTCTTGAAAAGGCCCGTTTTGAATCCAACATTCTTTATTAATGGTAAAACTGAACATAACTTAGGTGCAGGGTCAGCCGTGCAATTCCGGCTGTGCACATCGGACATCACTTCACATCTCGGTGCTTCACGCTTACCTCAATCATCACTACGCTTTACTTTGAATTAGTAAATTCTCTCATTTTGTATGTAAATAATTAAAACATGTTATTTGGTTTAGTTCTTTTCTCTCAAACGACCACAATTGCAAAGAAATTGAATTTTAAAGTTCACTCACACGAGCGAAGGGAGTTTTGGCGTCCGCCGGAATAGCATAGCAGAAACATTTATTTACATGTTTAAAAAAAATTTTTGGACATTTATTTACATGTTAATAACAGGTACATAAAAAACAGGTAAATGTTTAAAAAGCTTACCCATTGGTAGGTACTAGTTAGAGGAAAATCACGCACGCTGATGAAACTGCGAAAGCGCCTACTACAGTCAGCACAGCAATCTCGACCACGTCATTCATTCATAGTCGTCGCTACACTTTAAATTGATGTAAGCAGATGAATTTAGGAGTAGGTATTAGACATAATATAAATGAGTAGTTATTAAATATCTATATGAATTATCCCCTCTGAAACTATGAATGAGACATAACATAAAATGTTTCTTACATCAATATTTTCCCTTTTTTTTAGGATAGGGTTATGGGTTGAACCTTGTACATGTCCCTTGGTGCTATCATAGTGGTCATATGATTGCTTGCTACTATTTCCGACTTCAGAATTCGGCGCCGCGCTTAGACAATATACCAACTCCAAAGCGCCGCGTGTAAGCTGAGTAGCTTCGGCCATTAAGGCATCTAAGATCGAGGCTGTCAAATCATGTTTCTGGGTCCAGCGAAAGCTTCGCTTCGGTATAAAACAAACACGACTAAAGATATTTCATTGCTGATGGCAGAAGGGTGAGACTTGATGCCGTATTGCACTGTGATAATCCTGCGGTCCGAATTGACTTTCAGCACTCACGGCGAGAGGCTCTATTAAGTTTGATTACAAATTCAGAATAAATTTATGAATAAAATTCGTGATGGCTGCTTGATTTTCCATGGTTTTGTTTGAACTGGCAGAGAGCACGCTATCAAATGGCACGTATATTGGAGTGTTTGCTTTAAGCATGCTTATTCCGGAGCATACTCAAAACTAGTATACTTAATACTAGCAAATGTATCAGTTCATAGGCATGCTCATATCAAGCATGCGATTCTAGAGCATGTGTATCTGTAGTTTAGTAATGCCGGCTCTGTAGATACATATCCCAGACGCATCTGCGAATGATATCGGTGGATGCGTCTGCCGACGTGTGGAGCCGGCTATATCATCGGAATCTACCACCCAGTGACTTGATACCTAACATAATATCCGTGAGCAATAACGTTTCTGGTTGGACAATAGGTGGATTAACCAACCGGTGACTTTGGCCTCCGCCCTAGGTTAGCTGACAGGCTTAATTTCATACAAAAAATCAACACGAGTCGTCTAGTGGATGTGTAAGGTCGATGACCACAGCCAACGTTTGCTTTATGAATTTGCTTCGAGCATTATGTCAGAACCATGAAAGAAAAGTTGAATTAATAGACAAGACATTTAACACATAACACAAAATACCTATTATTATGGTTACTATTGTTTTTAGCATTTTCCATGCAATATCTTTACTAATGATCTGAAAACCAGAAAAAAACATTTGGTCGTCTTGGCATCAGGCAAAAATCGAACCCGCACCTTTCGCAAATCGGGCGACCGCACAAACCACTGTGCTAACCGAGACTATTAATAGACCGGCCGGCAGATTCGGTTTTCAGACCTTAACAAAACATTTTTCTTTTTCGGTTCGTTCGCTGCAAAGTGGCATTTATTAAATGTCAACAAAACAGATTATTTCAAATCTATTAGTTAAACTATAGGCCCTTACAAAATGTATATTGTCTAAACGTGGAAAGTTCTGCGATGCGCAAAGGGCCAGCCAGATATTTGCGGTTGGTCATTTATGAATCGCAGCTAGCAGGACGCGATGTGAAAACTTTTAAGTGAATTAAGCTTCACCACTCAAGGCCCAAGTACAAAGAAATCTTCCCAGCCTTGTGGGTTCCACTCAAATTGGGGAAGGAAAAGGTGAGTTCAAGTGCCATTTTAAATAATAATAATAAATGTCACTGGCCATTAATAATGTAAGTATTTGTTAAACAATATTATTATTTTCTTGCAATAGAGGCTTTCAGTATGTCATGTCAATAGTGTCGTTTCAAGTCACTAGCTTTCAAGATAAGTCACTCTTGGTAAATTAATTTGGAGCGCAACGGCCAAGAGACTTGTGGACGCTTATGATGAGAGTGCTGAGATCACAATCCGGACCGTGGCTGCAGCTGTCATCATGACATATCACTTGTCAGTTGGCTGTCACAAATTTTGACAAATCAAGCAAAACAAACAAAATCTTGCGAAACGTAAATCTGCGAAAGTCCGCGAAACTGATTATTAAACTTTGAATTTGAGGATAAAAGAGAGTAATTTATTTCTGTAGGTAGAGTGGAGGAGTTTGCCTAGAATCAGAAGCTTTGCAGTTTGAAGCAAAGCTGCAATGTCTACGCAACTGACCGCTGCGCGGTGAAGTCAATAACTTTGCCATTCTTGCTCGTTCTACTTAATTTAAATACGGTGTGTCGTCGCGTAATTCGCTTAGTTCTCAGCCCGTGGCATAACTAGACGTTTCTATTTCTTCGTACCGCTAATAATCTTCATAATGAAGCAGTGGTTTATCATTTTGTTTATTTTTAAGTTTATCAGTGCATCCCCGACGCCGGTGGTCCTGTGGCATGGCATGGGTAAGTAATCCTTTGTTTGTAAATTATTGATGTTGAAGATCCTTCGTTTGAGAATTTGTATCTAATGCTTACACAATCAGATTTGTATGGCCCTATAATTTACAAATAATGCTATGCTAAGAATGCACTTGCATATAGTATGTAAATGATTGCCCTGTTAGAGTCATACTGTGATATAAATTATAAGGCTGTCTTACACTAGGGTGCAAGTGGTCCCTAAGGGAGCTCAGGCCCATTACTAAGTATTTAGAAGAAAAGTACAATGGTGTAAACTCTCTCGTCTCTTCTGTATTGAATTGCCACAAACAATGGGTACTGCATGTGAGCTAGACATGTCTCATAGGGGTCCTGTGCAGAATAATTGAGACTCATGTTCTTCCGGTAAATATTCTGATGGCTTTTTTTATTTTAATTAAACTAGGAACAGGGTTAACAATGTGCCTAATATTTTATTTTGTAGGAGACACCTGCTGCTTGGCGTACAGTCTAGGCTTTTTCAAGCATTTTCTAGAGCAACAAATACCTGGCATATATGTGAACTCAGTGATGATCGGAGACTCCACAGTCGAAGACTTTGAGAACAGCTATTTCATGAACTCCAATAAACAAGTACAGATTGTGTGTGATCAGCTCGCAAGTGACCCTAAACTACGAAATGGATTTAATGCCATTGGATTCTCACAAGGCAGCCAATTCCTGTAAGTAAACCTGAGGATGTTGGCGAACCAAACAATTGATGGCATTGATCAATGTTAATCATTCAACAAGCAATTGTTTGGTCTGGTAGAAGAAGCTATTGATTGACATTGACTTATCCAGTAATTCCTTCTTCCATTGAATAACGATCTATTATCATAATAAACCATTATTAAATAAATCATATTTTTTTAAATCAATCTATTTTAAAAGTTATCTGATTTGCTGTGGTCTGTACAAGAAAATTATCTGAAAAAAAATATTTTGTTGACTTGGCCCAATGGGTAAAGAACCTAAGCACCGAAGGTCACGGGTTTGATCCCCTCTTAATATAAACATTCTTGTGATAAATATTTGTGTTTGTCATGATGTATGTATCTGTGTGTTATTGTTATCTATTTAAATACCAATTTTTCAGAAGATTACTCCACCTAATTCATAAACACAAATCAAAGTTCAACAGCTCTTACAAGTAAAGCTGTCACTTTCAGATCTAATGATAATTTAAAGCCATGGTCAGTTTATGAAATTAAATTAAAAACTTAAGCTATGACAAATAATTCAATCAAATCAATTTAAATAATAAGTGGTTACATACAAAATTGCTGGTAATGGGTACCATTCTAAGCATGTAACTGAGCATATTCCAGAGCTGGTTTTCACAGGGGCTGGTTTTCACAGGGACCCCCTGTGACTAGTCAGTTGAATGTCGTCTAAACATAATACTAGTTGAGGCAACATCTTCAAGAATAAATAAAGTTTAGGTCAGATTTTTAGAATAGAAATTCAATTCCATATTAATTTCAATATTATTTATCCAGCCGCGCAGTAGTGCAGAGATGCGCGCACAAGCTGCCCCGCATCAAGAACCTGATTACCCTCGGAGGACAGCACCAGGGCGTGTATGGACTCCCCCATTGCGGCGCACTTGAGCACAAGACCTGCGATTACGTGCGGGAGGTCCTGAACTATGCTGCGTATTACGAGTAAGTAGATATTTCAAATCAAAATCAAAT
The DNA here is from genome assembly GCA_950022985.1 of Udea ferrugalis. Taxonomy (NCBI): domain Eukaryota; kingdom Metazoa; phylum Arthropoda; class Insecta; order Lepidoptera; family Crambidae; genus Udea; species Udea ferrugalis. The sequence continues at coordinate 5,936,341 of OX465528.1, read as the reverse complement.
CATTCATTTAAGATACATAGGCCATTATTTCGATGCATTATCGCAGTGTGGGGACCGCGTGCTCGGGGGTCACTTGCTTGCCCCCTAGGACGCCATGAACATCACTCTCAGGAAAATAGTGCAATTTATATGACCTATATTTTGACATCAGATGTAATTTGTAGTAAACTTTAATTTGAGAAATAAATATATATATAATATATCTAATCTAATCTAATCTATGAAGGCTGCTGGCCTGGAGAGTGATCTCTAAAGTGATGTTAGCCACAATAGATCAGTAATGGTCGCAGTGGCCTATCACTCAAGCGACATCCCTCCCCGTAACGAATAACGAATACACAGGCAAATAATATCTTTAGTAATTCATTGTTTTTTTGGATGCATGCTGTGATCTTTTCGGTATAAAAATTGCGGAGTAATTTAATTGCGTAAATTGTGGCCAGTCGAGGCAATCGAATTAATTTCTCCATAACATGGAAATCGGACGTTCCCAGCTGAAGTATGACTCGTATCACCTGATAGCTTAAACGTAATCCTCCTTCTAGCCTTCACATACTTGGCAGTTCAGTAAGAGCTTGTCATTATGCTGCTAACATCATTTAGGAAACAATTTTGTCGCAACGATCTTAAGACAAGAAGCATACTCGTAACTTGCTAACATAATAATATAGTATTGTTGTGTGTTAGATGGTATCTTTAACGCAGGTTATCTGCGCGTTATTATGTGGTTAGGTATTTAGGACACCACAATGTAAGACTTGGAATACACGGCAGCTAACCTAGCTCCCTGTAGAGATGACCTTTGCAATGAAGGCGGTTGGCAATGATATCGTTCGGTGTTATGGGTTTGCAACAAAACGTTTCGCAGTGTGACCATTTTTGGCAGATCCCTGCCTTTGAGCAGATATGAAATTGTGTTAGCCGATGCGCTTGGCACGGACGTAAAAGAAAGACGGACGTCACCTCGTCTAGTCTAATCATGAGTGAAGCAAATTATCAGATGCCAGTTTGGGTGTGTGCGTGACTAGCACGTGTCATTGGCGCTGTCACACGGAGTAAAACGACGTAGTTTGTAGCACCTAGCACCCTTTGTGAGTGTAGCTTGGCTAGCAGTAACTGAACTGTAATCATGAAACTAGTGCTTTTATTTTATTTCCCTCCATCTAGAAACACTATTATAGTTTGGCTTATTATTTGCGGCTGATCTCTGTTTTTGCAATGGCTAGCGTTGGTTGCCAGCCGTTGAACGCCCGACCATAAATATCATTAAACTCATGTTTGCCAAAAACTATCTACACGGCAAAAATCTACACTGCCGATTCTGCAGGGAGCCAGGTTCCACTGGTTCTGAGTAGTTGGTTTCAAAGAAAAAAAGTCAAACATTTTTTGGGATAACACCGCCTAAATTGGGACGTTGGTCTTTATATTAAAATTCTTCTGTAATGTTTTTCGTAACGTCAGCTAATCCTTGCTATCATGTATAGTGGACTGTGGACACACACCACCAACCTTGGTGCATAAATTTTTAGGGTTTTTTTTTTGGTTATCTTATGCATAAAATAGCTCCATATATTTTTTACTTTAAACTGTGAATGATTACATGTTATCTAATGACGTCATCATGGGTTATCACTTCATACCACGGATTTTAAAACTAAGGGCCGAGACTCCGTTAAGCGGAGACGCGGAGACCCGCGGGGCTTGATACTACAAAACGACCTGATGAGTAATGCCACTGGTGTTGCACGTGTCCGTAGGCTGCGGTAACCGCTTACCATCAGGCAGTCGGCATGCCTTTTGCCACTTTCGTTGCATTTATAAAAATAAATCTAAATATAATTAAATTATTAGAGACATTTTAATTGTCTATCACGCAATATTGGCTTTTAAAACGGGCATTCTTTAAGGCATAGACCACAACCCATTTACTAAAACGGTCTTCAACGTGTCTTAGCATAATTTTATCCGTAATATTTTACCTTGGCCTGTCCTTAGATAACTGCGTCTGTCGACAAAACAAAAAGATACATTTTACGAGTACCGTGCATATCTAAGTAATCGTTGTTTGTGGTCGGTTGAAAATATAATGAACACTACAGATTTAAAATAGATAGTGTTCGGCTCTATAATTGTAAAAAGTAATCCGAAATCTTTTCTTGCAGACGCTCTAACTATGAGCTAAATGTTTCCCTTTATAACATAGAAGGTAATATTTAGTTTATGTATGTATGTGTAATAATTTGTCTTGTAAGTATGTAAGTAGGCATATTATAATATAATATATTATTTATTTACGAAATACAGTATGTACTTCATTATTAGATATTTTGTGTAAGTTTATGGTGATTTGAATTTTTATATATCAAGACAACGCCAACAAGTATCCTGCCTCGCCCGATGGTTGACTGGTAGAAAATGCCTTTAGGCATTAAATCCACTAATTGTACATTTTTCCCTTGTACAATAAAGAATGAATAAATTGTAGTAAGTATTAAAACTCTTTTATAGGAATTGATTCGTCTTACTAATAAAACCTTGACCTAATGACGGAAACTGGGTTGATTAGGTCTTAAGTATGTACATCCTACATCTTGTGATGATGATGTTATTTTGGTATAGTGTTGATAATTATAATCAAAAACAAGCTAATGTCAACTCATCTTGTGTTATCAATTTCTCGTGGCTTTGTTCATGTTCAGTCATGTTTTTAATGATAACATCTTTCTACGATGTATGAAACACAATTTTGAGTATATTATTGTATTAAGCACTATTTTCTACAGAAGATAACAATACCCACAGGCTATGATGAAAGTAGCGAAAGTTATTGCCTTGATTGATACAATTATAAATATGTATATTTATGACTGACTACACTGAGTAGGTATTCGTGGTCACGATCACGCAACTTGCGTGGTGACGTGTCACCTTGAACATATTACTATAATCCGCCTGCGGTATCCCACTGCTGAGCAAAGGCCACCCTACCCCATTGATCTAAACAAAAAGAGGAAGATACGATACGTTCATACTTCGCGAATTCGAAAACTGGCACATGTCATTGAAGTATGAATGATGTGCCCGTATAGAAGTCTCTGCCATATGGCAGATACTTTGTATACGACTTGACTTGGAAGCTATATTGGTTTGAAGACAGGCCAATCGGACCAGTCTTTGTGTGGCCACTTTTGGTACGCGGATGCCGTATCTTCCTCTTTTTGCATATATCAATGCCCTACCCCTACTCTGCTGACAACGGTCATAGCTAAGATAAACCTATTCTCCAACTCGTCCCGCTAAAACATAGTGTCTTAAATTTATAAGAACTTATTATTTTGCAGTTGGGTCCAAAAATCCCTTGTCCAAGCATCCTACTGGCACGACCCTCTGGACGTGAAGACTTACAAAGAAAAGAGCCAGTTCCTAGCCGACCTGAACAACGAGAGGAGCATAAACAAGACGTACATAGAGAACCTGAACAGCCTCGAGCACTTCGTGATGGTGAAGTTCAACAACGACTCGATGGTGCAGCCCAGGGAGTCTGAGTGGTTCGGCTTCTATGCACCCGGGCAGGCCAAGAAACTGTTGAAGCTGAGGGAGTCTGCTATTTACAAGGAGGTAAGTTGTCTGTGAACTTAGGCTAAGTTCAATAAGGCGCATGTTGGACGTGGTCGCCGTTCAGTCCACATTTGACAGATTCTAGTTTTGAATCCCCTTTTCTACTTACGACAGATTCTACATTGGACAGTTTTTGAAAACCGTGATACAAATGTGATGTCAACATGATTGTGAAATCAAAAATAATGTTGTTAGATAGTGAACAGTCTATTTATTTATTGATGATCGTATATTATATCAAGGTGTTTCCAAATCACCCCCATGTCTGTTCTACGGTTTTGCGAATTGAGAAAAAAAAAACGAATGATATGTGAAAATTAAGAAAAAAAACATAAAAATTAATCTATCTCCTAAACGCAAATTCGTAGAACATACATGGGGTGATTTGGATACACCTCGATATAGACACCCACATTTAGGCTTTGAACGACAACTCCCGGGCGACCCTGAATATTATGCGTCTCTTCTATTGTCACGGGAACTATTTCTTTTGTTCGTTACTTGAGCGAGAAAGCAGTCGGTCATTCGCCGGCGGTGGAACAAGAGCCTTAAAATTTGGCCTGCCCCGCCCAGTTGAGAAATTCACCGTGTATAATAAATGAATGTCCCCACGTTCCAGGATCGCCTTGGCCTGAAGAAGATGGACAAAGCGGGGAAGCTGGTCTTCCTCTCTCAGCCGGGTGATCACCTGCAGTTCTCGCAAGAATGGTTCATCACCAAGATCGTCAAGCAGTTCCTCAATCCGGACGGGAACCACAAATACTGATATAACATCATCAGGTTTTTTTTCTATTTATATTTTTATATACCAGTTTTTATTGTACTTTATAAGAGACTTGATATTTTTGGATAAACTTAGAGACGTCAGTGAAAGTTGAGGGTTGTCCCGAAATTGCATATTGCAAGCTTTTAACGAAAAGAAGATATAGCACTCGCGTACCACGTGTAGGACTAGAAGATCAGGTCCAAGGGACCTGTTGAGTTCAAGCTCATAGGACAGAGACTCATTAATGAGCACGTCATTCATACGTTGTTGTGATTACCTATTGCCATTCCCAGTTTTTGAACTCGCGAAGTAGGAACGCAACGTATCAATCCTCTTTTTGTTTTATCCAATTATTTATGCAATTTTATTCGCTATAAATTATAGCGAATAAAATGTCGAATTTTGGCACTAACTTTAACTGACGTCTTTGAGTGCGGCTGAAAAGATTGTATAGTTTAGTGTAAAGTAGGTATCTATGCATATCCACATCAAGTTACTACGAATGTATTTTGCAATCAGTTTTGAAATTCTTGGGGGAAAATTTACAGTTTGTGGTAACCGTAAGTGTTAGTCGAATGAGTATAGAGAAATATGAGATTTTTTTAAGCGTTTCTCGAATCTAAATGTTAGCCGCCAATACAAAGTGTAACCTATTTATCGTCCGCCAAGCCGACTCTGTTCAATATTTTTTAAAATATATATTTTAAAACCAACAAGGTAGAGTTGATGACTTAAAAGGGCTGACTTTTAAGACCAGTTAATTGCTATTGGACAGATTTTAGACTTTTAAATGATATAATATTTAATATACAAAAAAACATTTTGACATATATTTTAAAATCTGCCAATTTGTAATTTATTGACCCAATGAATATATTTTGACTATTAAAAAATCGGCCGTTAATGTTTTATACTTATTCGTATTTAAAAATAAGTTATGTCAGAATTTAGCTAGAATTATAGAAAATGAATTAGCTAGTTTTTTAATAGTCTTATTTTACCTATTTCGATATTTCCTTTAAAAATGTGGAAGTCTATAATGACAAGACAACTACCTACTTGTTTTTTACTTCAAATTATGTTTATCTGTCTTTCGGTTATAAATTTTTAAATTGTAAGTACAATGTTGCTGCCTTTTCATTTTACTAAAAGAAACCTATTTCCAGACACAAAGTTAGCAGTCTGCAATTTTTTTTTTTTATACCGACTAATTCGAACAAACTTGATATTGGTTTTGTTGAAACTTAAGTATGTGATATGAATCAAATATTTGTGTATAGCAATCACAGTACTTAGTACCATAAAAAAAAATGTTTGCTTCAATGTCTAGGCATGGCCTTTTGTTCATTAGGCAACGCAATTTTGTGATACTAAAAATGCTCTTTATCTTCTAATTATAGATTTAAGTGCAACTTACGATAAGCTTGTTTAATTACTACACTATCAGAATCTGTAATTACAGTAGACATGTGTAAACTATGATATTATCATGTTTTACGGCAGTTTTAATTGGGAGAATGGGATTGAAAAGTAACCTTTCCATTGAAATTAATTATAGTTTAATTTTCTTCAGACGTTTGTGCTTGCTTTTAACCAGAGATGGCAGGAATGTGGGAAAATTTGTGCCTCATGACTATATGGCATGCCTCGTGGCTATATGATGGCTCATCAAATTGTATTTGTCTTCTGTTGAATGTCTACGTACCTATTTAGGTATTAATTTATGTAATATAAGGAATGTATTCGGAAAACTCATTCAAGTATGTGTAATTGGTCTGAATATATAAACTCAACCAACACAAGAATGTATTACTTTAAATATAGTTGAAAGTTAAAGTTGAAGGTGTGTATTGCCTTTAACATTGATGAAATCATCCTGGCTAATAGGGTAAATAAATATACCAGAAGGATTCGGCCGGTCTGTCAATGGTCTCGGTAGCTCGGTAGCTCGGTAGCAGTCGCCCGGTTTGCGAAATACGCGTGTTCGATTCCCGCCTGAAGCCAAGACCGAATGTCTTTTTTTGGTTTTCGAATCTTTAGTTAAGATACTGCATGGAAAGTGCTGAAAAATAATTACAATGTAATATTTAAGATAACAATCAGTGTCTGACATCCATGTAGTACAAGTTTCGCTTAGTTCGCGGTCTGGGATGACCTTGTAGTAAGACAATCCATAGTCATTAATTCACACAGCGCCTTCTGAGCAAAGCTTAAACTAGACAATGGATAAACATATTTAAATCCCTTCTTTCTGTTTAAGCACAGTCAGCATACCTACATAGGTATACCAATACAAACGGTCATGTTCTCATACACACGAATATTTTATACTGTTGGAGGTTCGATCCCGCGACCCCTGATGAATTAGCTTCTTAAGGATTAGATGTACTAAATCGGTCGTCAAAATGTCCCAGCTATTTATTTATTTTATCATTTTCGCACTCTATCCCTTATTCTGTCTGCTCTGGTAGAACAAGCATACGTCTATTGATTTAGACCGAGCCTATCTTGATGTAGTCATTGGTGGCAATTTCGTTGTACCAGTTTTAATATAATATGAACATATTATTGTTATAAAACGTGAAATTTAGTTAATATGCAATAAAGTCATACTATGCCAAACCATATTTTTTTATCCAGCACATTAACCTTACAGTTTTATTTGTACATGTGATATAGGTAGCATACAAAAATCTGTGCCTGAAATCTTACTAGCTAGTCCAGGTCTAGGGTGTTGTTTTGAAAAGTTTGTTCATAAACAACCAAATAAAATGAAAACACATTGATTTTTGTTAAATTAGTTATATTCCATTTTTAACATATCACATAAATAGACAAGTTACATTCACTTTCTAAATACTAAAAATTTCAGGTAGGGCAGGTACTTTATGATATGTTTTGCTTTCTCAACAGGCGCCCTTTCATTTAGTATTGCTTTGCTTTTACTATTCGACAGCGTTATTTTATCACCAATAATACAAGTTGCAAAGTTACGTGAAAAAGCAATGCTCTCACTTGATGAGACTTTCCAAGTCCTGTCTCCTCTCCCTGCTAATATTGCATTCAGGCTTGTCCGGGCACGCGCGCGCGTCCACGTACACTCTCACGCATCGGCTCGGCTCGGGCCCGCGCTTCACGTACGGCGCGTGCGGCCCGCGCAGATTGTGTAGGGGGAACTTGACCACGCATTGGAGCATGCAGCGCTCCGCCACTTTGTAGCTGTAGGCGGATAATTACATCCAAAGTGAATCAGGTAGCCTGTAGGTATGTAAAGTCACGGAATGAAAAGGTTGACCAGTTTTCAAACACATTCATTTGCGCGTTGCAAGCACATTTGTTACCTTTTAAAACTGTGTAACAGGCTAGAGTATGCCAAAAAGTATGCTTTGTTGTCTAACAATAAAACTTAAATTCGATTAGACGTACTTATGTTCCTTCACGATTGACAGTTGAACCAATTGATCTTGTCAATGTTATCATTGAGCAAGCAAAAACAGATCTTAGGGTGGTCTACCCTTTCATTCGACTGTACAAACGCCTTTTGACTTAAGTTACCCATCTTAGTACCGAAATCGCGTATTATGTTTTCGGTTGTAGGTAAGTGTGTAGCCGTAAAGATTTTTACCTATATGTTCTCGCGTTAGTTAAGTATCTATTTCGTCCTCGTAGCAACACGTTTAGCTCAGCGGCGTGAAATCGCGTGTGCGTGATATCGCGACACGGCGCGCGACGCTCACGCACACATTCAAACCGAGAACGGCACGTTTGTATGTAGATATCTTACTGGATGATTATACTGTGGCAGAGGCGCCAGCCTCAGATTATGTTGTAACTCAGTGGTCGTGGTGGGCCGTGGATTCGAATCTTGGCGAGGACATAATTTTTTGTCACTCAAAATAACTGGATGACATGAATAGTAAAAGCATGACTGCCGCGACTGTTTATTTGTTTGTTTGCGTATGTGAAACGTAAAACAGTCGCGATGCAGTATCGCTGCGCGCAAGTCGCAAACTCTAATTCATAGAAGTTAATAATTCAGTGCTGCAATATTATTTAGTGCCTATTTTAATTTAAGATACTGTGTAACACTTGGTTTCGCAAATAAATTTTCTATTTCTAGTTTACCGATTGAAGAGTCCTGTCCTCACTGTCAATTATTTACTCGCAAATTTTGACAGCATAAAAATAATAAAGAGACAAAACTTCGTAGCAGTTGAAGTGGTGCTTTAGAGCTGTTTGAGTTTTTATGAATTATGTGTACCAGTTCAAACTTGTCAGCGAAATGAAATAATAGGTAGTATGATACAGGTGCTAACAACACAGGAGGTTTTCTTGGTTTTACAGGATGTCTACCCGCCTGTGTTGTTGACGTAGAAGTATACTAATGATGACTACATCTGTTGGTATTATGACACTTACTCGTAGGGGTTTATGCAGTCCATGCGTACGACTTGATATCCCTGTTCTAGGGCCTGCTCTTTGGACCGTTCTACCAGAGATACTGCGACTCCTTGTCTGCGGTACTCGGGCAACACTGTTAACATTTTCACCTAAAACAATTAAAAGTTGTCAAGCATGTGCGATTCGGACTTTCCGAAAGACTAGTAGAGAAAATAAATTATAAGGTCAACAATAATAAACTATCGAGATTTAAGCATAGTTGTGGGCTAGTGTAAAAAAAAAGTTAATTACCTCAAAAATCTTCTTTTGTTGAAATACTTCCCAAAGATTCGGAGTTTCTTGTAGTTTCGCAATGAAACATAGAAAATCCTTAACGTTAGGATCCTAGAAAAAAAATTAGGTTCAGTAAGCATGGCTAGTTTTACTCAGATGAAAAATTCACTTATGCACCAGGTACTTAAGTAGGAAAATAATAGATAGTATTGGGGCTAACAAACTAAAATCTTTATTTGAAGATGAGATGAATGGATACCTCGTCGTCCGACGACGACGACGACGACGTTATGTCGGACTTCCATCGACATCTACCCAAAAGGCTTTACCATACTGCTTAACCGCCAGTGCTTGCACTAAACGAGCTCACCTCAAGCCGGGTCGGCCCAACAAAATGGAGAAACCACGAAAGAGTAGCAGTGGAGTACGCAAGCACTTCCACCGTCTCGGTAGACGCCGTGCAATACTAGCCAGAGGAGGCCGCTGCAGGCTAGCGGGCCCGCAACCCGAAGGCGGCTCTGCTGCTGCATCCGGCGCTACGGCCGTAGCAGGTGACCCACAGAAGGTAAGCCACGAAGGGGAACAGTCACGGAACCTTGGCCCTCACTAAACGATTGTGCACCGCGGGCGTAGTCTATTGCATAAACGGCCTATATACGTCCCAATGCTGGGCACAGGCCTCACCTCAACTATGAGGTGGATTGAGCCATACTCCAACACGCGGGCTCAGTGCGGATCATTGGAGGGGTGTAAGGTTAGTGAGTATCCTTAATTTCAGATGTTATCAAGCCGCACTAAGGTCTCCGACTAGGCTTAACGACTGACATCTAATGACGACAGCCGGGACCAACTGCTTAACGTGCCTTCCGAAGCACGGAGATGCCCGAAATACACATCACTAAATTTCGGTCGGGGTGGTCACCCATCCCATTTCCGACCCGGCGTGTGTTGCTTTACAACGGCCGGCGGTCGTCGCCGATCTCTGTGGCAACTACGCCACGGGCACACCGGGCGTAGTATATACCTGTCTGTAATAGGCAAACAGTCGGAGATTTTTCGGGTCCACGAGGCTGCTCGCGAAGTTGACGCATACGCCCGCCACTACGCCATCTCTTGTGCGTGCGTATAGTGTATTTCCTGAAACACCTTTGTTACTTAAGTATCCTTCATTGTAAGAAATAATGTATATTAAAAGGAGTGATGCCTTTTTTGGCTTCTAGCCATTCAAAGTAGAAAGGAGTGAACACCCTGAACTGAATTCGACGACTGTGAAAAAACAGTGCAACCTGAGAACCCACACATAACAAAAACTCACCTTGCTTCAGCAAGCTAGCGAGGTATTCGTCCAGTGCGCGATCGTCGAGGTCCATCTTGCGTGTGCGCACAAACACGTGTTCCGGTAGGTAGTGCCGCTTGATGACGTCCAACGCCATCTCGCGCTCGTACCTCGTAACACTGTGCACTGTGAACTGCTCAGCCTGAAAACATCGTCATTCGTAGCCTAAGACCTTTCGTACACAAGGCTACGCAAGTCTTCGATGTTCATTATTCGATTTTTTGAAATTTTATTTATTTATGGTGGATATCAAGTCGTACGGCAGCGGCATATGAACAAAACGACGGCGACGCGTGCCTTTCTATAAAACTCTATGAATGTGTACCTAGATATTATGAGTAGGTATTTAATTTATCCATTTTAATTTTGTCCATGTTACTTACTCTTTCAGGCTGCAGTATTTCTTTGAAATCAAACACACTGTGACATTTCCTATTTTTATTTGTCCTGACAAATTGTGGAATTAACTTGGTTAACGATTTCAAAATCATTTTTTCTACCAAAATTTATTACTTAGAATTTGATTGCAAATAACTTTAAACGTCAAAATTATTCTTGTCTTTGGCCAAAAGTCACCTGTTTTTGACACAGTCACAATAAATCATTGTCCACATTGTAAGTGTAGTATAAGGCTGTGCACAAGGCTGTGGCCCCATGTAACCCCACGCGTGGCGGACGGTACAGCGTTTGCCTTTGTTGTGCTTTTTATTGTTGTTGTTTTTTCTTCATTTTTCTTCTCAACAGTAACAAGAGCATAAATATACGTCTTTTGCGGTCCAGACGGTGATATGGGGTCGCGCCGATACAGAGGGAATAGGTATCTACTTTATCATCTTTTTTGATGTCCGATTGCCATAATTACCCTCCGTCGAGACCTTGGGCATCCTTAGCCACGTTTCTTTAATATTAGTGGTCACAAATTAGTGGTTGAGGCAACCTTCCGCTCACCCAATCGCCGAAGTTTACATCTTTTCTTCCAACCATTTTCTAGACAGGCCTTCTGATTAAAAGGCCTGAATCCACTTCCTTATTACAATGTTTATTGCCTCCACCTAATTGATAATTTCATCAATTATTAATAACATTCTTAGTGCTAATGATAAAATAGCTCTTAAAATGTTATCGGCATGTGAAATTTTATAGCAAATAAGTTGGTATGAATAGGTATTACATTGTGAAATGAACATGGTTAAATAAGTGCTTCTGCTATGGCAAATAAGTTAATGTAAATATGAGGACAGCCTTTTATCTTATTTTTCTAGGTATGTTCAAGTTAAGATTTGTTCATCTTATCTATACCTCAGTACGCACATAGCATAGAGCGTCGTGGCCCGTGGCCCAGTAGTTAAGCACTCTGGGTCGGAATCTATCTTATTATGCACCGATTCCCAGCCTATTCACAAAGCGAGATCTGTATAAAGGGTGTCCTCAATATTCTTTTCTCCCCAGGTTCTGTTTGCTATTTGACGAAAGAACACAGTTGCCTAAAACGAATCGACCTACCAATGAGAATAAACTTGAAATCGAAGGCATGGAAAAACCCATTCACAACAGTACCGTCGACAAACCTAAAATCTAAACATTCCTATTACTACGAAAGAAAAAGTTCCGAATTTCAATATCCTCCAATAAGACCAACTACTCGCAAGTTCGATAAAAGTTCCAAATTACAATATCCTCCAATAAGATCAACTACTCGCAAGTTCGACCTAAGTTCCAAATTCCAATATCCTCCAATAAGGTCGACTACTCGCAAGTTCGATATCAGAAGATATTTTCCTGTAAACGCTGATGGTATTCTAAATGATCCGAACCCACGAGCGCTAGAATACGATGATGAGAGCAACGTAAATCTGAAGACTAAAATATCAACATTAGTGGAGCAAACTCTACACGACACAGAGAGGAAGGTTAAATCCATTCAGACTATTAAAGAGCAGAATCGCGAGACAGCGCCGTACAAAGCAGGTTTCATTCTAAGCATGATAAAGAAGTCTCGTGACGTTTTAAACGAGTTGTTCAACGTAGCGGTGAAGCACAAGGATGAGTGGAGGGCATTGGAGCAGATGAAGATCTTCGAGATGATCATGCACACGAACGTCGACACCACGAACCTTGTGCGGCAGCTGGTCGAGATCCACATACAGCATTTGAACTCGACCAACCCTGACAACTCAGAGCAGGGGAAAAGCAGAGTAGTCTTACTTAGATAGCGTTTGAATAAAGGTGAATTTTGTAAAAGGGTAACCTTTTACAAAATTATCTTCTTCTTTGTCTTCGCCACCTATTTGTCCACCCAGTTCACCTTTTAGTTCGATGTTCTCTTTTTGTTTAACCAATACTAAACCCCCGGGTAAGATCCGGCTGCCAACATCGACCCGACGTTCCGTGGGCAGGCCCTCCACAAGGTGGACCGACGATCTTGTCAAGGTCGCGGGAAGCCGCTGGATGCGGTCAGCGCAGGACCGATCGTTGTGGAGATCCTTGGGGGAGGCCTGTGCCCAGCAGTGGGCGTCATTCGGATGACATGATGATGATTAATACTAAACGTAATTCGTTTAATATCTGTCTGTTTCATACTAGTGTCTTTAATTAAGTTTCAATTCGATTGACTCTACATGGATCGCTTAACTTCCAATACTAACTACTCGTAGATTGCATGTCGCTTGCTGGTGGTGAGAGATCAAATAAGTCGCCGGATTCGCCTCCGAACAGAATATCTGACCTACAAATACAATATAAATGAATTGAGCTGTGTGTGAAAATGGATTTTGATGCGGCACGCCTATACGATGAGATGGTGAGGTAAGAGGGTTGGAAGGCTTGTGATGAACCTTAACTGTCAGTTTTTATCAAGTCCTAGCACGAACTTCGGTAAACCTTTGTAACTGTGACCGCAGTAAACGTAAAAGCGTATATTTTTCCAAGAATGAAAAATACTAGAAAGTAAAATAAATACCCGAATTCACTGTTCTCGAAGGAACGGAGCTCGACGGTAGCAAGGCCTGACGTCATCATCGCATACGACGCGGTGGTAGCGAGGCGTGACGTCATCAACTAATGCACTACGCGACCTCATCAAGCAGGTGTTCCCGAGAAATAATTACGCTGACGCTGTCGTCATCTGAAGGTGCATTCCTCACCTGGAGCGTCACTCATGTAGCTTTGTCAACATTTACAGCACTACATTAATATACTCCGTCCGTAGAGGTAATGTAAATAATGCCATTTGGGACACTGATCACGGTAACAGACGTGCAGGTCCGCAATACGCTCAATTGGTGGTAGGGATACGAGTAGATGTAACAAGTATCTTCTCTCGCCAATGGATTCTGCAACATTACAGGTTGTCTACTGTAATTTTCGAATCTTCTACACTGCAGTTATGCTACCTAGTCTCTCGGCGTCTACTCCGGTGCTAAATTTACGAATGTTTGTAGAACTTTGAAAGCCATGAAAAACGAGTGTGGTTTTTCATGGCTTTCATGTATTATATACAATATAACACGATGATTATGATACCCAAAAATTAGTTAACCGCTGACGTTTGCGGTCCGTGCTTAACCCACAGGTGAGGGAGCACCTTAAGATGTGCGGTGAAACCTGCGGATAAGCTCGTCTGCACTACGTCTTGTAAGCTTTTGTTTCGAGTACCTACAAGAAAAGAATTGGTTCTCAGAAAGAAACACCTGGCCTGGGTAGCCGAAATTCGAAATTTCAAGTGGCTGCTCGTTATTTCTTATAGTTTTGAAGGTATCTATTGGGATTGGATTCAGACCTGTTTATTGTCTACAATACTCAAATACTTTTTGTATATTTTTTCCTTTGCATTTTTTTAAAACGAATGTATAGAAAAGGGAATCTAGAAAAATTGTTTCTGCTATTATCGCCCCAAACAACAATGTAGAAATATCCTTGGTAACCTTCCCTACGAGTAAGCAAACGGCTAAGAAAAAATGTTGTTCCACATCGGAGCTGATAAAGAAATAGGTTTTGTTTTTGAGTGGAAAAACTGATTTATTTTTAAAGTGTTATTTCTAAAGATGTTACTGACCAAACAGGGTTCTAGTTTCAGGGTAATTTCAGAGTGGCTACTGATCCAGAACCGTTTGAAAGTGACAAAGTAATTTTGTAACTGCTCTTTCTTGTCGATTGAAATCAGTTACAAGACTTTCTAATTGAATCATTATTATTCTGTGATGTTGTTAATTTAATAAATCGAATCAACTATTGGCATTCAGGAATTTCATACCATCAGGTATAGCATCATAACGTCATAAGGTGGAAGTCTTTCGACAGCAATACAACTTGGGCCTCTTCAAGGAAAGAGTGAACAGCCATTTGTTAGGCCGACATGTACCATCTTAGACCACTTCATCACTCACGATCAGGTGAGATTGTGGTCAAATGCGTGCCTAACTAAGCTATAGAAAATAGTGTTTTTTAAATCAGTAGATTTAGACGTTGATGAAGGTTTCAGCAGAAGATTCATAAATACCTACATTCGTTTATCAAGTATAAGGTGTTCCATTGGGGTCTTACAGTCTTCCTGCACTATCAAATGACGAAAGACATGTCTGATACATTTCGGCAGCTTCATCCATAGCCGCTCGTGTAACGTCCACTGCTGAAAACAGGCCTCTCTCAGAAATCTTCAGAGTGGCTGGTTGAAGGCGGCCTGCGTCCACTAGAACCCTACAATGTTTGCCAAGTTATTCGTCAGGGGCGTAGTTACCGCCGTATTTGCCGTATCAAGTATACGGGGGCCCCGGGCCACGGGGGCCCCGTATAACTCAGCGGGGAATCCCCGGGAATCCGTCATCGATATCGCGATGTACGTGTACGTTGTTGTACTTTGCATTGGAGGTACCTCCATATAAGGGCCTCCAAAAAAAAAATTTATACGGGGCCCCGACAAGGCACGCTACGCCACTGTTATTCGTCCACCTTGCAGGTGAGCGTCCCACGCTAAGGTTGTGTTCAAATGGTCTCCATCTCAAGAACTTTTCGGTTTTTCGATTCGGTTGGGCTCTCCAACTAGTTTAGCCTAGGCTAAACATTTTGTAACAACTTGATAGTATGCATTTTCTTATCACGATTTCATTAATTAAAAGATGGTAAAAAAAATATTTTTTTGAACTAGTATCTACGAGTAGATATGTTATTTTAATACTCGTAGAGGTAAATAAAAACACGAGAGATAAATGAATATTTAGATTTTATTTTGTCTTTAATCTATTACTGTGTTAAATACCTATATAGGTAGCTTGTTGGGATGGGATAGGTAATATTATTTAATCAGTTCTTTTACTGGCCATGTTGCGTTTTTTGATTGGTTAAGCTCACAACTTGAATTGCTGTGTCAGGAACATGATATTAAAAAATGATGTTTTAAGCTCGTATAAATCAGTGACCTGAAAGAAAGTGTAAGAAAATAAAGACATACTTAGGTATTCAGAGTACTCATGAACCTGTCAAAGGGTGTTACGAGTTATGGCTGTCGTGTTTGCTTTCAGCTCGAGTCAGCGGGAGCGCGCTGCCACCTGCAACTAACGGCGATAACAGCAGGGGCTTGCTTTAACTAGTTTCCCTCAAACGGACACCGTTCCTTCTTCCCAAAAGTGCAACCCCCACTGCCATTTTAACTTACACATACTCTGAGCTATGTCGGTGACTTCAGTCCTTCTTCATGTTGTAACCTTTATGAACAGATCTCGTGATAAACTTCCTAGCATAGCTCGCTTCATAACATGTCGGGTGACCTAATGATTGTTTATGAGGCCTTAAGGTAGTAAGGGCCACTGATTCCAGAACTTTGTCTTTAGCTAATCATACATACATACCTGTGTAAGGCGCAGGTATGTAAGGATAAATAATGTTTGAATTCAAAAGTTGGTAGATAGGTAGCTAAAAACACTAAGCACCTCTTAAAAGTTGATATCGTTCTTCGGGACTTGGTTACTACTTATGCTTCAAGAGGTGATTCATCATCGCCACCATCGTCTTCTATAGGGGTGAGTTCGTTACTCGATGGATTCGCAGGGTTCAGGGAGTCTTTCCCGTAGCAATACTCATAGCCTGCTCGAAGGAGGCAAACTTTCTCTTTGACACCATCAGATAATCTTTGTGGCCCATTACCTGTTCCAGCCTGTGAAATCCATGAGCTATAAGTAACTTTGTGTACAACCAAATGAAATGATCACTTACAATTATAATTTTATGTAAGAAAAAAAAACATTTAAACTCCAAACGCAATTAATTAGAACTGGAATATTAAGTTTTTTTTTTCTACATTTTTAATTATCTACGAAGTTATTGGCTTTTGAATTTTCTAACATATTATCTGAAGGGTGTTGTCCATGATTAAATTATTATACTCACCAAAGCATGACGTGGCTTTAAAAAAACACAAATGATTTACGTTGATTTATATTTTAATTTATTGCATCTCATTACTTGGTAACTGGAAATTATATTGAATATGTATTGGCTTTATTCTAGTTGTCTGAGATGTAAATAATAGCTGGTTGTTTTTGATACATTTGCGGAAAGTATGTCATTTTGGACGAGTCCCGTAGTTCCTTGGCCCGGGACGAAGGCAAGGGTCCAAAATGTCACTTCCGCTCGTGTATCAAACAACGTTTTTTAATGCCTTTGCGAATAAATTGAGGAAAAACACTAAAATATAAATACCTATTGCATCATTAGTAAATTCTAACTGTAACATTCGTAAAAGCACCAATATTAATTCATTCTTTGACTTACGATAAAATCATCTATGTCGATCGACAGAGGTGGCAAATGAAATTCATTCAAGTAAATCTAAACACGCGTACTAAATATTTTTTGTAGTGGAATGTCAATTAACTAATGATTTTCATGGAAATTCACGCTTTTACATGAAGACTGAGGAGCCACATCAAAAGTATTGTACATTCTTGGACATTTACCATAATAAACTCAAACATTTAGTAGGTTCTACAAATGCTACTAAATGATAGGGTCATGCAGGTACACGCGCGCGAACAGTGTTACCTACTAGCGCGATGATCGCGTTATATTATGAGGACAACACCTATCTCTGGATTATCGTGTTACAATATTTTGCGACACCCTGTATATGTACATGTGAAGCAGGCAGGTTTCTTGTACATTAGTTTATAATACCCGTATTCGCGAGCGTCAATCGAAGTTAAGCACGCTCTCAAGCTCATGCGCCGTTTCGTCTCGTTCGATGTTTAGAGAAGCGAAAGTGGCAGCTAAGAATTACTTGTAATGGCCGCCTAACTTAGATTAAAGTTGGTGAATTCGGCAAAAAAGACACCATCTACAAATATTGTATGGGTTAGAACTATAATTATAGTGTAATGAAGTGAATCATGATTCTTTAAAATGCAGATAACTGCAGAAGTAGAATAATATGATAATTATTATTTACCCTGGGCACTGGAGCTGGCCTGTAAAATATTTTTTTTAGTAAGCTTAGTTAAAACAAGGATTTGTCGACTTGAGTGTCACTGGGATAAGATTGTTAAGACGAGAGGATTTGATAATGTATTACAATTCACTATCAAACTTTTTTCTACAGAAAAAAGTGACATGCCTAGACATAAAAATAGACATTCGAAACACTAATTTGTTACGGCTTACAGATTTTCATTAAATGGGTACTTGCGATTGTTTGTTGTTCATTCGTTAAATTACTAAAATGATTACTAATGTTTCTTATTACAACAAATACCATTGTTTCTTAGGATGGCATGAAAACATCAAATACTGATAGGTATTTTGTAATTATTTAAACACAGGGTAAATCTAAGTAGTGATTGAGGGTGAACTTTTTTAACATTTCTAAAATCTGTTAATGTTATCACTTTGCTTGTTGAAATCAGGTACATTTTAGAAAGAAAGAAATAAATGCTATTTATTTGACAGATAAAAAAAATATTTTACATTTTAATACTAGCCTTATAAAACACTACTTACCAGTAGCTAAATTGAATTAAGATAAAAGAAGAAAATGTATTACCAAGGAACAAAAATCCATTACATACAATAAATTTAATACTTACATCTAAAGATGGAACTGGACATTAAAACTTAAAAATACAAACTCAAGCTAACACTTACACTATAAATCATTTAAAAAAATGTGTCCATATGGTAGGGTACACAAGATGCTGGCAGCAATAATAGCTCAGACCTCTCATCGTCGTAAATAGTTATTAAATATAATTTCTATATATTATTTTTCTAATAACTTCAAATAAGAATTACACATAAGAGTGTAATTTAGAATTCGCTGATGTGGAACCACAAAGGACGTTATTCAAAGCCCCAATACATTTACCATTTATTTGTTACAGCATTTCTTAGAAATGGTTAATAAGGGTCTATAGTGCGAAATAAGTGAATTGATCATTAGTATCACAGATTTGTGCTACTTGGTACTAATTAAACTTACCAATATCTCTGTTAAACAAAAACAAAAATGAATAGTTTGGTAACTGAGACCCGAATTCTGGGAGCCTTTACATTAAAAAAACAAAGTACCTAGTTGTTTACTCACAGCAAGATTATTCGTTCATTTATGAATCTGATTGTCAGTGAAATCCCATTAAATAAAAAAGCGCACGAAAAATAAGAGCGATAAGGGCGTAAATATTTTATTTATTTAACAAACTCCACAGCTCCTAAGTAATATGATTAAATTATATGTAGGTGGGTATACATATTATTATTCTATTGGCCACTTAGTTCAAGCATCTTGAGGAAATTTTAGAAAGAAATAAGGCACTGTCTTCAGGACTTAGCTGGCAGGGAGACGCCAGGGCCTACTAGTGATTCATGGATCTATTTGCATTGTACCTAGTAATATTATTATTTTAGGTTGTTACTTACTTTCCCATTCCAGTACCTGCAATCCCTCCCTAGGGCCCCCCAACCCCAGCCACTATACCCAACTCCACCATAATACCTATCTTCATCAACTCCTTCTCCTCCTCCCCCTCCACGCTGTAGTAAGCAGAAAGTAAATGTTAGTTAAATAGATCTAACAAAAACATTTTGATGCCATTCGCTAAAGATTCGAAAGACTCGACGTTTTGTCTAATCAGAATCAAGGTACGAGTAACAAAAAACCTAAAAAATTAGGAAAAAGTAACAGCACGCACAGTAAGTAGTCTTTCTGTCCTATGGAAACAGTACGCACGTCAGTTTAGTTCCATACGTTATTTGAATTATCCAAAGAAGCTATGTAAAAAGGTATCACTATTTCGTACTGGGAGTTAGAGGCGGACGTGTTGGCGGCCATGTACCGCTGGACGGCCGCCAAGAGGGCCGCGGGTGACCGCTTCTGCCCCGAAGAGCGGGAGGCCGTCCGCAAGGAGGCTCAGGCAAGCCTGGTCCGGCTGTGGATGGCGGACCTAAGAGCTCCGGAGTCTGGCCGGCGGACGGTGGAGGCACTCGCTCCAGTGCTTGACAAGTGGCTGGAGAGGCAGCATGGGTCCCTCTCATACAGGATGGTGCAAATTATGACCGGGCATGGGTGCTTTGGCTCATTCTTGCACCGCATCCGCCGAGAGGCAGCCCCACTCTGCCATGAGTGCGGCGCTGTGGAGGACACGGCGCACCACACACTAGCGGTGTGCCAAACGTGGGCTCCACAGCGCATGGCGCTAGTCGCCAAGGTGGGCCAGGACCTCTCTCTGCCGAGCATTGTGATCGCAATGCTGGCAGACAAAGAGGCTTGGCGAGCGTTCGCCACCTTCTGCGAGGAGGTGATGACCGCTAAGAAAGAGGCGGAGCGGCTGCGGGAGCTTGATCCTGCAGCCGATGAGCTCCGCAGGCCGAGGAGGGGGGGAAGACGGCGCGCACCTGCTCGCCGTGTCGCACCCCTCCGTGGTAGAGGCCAGCTGGCGCGCGGTACGGGGGTACCGTTGCCGGCATTGCACAGGCCTCCACCACTGCCTGGTAGGGACGGCTCGACACCCTCGGCTGTCCAAACTGGCCCCCCCTCTCGAAGGGGGGGTCGTGGCCCCCCCTCTCGAAGGGGGGGTCGCTTCCGGCCCGCCGTGTAGGCGGGCACCGTCCGGGAGAACGCGCACAGGGCTTATAGCTATACGGCGTATTCCCCCACTATGGACGAAGAGAGGGAGTAGTAGGGTTTTTAGTCGGTAGAGCCACTGGGTAGAGCATGCTCCCCGTGGAGAGTCCGACATAACCAGTCCAACCCCCCGGTTGGCGGGTATGCGTAAGTGCATTTCCCCTACTCAAAAAAAAAAAAAAAAAAACTATTTCGTACAAAAACCCTTCAAGCATTGTATTTAGATATTTTGAATCGAAATTGAATATTCTTTATGATGTGATACCGAGTACTTTTACTATGCGCCCTGAGGCGCGTGGTGGGGCCGCGGCGCACAATCGGTTGGTGGGGGCCAGTGATCCGAGGCTGATTCCCCCTGTGCGACGCGGCCCGGCGGGGTCGTACCGCCGGTTGCGGCGGAGCCGCTCTTGAGGTGGCTCGTGGTTGCGGACCCAGTAGGGTATGCGTACAGTGGGTGCCGGCGGGCCGGAGTGCGGGGGTACTCTGGCTATTTCACGGCGTCCACCGTGATGGCGGAATTGCCTGCGTAATCCAGGTGCTTTCGTGGCCTTTGTTGGGGGGAGACCACGACTTCGCTTCAGTACTGACATAACGTATCTACCTTTTTTAATATCATTGGGTTTAATAGTATTTTTGCTTCTAGTCAAGATTTAAGCAAGAAGAACAGAACGTTGTTACATACCCGCCAAAGTCTGTAAAATATTATTTAGTTTAATCATATTTAGTTGAATGAGGTTACAAGTTAAATTAAGATATTACCTACACATTGTATGGTTACAAGAATTCTCCTTCACTGATGTAAGCTCGTTTTGTTTTATTTCGTTTCATTCTTTTTACTCCCTTACTGATAAAATGCTCGAACCTTACATTACATTACAAGCTTATATTACACGCGCATGCTCCCGGTCCGATAACAGATAGCAGTTTTTTTGTAGCAGAGAAAATAACGTACTACCTAATATGGCTATAGTGCACTGAGTGCGTTATATCAAGCCAGTAGTGAGGAAGAATTACATCTGACTTTTAATCGGATCAATTATCGGTCCTACAAAAAGTATTTTGAAAATATTTTGTTCATTCACATATTTGATATTTTTTTTCTTTTTATTTAGGCATTTCATCATCAACAGTAAGCACTGGTCTTTACAAGCATTTCAACTGCTTTTCTCATTAGCTAAAGTGACAGGACCTAATGTCACTTTGTAAAAAAGGGTGCTGAATACATTAATATCACACAGCGCGCTACGCGACACCTGGTTACCAAAAGTGGCCACATGTACCTGCTTTCAAGGCAATATCACAGGGACTAGTGTTCATTATTAATGTATCGTACACTTTCTATAATAGTCAATTAGTCAATAAAAAGACCCCGCGTAGCGGTCAATCACCATCATCTACAAACTTACTTGCTGGATCGCTTTAATAAAAAACAAAAATTAATTATTTTTGCTATTTTCAGCATTAACAATTTCACAATCCTTTCTCTGTCTATTAACTATACGCAGACGAACTATTCACAGAGTAGCCTTGAAAACCTCCATGTTATCATTCAGATCCCTAAAGCTGATTGTGGACTGTAGCGGGGTTTTGGCTTTAAGGCCAATCCCAGTAAAGCACAGGTGATTATCATTGGTAGCGCAATTTATCTAGAATAGATTTCCTACTCTAATACCTATCCTATCCATACCACCTGTTTTGTCTGACGGGATCCAATTCCCTAGGTGAGCAGAAAGGTGAGTAGCATCAGCAAGTTTTCTGAGCCGATCACATACCTTCTTTTTTCCCTTTAGCCATATCAGAAAAGTGGTTGTGCGGGCTATACTGTTGCCAATTACAGATAATAATATGCTGATTGTTGCTATGTAGATATTAAAGAAAATTGTAGTTTGTTGAGGATATTTTCTTTTTAATAAAATGAAGTGATAAAATGATGGGTAATTTTACCATGACTTATGTTATCTTACTTTGGGTAAATATCCGGCGGGGTTCAAACTCGCAACCGTTCACAATCATGCAATTTTGCAATGCCAAGAAAAATTAGACAAGGTACTAATAAGTACCGTTAGGAGGGATAGGGTAGTATAGTCAGCTACAATTTTTGCGACAATGCGTGATATTTGTGAATTTTTCACCATGACAATTTGGTCGCCTGTATGTTTTATTAAGTAAACGGAAAAAAAAACAATTTGACAGCTTTATTAAACATAGCCATTGTAATGATTGTGTTCTTAGAAAAAAGAGTAAGAACTTAGAAAGAAGCAAAACCAAGCGAGGTTCTAGAATTCAACGTCACCCAATGCGGAACAGCTATGGTATTCCGGCGGGCGCCAAAACTCACTTCGCTCGTGGTGAGTTATCTTCAAAATTAGATTTCTTTTGCAATTGTGGTATTTTTTAAATTATTAACATATAAAATGAGAGAAAATGCTATTTCGTAGTGAAGCATATTGATGATTGAAGTTAGCATGAAACCGCGAGATGTGAAGTGATGTGCGCCGGAATGCCACCCCTGCCATCAGTTGCTTCCCGCAATGTGTCTCGCTCACTGCCACTTCAACCACCTGGTCCTCGACTTTAGCTCTACGAATTTTATCACATAAGAAATAACATGGAGTTTACTAACTTGTCCCCAATTACTTGATGATGTTTCTGGTAAGCAGAGGCTTACAGCCAGGAACACCAACGAAGATGGTAGAAGCCACATCTTGCCTTTAGCTCTAAATAGCTACTGACACAGAACCGTGTGAAAGTAACTTAGTAATTTATAACTGTACTTTCCATTCGACTTAAACAGTTACAAGACTTTCTGATTAAATCATTAAGATTTTGTGAAACCAGTAATTTCATCCATTAAATCAACTATTCGCATTCAGGAATTTAATCAATACATTTCATCATAAAAAGGGGAGGACGGCGTTTTTAAGACGTTGATGAAGGTTTCGGCAAAAATTATTTTAGAGTACAGTTACGTTTAATTACTTTTTAGGGTGTTTTATTATCTTACTACCTACACTATCAAATGACAAAAGATCCCTGCATGTGTTTGATACTAGGTGATGGACTACTGCTCACTGATTTTCTGATCAGGAGTGTTTGCCGGAATTTAAAGAGTGTATTTAAGGATATTTTTTTATCAAGGCGGCTTCATCAAAAGCCCCACGAGTGACGTCCACTGCTGAACCCAGAACCCACTGCTAGATTCCCAGAGCTGGTGGCTGTAGACAGCCTGCATCCTCCGAGATCCTATGACATCTGTCAGGTCATCCGTCCACCCTACGTTTGCCATCAAATAGTCTCCATTTCAAGAGCTTTTCGGCCACACCGCCACATCAATCTGTTGCCCCGCAGGGCCATGCCGGTGATCTTAGTTCTTGTACGGAAATATCCTCATTCCTCAGTGCCTAAAAACGGTGACGTTGTCGCTTGACAGCTCAAGGAAACTGGTAAAATGGTCGAGCAAATCGTAGGTACCAAAGGCCTCTACGTGTTGGCTCCGGCCCCCCGCAAGCTTCAAAGGACCGGGTCCTCGAGAGCCCGTGAATTTTTTATATCTCTAAGAGTCCACTTCTGGAAATATGCTTCCCCCAAAGATGGCCACCGCGAGTAGTTTTGGGTTATCTGCATCCAACTGCGTCCCGCAAACTGCACCAAGTCAACGGTCGTCACTACAGAAACTGTCTTCCCCAACTGTTGTCAGCTCTGTGAGAGATGTGGCCTGTCCATTGCCACTTCAGCTTGGCTATCCGAAGAGCTATAACGGGGCTTTAGTTTTCTGTGGAAATCTTCATTGCAATCCAAAAAAGGAGCAGTTTTGCTTTGTAAGAGGCCCAGGAAGGAGGATCCCTTGGCAGCACTTTTCCGACACAAGCGGATGGGGACACATAGGCGACAGTTTACCGCCACTCTCTCAGTGACACTAGTGGGTGAGTGCTGGAGGGCATTCACCCACTTTGCACGGTGTCACCCAGTTGAGGGTTATTTGTAGTGTATCAGGATACCACCCGTGATGTAAGGAAGCCTAGCGCGAAGGTCGGGCCGAGCGCTCGGGGCGAAGTGTAGATATTCAAACGGAATCTCACATCGCATCCTTAGAAAAGCTTTCTAAGGAATTAACCTAATTAATATGGTCCCTTTTTGCAATTAAAATAACTGTAGAAGAACCAGTACTTTAAGCAACATCTGAAACCTGCCTATAGAAATCAGCCAAATAAATTTGTCAGCTCTTTTAAAGCTACTTTTTGTTAGTTGGGTAACACTATTTAAGCATAGTAACTATCATCATGTCAGCCGAACGACGCCCACTGCTGGGCATAGGCCTCCCCTAATCCCCTCCGCAAAGATCGGTCCTGCGCTGTCCGCATCCAGCGGCTTCCTGCGACCTTCACCAGATCATCGGTCTACCATGTAGAGGGCCTGCCCACGAAACATCGTCCGGTACGAGGTCGCCATTAGGGAACTTTTCCGCCCCAACGGCCGTCGGTTCTCCGCGCTATGTGTCCCACCCACTGCCACTTCAACGATGCAAATGATGCAATCCTTCGAGCGATCTCGGTTGTCTTAGTTCTCCTGCGGATCTTCTCGTTTCTAATTCCATCGAGCAGGGAAATACCAAGCATCGCTCTCTCCATTGCTCACTGGGTGATCGTAAGCCAACTTGTGAGATCCCATGAACAACCATGAACTTCTCACTCTCATAGGTCATAACTGGCAACACATACTGGTTAAAGACTTTCGTCTTGAGACATTGAGGTATTTCGGATGCGAATATATCGCTGCCTATCTATCACAGCTGGATGTTATGAAGAATTCATTTCAAGAAACCTACTTTACAAGTCTCCATTTGTTATAACATTAGAAAAAAGAAGCAGGAGTGCTAAACCTTTGACTTTTGCCGGCTGACATATTTGTGGAAATTATTGTTTATTCTTCGATTGTATTTTCCTTTTTGTTACTCCCACAATTTGGTTTTGTTCGTATTGCACGGCGTCCACTGAGATGGCGAAAGCGTAGGCACGCGTACTCCAGCTTTCGTGGCCTCCCCCTTTGTTGAGGCAGAGCAGAGCGATAAATTCCATGGTGGATCCAGCTTCGCCGCCAAGTTTGAGACGGTAGGGTTTGAGTCGGTAGGAGTCCGACATAACCTTGTCGTCGTCCAGGACGGCGAGGTATCCATGAGGATTTCCTCACGGAAAAAAGGGCTCTAAGGTCTTATTCGAGCCCCTTTACGTCCCGTCCGTTAATTTACAGTCATGATAGATTGTTAGACCTGTCATTTCAGCAGCAGTCTAATTCAGCAGTTCAATTTGTTTTGGAAATGCTTTCGTTAAACATTATTTATACTTTTTTTTATTGCGTTATCGCAAAATGTTGATATGGATTTTGAGCGTTGGTTGGATCAATAACCATAATAAAACCTAGGGAGAACTGATACTAGGTTTTGGTTTTGACGAGGTAAAATTTCACACTGACCACTCGAGTGCTATTTAGGACTCTACTTTGCTACTTTACTACGGCGCTGTGTGGAATATCTAATGACCAGGGATATTTATTTATTTTAAAGCCTTCTTGCGCAAGTCCGACTCGTACTTGGCTGGTTTTATCTTACGATAGTCCTTTTTTTACCTCATTTACTTCTAGGTATCCTTCTTAATTAAATAAACAGGTAAATGAAAATACAGGAGATAAATGAACGCTCAACTTTTATATTTTGTAATAAAGCCAAATAAATTGTCGGTAAGTTTACATTTATATTTTAATCAGTTCATACGACGAAAACCTTTTAATTATTTTGTGAATTGGATGTCATTTTTGTTTTAGAGTTTTTTTAAGTCAGCTGAATTATCCAATCTAGTGTTGTATGTAACTGGAACATGACTTCAAAAGTCAACCTTATGATGTTAGGCTCCCAGCAATCATCGACCTGAAAATAATTGCACAAAATTAAAACATATCTAAAGTAACTGTAAAACGTAATAGGTACCTATAAAGATAACTAACATAATTGTTTGATCAGTTAGTGTGTTTGTCACTTGTTTTGAGGTGACGTAACTACCATTTGCTCAAAAACAGGCACACGAACTCCACTGCTGAACATAGGCATATCATAGATTTTCAAACTGGTCGGGCGGCCCTTATCCACTGAAATTATGCAACCTTTATCAGTCCATCTTGCTGCTGGTCGGCTGCCCTCATTGGTCTCCTTCCGCACGTGGGGTTGCGGGCCCAATGGGGCCTGCGAGCGCCCTGATGCTCGTGGTGGGACCGCAGCGCACAATCGGTTGGTGGGGGCCCGTGATCCGTTTCTGATCCCCTGTGATGCGGCAGCGCGCTGCCGAAGTAAGCTCCCAACATTCACTGATTCCGGCAAATGACATTTAGATGTCATTTACCGATGCATGATCAAACCATTAGGGGTTTGACCGTATTACAACTCTGTTGAAGTGCATTAGAAAATGCTAACTCACCTCACAAAAGTACATATTGACCTTCGAGACTTGGCAACTGTTCTGAAAGGACTGATGGCATATCTCCACCACCGCGGCCTATGGGGGAGAGGGTGTTGGTGTTGTCTCCTACCGCTGATGGGTACGTTACTTCTTTGCCGAAACAGTACTCATCGCCAGCACGAAGGAGGCAAATTTTCTCCCTACCACTACCTGAAGATCCCTGTAAGTATACGAACTATAAGTACACAATATAAATACAAAGCACGAGTAAGCCTGCACCTATCGTGAAGTTGCGTCGTCCTATTATTCGCTAGAACTGATTATGTTTATATTTTCTAAATCCAAAAATAAATTGAACAGGGGGGGCAATAGAAGGGGGCTGTGCCCCCCCTTCAATTCCATCCCATCACAAATAAAGAAATTAATGTCTAGGTCAGGTAAATAAGAAATGTGTCTCTCTTGTCTGCATTACACGTCACCGTGATTGTTCCTCAGTTACTTTTTCCCCCCCTTTATTGGCGCTCCAGGGAAATTACTGAGGCTGTGCCCACTCAGCCGGAGTATCCAGCTTCCCTGGCGAAATGCTGAGGTCAATTAGAGTTTGGCTTTAGGCGGTAGGAGCCTGACGTAACCTCGATTTTCCCTGGAACGAGGAATCCATGTCGATTTTCCCACGTTTATAACAATGGTAGAAAATAATGTTGGGCGCATGGTCTAACTAAAGTATGCAACACAAGCGTGTTTCATTGTCCTGGAAAATAAATAGTGATGAGTTTGAAATCAATACTTACACTCAGTGCAAACTAAAAAAACATAAGAAAATAATGGTCAAATACTTAATTCACAATGGTTAGGTAATCACAAACAGAGGCGTTCACATCAAGTTTTACATCAGTAGGCCACTACTTATGTAAAACTTAATGTGAGCATACTGCACATAGAACATACCTAAGTAATTGTCAGCAGTATCGGGTGCCAACCGGGTATGACCGATTTTGCAATGATTTTGTAAAAGTTGACGTGAACGCAAATAACCGCTACTCAATTAAGTACCGACCTAACTAAGGTGATCAGAGTAGCTGTACTTTTAGCCTATCTCCTTAAATTAAGTTTAG
Source organism: Udea ferrugalis (assembly GCA_950022985.1). Lineage (NCBI taxonomy): Eukaryota > Metazoa > Arthropoda > Insecta > Lepidoptera > Crambidae > Udea > Udea ferrugalis. The sequence goes on along the minus strand of OX465528.1, from coordinate 5,908,281 downwards.
TATTTTTCATTTTAGCAACGTACTTTATTTAAATGTAATCAAATTCTCAGTGAAAAAACCGAAAAAAATGTGAAAAAGTTTTCGGGAGCTTCTTAGCATCTGAGTAACAGCAAGAGTTTAAAAAACTAGGTAAATAGAGTTTTCGAATGCGTTCCAAGTTAAAGGAACTCACTACTTCCTATAACTTTTGACAATTTTTTTTGGGACAGCCTATACGTATTATTATGTAAGGCTAATAATATACAGTGTGTCTGGTCACTGAGGTCGGACCTGTGAGGGTTCAGTAATATAATCAATATAACCGACAAATACTCTGTTAAAAAAGATTTTCTCCAACCCAACTTTTTTCGGAAACATGATACCAACTTGGAACAAATGTAATTTAGGCCAATCATAACTTCGGTAAAACGTTTTGTCACGTTTGGCTAACGAGAAAAAACCAATTGATTATAGGTCAACTGATACAGTGGCACACATCATATCGCGAAAATGAAAAAAGGCCGAACGAAAAAAACGAACGATTTCGGTAAAATTAAAAGTCAAAGTTAAGCGCTTTAAAAGTTAATGTTAAGTTAACAAAACTACGTACAGACGACAGCATATCAGGCTACCACGTTCCGTTTTTTATCTTGCTTTTGACAAATTACGTTTTTTGCACTAGAGCTAGAGGAACTAACCACCAGAAATGGTCAAGTAGCCTGATGTGCCGTCGACCGTACCGTACTACCCATATTAAGACAATACAGAATGGTGATCTTTTAATTTAGATTTTATATTTACCCTGGGCCTGTAAAATAAAGATTGCTTAGTTTTTTGTCGAGCTCAAAGTAAGATAAGATTATTTAGATAAGATGAAGAACAACAGATTATGTTATGGGAAACAGTAACAAAGACGAAAAAAATCTATTGAAACATATGAAAAATAAGTACTAAGTGTAAAAAAATCGGAAAGACTACTTTTTCATATCACTAATAGCCAGACTGATCTATTGATCATTAATATAAAAAGCGCAGTCGGCAATGTGAATCTTGGTGATAAATTTTATAAAAAAATAACAATAATAAAAATCATAACTACTTACCGCCACCACTAGAAAAATTAAAAATAAAATGACATTATGCAGATGCACGAATACTGAGTCATTGCATCGTCTTTTCGGAGTGGTGAGTGGCGAATGCCCTGATAAAATTATACAGGGTGACGTTGCCTTTCAAAATAAGTCGTAGAGCTTAGCTGGAGGCCTTAGGGTGGCATAACTCCCAACAGTAAGTGTCGAGGATACATCCAGGTAGTTAGAATAAAAATCTGTGTATCTTGAGAAAATTGTAGAAGAAGAGAATTTATTGATTCATAAAAAAGTAAACAAGAAAAACGGCGGGAAAACGCAATAATCATGGCTCGTGGAAGGGAACGTATTTGCAGCGCTGTCATTGGCTGGCAGCGTTTCGATTTTGACATTCGCACCCCTCCTGGAAGAAAGCTGCAAGTGAAAAGTGACAACTTTTCAGGAGCGTAAAAAAACTGTCCTAAAAATTAACGAACACAATTAGAAATATGTTTCATACTTCAAAAGATAGCTAAAAGTATCTTTGATGGGCTTACGTGTCTATATTTTAAATTTACGTAATACATTTCGAGAAAAACCGAAAAAAGAGCGTTGCGTACTTTTTCCACGACACATATTAAACACTTGATGAAGTAATTGTGAATATTGCATTGTTGACATGATAAAGAAGTCTAACTGTTTGGTACTATTGCAGATAATCCTTTATGACCGTTCAGATTTAGTCGTGTGTTCAATGTGTAAATGTGGTTTACGTAGGTTTTCCTTGAACAACTCGTTTAAGTAAAAATGGTTGCATACTTTTATCTTGTGAAACATGATATTGCTTATGGTAGTATTTGAAATTGAAACTTAACTAAAAATAAATAGGTTGAAATATTTTTTGCATATCTTTTGGGAAAATGTATTTGCTGTCAAGCTTTTAAATAGGACGTGTTTGTTACCATAGACAGGATAGAGAGACGGAGTTTGCCTTTGAATTGCACAGGGTCAATCAATGTCTAATAATAATGTCTTAATGAGTAATGTAAAAGAAATATCAAGGAAAGCATTATGAGTCCAATTAAACATTAACCTTTTAACCGCCAGGCAATTTTCCAACAAAATGTGCTCCTAGCGCTGAGCACGTATTTTCAAGGTCAATGTTAGACACTGAAGGGGATTCAGGTAGCACCAAAACGCAGAACTTTCACAAAAATGGTGGTTTATTTAAAATCGACACTGTTACACGTACAGACAAGAGCGCGGTCAGCTGAGGACTGACTGCCCGATATTTTTAAAAACAAAGGGTTCTTAACATTTACATTAACAAAACTACTTTCAAAAATCAGAATAAAAATTTGCAATAATTTAAAAGTTGGTAATGAGTGCGTAGCTAACATTCCCCACCCCAGTGCTGGTACAGCACTCAAGCACTCACAGAGATGAGCGCGACGCGCGCGGCATTCCGCCGCCACGTACCGGTCCTAGTCCGCACCCCGACCAGCCGAACCCGGCCGTCTTTGCCAGCTAACACTTCTGAGACCAGTGCGGTTGACCTCAAGTTGCGGGGGGAGTTTGGGTCCACCACAAGAACCAAGTCTCCAACTTAGGGTGGTTTCTTTTCTTTGTGCCATTTTTCTCTAGGTAAGAGGTCAGGCAGAACCTCATTAATCGACCTTTCAAATTCAATATTTCTTAATTCAAGTAGACCAATAAACAGTACTTTCGAATCGACAAGAATCTTAATTTTAATCACTTAATAAACATACACATAATAATACAATAAATAAACAATACTTAAAATACATGTACATAATGTGACTCTACCACCGGCATCGGAAGGTTGTTTTTACTGAGAAGACACGGCAAGAAACTCAGCAATTACTCTTTTTAAACCGTCCAACGTTTTACAATACAGAGTGAATGTTTGAATAAACCAACCAAGTCATACAGTTTTGACATGAAAGTAAATAAAACAGGAAGTAATAAGTAAACTTGGGTAAACTAAGTATGCTTGAGCAGACCAGTTCCCGAAGGTGGCACCTGTTTTCAAGTTGACGTGTGAGCCAGCCTTCATCCCACTCAACCATATTTTAGGGAATGGAATGACCCGTCACATAACTTTGCCAGAACATCTCGGCCAGCCGCTGGGATATACGCCATTGCTTGTGCTAGAAGAGGTCGGAGTCGTCGAATGCGCCGATGACAGGCAAGTTCGAGGATGAGCCTATGAGAAAGTGATTTGAAGTAAGTGACTCGACGCCATCCGGTTCAACCAAGACATGCATGAGTTGCCTGCTATTTACTATATTTTCCACCTCGGCAAGCAACGTGAGCAATACCTCGTCCCTACGAGCCCGTTCGTTCAAGACTACCTTTAAAGAAGTTTTGACGCTTCTTATTAGTCTTTCCCATGCCCCGCCCCAGTGAGGAGTTGCCGGGGCGATTAAGGTCCAGTCCATTCCATTGTTGATACCTTCAGCATTAAGAACCTTGGTATCTAGAGTATGGACTCTCTAAAGTATGGACCGCCGCTGCTCCGAGTCAGCGCCGCGCAAGTTGGTTCCGTTATCGGAGTACAGGTGACGCGGCCAACCGCGCCTCGCAGCCATCCACCGCAGTGCCATGATTAGCGAGTCCATTGTAAGAGAGGCAACTAACTCGATGTGGACCGCCCGGACTGTAAGACAAGTGAACAAATAATACACCATACCTTCTCTCCCTTCGACGACCCACCGTGACTTCCATTGGACCGAAGAGGTCCAACCCTCAATAAGTGAATGGCCGCTGGTGATGCACCATTCGGGCCTTTGGTAGGTCCCCCATTCGAGGTATCTGCGGTTGACTTTTTCACAGTCTGCATAACATACACTGCGAGGCAATAAACTTGACGGTAGGCCTAAGCCTTAATACCCAATACCTTTGTCTAAGCTCGTTTACTATGGTTTCCTGATTTCCATGTGCTGCTTTGACATGATAATGTCGGATTATGAGCTTGAATACAGGCCGTCAAGTATTATGGGCCTCCTCAGGTCCATACCGACATCTACAACGGCGTCGATGCGGCCGCCTACCCGAAGCAAGTCATGTTCATCAATTAAAGGCGTTAACCTTACCAGTCAACTACTGTGTGATAGTGGTTTTGCTTCCTTTGATGCCATGACCTCATCAGGACGCCTGCGGATCACTGGCTCCCACCAACCGATTGTGCGCCGCGGCCTCCACCACGTGCCTCAGGGCGCATGCAGGCCTCACTGGCCCCGCAACCCTACGTGTCGCCCTTACGGGACGCAGTGGGTGGGTGGCAAGTTCACCACACTACCACGCCTGAGTTATCTTCGTTTCCCGGTGGTTCACCCTACCGCCGCTACTAAGTCCCTTCGCCACGCCAAGGCGAGAACTCATGAGGGGGTTATTTGTATTACTGGGTGTTTCAATAGACTAAACTTCGTTATGTTTTCAAACATTCAGTGACACGTGCCAGGTAGAAACGGGTGCTAAAAGAAACTTAATTGTGGTTTTTACTATAGGCATTCCTAGCATTTCTTCGAGTGGTGAGTAAACCAACCTGTCTTGAGCTTCAACAAACATATTATCAAAACCAAAATTAGCCGAATCGATCCAGCCGTTACCGATTTTTAGAGAGGTGAGACTATCGAACAGCAATCAATTTTATATACATATAGAGATAAAGCGAGCGATGCTTGGCATCTCTCTGAGGGACAAAGTGAGAAATGAGACCATTTGCAGACGCATTAAAGTCATTGACATAGCTACGAGAGTTGCAAAACTGAAATGGCAATGGGCTAGTCATGTATGCCGAAGAGATGATAACAGGTGGTCGTACAGAGCCCTTGTTTGGAGACCTCGTACAGGAAGCAGAAGTGTTGGCAGACCAGCTGCCAGATGGTCGGACGATATAAAAAAGACGGCAAGACCGACCTGGACAAGACTCGCCTCATCAAGATCTTCTTGGAGGGCCATGCAAGAGGCATATGTCCATCAGTGGACGCACAAATGCTGAGAAGAAGAAGAAGAAGATAGAGATGAATGGTTATCGTCGTCATGGAACTTTGTTGTGATTTCATTGGTTTGAAGTCGCAATTCACATGACATTTTCATTTTATTACTTGAAGCACGAAATTCTTAATAGTGCCCAGACAAAAGTGCGCGCGCTCTTATTTTCATTTTAGTAGACCATAAAAAGACAAGATAAAATTTCAAATAATAAACTAAAATTTAAAACTTTTTAAATGACAGATCCTGGCTCCAAACATCGGTGACTATAGACATCGGTGATAGCCCCGCAAACTATGTTCTGTTTTTATAAATTCGTTGCCTCCGAATAAGGAAGGCAAAGAATGTTGAGTAATAACAGGACATGGTGAATACCATTTTTAACTCTGTTGTTTGCGTTGAAAAATAAATCACTAATAAAGAAAAAGTACGAAAAAGGTACGGTCCACACTGAGGTATGGTTGTGGTACGGTTGTACGATGAATAGTACGGAAAACCGTACTTTTTGGTACGGTCTGGCAACTCTGGCAAGCACACGACTAGTTTCTATCCACGATCCGAAGGGGCTCGAGAGCGGGAGAGGAGGCGGGGGCACGCGGCGTAGCCTCCCCTCCCGCGCAATAACAACGATTACCATAAATCGCACTGTTACTTTTAAGTAGGAATAAGTATGTTTCTCTTATTACGACACATAAATTCAATGCTAGTTTTACCTAATTGCTTTTGCGCCATAAAACTCATAGAACTACTTCCAAGAATAAATATATATCACTAATTACGAAACTGTTAAAACAAAACGTAACGTTGAACTAAGCTATTTCTCCAATTACGTCAAAATCATTTTGAAACTTTTAGTAAAATGAATACGTATCAATAGTTATAAAATACAATATCGACAAAAGTTTCGTGGAAGAAATACGCAACTAGACTTGCACAGCGAGAATCGCCAAATAAATCCCACGAGAAGTAAGCAGCTACAGTTATACGAAATTATTTTTCAAAGTCTTCGTTCGAAAGTTTTGTTAGTTTACATATGGTATTATTCATTTGGAATTTAGTAAATATTTAAAATACAAATGTAATAACTTCGTTTCCATGATGGAAACATTAGTAATAATAATGTTGCAATATTTTACTTATTTGTATTTATTTCCTTAACTTTAAGGACAAAAATTATGAAAAAAATTGACAATACGTATTGAATTTTTCTTGATCTTTTAGTGCAATAAAAAAAAATCCGCACAAGTGGAGTTGCAGCTTTTCTCCAGGGGGGGTGCGATCTGTCTGAAAAAGCGCGTTCCGTTTTACTCAATTTTAGTAGTAAGTAGTAGTAGTAGTAATCTAAACTTGTATATTAAGTATGTGGTGTTTACCTTAATATGGTTATTTACGTAGCTTCAAGTACTTGTGCATGTTTTTAAAAAAGTATTGTAATGTAACTGCTGGTGAACCTAATAAATAAAATAAAAAAAAAAATTGAACAGTAAGGTTAATCACAAACCATGTTTGGTTTTATGGTTGAAAGTGGTTACTTACATATGATCCCCCACCGCCGCCGCCGCCTCCCCCGCCGCCGCCACCTCCGCCGCCGCCACCTCCGCCACCGCCGCCGCCGCCACCGCCGCCGCCGCCACCGCCACCGCCACCTCCGCCGCCCCCTCCACCACCTCCTCCCCATCTCTGTAATAATATTAACCGTTAAGACCAGGTAGGTCAACTTACGGTCACAGACGAAAAACAAAGACGGACGGAACGTCACACTTAGGCTGCTCGCCCACGTCCGACTTTTTGTAGGACCGATAGTCGGACCGATTAAAAATCGAACGTATTTCTGACCGACTTTTTGTCGGACGTTGGCGTTGCACTATGGGTATCAGTAGGTACGTTCTATTTTTCTCCTACAAAAAATCGGTCACCGATTATCGGACGTGGGCGAGCAGCCTTAAAAAATGTGAAGCATGCAAGGTGCTACAATTTCGTCTGTTGTACACGACCTGCTACACTCACACAAACACACTAGGTACTACAAACTACGCCATTTTACTCCGTGAGACAGCGCCAATGACACGTACTACTCCACACACTTTTAAACTGACAGCTGATAATATGCTTCACTCATGATCAGACGTTGTGACATCCGTCTTTCTTTCTACGGTTTTCAAAAATCAACTGATACATTAAAAGCAATATTTTGAATTAAAAAAAATGCATCAGGGATCTAATCTAGTGAAAATCACACTCAGCTACAATATTACTCAAACTTTAATCGAAAGAAAGAATCTATTATGGTTAATATGGTTATTAATTATATAATCCGGCCTGGATGAGGGTTAAATAAATATTGGACCAATACTTAGATGTTATTCAGAACTCTTAGATACAAATATTCAGAAGGTAAGAAACATTCAATTCACTCAAATACAAATTAATTACAGGTTAGTAATGCAGTTTACATTTTCATGACAATTTATATAAATATCATTGCTAAAGCAGCAAGCTCTCCCAGACCAACTACGAGCAAATCAAAGAAGAAGAAACTAAATGAATTGTTTTTTTCCTCTGCCCTTACCCAACGCTTTTGAATTGAAATCGGAAAAAAGAAAAGACATTCATATGTTATTTTTTTAGCAGTTTCCATGCAGTGTCTTTACTGAAGATCCGAAAACCAGAAAAAGACATAAATTAATTATTTAGAACATCGCAACTCACCAACTGAAAAAGAAGAGACAAACAACTTATTAGACTAATTTATTACAAATTAGACTAAATAACAGCACTAAAAAATCTACCAGGCATAGCAGTGTTACGATGCTCAAGATAAATTGGACCATACTCTGCCCATGCCTGGAAGTAGTAAGGTTCAGACGCTGGTTTTCAGTGAGCCCAGCTGAGTTGACGTACGGACATTCGCAGCGGTCATCAGATATTGTAACATTAATTGGACCTACCACATTACACTCTAAAACTCCTACTAGATCCCTGGCATCTCGTAGCCGACGAGAAAAGAAAAAGCTCCCAAGAGTTTCTGAGACACTAGGCTAACCCCGAATTCACAAACGTCAATCAAAGCTAAGCACGTGCTTACGCTCATGCTGTCCCGTAAAATGAACGAACCGAAGGGGACAGCTATAATTCGGGAGGGATTCTCAACGCTGATTTGCGTTTGTGGATTCCGGGGTTAGACTGGTCTCTGCCTGTTCATAATTGCTTGATTCAGTCTCTACACAACTACTTAGTTTTACTTTTCTAATTGAATAGGGTCCGCCAACTCCAGGCTATCTTTTGAGAGAAGGGTTCTAGGTTTTTTGGTTATATTAAGATACAATGTCGGGAAATTTTAAAACTTTGTTACATACCTGCCTAAGCCTGTAAAATATTTATATAAATATTATTTGGTTTATTTCGTAATGTTTTTAGCGCCGTACCACGGTGTGCCTACGCGCTGATTTTTGATCAATTCAAACAAACTTTTGCTGTCATATTATTCGAAGGAGCGTGTCCATTGAATGCAAAACCATTCATTCCATTTAACGTCCGATTAGAACCGGATAAGCACATGCTTAAAATAGGCGGCTTAGAGTTTTGCTACACAATGTGACATACTATTGAGGGTTACATACAGCGCACATGTTTTCTTATCATACAGAAACAGATTTTTTGCGTCCTCATTTGTACCCGTGGTTCTCGATCTCATTTAAAAAGTTACCTTGGGCTTACATTAATGCCTTTTTACGCGCCCCTTATAATCCCAGGATTTAAAGGACAAGGGAGGTGGGGGGCTCACCATGTGTGTGAGGAACACACATGAGGTATTCCACTAGTGGTGGAAGAGCATTCAACGTCTAGATAACACGATACAGAATCCAGAAATGAATCACTGACCCTTCTGATGTGCTTCTGATATTAACTAGTCATCCGAGAATTATCTTTCATTCCATTAGGTAGATATAGCTTTAAATAAGCCCTGTAAGGACATGCCAAGTCCTGTCATTTCAAAAGCTTGAAGAAGTTTTCCAATGTTACTGTAATTATGTATCTCATGAGATACTTTATTTCATCATCATCACAGCCGTGTGCCGTCCACTGCTGAACATAGGCCTAACCCCATAGGTTTCCAGAGCGGCCGATTGTAGGCGGCCTACATCCACGTTCACAACTCACAGTCATAATCAGTTATGTACCGATAATCGTGGTGACACCGCTGTTGGAGAGACTGCAATATAGTTCAAGTCTTAACCCGCTTTGGAGTTTCTCACTCATATTCTAGAGTCACATAAAAGTATTACTTACGCTTGTGGTTGCTATATTAGGAAACAAAAAATTTTTTTTCTTCACTATGCTTAATTAACATGGGCCTGCAGAGGGGTTCTTGCAGAAGCAAAAAAAATATAATGTATCTAAATGTTACTCATTACAGGTAACTCATTCGTTTTTTTATTTTAGTCTCAATCTTAGAGCATAGGTCTCAATGCACGAAATGTTTTTTTGACATTCAAGAAAAAGAAGACTTTATTTTTCTTATCAAGCATCAAGCGTGGCTCAAACTCACAACAAAAAAATATGGAATTATTGTGGAAGACCACAATTGGACAATCTATATATATAAAAGAAAGTCGTGTTAGTTACTCCACTTAAAACTCAAGAACAGCTGAACCGTTCAAGCTGAAAATTGGCATGGAGGTAGTTTAGAGCCAGGAGAAGGACATAGGATACTTTTATTTATTGAATTTTCTTTTCTTTTTTTTTACTTTTTTTTATTTATTGCCCCTATGGCGGAACAAAGTTCGCCGGGTGAGCTAGTATCTTATAATTTCTTTAATAGTGCGCTACCTCAAACGTTACGTAAATACGTGAAAACATTATTTAAGTATGAAAGTGTTTTTTGTTGATCATTTTGTCAAAATAAATAAAATTTTCCCTGCATTTCAACAGTCTAAATATGATGATAGAGAAAATGGCTTTCAAGTAACTTCAGGTATCAGGGTGGACCTACACACACGCGGCTCATAATCTGGTGTTCAAACGTGTAACATAGATGACCATAATGTAAAGAAATCTCATATTTTTGTTATTTACCCATGCTCCGCTTGCACGTTCGTTGTCGTCACCACGCCATCTCTGTACCAATAATAAGGTGTAAGACATAAGAGCTTTTTTATTTGCACGTCAGTATAAGCAGATAAAAAGTAAAGTAAACCATTAAAGTAAGTTTGTGTCACAGCATAAGGTCATAATATTATGTAAGGACACATTATGAGGCGCTACTGAAAGAACTCGATCAAACGCGTCGGGGAAGTTAACGCCGATCAAGGGATCAAGACTACCCTCTTATTCATTTATTCATAGAAACTTAAACAGCTCTTAAACTTTAATTTTTGTATCTCATTGTCACTGTCATTCTTGTTACAGCCGCCATTTGCGAGTAAATGACACAACTCGTCAACTGCTTAAACTATGTTTTAGCGTTGCGTTCGTTTTTATGAATAAGGGGGGTAGTCGTTTGTTTAAATGGAGAACCACGTTAACTTCCTTAACGCGTTTAGTCGATGAAACTTGTAATTCGTTTTTAAAAAGCTTTCGAAATTAATGGAATTCTGCTTTAAGATTTTGCTATTTTTAAGTTATCTATATTTAAGTCGTTTCAGAAGGATGAAAAAATGGGCCCTCTGTCCGCCGCGGAAAATTCGACATGAATAGATAACTACATTAAAATACCTTGAGGCTGTAAAAAATAAATGTATAAATGTAAATACACGTGTTGGTAAATTGTAAAAAATGTAGCAGCATCTGTAACTTTAGCAAACCTACTTAATTAGTTTTGCTAAAATTATACAGTACAGTACATTCCGGGGGAATGTGTAGGAGGCTTCGCGCGATTACCGCAGTTCCCCCAACATGGACGATGAGAGGGAGTTCCGGAGTTTTAGTGGGTATGCCACGGGTGTCACCTGCCCAGATTATAACCCGTCCGCCCCCGGTGGGCGGGTATGCGTCAACGCATTTCCACCGGATAAAAAAAAATACAGTACTTAGTTATCAAAGCGCCTGAGACGATATGTTAGAAAGAAAGAGCCACAGCTACCAGATCAAAATAAAAATCAATCAATATTAAAACCATTGATAAATGGTAGTGTACACTTACCCCGTTAACCGCACTTAACGCTAAGCACGCGCTCACGCTCATGCTGTCTCGTATAATGCCAAAAGAACTGTAAGGGACAGTATGAGCGTGAGCGCGTGCTTAGCGTTGATTGACGTTTGTGAATTCGGGGGTTAGACGGGTGACGCGTCGCGTACGCGTAGCGTCTCGGCGCTTCCTGACCTTATGTTAGCTACTGTATCATTATGAGCATTTTAAACGAACGATGTTTGAAAAATGCCCATAGAGACAAACAGTTTGAATCTAATCCTTGAAAAACAATCACATTTGGGGTTTATTCCACAGTACGCCTCAGTGTTTGTTTCCATAAAAACAAGACTGTATTGCAAAATTTCCAATAGAAATAAATGTATACGATACCTCTGTGGCTAGAAAAAAAGACTTATTTTAAATGACATTCTAAGTGAATTGATTGTTAAATACACACATCAAAACTGTCTAGGGATATCATAGGGATATCATTTTTCAAATATTTCATAAAGTTAAGTTTGTTTACAAGTTGAGCATTATCTCAGAATAACGCGAGGACAGTGGCATAAGATAAAGGTTAGGAATATTACAAAAAAAAACGTTTGATTTTGCTAAAATGTTGACACCTTTTAAAAGAAAAATCTGTCTTTTTTTAACGTCCTTACGATTGTACAATAATGCTACTACAATAAATTTCTTTATACAATCTGAAAGGGCAGATATAGCAGTTTCTGTGTTCTAAAAATGTCTACGTTGGTATCAATATTTTAATTTTTACAGCCTCCCAAATAGCTATACTTTGTATGAAAATGCTTGAGATATCCCTAGACACTTTTGATGTGTGTAGATTAATTAGTTCGGGGTCGTGGATTTTGGTACGGAGGTACTTAATACCAAAATCTCCAATATTTACAATTTACTTTCAATGAAAAGGAAAACAGGTGTTTACTTCTTCATTTAAAAAAAAATGCAGCCAAATCAGAAGGTATTCTATATGAAGTGCGAAAAAAAATTCCTTCACATTTGTCAAATAACAGTGAAATTGCTTCAATGCTAATTGTGACATGATCAAAAAAGAAGGATGGATTAAAATCGGTAACTGAAAAAATGGTAGAGTTAAGAGCTCTGGTGCCAAAAATCAGACTTTCAGCTTGATATTATACAACTACAAAAATAATTTGAATTGCAGAAACTATATTAATATGTTATCTTATGAATTGCAGACGGAATTCTTCATTATTGGCCTCTAGAAGAAGGCTTAACAACACAAAGTAACACAACGGAACTGCTGTGTTCCGCCTAATGTCATTCAAACTTTTTATTCAAGAATATATATATATTATTTAGTAGATATTCACAATGGTACCAGATTCAGGACAGAACAAGTGCTGGTCATCTTATCTCTATGAAGAGATTTCTTCCATCAGACTACGATGACAGGAGAGTTGAGTTGAGTTCTTTTACGAATTTCGTAATTCAGTGATAAAAAATAGAGTTTACTTACTTGTTCTTCACTACTTGATGATATTTCTTGCAAGCAGAGGCTTAGGGCCAGGAACACCAGCAAAGATGGTCGGAGCCACATCTTGACTGCAGTTCTGAACAGCTTCTGACAGAGACTCTCCGTATTTGTACTTTTAACTGAAATTAGTTACAAGACTTTCTGATTAATTCATTAATCTTCTGTGAAATCAGCTAATTTCATCAATCAAGTGGACATTCAGGATGACGGTAACGGTTAAAGTACATGAGGCACAAATCATTGTATAACATGCAAAGTCAGATGGATAGCTTTTTTGTTCAATTGTGTTAGACGTTGATTAAGTTTAGATTTCAGTAAAGATTATTCTAATCCACCGTAAACAAACAACAGCCCCTGATTGCTGGTAATGGTGAATTATTTTGTATTACTCGTACCTTAACAGACCTTGACAGTTCAGGACTAGTACGTACCTTTGCAACGGGTCTATTTAAATAGAGTTATTTTGATTTTGCTTTTCGTGATGTTATATCGCATATATAAATAAACAAACTATAAACCGCTAAAATATTTTTTCAATTCCTACCAGTAGTTAATGAGATTAGAGCGTATAAGTACCAAAAGATAATAATATGGTTTCAAACAAAGTTCTCGGAACGATGTCCTGCAATATTTATTTAAATTGATGTCTCTGAGTGTGGTCGGAAGTGTTATAAATCAGTGCCTACACGACACTAGTTACAAAAACAGGTCATTGTTTTAGATCAACCTAATGGTTCTGAAAACCAGAAAAAGACATTTGGTCATGTTGGCATCAGGCAGGACTCGAACCCGCATCTTTCGCAAACCGGTTTCCTGCCTGGTGCCAACATGAACAAATGTCTTTTTCTGGTTTTCAGATCTTTAGTGAAGATACTGTATGGAAAATGTTAAAACAATAATGACACCTAATGGTTAACCTATTCCAAATAGCTCAGGAACTTATCGTTCCTACATCAAATGTATTTTTTATTATACCTTTTTATGAATTACACTATCGCCAAATTGAGTAGTTTTAAGTAGGGGCGTCTGCAAAAAGGACGCCTGGCAATATCCTCATCTACGAATAAACACAACTTGTCGAATTTGCTCGTGTAACGAGGGCCCAAAGCGTTGTATTGCATAAAACAAAAGAGCCACACAATGGGCGGGATAGAACTTTTTCGGCTCTAACAATGGAGTGTAGGTAAACGTGAAATAGACACATTCGGCTGCAGGGATGACGCTTGCAAGTGCTCACTTTAAAGATATTCCGTTTAATAATTTGCTGTGCGTTGAGGCGTGCGAAGGTGTCTTAGTTTTAGGAAGATAAAACCATGTACACACGGCTGCACATCACGCTATAAATACACCACTATCGTAAGCAGACCTTTGTTAGTAGGGAAGTGCTATACGAAGCGCGGTCGGTACAAAGTCCTCAATGCTTAGACTGACGAGTGGCTGACACAACATCTTCGTTACACTCAGAAAGTGCTACTATCAGAGTCGTCAGTCCAACGATCGTCCATAACTACGAAAAATTTAAAAAAATGAATAATTAACTTAATTACTTCAAATGTTACTAAGAGGCTATTAACATTTGAAGTGCTCGAAATTGGGAAGTGCTATCCAAGTCCTAATAAATGCATGCGTTGCACAATGCAGGCAAGAGCTCGCTGGCTCCCAGTGGGAGCTTTTAAGATGGGAGTTCAATTTGACCCTTGTGGTTACACGATAGGACTTAATACTCCGAGCTTAAACAGGTTAGGTTAGTACACTGATACTTGTAAGATCGAGCTGAGTATATCGAATTAAGACTAAAAGCATCTAATCCTTTACAACACTAGCTCCCACTGCACGAGAACATTCTGCTCAGCGACTCTGAACAGTGGAGACCATTAGTCGCTGACCACTGGCCCGCATCTTCAATCTCGCCTATCTGAGCTGGCAGCGGATAGCACAGCTTCGACGCCACTGCTGGTGGCTGGTTATGAAGTGACTCACACCACACTGCCACTTAGGAAATTCTCTTGGCTTCCTAGCGGCCCCTTCTCTTACCGGTAATAAGCCTTCTCACAACAAAGGTGCGGGCTTTTAAGAGCTTGATGCAGCCCTGATCCAACCAGTTTTGTTCATACGTCTATCTCTATGCATACTTCACGTTGTGATTACTTAATTGATCATTGTTTCGGCAGTTGCTTTAAAATATGAGCGCAGTGGACAGTGGATAGCAACGAACGAAATATGCGGATATGACTTTCCTACATTCGATTTAAAAAGTGCTCTAGGTAAAAAGTATGGCGGTTTCCAAATAATCGCAAACACCAAATTGACTATTTTAATCAACATTGACAATGCTAATTCTGGGCGCTTTTACTATAAATCCTATCCTATCCTATCCTATGATATTCGGTAACCTGTACCCTCATTGCTTATAAGCCTATCATCTACATCCAAACTTCAGTAACGAGGAACTTATTTTTATTTAACGATCCTTATTGATTTCATTTAACTCGCATCTTCTTCAGTCTGGTTACGGTAATGGGATATAAAATTTACCTTGGTCCGGTTCTTCAACCATTCGAAATCTGTTTTATTGGTATAGCCAAGAGATTGACTTACATCTTCTACTGAAAGTCATATCCACGTTGAGCTAACGTCCCGGTCCAGCGTTACTCGGCGTATCATTTGGACGCGGCCTGCAACTCTCCCGCCCAAATTCGGATACTACGACCAAACACTCTTGATCATGTATGATATTTTATTTTCCCTAAACCTAAAAATACCACACATTTTAGTACTTTTGGTAAACAACTTTGAATTTCACTCCTGTTTTTCTTCAATTATTTAATTAGATATTCAACCGTCACTGCGATCAGTGGTTAAGCAATTTGGCTCAGAGCCCGTCTGATTTATGTTCCTTAATACAATTTGCATCAAACTCTCGGGTGCAGGATAACACCGTTATATACCGTGATCCCGGGGGTAGGCTCGTTCCTTGCCACGTTGAACTTAAAAATACTATGCGAAATGTGAACGTCTAAATGTCCGTTCCTCACACTGTAAAACATAGGACGATTTAAAAAGAGTAACTGCTGAGTTTCTTACCGAGTCTTCTAAGTAGAAACAACCTTCTCACGCAGTTGGTAGAGTCACATTGTTTACATGTATTTTATGATTGTATTATTTCTTTTTCGTATTATTATGTGTATGTTCATTAGAGTGGTTAAAATTTAGATTCTAGACGATTCGCTAGTACGGTCTAATGGTCTACTTGAATAAAAATATATTGAATTTGAATTTGAACTGTGTATCAATTTTATTAATTTGGGCGGATTTTCGTGAAATGGAACACTTAAATGGTCTCCGTGGCTTTATTCTCTGAAACAAACTATAATGTAGTTTAACCAAAACAAAGCCAGTATCAAGTCCATTAGTTCCTACCACATGCAGAAGGCGACTTGGTCAGTTTCTTTCATCCACACAGAATTCAGTGGTAATTGTGCCATTAAACAATAGAACCTCTTAGCTGCTCGACTGGTTCCGTTCTGACGTGGTCTGCATGAGCTCGTACACACACCGGGTTTGTTACGAATGCACGCAACAATGCTTCTCCGAGGAATTGTTTGGAAGACTTCTGATTGTTGGGAAGGGATTCAAGAGATACGTTTTATATATAGTTTTTAGATGAAGCTAATCGTGGCTTTAGGTTTGGTAGCTACAACTTCTGGATAGACAATCTAACGTTTTTCAAACCTTGGAAGATGAGATGATGAGTGATTTTTCGATGTTCCGATGTCTTTCTGATCTCTACAGAATTTAACATAGCAACATGCATCTACCCTCACGACAGACGGAGCAGTCAGGAGCACAGTGGTGCTTGCCATCCTGGTGAATGGAACATCAACATGGAGTTCGGTGAAGTCACCGAGCGAACTGTGCGAATAACAGGATACTACTTGTGCACAGTATATGGAAATGAGTGATTCCGTCTATTTTGATAGACGTCTAAGAAACAAAACTATGGTATAGCAAAAAACTCAAAACCTGTGTTTTCGTTAAAACATCGCACGCTGAATTTAACAGCAGTTTCTTGATTCTAAGCTATTAAAAAAATGCTTTGTACGGGGAAAATAGGGGGTTTGGCTACTATAATGTGATCACATGTCGTAGGTTTTTCATTATAATCAGTCGATAAAAATACATAATATTAGTCCAAAATCATCTATAATTCATAATAATAATGATTAATGAATTGAATAATATTCAAACAAAATTATTACTATTTCAGCTTCTGTGTAGCCACTCTCATAGCTAAACGTATTAATTAATTTAAAATTTCCAACAATCCATAATGCCTTTCAATCATCAGAAAGCAGATTTTAATTAATTAAATTCATTCAATGCTGAAACATCACTTGCTTTCAATGATTCGCAGACAAAGCTCAAAGTGTATTATTTTATAGACAAATCGAAACACCGCAGAAAACATGGCCACATGATGAAGCATTTATTCATTTGATTTTAGCTTGAGCAACTCTACATTTAAGGTTTAATATTGAATAATTTTCTGAGTGAGATATGGCGTTGTGGGGTTGCCGTGCAGTATAATAGGGGATGGATGGGGGCGTGTCGGTGGCTCGGCGCAAATACAATCAAGAACAGGGAGCGTCGTGGAGTAGCTCCAGGTGTGTGGGAATTAGAATCAGAAACGGTTTTCCCAGAATAATTTCTGCGACTAAATGATCTGTCTGTCGGTAAATATCTTCAATTAGTTTTATTTCGTCGATAGAACTGTTTAACTGTGAATGTTTAATCTAAGTTTATAAACTCGTTTTTATTTTACAATTATTTACGACTGTCATTAAAATTTGTCCTTTTTCTCGTTTGACATTAACAAATTATTATCTAAGTACTATTGGGTTTTACGTTGTTCGACTTGGTATGTAGGTTATCCTGATAAATTATTTCTTTGTCCTTTCCTTCAACATAAAATGTAAAAAGAGTGTTTATAATATTTTGTATGTTTGTTTTTGCACATTTAATACAGTTAACTTAATTTTCCTTCCCCCCGTCACAATGTCCTATAAAGTATTAAGCTATGAGTTCCACTACAGGTCGTTTGGTTGGTGGATATTTTATCGACGAAACCTATCCTACTCCACATAATTTTCCGTCGTTTTTTTAAATATTAAAAAAGAACTGGTATCTTTTACTACTGTTACGTGCTGACGGTCACCTCAAGATTCTTCACGGACTTAATAAAATCTAGTTCGATCTTGTTATAAAATACCGAAGTAGGATTTTTTGATAATATTCATCTTAATTAGCTGTTAGGATCCCACTACAGGGCAATGGCCTTCCTTCATGGGCAATTGAAAACATTTAACATTCAGGTTCATCACCAATTAGCTGTACACCCCTCTAATAATGCACACTGAGCTCGCGTGTTGGAGTATGTCTCGCGCTGCCTCATAGTTGAGGTAAGGCCTGTTCCCAGTAATGGGACGTACTGATGTTTATTTGTTTCATTTTTGTAGCTCGAAGGCGACTCCATGGCAGTCCTGTGGACTAATCAACGCTGTGTCTGTGCTCGTCCTCTGTCACAATGCGGCTATTACATTTGCTTAATAATTGCCGCCCCTCCCTGCCCCTCTCCAGCCAGACACTCGCTGATCACAGTTGTTGGTGTCACCAATATTATTTAATTTGATCCTAAATAGATAACAACATCGTAAAATATGTACACCTACTTTGAAACCTTATTTATATAACGCCATTGGCAAAATGTTTTGTTGACATTGAACTCGCAACTTGAAGCTGGAGCAGACTCTACCCAAAGCTCACCCAGCCTGTCCAGTAAGGGTTTAGGGCTGATTCGAGTGGTGAACAAATACGTAGCCTCATAAGGACCGTACAGCCTTGTAACAGCTCTTTGCTGCATAACAGGCAAAGAGCAGCATGTAGAGACACTGCCTATAATGTATTAATTCTTCATCAAAATTACACTTTTTACACAAAGAAACTCTTTGAAAAGGAGTTGAAGTTAAGTATTTGTATGGTATTTGAAACTAACTAAAATAATCGTGCAATCAGAGGTCTTTTCTTTACGAATATTTCATACAAACCAAACTAGTTAATGCATTGAAATAAAGTTAGCAAATTTTAGCGTTGGTTGAGTAAAGAAGTGAGTTCAAAGTAAGACTTAGCGTAAATGGAAATAGTGAAAAATATCGCTTTTTTAATTTGATAACGAAATGGTTGTTGTTCATTATTGTTGGCCATAGTTAGCGGCATGTGTTGCTACCTGTAAGAATACATGTTTCTACTTCTAAATATACACTAGGTATTTCAAATTGTACTATGGTCTATACACTAGGTATTTCAAATTGTACTATGGTCTACGGTCTATACGGTCCATGGTGTACTATGGCGCAGGCTCATGGACATGTGCATCCTTCTCGTTCTCACGTATGGCGCTCAAACTTGGTCCTTGACGTGTCGCCAGAGGTCCGCCCTCGAAGTTTGTCAGAGAGCTATGGAACGCAGTATGTTGGGCGTGAAACTCGCAGACCACAATCGTAATAGCGAACTGCGTTCCAGAACCGGCATCACGGACGTAACCCAAAAAATTGCTCAGCTGAAGTGGAACTGGGCTGGCCACGTTTGTCGCAAGCCGCGAGAACTCTGGGCTAAGAGGGTCACAGACTGGGTGCCTCAAGTTGTAAGGCGTCCTCGTGGCAGGCCGAAAATGCGATGGCGAGACGGGCTGGACTCATTTTTGCGCAACTGGCGGGAAAAAGCACAGAATCGGCAGCAGTGGAAACGGGATGGGGAGGCCTTTGCCCTGCAGTGGGAAATGACAGGCTCCTAATAATATGGTCTAGAACTACTGCCGACAAACTGCTATGCAGTTTGGCAGATGAGAATGTATTGCTCAAATTTTGTAATTGGAAATAAATAAATTTAAAAAAAACAAATTACTGTCAGTTCGTTAGCACACAAATTTGCTAAAAGCGTTTGCGCGAAAGATCACAACACTATTACTCGGCGACCGCTTAACAGATTTGCGGCAGGACCAGCTATTCATTGGAGAGAGGTGATTAAATTGCTGCCCAAAAGGATTCCGCTTTTAATCAGATAGCTCAATTCGTATGTCACAAGATTTTACCAAAAGGTTTGAAAATACCTATTTAGTTATACAGAGATTGAGATCATTAAAGTAAAATTGTAACGTTTATTGCCAAGTGTGCAGATTGGAATGGCGATTTACTTGATGTCCAAAAGTATTTCGTTACCAAGAAATGTGATTGACGTACTTAAAATATTGTTTGACGTTAATAACTATTATTTTTGGTTTTTTAATTTATTATTTTCATTTTCTTGTATTTTTTTTTATCTTTTATTCATCTCTTTTGCAAAGCCCAACTCTCTGATTCCTGCAGAAAAGCCTCTACGAAGGTTGTCTGGAAGAGATCACTTTGTAGAAATAAGACCACCTGAATTCGACTGAAGAATGTCCGTTCATCATTACTTTGTAAGATGTATTTTTGTGCAATAAAGATTCTTATAAATGAATTCTCATAGAGAAGAGAATCTATTCTTAATTAATAATTTGGGTTACAACTTCTCCAGTATGTTCAAAAGTGCCTGCCTTCTTCCAAGTTACAAAAGAAAAAAGACCTAATTAAAAAGTCGATGTCGCAATTTGCCGCTACATGTGATAGCCTAATGCGCTTATCACTGGCCAGTGGTCGCAGTAATTAAAGGATTGGCCGTTTTTCTCCCTACACCGGACCGTATCCGGACATCGGACCGTGTCCGAACGTATCCGTAATTACTCGGATCAAACGGCTTCGCGGCGAACACGGTTAGACTGAGGTAGCAAGGCGTAGTACCTTTAACTTTTTAGACGTTTTTCAGTTCAGCTCGCTCTGACGAATGTTATTTCAGTTTCTACTTAGTTTAACGAATTCGCTTTTTCGGATTCTTTTTACAGTCTGTCCTGCAATGAACCGAAGTTCAGCCACCACCACAGATAAATGTTCTAAAAAGTTTCCGAATGAGATCAATTTATTAAAATCCTTAAACTTCTTTCTTCCTTCACCACTGTAAAATGTAAGATGTGTGTGTGTGCCTTCATAAATTATCTCTTTGATAAGCCGTTGTGGCTTAAGTTTAACTGGTTCAATGCCACAGCACGCACCGGTGCGTTTTAACAATTAATTTTCTATTGTAATTTTTGATTGGCAGCGAATGGGTTAAAGTCGCCCAGGAGGATTGATTTCATTTTATACCCTCTGGGGAACGATCCTCAGACTAGACTAAACATAGAAGCGTCTTATTCAAACGAACAAATAAGTAATAGAATCCCAACTAATTTCAAACTCGAGTAAACCTACCGCGAAAGCATTAACAACTAAAAATAAAAAGTCGCAACCCTTTTGTGAGTTATCTACTGGCGAATATTCCGGCGTATTATTGTTGGCTTTAGCAAACTGCATTCGGAATTAAAATTTTTCATTCTGCTCCCCCCAAGTCCTGGGCCCAGCCAGGAGATCAGTTTTGATTACGTTCCCTCCCACCGCAACGTAATTGGAGTATTTTGTTGAAACAACAATAGGCAGCATATTCGTTTTAGACTTTGTAAATTGCTTCGCTCTTTTGTGGAGTGGCAGCTCTCTGATGCAAATGTAGGTATTGTGATGTGGATTTTGATGTTGTCATTGCATTATGTACACTGGGGAGTTATATGGCAAATTATGTTTAAATACCTACGCGATTTGAGTGTATTACCTACACTAAGAGTTGGTAATAACGTGTTCAAACTCGAACTCAAAGGCATTTATTTGATGTAAACTTTTGCAAGTGTTTACGAAAAATCTGTTAAATAAAATAATATCAGAAACACTTAAGTAACTCTACCACTGGTGCGGAAGGATTTCCCTTATGTTTATAGACTGATTATTGAAGCTGCAATTGGACACAAATGTTATAAAAAGTGTTTGCTAGAGGTACCTATACATTAATTAAGGTTTTATCTTGACCAGAGCTATACTTTGTGTTCATCACTGCGTGATTCTTCGGTGATGGATAATATCAATCCAAAAAAACTCAAGCTGTAAATATGGGAAAAGACTATTGTCATAGTGTGGGAATTATTTGAGGTGTTACAATGATATTACAATAAAAAGAGGTAGCTGTTATATCAGTACTGATGCGAAGTCTAAAATTGTCTCCTGGCGTACGCAACATAAATAATTTGAGAGTGTGAACAAAATAGTGAGATTATTCACTAGAGCGTAAACGAGGCAGATGAATGTTGTGTAGTGGCGTCTCAAACTGTCAATGCTTTGCTCAGGCACAGTATAAATGGTTTATACTGTGGCTCAGGTGTACGATCGTTCTGATTTCGGTTGTCACTTTTTTTAGCACAAGTAACCTCTCTACCTCTTTTTTATTATAATATCATTGAAGTGTTAGGCATTTCACTGTTTTTTTATTTTCAACTCTAAACTAACCATGCAGAATCCCACGTAGCACCATCATTGTATTGCACTTGCAATTGTCACCTCAACCCTTCAGAAAAAGGGCAAAACGGAATACATTTTTCACTTGTTCAGCCCGCTACGTCCAAATGGCAAGCAGCAATCTTTTAAGAGCAATTAGCGCAGGTGACAATGCGGCGACAGGCGTGACGCCATCAAGTACGTCATCAACTAATGCACTAGCAGAACAGGTGAATGTGGTATGTGCCAGCCGCAAGGAGATCACAGCACGTGAATGGCTGGAAGAGCCTTCAAACCTGACAACAGCTTCATACGGCCCACTGCTAGGCATTGGTCTCACCTCAACTATGGGGTGGTGCCAGACATACTTGAACACGCGTGCCCAGTGAAAATGATTGAAGGGGGGCCTGTAAGATTAGAGTCATTTCATATTTGGTGTTAATACACCGTGCTTTTCAGAATGCTGGTTACATTTATAAGGGAACATTTTGAAAGGTCCCAACAATATCGTAAGTAGGTATCGTATACTTGTATCACCCACATAATAACGAAGTAGGTTTGTTTTTTTATTCGGGTATTCCAGCCCCAAAATTCAGTAGGTAGTGTTTCTCAGCTGCAACGTTTTTGTTGGCGAACAGCATGAATTTGAGGGTCCTCTTAACTTTGGGTTATATAATATTTTGATTTCGGAAAATACATTTCGTTCCAAATAAACGCCACTCGTTTTTAAATATTGCACCAGAATATGATCCGCGAACCACCAGAATGTGGTCTAACCCCCTGCAAAGCAGCAGGTCAGACAAAGCACTTCTAAACCACCTTCACAGCGAGTGATTGGAACAGTCCAACCTTCATCTGTGTTCCCGGACATTACAATCCCAAGCTTTTACAAATAAGCAGTTGACTTCTTCAAGGTCGCTCCATCACTGTGTACTTATGGTCCAGAGCAAACTCATATTATATTAGAACTAGCGGCCGCCCGTGGCTCCGTCCGCGTAGACGCGTGATATCAAATAGGCTATAGATAGCCTTCCTTAATAAATTAACTATTCAACCCTTTTTTTTTCAAATCGAACCAGTAGTTCCTGAGATTTGCGCATTCAAACAAACAAACTCTTCAGCTTCATATAATTAGTAAAGATGTAAGAAAAAGGCCTTCTATTTATCCGTTCCATCGTCTCTACATCTGGTGTGAAGGTGCAAGACTGATTACTCCGCGCCCGCGATACGCACCTCACTAATTAGTGCCATACGTATTCTTCGCCTTGCCTTGTATTTGATGCTGTAGGAGAATGAATACATGTCTCAGAAATGGCAATAGTGAAGGAAAGATCGAAATGCAAACTAGTGTTTTTGTGACAGAATTGAAAGAGGAAGAGAGGAGAATTAAGCATGAACGGGCTGCGCAAGAGTAAATTACTTTTATACCAAAACGCAAATCATAATCAACCGGGATTTACGTGTTTTGTAGTAAAATTAAAAATAATTATTAGAATTTTACCCGTAGCTGTACACAAATATATTTCAATGCAAACCTGCAAATCATCAACTGATTGAAATCAATCAATGATAAGTAGGTCTAACCGTGCAGTTGAAATAACAAAATGTTTAACAAGTAAAACAAGTTAGCTGTGACATATTATAGGTAGTTACGTAGGTACTACAGCATAATGTGACTCTACTAGGGGAAGAATGTTTCCACTGACAAGACCTGGCAAGAATTTGCGCCTCTTGATAAGATGCGATGTACAATTTTTCGAGGTGGTAGGTACTAGTAGTTAGGTAGTTCACTTTCGGTCATTGTGAGGCGTCGGCGCCCAACGACCGGTGGACAGCAATTATTTATTTATAACAATATCCACAGGCATTGAAAAATATTCCAAATTAGTTTTTATTAATTACACCAACAGACAAAAGCGGATTAATATTTCAATATGAAAAATACCTAAATCAACATTCACAGTCTCAGCGTGTAATAACAGAGTTTTTCGAACACTTAATTTCGTATCAATAAAACAATACATTTTTGATGACAATTTGCAAATACGGAACACCAGACTTACTCGATTCGCCTAAAGCCTCAGACACATTCATTTACCTGGCAGATCATAGCAGGCCTCTTGTAATCTCGTTGGTCGCTGTCATTGTCCCGCACACAAGGAGGCGGCACAATGGGTATATTAGTCCGAGTTGAGTTAATATCGCTCTGGAGTCGCACCAGACCACAAAGTTGAGGAGCCTCCTACAGCATAATGTGACTCTACCAGCGAAGAATGTTTCCACTGACAAGACCTGGCAAGAATTTGCGCCTCTTGAAAAGATGCGATGTACATTTTTCCGAGGTGGTACTGGTAGTTAAGTAGTTCATTTTCGATTCACCCACCGGTGGACAACAATTATTTATTAATAACAATATCTACAGCCATTGAAAAATATTCCAAAAAACAACATTAATTACACCTACAGACAAAAGCGGATTAACATTTTATTATAAAAAATACTTAAATCAACATCCACAGTCTCAGTGTGTAATAACAGAGTTTTTCGAACACTTAATTTCGTATCAATAAAACAATACATTTTTGATGACAATTTGCGAACACGGAACCAGACTTACTCGATTCGCCTGAAGCCTCAGCCACATTCATTTACCTGGCAGATTATAGCAGGCCTCTTGTAATCTCGTTGGTCGCTGTCATTGTCCCGCACACAAGGAGGCGGCACAATGGGTATATTAGTCTCGAGTTGAGTTAATATCGCTCTGGAGTCGCACCAGACCACAAAGTTGGGAGGCTCCTACAGCATAATGTGACTCTACCAGCGAAGAATGTTTCCACTGACACGACCTGGCAAGAATTTGCGCCTCTTGAAAAGATGCGATGTACATTTTTCCGAGGTGGTACTAGTAGGTAGTTAAGTAGTTCATTTTCGATTCACCCACCGGTGGACAGCAATTATTTATTAATAACAATATCTACAGCCATTGAAAAATATTCCAAAAAACAACATTAACTACACCCACAGACAAAATCGGATTAACATTTTATTATAAAAAATACTTAAATCAACATCCACTGTCTCAGTGTGTAATAACAGAGTTTTTCGAACACTTAATTTCGTATCAATAAAACAATACATTTTTGATGACAATTTGCAAATACGGAACACCAGACTTACGATTCGCCTGAAGCCTCAGCCACATTCATTTACCTGGCAGATTATAGCAGGCCTCTTGTAATCTCGTTGGTCGCTGTCATTGTCCCGCACACAAGGAAGCGGCACAATGTGTATATTAGTCCGAGTTGAGTTAATATCGCTCTGGAGTCGCACCAGACCACAAAGCTGGGAGGCTCCTACAGCATAATGTGACTCTACCAGCGAAGAATGTTTCCACTGACAAGACCTGGCAAGAATTTGCGCCTCTTGAAAAGATGCGATGTACATTTTTCCGAGGTGGTACTAGTAGTTAAGTAGTTCATTTTCGATTCACCCACCGGTGGACAGCAATTATTTATTTATAACAATATCTACAGCCATTGAAAAATATTCCAAAAAACAACATTAATTACACCTACAGACAAAATCGGATTAACATTTTATTATAAAAAATACTTAAATCAACATCCACTGTCTCAGTGTGTAATAACAGAGTTTTGTCGAACACTTAATTTCGTATCAATAAAACAATACATTTTTGATGACAATTTGCAAATACGGAACACCAGACTTACTCGATTCGCCTAAAGCCTCAGACACATTCATCTACCTGGCAGATTATAGCAGGCCTCTTGTAATCTCGTTGGTCGCTGTCATTGTTCCGCACACAAGGAGGCGGCACAATGGGTATATTAGTCTAGAGTTGAGTTAATATCGCTCTGGAGTCGCACCAGACCACAAAGTTGAGGAGCCTCCTACAGCATAATGTGACTCTACCAGCGAAGAATGTTTCCACTGACAAGACCTGGCAAGAATTTGCGCCTCTTGAAAAGATGCGATGTACATTTTTCCGAGGTGGTACTAGTAGTTAAGTAGTTCATTTTCGATTCACCCACCGGTGGTCAGCAATTATTTATTAATAACAATATCTACAGCCATTGAAAAATATTCCAAAAAACAACATTAATGACACCTACAGACAAAAGCGGATTAACATTTTATTATAAAAAATACTCAAATCAACATCCACAGTCTCAGTGTGAAATAACAGAGTTTTTCGAACACTTAATTTCGTATCAATAAAACAATACATTTTTGATGACAATTTGCAAATACGGAACACCAGACTTACTCGATTCGCCTAAAGCCTCAGACACATTCATTTACCTGGCAGATTATAGCAGGCCTCTTGTAATCTCGTTGGTCGCTGTCATTGTTCCGCACACAAGGAGGCGGCACAATGGGTATATTAGTCCGAGTTGAGTTAATATCGCTCTGGTCGCACCAGACCACAAAGCTGGGAGGCTCCTACAGCATAATGTGACTCTACCAGCGAAGAATGTTTCCACTGACAAGACCTGGCAAGAATTTGCGCCTCTTGATAAGATGCGATGTACATTTTTCCGAGGTGGTACTAGTAGTTAAGTAGTTCATTTTCGATTCACACACCGGTGGACAACAATTATTTATTAATAACATTATCTACAGCCATTGAAAAATATTCCAAGAAACAACATTAATTACACCTACAGACAAAATCGGATTAACATTTTATTATAAAAAATACTTAAATCAACATCCACTGTCTCAGTGTGTAATAACAGAGTTTTTCGAACACTTAATTTCGTATCAATAAAACAATACATTTTTGATGACAATTTGCGAACACGGAACACCAGACTTACTCGATTCGCCTGAAGCCTCAGACACATTCATTCATTTACCTGGCAGATTATAGCAGGCCTCTTGTAATCTCGTTGGTCGCTGTCATTGTCCCGCACACAAGGAGGCGGCACAATGGGTATATTAGTCCGAGTTGAGTTAATATCGCTCTGGAGTCGCACCAGACCACAAAGTTGAGGAGCCTCCCAAGCTTGAAGGGAAAGGTGCTCTACTTGATTTTATTTTGAATTAGCTTGACGGAGAAGGGCTTAGTTCATTCAGAATTATCTAACAATCGATGGAAGCTAGCGGTAATAATGATTAATTTGAGTCTCACTGATATATGAACGTGTAAACCTGTTTGCAGAAAATATATTTTCAGAAAACATGGTACATTTAAGGTTTTAACGTAAAATATTGGTCCACATGTTTTACCGAGTTGTCGATATGCAAATTTTTGCTCGTCATACTTTAATTTACAACAAGTACAGTACAACATAAAATTAATTACCTAACATTAATAACAAATGACAATAAATTAAATTTCGCTACGGTAGCAAATAATAAACAATGAATAATAAGATTACAAATAAAACAGATTTCAATACATACAAAATTAAAAAGAAGTACATTAAAATAAAATAAATCAAAAGTGACAGGTCACTAAACAACTTATACTTAAACTTATACATATAAGTAACTTACCGCCGCACTCAGAGACGTCAATTAACGTTAATGGTTCATTAAAGTCGAAATTCCATTTTTGAAAAGAGACTTTATAACAAATTGAATAAAAAACTTCTCAGAATGTAAAATTTTGAGTCTAATGAACCATTAACGTTAATTGACGTCTCTGAGTGCGGCGGTTATACCTTTATTTCTGCTGAGAAAATTGGCTTACACTCAGGCACAAGCCTTAAGTTGTTCATTAAAACAAAAACACTAGTTTGACACTAGGTTGCACTATCCGATAGGTCGGTGAAAACAATTATATCTATGACATCAGTAATATTTTTGAGTAAGATCATAATTTACACAACTATTCCATTAATCGATTATTATTTACCAATTGTAAGTGCTAATAGCACTTCATGAACACAAATGCTGAATTTTTGAATTGAGCGAGGATCGTACCGGGACATCATGATATCAATTCTTTAACCACTAGGTACACCAAATCATTATTGTTCTTACTTTTTTGCATTGCCATTTCATTTGATATGCATTACACTTCAAGATTTGACTATCTGTCAATCATTTCAAACTTTAATGTAAAATGTAACGCGAACACCAAAAATGTAGTACCTAAGTAGATTACTTTTCCATGAAAAAATTGCCAACGAGCAAATTTCGATGAATGAAATATATTAAGTAAATGTGTTTCTTTGTGCAGATTTGTTTGAGAGAATATTTTAACTGTTTTGTGCCGGCCGGACTTTTCATTTGCCCCCCCTCCCCCCACCAGTAGGTAGCTTCCATAAAATTATATGGAGCAAACAATCTGTGTGCGCGGACGTCGTTCCTCAATCTTTTTGGATTAAGCTCATCATTAGCTTTATAACATACTCGTGACATACCCTCACGACCGCATCCTTAATTTGCTAGTCAGAGGCACACTGGTTGTTGCCGTCATGGTGAACGTAACATTCAGAAGCCCATATTTCGCCGAGGGAATTTGAACCCACATTTGTTTTAAGTGGGTTTTTCATTTATCATCGTGATATTAATTTTTTTGGAGGTGCCCGTGGCGCAGTTGTGACAGTGATCGGCGACAATCGCTGTTGTAAAGCAACACACGCCGGGTCGGAAAAGGGATGGGTGACCACCCGACCGAAATTTAATAATGTGTATTTCGGGCATCTCCGTGCTTCGGAAGGCACGTTAAGCAGTTGGTCCCGGTTGACGTCGCTAGATGTCAGTCGTTAAGCCTAGTCAGAGAGGCCTTAGGGCGGCCTGATAACATCTGACAATAAGATTGCTCACTAACCTTACACCCCTCCAACAATCCGCACTGAGCCCGCGTGTTGGAGTATGGCTTGTTCCACCTCATAGTTGAGGTGAGGCCTGTGCCCAGCAGTGGGACGTATATAGGCCGATTGTTTGTATGTCATGTTAAACATAGGTATCTGGATATTACTATGTATTTACTTATGACTGTACCTACTTACTTTAAATAGTTTACTTGAAGCAAACTCATTTCTTAGTGAATTTGATTCTCGAAGATGACTAACTGATCTGTAAAATTGTTACTTGAGATGACTTGATGATGTTACTTGATGATGCCTAAGTATCTCCATCTACTTAACTGTCATTTGGCTAAAACCAATAGGTATCTGAATCTTCATTCATTTACTGTACAGTTAAATTGTGGTCTATTCAGTACAGCTGCGCATTCATACCAGTAATAGTACGATGTTTTTGTAGCACTAACGTAACATTATAAAAATATGAAATACCTACTTGGGTACTTATTAAACAAAACAACATTCTCCACCTTTAGACCTCACCTCTATTATTAGGTACGGGCGATACACAACTAGCAGGTTCTTCGCCGATTATTGTAGAGGTATAGGCCACGGAGAAACCTTTCTGCTAGATGTTATAAAGCCGCCTCAGGAGGTGCCTTCTAAAGCAATTTTGATCGAAGTGCTCTCACCGATCCAATTACCCGACCTTATGTGACTGGAGGAAATACCAATAGATAAAATTACACTGTGGTAGGCCAGAAGTTTGAGGTCCACTGTCCATCGAAACGCGCACTCGGTAAAAATTACAAAATGAAAATTGCGGCCCGGCGCCCGTGAATACGTAAATATTCAATATTGAATACATTATATTTACAAAATATTGAATGAGCCTCGCTGAATGGAAATCAAACGTATCCCAGGAGAGGTATTGGGAATGAGATTCTGCATTAACGCTTATTGCTGATTCAGCGAATAGTCTGGAGAACCGAATCTGCTTTGTGGACATTTTAATGTTATAGCAAACAGGTAATAAACAAGGCAGAGAGCCTCAACAAAAGCAGCTCAAAAATCATAATTATGACGCTTAAATAGATACTTCAGCGGTATAGCGTTTAGGGATTGAAACGCTTAAAAGCTAATTATTTATTTATCGTACGGCGTCATATACACTGTAACTTAACTAATAATACAAAATTGAAAGCCTAATACTATTGTTGCTGAGGTACTTCGCAGCTAATTAAAACGGACGCATAACCTACAAAGGTTATCCAACCCATTTGAAGAAGGAAAGCTAAGTAACTTTACAATATTAAATGACTAAACTAAGAACTGAACAGTTGTTCATGTTTTATTTCAAATTGGTATGTTTTATATCGTTGATAAGTAGTTAGTTAATTCATTTTATTATTTTTTTGTTATTGTTCTAATGACATAGTTATTCGAGTGTGCATGCTAACATTAAGACGAACCAAATCAAAATTAATCAAAATGAAACACAAAACAAGCTAGATATACGAAACGTTAAAGATCATCATGACGGTCATGTAACAAAAAAACTATTCGAATGAGAGATACTATTTTGCAGACATTGCACATATCAGTTGAAGGAGGATTTTCGAAAGCCATCAATCTCATGATTGACAAAGCGTCGATGTATTTTGTCTATAGAGATATTCATCAGATCAACAGACAATACTTATTAAGAAATATGCATAACGAAAATGTCGTTTCGCATATTATTTGAGTGATTCTCCGAACCCTACATTGTCGATGTCTTGAGGTTTATTTTTGTAACTAAATGACAAATCAGTCTGCAATTAATTTTATAACATACTTCAGACTATTGCCTATCCTGCACAAGTTTATTTTTTAAAATAATATTTACACAAATATTGGAAAAAAATATTTAAAAGTAGTTCTTCTGACTAATATGGTGTGTCCGTAACCCAGTTTCTTGAACATTAGCAACAATAACATTATTTCATATTGATAAATTGATGTAAATTATAATTATTACGAAAGAATATTAGTTGTTTCTTTACACAATAAAAAATGGTACTCATAGTTACGATTGTTTATTTATAAATAAATAAAATGTGAGTGTCCGGCACAAAAGTCTGATTCATATTCACGCGCATCACTCGAACATACCCAGCTAAATACGAAACATCAGGCGACCCCTCCTGGTGCTAGCGGTAGCCTGTGGCTCGGCTGACGTGGTCGCATCGAGACGTGTGGCTGGTTTGTGTCGTCACGAAGATATAAAGGTAAATATCTGATTCATATAGCCTTGGTACACCTGTGTTTCTGATTAGTATGTTCGTTTTTAGAATTAAGGTAGTTGGTTTTCAAAGTTGAATCTGCGGGAAATATAATGCCATTGGGGAACAGAAACCTATGTATAAATAGCAATCTTTATTTGAATACGTGTGATGATTTATCGATGTTAATGGGTAAAATTCTGATTGATATGTGCCTGATTCACATGGTAAAAATACCATATTAATCTAAATGTCACACGTATTGTTAATAAAAAGTTACAATGGCGGCATGTTACGCCTGTAACAAGTCATTCCATATGAACCTAAAGTTATTTATGTGTCTAAAAACAGTAGCTGTAAATTTCGCAGCAATACTAATAACGTCAAAGGGGTTTCATATCTATCGACGTCTATATTTTCAAAAATAAGACTACTTGAAATTAAAACTAATAGGTATATTGGTATTAAACTCCGTTCGTCTATGTAATAAAATAAAGGTGAACAATAAAAAGAAAATTCATTTAAATTAGAGTTTAAAAGTAAAACTAATTAACTAAATAACTTTAGTGAAACTACCTACGTTTTTAGGCTCTAACTACTGCTGCTGAATTCCCTAAAATATTGTCATACAGTGTATTATTTGTATACATACCTACTGTAGTGGCAAATGTCTGCATGTTGTCAAAATTGAGGCATTGTTATTTAAAGGCATTTTTAAGTATAATTATTAATACATTTGTAATCTTTGTTTTTATATTGCAGTACACAGAGATGCCAACAGTACTATCTAAAGAAAGTATAAGGATGGATAACATAAGGAAAGATCCAGACAAGTATAATTTATGGCGAGTGAAAATGCGAGAATCATTAATATTGTGATGATGGGAGCCCTTTCGGTCGCATAAACTCTTTCGTCATAATGTAGTTTGGCATAAATGTTTTGGCATAAAGTTTTTTCGCATAAATTATGATAAGCAGAGTATTATAAACGCATAATGGTTTCATTGGCATAATTATAATTTGCTATAATTGTATTTATCATAATTTAAATAAGCATAAATGTGAAGAGCATAATTGATAAACGTATAACTTTACTTTACCATAATATAAGAAACGCATAATAGAAGAATTCATAAAATACAAAACGCATATTTCTACTCGTCTGCCCAACAATAGAGTTGGGGCGAAACCGACTCGGCTAGATTAGGTTAGAAGGTTTAAGGCGGGAGCAAAGCGAAGCGTAGCTGAAGCGTGCGTGTTAGTTTTTCAAACCCTAAAATAAAATGCCTGCTGCATCTCTGCATGCTGGGTGCTTGCCTGCATGCTTGTCTGCACGCTGCATGCTTGCTTGCGTGTTGCATACTTGCCTGCATGTTGCATGCTTGTTTACATGGTGAATGGCGAGGGCGGATCCGACATGGCCGTGATAGGTTCGAAGGTTAAGGCGTGAGCGCAGCTCACGCCTTAACCTTCGAGGGTTAGTTATTTTTTTTTCAAACCCTAAAATAAAATGCCTGCTGCATCCCTGCATGCTGCTTGCATGCTGCTTGCTTGTTGTATGCTTGCCTGCATGCTGCATGCTTGCCTGCATGCTTGCCTGCACGCTGCATGCTTGCCTGCGTGCTGCATGCTCGCCTGCATGTTGCATGCTTGTTTACATGGTGAATGGCGAGGGCGGATCCGACATGGCCGTGATAGGTTCGAAGGTTAAGGCGTGAGCGCAGCTCACGCCTTTACCTTCGAGGGTTAGTTATTTTTTTTTCAAACCCTAAAATAAAATGCCTGCTGCATCCCTGCATGCTGCTTGCTTGCATGTATGCATGCTTGCTTGCATGAATGCATGCCTGCTTGCATGAATGCTTGCTTGGTTGCTCACTATACATTTGCATGCTTGCTTGCGTGATATTTTCGAAATAAAAATATTTCAGGATAACAAAGAGAATAATAAAGTTTTTAAATTTTGATTAAGTGTTTTTTAAATGGTGATATTATGGTATTCTTATTGTATGACTTGAAATTTGTATGCCATAGGGTGAGATGCCAATGAATGATATGCTAAGTAATCGTTATTCTAAAAACAATTATGCATAAACCTTTGATGCTAATATATCATTATTATAAAAGAAGTTATGCGGGAAAAAAGTATGCCTTATGATTTATTCTAAATAAACGTTATGCGAAACGAAGAGTATGCCAAAAAACGTTATGCAGACTTAAGATATGCCTATTTATTTTATGCATCCCAATATGGACCCTGTGATGATTGATATTGTCAAGTGCCATATCATGCTGTGATTGACTGGATTTAGGTGTTATGATAAGCATCATGTGCATTTACTGTGATTTTAATAAATGATTGACTGATTTTTCTAACTACAACTTCATTTCTATCCCTAATTCAGATACATATGTCACTGATTCTGATTCATATGGCCTCAAAAATTTTAAAGTTAAATATCTCGGAAACCATTTTATCAAAAAGTGTGCCTTTTTCAGGCAGTGTTTCTTAGGTTACCATCTTTCGTTTAAATATGTTTTGTAAGCTTAAATGTGAAAAAAAAAACATACCATATGAATCAGACAAAGAACGCAATTTCGGAGAAACACTCATTTTATATCCAACCGATGCCTAACCACATCAACAAACAAATTAAAACCGCTTTGCTGTCGATATCCACCATGCACAATGGGACGACGTGAATTCATGTTCCATCACCGATTTCAATAGGGAAATAGAAAATCTCACTTAAAATGTTTGTTTGTTAAAGTTTGGTTTAACTGATTTAAATATCTAAATTTAAGAACTTGTTCTTTCTTTTATTACGAAAATTGTCACTAATTTATTTTTTAAAGTTATCTTCGTTTTTAGTATTTTTGAAAACCGTTCTATCTTAATCTTTGCTGTAGTTAGACCAAGATACCTATTTTGAAAACCGCAAGTTTTACGTGGGGCCTAATGGACATCTAGCTAGTTTTTGACTCCCAGCCAGTTATTCGCATAGTCGAGTCCTTATTCACCTGAACTCCTTTTTGCCGACTAGGAAAACTTGAACTATTTTTTTCTGAATAAACCTTTTATAGGTATTTAGGACAAATATTTCTCATAAAAAGAGATATAAGAGAAACCTAAACTGTTTACCGTATTAGTATACTTTCTCTTGTGCTATAAACTAGGAAGCTTAGGTAATTATGAATACCAATATGTGATCGGCTATAATAATTGTTTGTTTTTTCTTTGGCCCTCAACACAAAAAAACTGCTCAAGTTTTTACTGCAACAACTCCTTACCCTCTATTTCCATCAAAAAAGCTTCCAAATTACCGTCCAAATCCATCACAAACATCATCGAATGAGATTAAACTAACAGACCCGCATAATAGGCGCGTTTAATCACATGAGCGGGTTCCGCAGAGCAATCACATTAACGGGTGAACCCTAAAATTTTAATCTTTGCCACAATGGGAGCAATCGCTGATTGCTGCCAGTGCGCATATGCATAGTCTTTGGGGATCGTTTAGCGTACACTGGCGAGCGGGGAAAGGGGACGCGAGAGCGTATGCAGATAAAGTTCGAATGAACTTGAGTGTTGAGGTTTCGATTTATTTCGCACTATTTTTGTTGAAATAAATCGAAACCTCAACATTTGTTTTTACGTGTTCGACCACTAAAATTTATCTAAGCATTATCATTAAAAAATGAAAAGTCGCTAGAGCAGTCCGGAAGATGTTTTATTTTAAAGTTATACTTTTATAATCGTTAGTAAGCCAATGAATTGTGATAACTGGATGTGCTTCGATAGTCTTTGATTACTCACGAGGTTACAATTAATCAACAACATAGTAGTGTTCTGATATTTTCTTTATTTTTTCATTTTTTTTTAATGAATATGTATTATAATGTTCTTATTTCAATTTCTTATGTCTCCGCTGTTATCAATTTAAGTTAAGCAAAAAATATGTTAACGTGCTAGAAAAACTTTTGTACTTTGTAAATACGTAACAACAGCATGTTTTGGGTTTATCTTCTTGACGATATTTCACGCATTGAATGTGTTTTCGTGTCCCGTTATTTTGTACCGCAGTGCACCCTAGTGCAGCTAGGGACGAATTGTTTTCGTATTAATAGCATGTCGAGAGGTGTACTCATAAAAGCACCCCTGCTTCGGTTATGACTGTTTAATCATTCAATAATGTCTTTTGCTGGTTATTTTGAGAGTTATGATGGTACATTTTTGGCATCATGGAAACTTTCTTAATGAAATTAGTACCGTCACTATTGCAATAATACTTGTTGTGCCTAACGACTAACGATTTTCTATAGGTACCTTTTAAATATATTTAAAAAAAATTCACTGTTGGTTGATATTTTACCACAATCTCTATTAATGTTATGTGATTGTTCGGTGAGTCGTGCATACCCTGGATAGTACGCCATGAGTATAGTGGCACTACTTTGTTATTTACTTAAAAACTTACTAGTATCTATCTTCAAGTCTAAATAGCTTAGCTATGATCTTGATCGTGTAATTTCACATGGCAGTCGTCGTTGACATGTTTGGTTTTCTTATGTACACACCATTCTTAAAACATGAACCTTCCCTAGAATACTAAACATCAATCTTTCAGAAAAGAAACAAAAATGTCAGCACTGCAACCCAAAAATCATTTCCATCGAAAATATAAAACCACAAAACTGCAATCAAAAACAGCCGATAGAACGGAACCCGATTTGCAGCAGTTATTACGTTGCAGGTGCGGATGACGAGGTACCCCCCCTTTCCCCCCACCCCAGACTACACTACAGTTTCGTCGCGCTTCGAAATTAATTCCTCTAGATAATCAGAAGTTCCGTGGGCGCGTAGCTTCACTCGGTTATTGTTGGGCGATTGGATGAAATAAGAAATAGGAGAGCTGAAATTCGTTCGGTTGCTTTGTTGAGGTAGACAGTGCAATTATTTTGTTTTTTGAACTTTTTTGTAACGTCGTCATCGATACATTTCAATGACATTGCA
This sequence comes from Udea ferrugalis, assembly GCA_950022985.1. Lineage (NCBI taxonomy): Eukaryota > Metazoa > Arthropoda > Insecta > Lepidoptera > Crambidae > Udea > Udea ferrugalis. Next base: position 5,872,024 of record OX465528.1, on the reverse strand, counting down.
TTATGTTAAGTGCAGTTAAGAAAACCACCTATTTTATAACACTTAAGTGAAAAATGTAGTTACCTATTTGATATTTTGATACTGAATGGCGCTAAAGTACACATATTGAAAAAAACTTCTACTTTTACTTGGTAGTATTATTATAATAAATATTCATGAAGTCTTCTCTCGGTGAAAAAGTTTGACGGCTGACCTCATGGGAAAGCAACATAGCTTTAGGACTTATGCTTAGACTGACCTTGATTTTGATGTGCCAATGCTACGACTGCTACAAGCATTTTACGTACACCAGCTGCGAGCTTAGAATGGTATATTTTCACGTTAGCACGAAAGCTCTGATAAGCTTAACAATCCATTTTTTTATTGTCTTCTGGCACACCACGCGTGTTCAGAAGTATAGTTAGCGGAAGTAACCCTAAGCTGCTACGAGACTCACGCTCGCTACGAAAAATACGTAACATCCTGGGAAAGGTACCTCAACTACGGTGCATCCGCTACGAAAATAAGGTTTGAGTTAACTGATTGAACGTTTTTACACTACACGGATATGCTCTGCCGCTTTTACAGTACTTTCAGTAACATTCTAAATAATGTGCTGATATTGTCATAGTTGATATTTTTCGTAGACTGTGAATAGTGAAGACCACCACCGGCATTTCCAAAACATTACCAGAAATGACCCTATCCACTGACTGTATCTTGAGATATTATTGGTTGTATTTAGTGTTTCTCGACATTCTCAGGGAGAAAGCTGCCACTTTAAACATGACGTTATGAAACACTTTTAAACAAGTTCGTGGAACTACGTGTCATATCAAAGAGATATGATATAGAGACATACCTACCTAACCAAGAATCAAACTTTACACCTGTCTAGGGTGTATATCACCCGCTGTGTCTGTGCAAGACAAAAAGGCCCAACGTCATAATTAAAAAAATCTCGTGCCTGCAAAGAAAGGGGGAAGTGGCGTGGAGCAAGACGGATGGGGCCCACAGAGGGACAGAGGGACTCGCAAAGACAATGTGCCGCTTTGGACGCGCTGCTTAATCATAAATATATCAAGCGGAGACTTTTAAAGCGGGGACTACATTTGTAGGTCTATTTATAATTTTATGGTTTAAGGTCATTTTCTGATTATATTTCTAATGGATATCATCTTTTATGGTCGAAATGTGCCGGCCAAAATGTGAAAGCGCCGGCCAAATGTTTTTGTGGGTTTTTAGGTTAGTTCTTTTAAAATATACGAATATGTGTATCGTAACATGCATTTCTGCACTACACAAACAAATGTGAAAAATATGGTTTAAGAGGATGAACTGTCCAGCTGGGCGTATATAAAAATCGCTCGAAGCAGTCTAGTGACCATTTGAAAATCTTTGCTTTTGAAAAAAACACCCCCTCTAGTATCTTTACTTATCTTACTCATGTAAATTGTAGAGACTTCTAGTGTAGAGTTCGAAACATACTCTTGTCGTCCCCTCAGGTCAGGTGTCAGGTGGTCAGGTATCAATTAAAATAAAGTAGTTTAACGCCGAAACAGCAAATTAAATTGCATAGTTTTACCAATTATGTTTGCCATAGAAGCATTTAATGTAAGCGATAACGTCTCTGTAGCCAATTTCCTTCTTGCGATAAGATTTTGCTAAAACTTCAGCGTTTTGCGTTTCCGGCGTTGTGTAACCGTCTCAAGTCCGACTAAAGAAGGCTTGCATGAGTGTATGAAAGTTAAAAGGGGTGTTAAAACAAAACGAATGACTCCGGACAAAGGAAGGAAGCGACGCGTCCTCGCATTACAGCCCCTTTTGATATTACGATTTGAGCTGGAGGATACCTAACGTATTTTGATTAATGGCAGTTGTTTTAAACCTATGTGAGCTGGGCCATTGTCGTTAGGGCCTTTGTGAGGCTGCTGTTTACTTTGGCAATGGTCAATAGGTATAGGTATCTGGATAAAGTTGGTGGAAAACTCTTGTCAACGTTAATTCAATTCAATTCAATTCAAACGTTTATTTCAGACAAGCAAGTCCATACAGCAATTTAAAAAATACTTAATACAGTCAGAAACATTATATAACATAGGAAACAGAACAAAAATAATCATTGAATGTGCAATGTTAAACAATGATAAGTAACTTTTCTGGTTTTTAATACTTCTACATTGTACAATTGCATAAATTTCTCCTTCTCATTAAAGTTCTTGTCTTAAAGCTGAAGGTTAAAATATGAGCTGCATAGACAAAAAAATGTGAAAGTATTTGCTTTCTTAAAAGTTCATTCTAACATTTCGCTTGCGCTTGCTTGAATTCCGGCATGTAAGAAATATTTGAGCATAAAATTAAACATGATCTTATAAGCAAGCCATAAATTGCTTTCTGTTTATGAGGCATGCAATTAAAACCGAACATACTCGTAGCATACGGTTTCCCAATTTGCTCGTTAGCTCATTATAGCAAAGCAATCACCGGTAGAGCCAGCGCCAGATAATTAGCTGATTCTGAGCCTGATGGAGTATACCTACGTCTACTTCGTTCACACAGTACAGTCAGCCTAGCTGAAAGCGCATTAATTAGTCCAGTATGCGCATTGCACGGCCGACTGTATTGTCCCGCGCCTGCAATAGATAAACACTGTTAGTTCTCTGGGTAGGGTTGCAACTGTTATTTTTCCTGACATAGCAAAGGAAATAGTATTACATACTTGCTTTGACAACATTACTTGGTTTTCTCTTGTTTTACGGAAACCAGACACAACGAAGGTACCGCCGACTCCCAGACCCAGCATTTAAAATCTGTCTGCTTCAGATATATTGTACATACTTTTATCAATCATTTCAGACACCCCTACTGATGACATAATTGATGTGCACTAAGCACACGCCAAATATGAACTTGGTTTAATTTCACAGTGGTTAGAATTAGTGTAATTTAAAGCATAAAAACGACCCAGAAATATAGATAAAAGTCGCAGGATGTTCGTGGACGTAAACCACCTATCTACAAAGAACCGCATTGAAAATCTATGGTGGAGATATTTTTTGGCTGTTGATGATGAAAAGGTGCTCAGTTTTTTGTGAAATGTGTAAGAGTACTGGAATTTATTGTATTATGCAAGTATCCATGCACGCATGAGTCCGGTCCGGTGCCCATGCGTGTGAATATGCCTCTATGCAAATTTCTATGCGGGCAAGTATCTGTTTAAGCAAGTCTCCATGTGTGTCTCAGTGAAACACATCGAGAAAGTTAACGCAGATTTGTAAGGCCTCTGGTAGCAACGGTTTTAATTCTAAATAAATGCGCATTATCTTTCTCGCTCCGTATGACTTACCAAACCCGCACTAGAAATACTCTAACTAAGCCAAACTAACTAGAAAAACCAAATAAGTATGTCCTGTAAAAATAAGATGTAATCAATCAATGAACAATTGACTCCCGATGCATTTAAAGCAATAGCATTTTTAATCCCAGACGGAACAGATGGCGCAGCCCTACGCTAGGGGAGGCATTTCCCACTGGTTTGCGCCTCTCGCTTATAAATGCTATTTTAACGCGGAAAAAAAGATTAATTAACTAATAGACCTGTCGGGGCTTGTTTATAGCTCATACGACTAATTACGCTGATTGCCATGCACGGGTTAAGGAGGAGCTTTGTTCTCTGATCTGATCACAGATTTGATTTTGGAATTGAATTTGGAAGATTTTTGAAAGCTTTTGGAGCTGGGCAGGGTAGATGGTGTAAGTGATGGTTGAGTAGGCACAACTAAGAACTTAGGAAAATTTCTAAGATCTTTGGGAAAGAGGCTTTGGTCTAGCAGTGTGACTTCAATGGCTGATTAGATTAGTGTTGAGGTTCGACGATCGTTTATTCCAAAAAAATCTACATAATGTGCCTTTCTTCTTATAAAGAAAGAAGAAGAACAACATACAGTTATTTTATTTGAAGAAATGGTCCCAGGATAGCGGTTGCCAGCTGCACACTCTATGCACCATCACTCGATAAATTATAGATGGGGCCTATTGTCAGGAGCAGACCTTTGACGCTAAGAATAATTATGATAAAAATACCTTGGGACCCTCCATGAACTACTTATATTGAAAGGATTTGGCAGCGAATTGGTAGGAGGTATGAATCTCTTTACGAGTTAGAGTGTTTCGACCGGAAAAATTAAGTATTGTGTGATAGGTAGTAGTAATTTATACTTACGGAAACAAATGCGAAAGTGAGTAACTAAGTATCTGTGTGTCTATAAAGTTTTTGAAATTAACGTAAGCGATTCCGGTTCACAGTCCACAGCCCACATATGGGCTGCGAACAATGAGTTTTTAATTGTTATATATTTGTGGACAGTGAACCTGTTAATTAAGTTTGGCACAAGGGCCATGGGAAAAGGCACAAGTGGGATAGTATTTATGGCAAAACTTTGGCATTTAGAGGTTAAAGGAATTTATTAGTGTTCATCAACCTTCTAAGTAATAATGAAGATTCAGATAATTAACCTCAAAGAGCTCCTGATAGGTGATGATAGCGAGTGGTTAGTGGGATGATAGATTAAAGTATGTTCACACAGATCAATAAATTATTTCCTAATTGGTTTTTTACAGAGTTACTTACTTTTAGGATGCTTTAAAAACTAACAGTAACTTCTCAATCAATCTGGTTAAAAATTGGATGTAAGGGCCCGATTTTAATTCTAAAGTGATCGGATTGGCAGTTGCCTGCCAAAAATATAACTTGAATGTTCTAGCCTATAATTTATTGATAGTTTCTTGCTGAACTGAGTCAAAGTGAGAAATCGGTAATTACCTTTTTGAACGAAATATTTCATCGTTTCGGCTATGTTATTGTCGGGCTATTTTTAACCTAAGTAATTATTATTATTAATCATAATAAATTGTCTTTCAAACCGTTAAAATGTAGCCTTACACCGTTTTGATACCAGTAGGTACCTACGACTGTAAAATATGACTATCAAGACCCAAGTAACCGATAACACATCAACAAAAAAACCACTAACCCTAATGAACATTTCCCAACTCTAGTCTGAACACAAGCCTCGCCAATATTTTAATTAGGGTGTAAACTCATTAGTGCTCAGTACAAATTCCCGGCGCATCGCAAACGAAACAATATGGCTCGAATGTTTAATTAGCGCATTGCGGAGGGTGGAGGTGGTGTTCGCGGGGAGGGGGGAGGGGGAGGGAGGTGTTATTCATTAAAATGTTTGCGGAAACTCGTTTAGCGCCGTTGCGGTGGGCGGCGCGCAAGCTGCCTGGAGGCAGGGCTGCTGATTAATAAATTAATTATAATGTAGTTTAAATAAGTAGGAAAAAAAAACTGTAAGTTGAACAAAGAGTAATAGTTACCGTTTTATCAGCTTTATCCATGATACGGGGCCCCGAGACTACAAGGGCCCTTAGCATGTGTAAGCAAAGCAAAAACTCGTGTTTCATTTTGTTTCATCTGCTTAAACTCAAGACACAAGTTTTTCAACTTCAAAACCAGGCCATGGGAGGAAAGTATTTTCTTTTCTAATAGTCACAAATTCAAGGTAAAGCATTAGGGATAATTTCACAAAGTAGCATTTCAATTAACAGATTTTGATTCGAAGCACCAGGAATTTTAGTTCCACCGCTGTCCTGTCAGCTATAGTACTTACTTACTTTATCTATCTGTACTATTGCTATTGAATGGTTTTGCTTACACATTTATCGTACTGATGGTGAAGTGGCAGTTTTGTAAGTCATTTTCCACACGTAACCTACGACCATCGAACTCGCACTAATTGTTTTAGCCATTCAAAGATTTTCGAAATTATATTACGTTGGACTTTAATAACGTAGACTCTCTGGGCGTTAGTAAACTCTATTGTAATATAAAAAAGGATTCTCAGGCGTGGCAGCCCTGATATGGTTAGCGGGCGGCGGCGGGCGGATTCATTTGCTCCTCGTAATCGCTGTGTCCGCCATCCGCAACCCACTTAGCGACCGTCCTCTGTGCAGGCTGCTACTTACCACATGGTTTGCTTGTCAACTTCTGTGTTGGGTCAACTGATTTAAAGTCCGATCATCAGTAATCCCCATCATCATTGCCTTTATTTCAGTCCATATCTATAGACCCACTGCTGAGTAAAATGCCACTTCTTCTCTCAGCCACCATAGCGATCAATAGTTTAACTTCCGAAGTTCCAACTAATGTTTTGACGTGCTAAAATGAGTTCTAACCTACGAACATCAAACTCGGTCTAACTGTTTTAGCCTTTCAAAGATTTTCGAAATTTTATTGGACTTCAATAACGTAGACGCTCTGGGTGTTAGAAAACTCTATTGTTATATAAAAAAAAGGATTCTCAGGCGTGGCAGCCCTGATATGGTTAGCGGGCGGCGGCGGGCGGATTCATTTGCTCCTCGTAATCGCTGTGTCCGCCATCCGCAACCCACTTAGCGGCCGTCCTCTGTGCACGCTGCTACTTACCACATGGTTTGCTTGTCAACTTCTGTGTTGGGTCAACTGATTTTAAATCTGATCATCAATAATACTTTCATCATCATTGCCTTTATTTCAGCCCATATCTATAGAACCACTGCTAAAAAAAGACACTTCTTCTCCTAGACACCATAGTGATCAAAAGTTTTGCTTCCAAAGTTCCGACTAATGTTTTGACGTGCTAAAATGAGTTTTAACTTACGAACATCAAACTCGCTCTAACAGTTTCAGCCTTTTGAAGATTTTCGAAACTATAAGTTGGACTTCAATAACGTAGACGCTCTAGGCGTTAGCAAACTCTATTGTAATATAAATTCCCAGGCGTGGCAGCCCTGATATGGTTAGCGGGCGGCGGCGGGCGGATTCATTTGCTCCTCGTAATCGCTGTGTCCGCCATCCGCAACCCACTTAGCGACCGTCCTCTGTGCAGGCTGCTACTTACCACATGGTTTGCTTGTCAACTTGTATGTTGGGTCAACTGATTTAAAGTCTGATCGTCAATAATCCCCACCATCGTTGCCTTTATTTCAGCCCATATCTATAGACCCACTGCTAAGTAAAGGGCCACTTCTTCTCCTAGACACCATAGTGATCAAAAGTTTTGCTTCCGAAGTTCCGACTAATGTTTTGACGTGCTAAAATGAGTTCTAACCTACGAACATCAAACTCGCTCTAACTGTTTTAGCCTTTTAAAGATTTTGGAAACCACCTATATGTTGGACTTCAATACTTCAATAACGTAGACGCTCTGGGCGTTAGTAAACTCTATTGTAATATAAAAAAGGATTCTCAGGCGTGGCAGCCCTGATATGGTTAGCGGGCGGCGGCGGGCGGATTCATTTGCTCCTCGTAATCGCTGTGTCCGCCATCCGCAACCCACTTAGCGACCGTCCTCTGTGCAGGCTGCTACTTACCACATGGTTTGCTTGTCAACTTCTGTGTTGGGTCAACTGATTTAAGGGATGATTATCAATAATCCTCATTATCATTGCCTTTATTTCAGCCCATATCTATATACCCACTGCTAAGTAAGGCCACTTCTTCTCCCAGCCACCATAGCGATCAATGGTTTTACTTCCAAAGTTCTGACTAATGTTTTGACGTGCTAAAATGAGTACTAATATAATACCTAATGTATATACCTAATTGGCTAAAGCCAATAGAGACGAATCAGGAACGATTGCCGGTTTATGCACGATTCTCTGAATTACCCATGTCAGTGTGCCCGTGAGGCCAGCATCATTCCATCTATGTTTCAGGCGAAAACTTGTAAAACATTCGAGACTCATAATTTATAATATGTCGAGATACCCTAATGATAACTATTTAGTCTTGCAAATAAAGGTTTTTGTTTGTTGTTAGTTGTTGTTTGCAGTCGATGGAATAAAATTAGCTTTTTGATCCAAATCCAACTTAAACCAAGAGGAATATAGAAAAATGCTGGTCAATTTCGACAAAAACTGAGTTACCCAGATTTTGAAATAAACTTTTGCCCCCACAAGAAAAGGGATCTGTTGATTTGGGGAATAAACTTCGGCTTTTTTGCATATGTAATCCGGAATATACGTACTTGCTGCTCGATTCTCGTTACGAAAAAAACAGTTACAAACGTAAAGTGTGTACTGGGACACAAGTCCGACTGGTACTTGATCGTTTTTTTTTGGGAAAGACCCGTTGATTTTCCTTTTATCAAAATCAAAATAACTTTATTGTAATATAAGTACCTGTAACAAAGTAAGTACTTTTAAATTGTCAAATATAAAAAACAAATAAAACATACTTAATAATAGACATGAATACCATGATATTAGATGTAAACAATAAAATTATAACGTGTATAAATGTGACGCTACCACCGGAAAGTTGTTTCTGTAATGAGATATTTTGTATAACGTGCAATTGCAGTTTTGAGTTTGGATTATACCTGGGAAGACAAGGTGGGTCTTTCCTTAGTTGCGTTCACAGGGGTAGTTTCAGGCAAAAATTCATACGGACGGAAGTCAACACGCATAGCTGAAAATGACGTAAGCACGATAATTAAGTATGCGTATTACGGGAAAACTGAGCAAAACTTTGTATGAATGATGACATTCGATGAAAGTATCACACTGAAAAAATCGGTTACTAAACTAAAAAGTGTATGCTAAATTGGGTTTGGTATCTACAACAAGCGCTTGTTTCTTATTAACCAAAATGTGGTTATGAAAGAACATACATCGTTTCTGCCAAACCACACTTTAACTAAATATTGTTTTTGAAATAACCAAATTTTTTACCCCTTATTCATAAAAACGAACGCATGGTTTAAGCAATTGACGTGTTTACTCACTTACTCTCAAATGCGGCAGCAACAAGAATGTAAGGGACAAAGCGATATTTATTAAAGTTAACGTGTTGTTGAAGGGCTGTTTAAGTTTTTATGAATAAGGGGTTTATTAGATTAAGGGCGCTTTCAATTTAGGCGTTTCGTAACGCACCTACCGCTGCAGTGCCGAAGCGGTGCGTTAGTCGTGCGGCGCACGGATTGTCGTTTGTTTTTGTACAAGGAGCACGATGCGGGAACAGTCCTGCTGTCGTGCGTTCGCCGTACCTCCGGCACGGCAGCGGTACGTTACGAAACGCGTCAATTGAAAGCGCCCTAACTAGCACAGTATCTACGAATGCCGGTTGGGATTCAAAGGGGTAGCGACAACGATTCCCACACCATCACTAATGTTTAAAGATAAAAGAAACTGGGCTGGTTCTTGGTGTTCGTGATATCTTTTTTGCTTACTCATTTCCTATAAACAAAGCCTTAGCCTTATGCTAGTCACGAAGGGGAGAATGGTATTTATGTATCCTAATTTTCAAAAATGTTGTAATAAAATTTCGCTTTTTTAGTAACTTAATAACGGTCAAGCGTAGCAAAAGATGTCTTGCGAGGCTGAAAGTCTTTTTGATTGCTTGTTTAATAATTAGTTTTTGATTACGTGTATATTACAAAAGATTTTGATAATACAAAAAAATATATTGTTTACACACAACTCCATAACTTAATCTACACCTATTAAATGCTACTCGTCGCACTCACGTCCGATTGGTTGCATTTTCCAACCCCTGTGTCGCGCGGCCAATCAGAGCCGCCCATTCAGTTCCAAAGGGGTGGAGCTAGGGGGGTTTTGAACGGGAGATTTTCGCGAGATCGTGCAGTACTGCTCTAGTCATCCCTAACGCGGTAACTTTCTTTCATCCCCAAAGTTCGCTTGCAGTCGTGATAACTTTGGCGAGAATTTTCGTGAGATTTTTGTGAGATGTTGTAAGGTTGATTTCCTATCATGGCGGGTCCTTACTTGTCTCCTCTGCCAGGAGATTTGCTGACGGAGTACATGTTTGGGAGACGACGGCAAAGACGCAATAGGACGACGTTTACTCCTCAGCAGCTCAGCGAGTTGGAGTCGCTGTTTCAGAAGACTCATTATCCTGACGTTTTCCTGAGAGAAGAGGTCGCGTTGAGGATCAGCTTGTCTGAAGCAAGAGTTCAAGTAGGTTTTATGTTAGGATCCCAATTAACATAGCTTTGCCTTGATCGGACAATACTTTTTTAAATGATGTTGAAAATAATCTAGAACAATTAGAATAATTTGCCATTCTGCAGATTATGTCAGCTCACTTTGGGGCCAGATGGCGCTGTGTGGAATAATGTCCAGCGATATGTATTTAAGTATGTATTTATTTTTGTGACATATTTTTTCGGATAGGTATGTATAGGTAGGTACTTTAGAATCCTAATTGGAAAATAATTCTTTACTGAGGTCAAACAAGTAGGACGAGAATAACTTTTGAGTTTCTTGCCCTGCAGAGCTCATAATGTTACGTTATAAAAGTACCTACTAATTAGATGGTGTTTTTTCAGGTAAAATAACACAATGATAATGTATTATTATGTTACCGCTCGTTCAGTAACTTATAGATTTTAAATAAATACTTATCAGCTAATTTTATTAACAAGATCGCTTTTACGCCGCCCGTGTGTTTTTTATCTAAAGTTGAGAATTTGTCCGACGTGAAGTTTCTTTTTGTCCTCTTTTCTCGTTTCGTGAAAAAAGCATTTCCAGCCTAATTTAGTCAGGAGGTATGTCCATTGATAGGTATTCTTACTATCATGGTCATTATCAGACGCACCGCATTCTCTCCTGGACATAGGCTTCCCCAGAGAATTTCCTGAAAAGGTAAAAAAAATAATTAACAGTTTATGTAAATTAGAATCACCTAAGCGCGGGGACCACGGCAACTCCTATCTTCCCTTCTAGATTGAAATAAAGCGGATCCCCTTCCGCAGACCTCAAAATGCTAAGCCTGGACTGGATAAGAATGCTTTTGCAATACCTACTTAGTAACAAATAAGAATAATACATAAGAATTATTTGAAATTACTGCCAAAACATTAAAGCAGGGGTAGGTCTGGCTGTGCGGGGCTTTGTTTCCGCGGGGCCCGTAGCAGTCTCCCTTGCTACTATGTCAATCCAGCTGTGATTTTGATGAGAGTTTCTGCTAAAAAAGTGAGTTTTAAAGTACACTGAGTTTTTCAAATGATTATTTCTTACCTAAAATACCTACTTCTTGCGACTAAAGCATTATTTATAGTTACTTAGGTCATTACTGTACGGTACTGGTTGTGCAGTGTTAAATAAGTGAATCTGACTGTGAATGAGTAATCAATTTGGTGAGAAAGAATGCGAAAAACTTTTTAAATACCTACCTATTTACTGACTACAAATTTCAGAGACATTATTGTGTTGTATGGATAACATTATGTAGGTAGGACTATTGGCTTTATTTTGATATTTTTTTCGCAATATTGAAGTAATGCTGAATGACGCATCCAACCTTATAAACAAATTTTTGATTTTAATTTCGATAGGCAAAACAACTGAGTCTAAAAGCTAAAGTTTAGAACAGAACTTTAACTTAAAACGTTCGATAAGAAATATTTTTGAATTTGCTAAAATGGATGGTGAAAATAGGTAACTCGAGTATCCATGCGGGCGAAATCCTCACTGTGATCAGACGTCGATCAATCATACTTATAATCAGGTATAATCTGCGTTCTGTGCTAAGCTGTTCAGCTTTTTTTTTCAAAGCCTGGCCAATTTTCAGGGTAAATGTATGATCTTGTTTTTGGGTTGGTAATGTATGTTATAACTATAAATCGTATATCACTCAGAACATATACAGTCGAATAAGATAACATCATTTGATATAATGATTCATTACGTATAATAAACGAATCATATAATTTCAAATTAAATAATTTTGAATCGTACCTATAACGGACAATTCATATAAAATTGTTTGATATAATAAACGTTTGCTATAACTAATATAAGTTTACATGGTATACTATTCAAAACAACTACCACTCATATGGTATACAAATAAATGGTCTAATCATCAAATAACTCAAGCTTTCTTTATAAATCTTATGATTGTTTATGAGTACACACATAAATAAATATATATTGTTCGAGATCGTAAAAAGTGCTGGGTTCAACGCAAGCAGCAAGCAAATCAGGCAAGTCGTTTTTTGGGTTAAAAAAAAACCACTAAGGCATAAGGCTTGAGCTTTGCTCCCGCCCTAAACCTTCTAACCTAATCTATCCGTGTCGGTTCCGCCCCGACTCTAGTATAGGACAGACAATTCAATTAGTTGTTGCAACAAATCATTTATTTCATATGAAGGTTATTTGAAATGCTATTAAGATTAAACAAAATTACATCAAATGAGCTTTATACTATGAATGTTGTTAGGCGTACTGATTGTTATCTTAAATGACGTTATATCATATGATATGATATATGAAATGAACATTATGTTGAAGAAAATTATTTGGAGAGTGGTTATACCAAATGTTTATAATATTTCATGAACGTTATTAAAATGTAAATATGTTGAATGAAGTTATATGAACCCATACGCCCCTTGTTTTTACAAAGCACTTCACTGAGGGATACTTCGCTCTGCAATTTTACAAGGATAGTCCAAGTTTTTTTTTGCCTGGAAATAATCATGATGATGAAAATGACTATCTGGCTAGTCGGGTTAATAATACGGCGACTGTGATTGGGAATTGTGTTGTAAACCAATTCTGTTGGTTTCTAAATGAAAACTCAGAACTTTAAAGTAATTTATAGTTATAGGTCCTCAATGATGATTTAGCGGGCTTATGCACTCGAAACATGTACTGGATGGCTGGGTGGAGGTTTCTCTTCAACTAAATTGATTCTGAAGCATGCTTAATAGAGGAATGATGCCTTTTGGAATTAATAAAATGCAAACAAGAATACAGTAGTGCAGTTTGACTAAAAACTAGTCACTGACAAGTCACGTCAATCGCTAACTTAATGCTGCAGCGGTGCGTTAGTTTTCATGAATAAGTGCGCTCAAGTTCAAGATCAATTTGATGTTCGTAGCCCTTTCATTCACGAAGTTCCCGGCTAGCATGAGAGAGAAAAGGGACATGATTCGCCTCAAAACCATCCTAATAATATTTGAAATTCAAAATCAATTATATTTGAAACTTATGTCTGTCAGACAATCATAGTTGACTTAAATTAATGTTACTGGTATACTAAGTAACAAACTTTCGGGGTATTCTTTTGGATCTGCTGCCAAGATACCTCACTTTTGAGGCGAAGCTAGGTAGGTGGGAAGGTGTTGCAAAATTTCATCATAAAACATTGGTTTTTAATTAGTTTCTCACTTTCCTTCGCTTTTTGTGGCTGTTTCGTAGGTACCAATTTTTACAATTCGATCTGCCTAATTCGATTAGCCGAGGAGCAGTGTTTTTAAATAATTTACTTATTTATTAATTAATTAATCAGATCTATTCAAAACAGATATTCAGAAGACATAAGGAGAAGAGAAAATCTAGTTATCTAACATTGAAGCACAGGAAAAAACCGTGACATAAAAACAGGCATCATACTTAATTTGTCGCATTAAACCCAAAGATTTTCAAGGACAAAGTGCATAGGCTACAACTGAAGAAGTTCGCTTCATGGTGGTAGTGGAGAGCAAGCCCACATTGTTTCAAAATACAATGATTAAAGTATGACAATGTGTTTTTTCTTTTGTAGGTGTGGTTCCAGAACCGTCGCGCGAAGTGGCGCAAGCAGGCGCGTCTGCAGCTGCTGCAGGATGCCTGGAGGATGCGCTGCCTCGGGCTCGGCTCTCCGCCAATGCCCTTATCAGGTACTGGCTGTCACCTCAGTTTACTTGGAGTAGAATTTTCGACACTCCTCTGTACAGACAGTAATACATACATACATACACCATCACGCCTCTTTCCCTACAGGGTAGACAGAGACCTCTTCTTTCCACTTGCTTCGGTCCTGACACACACCTTGATGAGTCCTTTCATACATGCTCGTCGATTAAAGGTACACCTTTCTGAGAACATCGTGAACTTGTCCAAGAAACGTTCGTCTAGGCCTTCCTCTTTCAACAGTTCAATTCGCCCTCGCCTTATAAATCCGTTTCGTACAGACAGTAATGGTTCCACGAAATGTATTCATTGATCCACAAAGCATAACAATACCCAGTGGATACGGACTATGTTCTACCACATGACACTACTTCAAAATATCATTGTCTACACTTACAGTCAACTCGATTGCGACGTTTCGTTTTTTTTTCTGGTATTTCACATTATCAGTGCTTTATCTTTATTAAAGATAGGAAACCAGAAAAAGACCTGGGGCTCGGTAGCGGAAAATGCTGGTTCGATTTGCACCTTATACCTAGACTAGACTGAATATCCTTCAACCAAGCATTTCTTCAAGGCTGGCCAGGGTATTAACAGGGCTTGATTTAAATATTGTAGTTTTCTACAGTTATCTAAACCCACTAATAATATAAGTAAATTAGAAGAGTTTGTGTGTTTGTTAGTTTAAACGCACTAATCCCGGGAACCACTGGTTCAACTTGAGAAATTATATTTGTTTTCAATAGTGGTTTTCCCGAGGTAGGCTTCACACTGTTGGTCGCGTACAAAGTCACGGGCGGCCGCTAAACATGAACGAATGCGTGTTAGTTCTGGGTGCGTGATGTACTTAAATGGTCGTGTCCCCTACTGTTAATGAACCGCATAGCGGCTGCATATCTTCGTAATAAAGCTTGGCATCAGTGAAACATTCAAATAGTTCTGCATCTTGGCTTTCATATTCTGGATGCACGGAAATAGTTAAATTGGCAGTTGCTATCAGACTACTTTGTATGCCACGGTGCCTCAGGCGTTACGCTAATCTATTAACATTTACGAAATTTAAGTTTGTTACATAGCATAGGTATTACACCACAGTTTGTGCAACTCTACTATGTAAATGAAACTTCATTTATGTCAAGTATTTAGACATTCTAAGTACCTAGTTATGTGGACTTTGGCAAGTCTGGAACACTCAAATCTGGATCTTAACACAAGACTCTAACCCCCGTATTCACAAACGTAAATCAACTCGTTGAGCATCCCTCAGAAGAATAACTCTCTTTCAGTTCTATCGATATTTTACGGGACAGCGTACGCGCTCACGCTGTCCACTCTCTCTAGGCACGCGCTTAGAGTTGATTGACGTTTGTGAATTCGGGGGTAAATGGCCTTGTTGTTAAAACTTAATTATTCACATGCTTGATTGGTTTGAAAAGAAAGAAAGAAAGAAAAATACATTTATTGATTCTGAACATCGCAACAGACAAAAAATATACAGAACAAGATGGTTAGGAAAAAATAAAAAATAAAACAAACAATAGAAAAACAAAGAATAATTTACACCAGGCAGCAGTGTCACGATGTCCAAAATGTTTTACAAGTTATGAACTCAAGCAAAGAGTTTGAATCGGATTTTCAGCGTTGTTTCGGAATACGAGCTTTAAAAATTCAAAATGATTTCATTTGAATCTTTGCCATAACTGCAATTCTACTTCAGAGATCAAAAGTATCTCATAAAATTAATAGATGACAACGATGATGCCTACCTACTATCTATCTATCTTCAAGATTTTAAGGTATATTCTTTAAAAATCCACTTAGCTTAGCGAAAGTGCATAGAAGAGATGACACGAATTAAAACATCTCCCGTTTAGGATTATACAATGGTACATTGCATAGACAAAATAATACATAACTTTTCAATAAAATTTCAGGCCACGCAAAACCACCGGATTCATCACCAGAAGGACCCGAGTCTCCTTCAGAAAAGGATTCACCTGAGCCTTCGCCTATGGAGAATAGAGACCTGAAGTCCCCGCGTCAAGATCCTTACCTCCACAGCGGCAACATGCCAGAAAACATGCCTCCCATGCCTCCTTCAGTACATGACATGCCACCTCCGATGTATTCGAACGACGATGGCCGAATTTTACAGCAGCCCTTCCCTTTCCCACCAATGCTTATGAACCCACAGATGGACAGCAACGAAATTGTCCCCACAGACCTAAGAGTCATGTCCAAGAACTGCCCATGTGCTACTACAGTACCAGAAGTAGATGAGCCACAGAACCTAGCATACAGACCTCGCCGAGAAAAGGAGAGCGACAGTGAGAGCGATACAGAAATCGATCTGACCTCTCACTCGTCCAAAGACGATGATTTGAGAGAATCTGAAAGACTGGCAAACAGAATAGCGACAAGTATCTTCAGGAGCGATACTGTGTTGCACGACTTAGTTCCCAATGATCTCAGCCTTGGATCTATTAAGAATGGTAGCGAGAGGAATGTGCGAGGCAATTTATCCATTTAATCAGTCAATTTGAATAATTAACATCTCAGTGCCAGAATCGAAAGTCATTTTAGTTAGTGCTCACATGATTTACTGAGTGACAGCATGAATAATTATTAACCACACTTCGTTTTGTGATTAAAGTTGTAATCAATCTAATAACGAGTATGTAGTGACGCCATCAGATTTAAGTGACCTATGTCGGAAAGATGTCTCTACTGAGATCATCATCATCAGCCTATGTTGGTCAACTGCTGGACGCAAGCCTCCCTCTCCCGTAGGCTACTGAGATAGGTCACTTAAATTGGAAGGCGTCCCTACATTTTGTATTTAGTTAGTTTACTTTAGTTGTGTTTTTTTCTGCATACGGGGCTTGTAAGTTGTTTATTGTTATTTACTTGAAGTAATTTTAACTTTTGTTTGTTATTTTATTTAAATAACCTGTGTACTTAGTTAAATTTAAAATTATAATCTTCGTATTGTTATTCAATTGTTTTCAGATTATCTACGACATTGAAAATGCCGTAACTTATATTTTTAGACTTTTCTTTTTTTTGAGACTGATACACCTTTGTTTAGGTTTCTGCCTAGATCACCGTAGATAAATTCTGAATATTAAATTAAATTTTAGATTAAGTGTCAACTTATCTTTTCTCGTATCTCAATGTGTACAGTAAATAATGTAAAAAGTCGTAGTTTAACTGTTATTATATCAAGTAGGTGTATTATTATCACATATTAAAACGACTGTACTTTTCTAGGTTATAGGCCTCCTTTGGCCCAGTTGCAATAAGCGTCACGCTTATAGGCCTGTCTACATCTTTGTGACCTCTCTTCCATTTCAAGTATTTTTCAGTCGTACAGACGCGTTCACATTGAACCTTAACAAAATCATTGCAAAATGAGTCTTATGTCAGCAGGATAAGGTCCCTCGTAGTTAAGGTAGATGTGAACGCGGCTTTACCTACATACCCGTGTTTTAATCCATCATCCATAAAATACGTCCTATGTAAAAGGGGGAGTATGGACGTACTTCAGGGGCCATATCATATGGCCCCTAACTTACATTTATAACTTTTATGAGGCTACGATTTTAAGATTGAAACTTTCAAATGATCAGCACAACTAATTGGGCTTACTGTTAGTTAGGTATAAAGCACTGAAAATGTGATAGAAAATGCATTGCAATTATTCCAAAACTTGACTTGAAATATGCCGTTTATGTGGAATAGGGTTAATTTAAAGAAAAAAAAACATAGATTGTAATAGCACCATGTATTCTATACTTTATGATCGTAAACTGCATATTAGGTACCAATATGCTTTATATTATTATTAACATTTATTGTAAATAATTTATCACAATAAACCTAAGAACTATGCTTTTAAATGTCTTTAGTGTCTTTTGTAACCTATAACATATCTTTCATAGATTATAACTTCTAAATCCTAACCCGAATATTTGTATAATTATGAAACAATTGCACGAAGTACAGTCAACGGCACATCACGCTATCCATTTCCGTTTTTTATCTTGCTCTTGCCATCTTTGGCAATTGTCATTTCTCTGCAAATAGAGCAAGGAGGGCTGACCGAAAATGGGTAGCGTGATGTGCCGTCCACCGTACATAAAAAAACATCTTGAAAATGTCAAAAACGTCTGTATAACATTGTCTCTTATTTATTTTATTTATTTTAACATTACATAATCATAATAACAAAAAACTGCAAAAAGCTAAATTAAGTCTACTGGCAACTCTTAGCACCAACAATTTTTGTGATGTACATACAATGGTATGACAAGCTACCTGATTCATGTCGTTTTTCCTAGCCCTATTGCAAACAATTGACCGATAGGTAGCCTGACGTGTCCTTTCCTTTACAAACTATTGCAAATAATCAAGAAAAAATATTTACAGACACTTGAAAGATAGTATATGTGTATCTGTAAGGAGTTCCTTAGACTAGTTACGAACTTAAACAAAGATATGCATTAAGTATAAAATGATTGCATTAGTTAGAGATCAAAATCAACTGTCGGTAACTCTTTACTTTCAGCTACTATCATCGCACTATTCTTGTTAGCGTTTGGATCTCGTTGAACTTATCTAAGTCTTTTTAATAAAATCTCTTCACAAAATATGTTTTTCTCGCATTGAACGTCTCTTAAAAGCTCTGAAAAAGGCGCTGGCATTTCAGAGAGGCTCTTACATTTTACCTTAGTTTTGCAGACCTTCTTTTGGTAGGTCAGAAGTACGCAGGGCTCGTAGCATGTACTCATCCGGCTCTGGTTTCTTTGGGCACCAGTAGGTATCATTGTCGACCTGGCCTTTTCCAACTCTCTTGATGAATTTGAGATTTTTGGTCAACGTTTGTTCTTTTGGCTCTCGCTGGAAAGGGTGGCGAGCTACTCTTGCTAGGCAATACCAGCAATGGTTGCTACATCCCTCACGCCTTTTGTAGAACTTGAGTATCTTGCTTGACGATGATCTTCCACTACTCTAGCACTGTTAGCTACATCCCTCACACAATGACATGTTCGTTTAGGAATTTCAAACCCCTTTTGCAGAACAATTTTTCCCTGTGTGACATTTACTTTTTTGGCCTTTCTTGTCTTTTGGGGTCTACTCCTACTTTTACGACTCTATTATCTTGAGGCATCGTCCTTGGTCCGACTTTGCGCTGTGAAGGGTCTACATCTACTCCTACTACTCTAACCTAGTCTTCCCTAGAGGCACCGGCGAGCTTGTTGGTTGCACCAGGCAGGCGAGAGCTTGTCAGGGCGTGGTACTACCACACTGCTCCATTCCTCACGCATTGCCCTTCCTGCGGTAACCTTTTGTAGAACTACTTAGAGTGTTTCGCCTGTCATTTGATTTAAGGTATCTTCTCGCCGATCAGTGTTCTACTCTTACTATTGTAATGTAGTGTTCATCTGGAGACATCGTCCGGCTAGACTTTTTTGCCTGACATTTATTCTACCAGGCTCCTCCTGCGCTGGTTTCTACATCCTTCACGCATTGTTAATCCTTCATTTATTTTTTGGTCCGTCTTCTCGCTGTTCGAGGTCTACTCTGACTATTTTAATGTATGATCGACCTAGATACATTATTTTTTGTTTTGGGGTCTACTCTTACTATTCTGTTCCTTAGAGGCACCGCCCAGCGTGTTGGTCGCACCAGGCCGGCGAGAGCACATCAGGTCGCAGTCCGCGCGCGCGCAGCCGCGAGCGGAAGCGCTGCAGACGCCCTACCCCCTCACGAACGAAGAAAGGACCTTCAATGAGCTTCTGTAGAACTAGAGCAGTGGTTCCCAAACTTATTTTGTCTACTGCCCACTTCGAGAATAAATATTTTTTTAGCGCCCCCATTCTTTCACCTACCGCCTCAACACAACGCCCCCATTTTCTTTCTGGGTCTCTTACCGCCCCCCTTGAGACCTGCAGCGCCCACAAGGGGGCGTTATCGCCCATTTTGGGAAAGACTGAACTAGAGTGTTTCGCCTGTCTTTTGTTTTTTAAAGTCTACTCGCTGTTCAGGGTCTACTACTCTAACCTAGTGTTCCCTAAAGGCACCGTCCAGCATGTTGGTCGCACCAGGCCGGCGAGAGCACATCGGGTCGCAGTCCGCGCGCGCGCAGCCGCGAGCGGAAGCGCTGCAGACGCGGCTCGGCGGCCGACGCGCTCGACATGGGGGGACGCCTTCAAGAATCTTCTTAACACACTTGTTCATGACTGTCATTTGTTTTTTAAAGCCAGTTTGGGTCTACTCCTACTACTCTAACCTAGTGTTCCCTGAGGGTGGTCCATTTCTGCTTAGTAAGCCAGTCCATCGAGAAGCTGGTTGAAGTCCTCGATGCCTCATGTGTTCTTTAACACCATTTCTTTCTGTAATGTGTTCGAACCACCCAAAAATGAAAACCTAGTGTGTCGGAGAAGCTGATTCAGCTCATCAGGAAATTGGAGCAGTTTTAAGCGGTAAATTTAGGCCTAGTATAATTATGTCTTTGGCGCTAAAAAATTAACCATTTTAGCTATTGGCCTTTTTATTTCGGCGCCAAATAATGACGCGCAACGATCTACCGTCATTTTAGTAAGATTCGGCGCCAACAGCTGCAACGCGCCTTACAGCTCGTATGACTCCGACACTTGAAGAACTAAAGGCATCGTCCAGCATGTTGGTCGCACCAGGCCGGCGAGAGCACATCGGGTCTGAGTCCGCGCGCGCGCAGCCGCGAGCGGAAGCGCTGCAGACGCCCTACCCCCTCACGAACGAAGAAAGGACCTTCAATGAGCTTCTGTAGAACTAGAGTGTTTCGCCTGTCACTTGTTTTTTAAAGTCTGGTCGCTGTTCAGGGTCTACTACTCTAACCTAGTGTCCCCTAGAGGCACCGTCCAGCGTGTTGGTCGCACCAGGCCGGCGAGAGCACGTCAGGCCTCAGTCCGCGCGCGCGCAGCCGCGAGCGGAAGCGCTGCAGACGCGGCTCGGCGGCGGACGCGCTCGACATCGGGTCCGCCCATAGACGCTCGGCCACTGCGGCTGCGCGGGGCCAGACACGAGTATCTGGGGAAACAAACAAACATAACATTTGTTTTATATGTAGCGTATTATGTTAGATAGTGTTCATTAAGTTAGTTAATAAGATTATAGCCACACGATCGCATTGGGTTTAGCCTGTAAGGATAGATGTTAAGGGTGTAAATAAATAAATAACGTCAGATAGAAAACCCAGAAAAAAACATTCGGTCTTTGGCTCAGGTGGGACTCGAACCAGCGTCATCCACATTCCGAGTGGCTGCACTAACCACTGTGCTACCGAGACGGGAATACGGAAGACGCTGGTTCGAGCCCCGCCTGAGCCTAAGACCCAATGTTTTTTTCTGGGTTTCCTATCTTTAGTAAGATGATAATGCATTATCCCTAATGCTAAAATAAAAATAACTTAAACATGAAGCAGGTAGGTTAACAATTCTTAGGTGGATTAGACTCGTGGAAAATTCTTAGGCGGTAGTGTGGTGTAGTGCACCCCGAAGTTATGGTGGTATTTTAGCCCGGTTTAATGCTCGACAAAAGAATTAAGTAGATGGCCTGATGGATGAATGGACCCTACCTTTGAATTTATTCACATTTTCGAAATAGCTATTCTTCATCAAACACATAGGTACATGTAATCAAAGAGACATTGACCGCTGCAGTTATTAAAACCCTAGACTCAGCCATCACCCAATGGAAGACAATCAGAACTTTAAGAACACACGTAGTCGTGGAAACCTATGTTATTTATAGGCTTAACGCCAATATAATCATTTTAACCCTCTTGATAGTTCAAACGGCACCACTGGTGCTAGGCTGCAAATAGGCCTTCAAATTTGACTACTGTGTAGTTTGCAAATACGCCAAATTGCTTACCATCGTTAACAATCCACCCTGTACTTGATTGTATAGCTATATTTAAGAACCTCGTCTGCACTCACCTAAAACTGCCTGATCGACATATTCACTCCACATGGCAACTTCACCACCCAACATGTTCGCGTGCTTTGGCAAAAGGTGCGAGTACATTCTTCTCCAGTTGGAGAATTTTGTGCTGCCCCAAAAACCGTGGTCCAGGTACCAAATGTCTTTGGGCACGGTGATGGTTTTGTAGCCGAGTCGAAGGAGATCCACTAGAAGAGGGTTATCCAGAGGCTCCCAGACTTCAATCACATATCTGCAAACAAATTTTTCAAATAAATCGCAAACGGAGCCAACATGATAAGTGCCGAAGTGTTTTGCTATTTTCTCATTCGTTATATCGTTGATGTTCTAACTGGTTTATGAGGTTACCCTCTTAAGCCCTGAGCAAATCGTTATAACGTTATTTCAGAGATCTTTCAATCTCAACTTTAAAACTCTGGACTAAGGTCTACCCCGAAAAAGACCTATAATCTGTAAAATTCCAGTTACGTTTTGTGGGTTTGAATTCGATGAAAAACAATCTCAAGAATCTTGAACGGCGTAGGTATATAAATTTTACCATTTACTTTACCGCAGTGTGAGGTAAGTTTAGTTCCACACACGATCATTGTTTTGGCTATTGAACTCACCTGTCTTTATCCAAGAACTTCTGCACATTGCCGATCTTGGTGAGCTGCGAGGACCACAGCATCACCGGCTGCTTCTCCTCAGTACCGGCCGCCTTCAACTCCTCGTCCCACACCTGGAGCGCGGTGGCGTGGAACTCGCCCCACAGGCGGAGGAAACCTTCGATTGTCGTGTTCATTCCCTTCTCACTCATGTATGAGCGGATCTGCTCGCTGGAGTTCCAGCATGGGAAGAATACCTGAGGAGGTTAATGAGGGAATGTAGGCACGAAAATGAAATAGAAAGTAGCCAACATAAGTTACTAAGGTTCTTTAATTTTTTAACAGTGCCTGTGGCGATGGGTAGTAGTATGTCACATTTTGATTTATTTTCCCTAGCATGATCTGTACCTCGTAAATTACTAAATATTTAAGAAAAATCGTTATAAATAAGAGTATCCACAAGCTTTATCCTCAAAATTTTGGTAGTTTTGCATTTTTTTACAAACCTCATCTCCGCCCATATGAAAGAGGGCTGGTTTGGGCAAGATTTCTGCCAAATCCTTGTAAAGATTCCTCAACACACGGTACATGGTCGGATTGGCAGGGTTAAGTTGTCCACAGGGGGGCTGGATGCAAAGCCCTCTCCATGGCTCTGTGTTCACACACACGGCCAGATCACCAAATCCGTAATCCTGAAAAAAGCATCCAATGATTAGACAGCATGAATAAAGTTCCAGCAGTTAATATCTACAGCTTTAAGCAAATATGGCAAATATCTTGTAGTTGCATTGTGTTAACTTCAAGGTCGTGTTAATTGTGAAGTGGCCAGTGTCAGCAGTCCCAGCATCCTGGTGGTTGCATTACGAATGCAATATGGCCGGTCAAAATCAGTATTATTCAGTATCGCCGACGCGTCTATTAAACTTACTCAGTTTCCTAGAAATAAGCACCCACCCACTCCCTGTGATTCAATTCAATTCAAATATATTTATTCTTCTTCTTCTTTCGTGTCAATGGCATCAAATAAAACCCGACCAAAACTTGGCGATCTCGACTGCGTCATTCGTTGCCATATTTAGATCCTCCTCTGTGCAGGTCTTAGGGCACAGAGGGCAATCGAGGAGGTGACCCATAGTTTGTGGATCCACGCCGCAGTCACACGCGCTTTGAGTTCCATCCTTAAACCCCCACGTGACAAGGTTTTGTCTGCAGCGGCCAACCCCAGAGCGGAGTCGGTTAAGTGACTTCCAGGTTGGCCACGGCTGGTCAGAGCCGGGTGGTAAGATTTCCGCAGGAGGAATGTAGTCAGTGGGGGGAGGGCACTTGCAAGACCAAAGTCCGACTCTAGCGACGGCAGGCTCTGTCGCGCAAGGGTAGGTCTGTCTCAAGAAGCTCCTGCGGCTCTTCAATCTTGCCTCCGGCATGTGGTAGCCGTAGAGGGGGTGCCGAGCGTCTGTTTCTTGTTTCGCCTTTTCAATCATGCAGGCAACCTCGCGCCGGACCCCAGGGGGCGCTATTCCTGCGAGCGGGTAGGGTTTCGGCAGCGGTGTAGGTTTGAGGCAGCCCGTTATAATGCGACAGGTCTCGTTCAGCGCAGTGTCGACCTCTTTCGCGTGGGTGGATCTATGCCATACTGAGCACGCGTACTCGCCTGCGGAGAAGGACAGAGCGAGGCCTGTTGTACGCAACACATGCGGGGCTGCTCCCCATGCACTGGAGGTGAGTTGGCGAAGTAAGTGGTTCCTGGAGGTGACCTTCTGTTTAGCGCTTTGGCAATGAGCTTTAAATGTTAAAGACCTGTCTAAGGAGATGCCAAGGTAACGTGGATGAGTACAGTGCGCAATATTGACTCCACGCCAGGAAATCTTCAGAGGTCGATTAGCTTGCCGGTTAATATATTTATTAATCCATCACAAAGGGTAGGTACTTAAGTTTAATCGGCGCATGGTAGGTATTACATACAGAATATAGCCTACATTTGTGACGGACTGGTGCCTGAATAGGTTCTAAAAAGAATCTGTTATTACAGGTCACCAGGCCACCACCCGCGGCTAGCATAGCTCAAAAATATAAATAATTATAAAAAATAAGTTAATAACTAGGTAGTTGAGTTACAGAGTGAACGGGGATGCTGGGGTAAGGGTGTATATGACTGTGTAGTTATAGATGTGTGGTATATGTGTGTTGTGAGTGTAGGCGTGAATGTGGTGTGTGTGGGAGGTGAATGTGTTAATATGTGTGTGTGTGTGTGTATTTGAGTGGACGACTATGAGAGGTTGAGTAAGAGTTCAGAAATAGTTTATTTACCACAACGGAATTGGTTACCCTAATAGTAATTTTAGGCTTACTTAAGTGGACAAAGAAGTTGTTCAGTCGCGTCATAATTCAAAAGCTTGAGGTATTTTGTGATAGTTTGTTTACAACCAAATTTATGGAGTGGGTAAATATTAAGGGGAGCATTAAGTTTGTTATAGAGGTAAGGACCTAGAAAGGGGAAGAAATTTTGGGCGAAAGAAGTTTTCAATGCAGGTACGCTGCAGACTTTGCCTTTCCGACGTTTATCCTTGAGCAGTTGAGGGTCGAAGGGCAGCTGGGAGTGCTCTTTTAGAATTACCTTTAAAATAAAAGTTTGTCTAACCGTGAGTACGTCCCAGGTGAAGGTGGTGATTATGGTAGTGGTACGAGTGGATAGACCTTAACAATCTACACAATGTTACATAGTTTCAGTAAGAGTCTTGTATTAATAGATTACCTGTCCCCACTGCCAGCCGTTGCCGGAGTGCGCCGGCGCATCGATCTCGATGACGACGCGCACGCCGCGGATCTGCGCGTACTTTATCAGCTCACGCACTTCTTCCGTCGAGTAGATTTCTGAAGGAGAATACGCTCCATACCTAGGATGTGAATGAATAAGTCAATTCAAACGGATCTAGCTTTGACTTCGAATCTCGAAGATTCCTATTACAGTTCAAGATTGCCCAGCTGTTCGCTCACAGGCATTGATACGGGCTAAAGTTCGGTTTTATTATCAACACTAAACCGCCCAGTTAATTTTTCTCAAGGTTAAAAAAAAGATTTGGGTTCAAAAATTGTCTCGAACGATCTCGTAGGTATTCAAGAAAATTTCATTTTGTAACGTGAGGCTACAGGTCAAGAACTGAACCCAGGATTTAACTCCTTTCATAATTCATCGGCTATATTCAATTATAATTGACGTGTGGCATCCTATACTTCATCAGTTTTTTCACCTTGTGAATTGCGGCACCCTGGTCGACTCCAACGGGAAGCTGTGCGAGTCCGTGACATGCCAATGGAAGACGTTCAGCTTCGCCGCAGCCATCCCGTCGATAGTCCGCTTGATGTCACTCATCGGGATGAAGTGCCTCGACGTGTCCAGCACCAGGCCTCTGTGCTTGTATGCTGGGTAGTCTTTGATCCTAGCTCCAGCTATGATTCGTAACCCACAGCGTGACTGGCTCGAATAGTCAGGCTTGTCTGAACTGGTCAGGTGTGTGAACGTCTCCAAGCCATGTCGGATGCCGTAAACCGTTCCAGCTGTTATAGTTACTGTTACTTTTTGATCTGAAAGCAATGTCAAAATTGTTTTTATGGTTTAAGAGAGCCTAGTTAATTTTCTCAGACGCATGTTAAATAATCAATCATAAACAAGCATCGATTTATCGGTAAAATGAAATAACGTTAATTGCTGCCTCGATCACAATTTAATTGCAGAACTGGAAAGATTTCTAATTAGTTTGTAGAAGACAATATACGTAAGAATATCGCTGCGTACGTAACATGACCGAAGAAAAGACGTTTTAATAAAACTTTTCCTTGTAGCTAAATTAATGGAATGGAGTTCAATGTCAAATAACCAAGTGAAGCTTAGGATAATTTATATGTAGGATTAGTAGTAGTAGGATTATATGTAGGTATGCGGATTCCCACACATGCGTTGAGCGGAAGAATAAGCTTAATTCCGAATACAATCGAAATCGCAATGTACTAATGACAATTATGGTTATTAACCTAAGCTCTAATCGGTATTCTAGATAAAACTTCCTTATCCTAATTCTCCCTTCCTAATCCTCATGTTATTCACAAACAAAACTTCCCATATACGTCGCGTCCATAATTACAATGAATTTATCATCATTAGCTATTATTTTATAACATCATCAAGATTAAGACAGAAACTTAGTAGTAGGTGGGTACTATTACGATGACTGTAAAGCACACAGGAAAGTCCGTCTTTACAATTTTCATATAGAATGTACTTTCACATCCCTCCTTCCAGGATAAATATACGAGTATCATAGGATAAGCAACTTTACTATTCTGAACCCTGTCTATTCTACCCCCACCAAATTGAAGGGCTTAAGCTACGTAAAATAGGTACTGAACGCACTCTTAGTCTGAATATCCAGATCGTACTTCTCGTCAGTGTCCCAGGTGAGGTCGAGCTGGTCGGACGCCACCACCAAGTAGACCACGACGGGTGTGTCCACCACCTCTGTGACATTGCCCCCACATTCTGCCATCAGGTTCGCTGACGTCACTTTTGTCATTTGAGCGATCATGTCACGAGCGCCAGCTGGGACATCACTTAAATCGTATCTGGAAAAGATGAGAACATACCAATGTTATTATTACACGTAGAGCTCAACATAGTTGAGATGGTAAAAATATATGTTTTTTGTTTGTTTTTGGTTCAACGTACAGAAGTCAATTTGAACGCTTAGCTTAATATCCAAACTTGACCTTCTACGTTGAGAATAAGGACATAATAAACAATGGTCCTTAGTTAGATTTTAGAACATCCGTGATGTGCAACGCAAAAAGTCAGTTTGGTAAAACCTGCCAACAAATGCATTTCAAAATAACCAAGTTTTTAAGTTCACTGTATATGAAAGGTCAATATTAGAAAAAACGAGATAATGGACGGCCAGACGTTAAGCGTAAGGCATTAGCTGGAAAATAACCTTTGGTATAAAATGATACGAAACTTCTAAGTGTTTACACTTGACCTGTGGCCTTCCATACTTGCAAATCTGATAACTAGTATGAAAAGAGTGGGCGGAGAAATACCGCTGCGAGCCGACAAGAGTTGAACGATCACGACCCGCTTGTCAAGCGGTCGAGGATCGTAGGTCGGAGTGCCGCTAGCGAGAATGGCAGTCATATTATTAAAGATTTTACACAATGGCACTTTTTTAATGATATGCAAAAAATATAGTGAAACCGTTAAGTCCCCAAAACCAGTAAATATTTTTACCATTATGGTTAGGTACATAAGTTCAAGAGGCAAAGTTCAGCTTGGTTAAGATGCACACCGCAACAAAATAGTTAACTGTTGCGCGTTTTTAAATACTTGCCAAAACAAGCTCAACTTTTAAATAGCTATCTTCGTCCCTTCGTCAGAATTTGCATAGCCACTTCCTCTTGTGTCAAGTTTGTCAAATATGTGACAGAGTTTGTGAAATCTACACCAATCCAGGATGAACCAGGATCAACGACATATGGACAAAATAAGAAGTTTGAAATAAAATTAAAAAAAGATTCCTGCCTGATGCCAACATGACCAACTGCCGCACTCAGAGACATCAATTAACGGTGATGGTTCATTAGTCCTAAAATTCCATTTTTCAAAAGAGACTTCATGACAAATTAAATGAAAAACTTTTAAGAATGTAAAATTTTGACTCTAATGAACCATTAACGTTAATTGACGTCTCTAGGTAAGTGCGGCAACACATGTCTTTTTCTGGTTTTCAGATCTTTAAAAAAAGATACTTAGCGAGGAATCAATGGGGAAGGCCTATGTTCAACAGTGGACTTCTAGCTAATAATGATGATGATGACTTGGAGAGGTTCCTTATGAAATCATTGATGACTCTACTTTAAATACTAATCAAGGGTTTTAAATTTTACACCCAACTCACTGCAATCTTATACCAATACTGCAGTACAACAATCACAGCAGCAGCACGTCCAGTAGCTGATGAAACCGTATCGCAACAATGTATGAGGTCGTTCACCGTTCGACTGTTATCGTTCACATTACGAGTATGTAAAGCAGCAAAGTATTATGTATGGTTCACTGCGTAGGTACCAAATACCAAAGATTAGCTTTAGTCGAACTTTTAACTACTTGTCATTTACTTCACCAGAATATATTATCGAGTACCTATAGATGTAACACTGATGTAGTAGATATTGCGTAGGTGTTAGTTATTTTCCGATGAAAGTATTTTTAATTTTGAGGTTTTGCGAAAAATGTACATTATTTCTAAGTAAGAATATCTTTTACCAACAACGGAACAACGGCTACAAGGGACTAGTAACCTTATCATGAACCAAGATCCTTCAATTCTGATTGATACAAAAGATATGCATATGGCACCAGCCCCAAGGTCGCGTACAAAAAGGATGATCACGAGAAAACACTAGCAGCTATTGTGCGACACGTAAATAACCCTTCTGAGGTCAGTAGCCTCATAATGTAGATAAAATCAAGTTATCTAAATATTAAAGCAATATGAAGTCAATATTGGAATAATGATCAGTCCGATGTTATGGTACAGAGGTGGACGGCCGCAGTCAACGACCTTCCTATTAACACATAACTGACATAACACGTTTAAAGTGTTAAACAAATATAATGATTTATGCCATGTTTTACTGAATTTTTAAACGACACTGAGCCAGTTTTAAGCTTCAAGCCATTACCGAGTTAAAAGTCTTTAATGTTAAACTATGTGATAATAATCAGGACTCTACCTGATATACATTATATCATTGTATCATTATAGTACGGAGGCTCCATATCATGTTCTGTTCGATATCGGTATGCACCCTGTTTTAAGGGTGCTTAGAAGTTCTGGGGGTAATCATACAAGAAATCTAATAAGTAAGGAGCCTAATGTGGCATGTCGACCACTTGGGAAGTTAAAATTGTATTTAACTTTCAACAGTAAAAAGCTTTCCTAATCAAATTGAATGCCTTTTGCTGATCACATTTCAAAAAGAGAATTCGGTATTTAAGCAAGTACTAAGGTGATAGTAGAGACAGAATTGATGACCGTTAGATGGCAGAGAAAACGTGGGCGAAGGACATGATAAGGGCCGCTTTGCTGGTCGCCTGCAACCGGCCTCTCTAGATATCTCTGGGAAGGATGGCTAAAGTCCAGCAGCAGGTTTCATGGCTGCGAATGATGAATTGAAAGACATCAGAACACAAGATACTGCTAAAGTAGACAAAAATAACGAAACACACGAGATATGTAGTAATGAGGAAGACAAGAACCCAGAAATTCAATGATTAGTATCTAACAGTATTTTACGATCGCAAAAAACAAAAAGAAAGCTATCTATTTTTGTTGGCTATTAGAAGCAGAGATTATCTAGAAGTTGTTTGTCCTCTAAATTTAGGATGTCTCAGTCAACAGTTTGGATGTCGCCCAGAAGATGAAAAGATTTATTCTGGCTGACCCTTCCTGTGGTAAGGTTCAATTTCTCAGTAACTACAGCTTTGAAGTGTTTTATTACTGTCATTGATCTAGATAGTTGAAACTTCAAACAAGAAACCAGCAACAAAGTTTCAAAGTGTTTGATCGATATTGAAGCATTCTTCATTCGCAGAGTGTGTACTTTATGAACTAAGTATCCTACTTGAATTCAATACCTATTAAACAGGTCAAAAGCTATTTTGACCATTAGTGCCGTTGCCGTATAGTTAGACGAATTTCATAAAAACAAAAAAAAAATGACAAAAACACATCTGTGTTTGACATGAAACAAATATGAAACTTTTTTTTGTGAACATACATTTTCTTGAAAAACATGTACTCCCTAAACTGGCTCCCAAACACAACAAGCACTTTATTTTTTCTTCTTAGCACTTAACTTTTGTTTAAAAACGGAAACTTACAAAAGCACCAAATTTATGTGCGCATAAAAATACGCAATCTTTAGATTATACGATGTTATTGCACTAAATCTGTCACCTGATTTGCGTTTACAACGGGGTGGACATGACGGCGCACGCGCATCGTGACGCAAGAGTGTCACCCACCGGCCCAGAATAGATAGACGGACGGGAGACACCTGTATCGTGTGTTATACAACCGCGGTGAATGGACTTGGGGTCGCTTTTTATTAATAACCTATCACTTATCTTATTCGCGCTTTAATTTTTTATTTGCAGTTAGTGCACCAGGCTGGCACATTGACTAGTCCCGAAAAAATAAGTATTGACATGTTAGTGTGTGACTTCAGCCTGAATTGTTAGTTATCTAAGTCATTTACATAATACAGGCCTTTGAGGCATAACAGGCACTT
This sequence comes from Udea ferrugalis, assembly GCA_950022985.1. Taxonomy (NCBI): domain Eukaryota; kingdom Metazoa; phylum Arthropoda; class Insecta; order Lepidoptera; family Crambidae; genus Udea; species Udea ferrugalis. Next base: position 5,841,386 of record OX465528.1, on the reverse strand, counting down.
TTATCTGGCCTGACAGACAAATATTATGTTGACCAGTGAAGTCACTCTCAGACTTCAACCTGATGTTGCCCACACCTTCATCCATCTCCGGATCGTCCAAGCTTATTAAAGGCTGGACGATCTGGAGTGTTCTATTCAGGTCGAAGTCTGAGAGACTCCACAAACTGAGTCTAATACGGAATGTCGACGGACAAAATATCGATGGACGCTGATACGATGCTACAAGACTGCGACTGACGTTACTGCAAAAGACCATCACTACGAAGCCACCTTACTTCGATGCACGTTACCGCGAAAGGTTTTAACTGCGATAATGCTTTAATGCGATGCATATTACTGCGACAGATTGTAACTGCGAAAATGTTATAACGAATGTGAATTTTATACTTACCTTTTAATGGAAAAGTTATTTAAGTTTTAGTAAATGGCTGTGCCTTGGTAAAGAGGTTTTTCTTTCTTAGTTACAATCTGTCGCAGTAATATGCATCGCATTAAAGTATTATCGCAGTTAAAACCTTTCGCGGTAACGTGCATCGAAGTAAGGTGGCTTCGTAGTGATGGTCTTTCGCAGTAACGTCAGTCGCAGTCTTGTAGCATCGTATCAGCGTCCATCGATATTTTGTCCGTCGACATTCCGTATTAGACTCCCACACGAGTTAACATACCAGTATAGATGCATACCAGTACCAGTCCGGTCCATGAGTAACTCCAATTCGACCATTATGAACCCTTGTCCTTGAATCCTGAACTGTAAATTGGATACACTATAGAGAAAAGGCCTTACCTAAGATAAGTCGGGTGCATCTGCACTGTCTGCATACTGAGCCCAGCCGAGAGTGGCTTGGGCCAGATGCCGCCGAACCTGCCGCAGACCGTCCGGCAAAGGTCCAAGCTCTGGTAGTGGACGATGGTCGAGTTGCCCACTTCGGGCTTCGGGTGGTTCGACCGCTGGCATCCGATGTTCGGCACGCATTTGAACACCCATGATGGTCTGGAAAATAATGACAATTCATTACATTACCTACGCATTAGTGTCTGAAATATTGAGTGTCTATTTATTATTTTTCTAACGAATTGATCAATATAACATTTTTAGGGGTAATAAACCCTTCTTCTGTGGAGGAGAAGGGACGGAGGAACTTTTCGAAACTTAGACTCTCCCGTGTGCTGTCGTGTCTGCTGTGATAAATACAAGTGAATCAGGCAGGATGTTGTTTTCAAAAACCTGCCCTATTTTCAAAGGAGGTTTAGAAACACCCTTTAATAATCATTTTGTCTGAATTTAGTTGAGAAAAACTAAATCATTCACAACCCCGAAGGACAGGCTGACAGTGATCCATTTGAATGAAGGCTTTAGAATCAACTATGATTAGAATTTTAGATTGTTCAAGTCGAACTACTATCAATCAAGCGTTATGATTCCGTAAGTAGGTCGACTGTAGCCTCTAGCTTATGTACGTGCATTGCAGAGTTCAAAACGCATTCATTGGCAGTATTAAGTTGATGACATTAGAATGTTCGCCACTTGCTGCTGTTGAGTGGAGCTAATACCAAGCGGTGGCACGTCTATCGTAACCCAGGTTTTCGCTAATACCGCCGGTCAATCTTGACGACCGAGCCACGACTAAGGAAAGCTTTATTAAAGTAAAGAAGAGTAGGCTGAATAGCACGGACCCACCTGCCGCATCTATTCTAAATGGCCAATGCGATCCACAACAAAAATGAATTTTGACCTCGAACAAAGGGTAGATTCTGAAAGTTTCCAGGACTGAAAGAGTGATCAAGTATCGACTAAATGATGATGGGACGGGATGATCGAGTTCCATGTCGTACAATTGAACAAGTCTTATTTATGATAAAGGGAGGTAGCAGGTCATCCAATTCTTTCAAGCTTGTTGAATTTGTATCCTGGAATGTTTTTGTTTTTAAAATTATGTTCCGTCAACAGCATGTCTGCTCGCGCAGTTCCAGCTGCTTCGAGCGGCTTGAAGCGTCCGTTAATGGCGGTTCTATGTTTGAATAAAAAACTTACTCATAAATAGCTGGCGTTGGATCTTTGATCTCATTTTCGTTGCAGTGGACAAAGTTCACCGCAACTATGACTAGCAAAACCCATCGGCCGGACATGTTTACCTGCAATGACAAAAGCACATGCATTACATCACACTTGTTAATTTGTTGTTTTGAGTTCGGACATAATCTCATAATACCGCAACGAACAGGTGGCCGTTGTGGGAGAAAGGTTCGGGAATCTTCAATCATTTGCTTTGAACCACCTTAATTTTTTGAACAATCTTAGATTTAACAATAGTTTTGGCAGTTGCTAATTCCAAGCTACTATTACATAATTATCATTACTGGCTTGTTGGTAGTACTACTAAGCCGCCGGGCATTATTTCAATCCATCCAGAACAACCTTTCGCGTTTGTTCTAGGTCTCTGTACTGTTTATTTATTATTTTAAAATTATGGATGCATGTAAAACTGTAAATACTGGTACAAGCTATGCCTAGATTGGTATGTCCATGTGTGTTTTAAATCAATTTATTTGAATTGAAGATAGGTATTTGAAATTCAAATGTAACTTGATGCTAAAGCATCAAGTTACTAATACATCATAATTTTTTTCAAATACAAAAGAATAATCTGTTGTAATATTGTTAAACTTTGGAACCGTAAAGATAAGCTAGAAATGAGTATTATTTGAGCTAGCATTGGAGTAGCCGTCAGCGACCCACTTACCCGACGACCGATGAACCCAGAGTGTTGCGTCCGCGTTCGACGCCTGCCCGAACGAAATAATAACAGTAGCCAGGTAAACAACTAACAATACCTTATTTAGTACATTTTATTCGTGACTGGTACGTGTTCATTTACACGTGCGTGAAAGCATTAAAAAAATGTACCTTTGGATTTTATTGCACATTTTACACGCTCATATTAATACATATTTAACAGTTTGCCAGCTAATACGACAAATAATTCGAATTATGTTTCGTTTATGACGAATCAATATGCAAATATTACCTTGTAATGCCTGATTGTTACCTTGTCCAATGAAAATCTATTGCAATAGGTAAGCACAATAATAAGTGTACCTATTCCAACACTTTTGTGATTTAATTTAAGAGAATGAGACGACACGAGTTAGCATATTTAAGAATAGTAAGAAGTCTCTCCTATCATTGTTTTGCTGCATATCGAAAACCCTTTTCAGATCAGGCGAGAATATCTTTACTTTTTTAAGTTGGCACATCCACTATTTAAACACAACATTAAAATATGTATTTAAACAATAAATCACAGTCAGAGTAGGAATCCACAATGTCTGTCTAAAACCCTGAAGGTTGCACAAATGATAGAATTTTGTAGCTATCATCATGAAATTGCAGTTAAATTCCTTGCAAAAAAACAAACACGTGGCATTTCCTGTTTTTTTAAACCACTAGTTACAATAGACGAGAATTACATGCGGCAGGAAGTTTGAAATTACAATTAAATAAATACCTTTACACATGGTCACCTGATCCCTTACTAAGCATAGATTGTAGGTAGGTACTATGATTAGTAAAAAATTGAATCTTTTTAATGAAAGTTTGAATGGATATAACCTACCTATCACCCAGACACAGAACTAACACAATATTATGTTCGTCTCTGGTCTCAAGTGGTTTTCGAACCTACGACCTTTGACGCTATAGGCAGGTCAACATCGTGGCTAAATTAGCTTCTTACAAAACAGAGCTGTTTCCCAATCCCAAGTACACATTACTGACAGTAATTAAATAGCTACACTACAACTGCTCATCATCTATTAGCGCTTCCGATCATCGCGTGTGATCGACGGAACCGAGGGAAGGAGTCGTGCGACACTTCCGCGCACGCGGGCTCTCACTCGTGCGCAAGCGCATCCTATGGGCACATGGGCGCTTTCGATTAGGGACTATGGAAAAATGGAAGTTAATTGTGGCTCAGTGGTCATAGTGGATCGGCTACGATGTGTTGTTTTATAATTGTTTTTAATTTTTCTAAGATTATGTGTTTGTCACTAAATAAGCCGAGTAGAGCATATCTACGTTAAGTCTAATCGGAGATCGTAGAGACGGTGGAATAACATCTGACTAGCCTTAGCCTTAACATCTCTCTAACAATCCGCACTGGAAATCCAACTTAAAAGAGTATGGCTCTTACACGCCTCTTAGTTAAGTAATTAGTTCCGAGAGTTTATAACATAATCAGCTATCATCAGGTGGTATATACGTGACTTCTATCACTTTATGTAATTCGAGTGTCGAGATCAGTGGTGGTAAACCTCGGTGCTCTCTTAATCATTAAAAATCTAGCGTTGTTAGCCCCCTGCTGAACTCAAATGAACTGTCATCTATGTACCCCAGAAATTCTGGTATCTTTTAGTTTTGGTTTTCAATGGCGCCCAAACAGGGGCGGACACACTCAAAATAATTTTCTGATTAAAATGTTTCCGTTTTAACAGTGCAAAAATACTTTATCCCATTTGTAACTGCTGCATCTATTACGAGCATTATTTTATTTTTTATTCAATGATATGTTTTTTTGTTCATTAGGGCTCCACTTAAGAACTCACCTCCCCGCATCTACTTACAAATACGAATAGGTAGTACCTACACCTACATTGAGTTCACTGTCCGTTTTGTGTCACGTTTCACTTAACAACAGAACAGTCTCACGTATTACAACAGATCTTGGATTGCTAATCGTGTGAAGTTGTGATACATTATGATTAATTGCAATAAATTGTTCCAGACAACATCTAGCTTGTTTGTTTTTAATTGCACGTTGTTAAATATATGCGGATGTGTTGATGTTGCTAATGTTTCTGGTATAACATTCAATGTGGTTTATTGGCTTCAATTACGATCGATAGTCAATTAAATATAGTTTTGTATGATTTTATAGTCTAAGATTAGAAACATAAATTGGCTGGTGAATACAAAAAGTTGGTGAGTTTAATGGGTTTCGATACAGAACGCCCAAAGGTCCGGCTACAGGCGACAATTTGATATTTACATAAAAACATATAATTTGAACGATTTCCAGTAAAAAATGACATAAAAATGGGTTGTTCCTTGTTTCAATTCTGAATCTCGTATTTTGAGCGCTGTTGACCGTTCTCATTTCAAGGAATTTTGATTTGGTCACCCTAAGTGGACCAAATGGTCATCGTTCATGATGATGATGGTGGAAGGTCTTCAAATCAAATTCTTGGAGTTGTAAACTTGCGATTAAGTAAGTTCAATAACTCTTAACGTCAATATTGTTGCCTACGGTAGGTGTTATCGGACTTTCTTACGTTTGTTATTCCAACAGCGCAGTGGTGCAGTCCCAACTGGGTTTAGCATAAATAATGCAAGTAGTCCGCACTGCGGGGACACTATTGCCGTCAATACTTTCAAACTAACTTACTAACTCAATCGTGAAATCCAACTAATGAACAAATACATAAGGCTTATAAAGTAAGAATTGATCTACTCGTAAACTAAACTAAACTCCGAATCAGGCTTTACCTATATTGGGGAGGAAGATAGGTACGATTTCCTAGAAAATTAATGAATAAATAACAAAGCGAATACGACCCCGAAGAAAGCACAGTTTGATCTGAGATATATTTTAAATTACTTGAATAGACAATAATATCCAGACATAGAAAAAACACAATTCATGTTAGTCACGTGAATGGTTATTCTGGTGGTGATCGAACGTGCGTCCTTCGTTGCTTTAGACAGTGCCTATGGTGCCTCTCTCTACCCTTTGCGCTACCGAGGCAGTTGTTTAAGCCTTTAAGTTAGAGTAATCCTGAAAACATATCGAATGTACACTGACTTAATCAAGGTTACCTTCAACTGTATTTATGGAAATAGAACAAAACAAAATAATTGATTTGAAATCATAACGTCATTTTCTGAGCCCGGCAGTTAATGAACCCAAAATGAAAAATAGCCGGGACAGTTAACTACATGCGGGAAAATACAGCCGTCGCTAAAAATAGCCATAAAACCGCAACATATGTAGATTCACACAAACAAATCCACTGTATTTAATGACGATGAATCATCGGGTCAAATCAATACCGGCTTCATAACGAGCAATGGCGCACTGTTAGCTGTTTCAAACGGTAATCAAGCTAATCTAGGACCTAGGTACTCTAGGTGCTGGGTCGCAAAAGAAGGCATACAAATACTATCGACGTATTCGATTGGTTTTTGTGACGATTGTTCTCAAAGTAGGTTGTAAACGATTTATAGAAATACTAGAAAGTTGAAGTTTTGAAAAATTTCTTGGATAATGTTTCGTGTTCGTTTGGTTTGATAAAGTTACTTTAATAAACAGGTTTTCATAAGGTCAAAGTACAATAGCGACCGTTGACTGCACACCGCTGACTGCAGTAGCTGACCGCAAGCTGCACTACTGGTTTCAATGAATCACTAGAGCAATATGACCGAGACGAGTAAAATATAAAAAATGGCTGAATCAATTAACAGATTATGTTCTTTTAAAACTGTATTAATAAAATATATTTAAATAATTGGTTTGAAACCATAACATATTTTTCTGAGTACGGTATCTAGTTATTGAACTCAAAATGAAAAGCAACGACGTCTGGGTCAGCTAGTAGGTACTACTTAAAATATAAAAATGGCTGAATCAGTCGAACAGTAAGGTCAATCAAGGATGAAACTTAATGTACGTTAAAGTCTCGGGCACAGGTTAAGTATTAATTAATCCAGAGCTATCATAGTCGCCTCTCTTCATATCTGTATCTGATACATAATGAATTTGATTTGTTTGTCTGTCTATATAACCTCTGACTATGTACTAAACCATGGGACAGACTTAATTTTTTTAAAAAAGATATAGGTCATTTTTCTATGAATTTTGCAAAGATCATCATTTTATTTTCAGAAAAAAAATAAAGTTTCGGGCCGCCTCAGGCACCTGCCCGGCGGCCAAGTTAATCAAGAAAAAATTATCTGACCTCCGAATTCACAAACGACAATCAACGCTAAGCAGGCGCTCACGCTCATGATATCCCTTTCAGTTCTATTGACATTTTACGGGACAGCATGAGCGTGAGTGCGTGCTCAGCGTTGATTGACGTTTGTGAATTCGGGGGTGACACTTGCTATACTTATACACAATATATAACATGGTATGAATTGAACTTTTGCCTTCGAGTTTTGCTGGGAAAAGCAAGCAACGGACAAATCGAGGTTATTATCTCTACAAAGGGCATTGTGAAGAGTAACAAGAAATGAGTGCTCCGCTAGAACTGACGTCAGACTCAGAACGGAGAAAGTTTGACGAGCCGATGCGTTTCGTGCGAATTCAAAAAACGTCAAACAAATGTCTTGTTACCAGTGCTGCAGTGTTTGGACTGACGTAGAGACAGCTGTTAAACTACACTGTTCTGATTGATTTTTTAAATAAACTTTGCCAAACAACTATCTTCAAATAATTATACAAAGTTGAGCCGGCCTGTTTCGTCTATAAAATGTAATACTCCTAGTGCCGGCATAAGCTAAAATACTCGCATACTATGCGGGAAGATGGATTGATTGTCCAAAAAAGTCCACATTACCTTCTGTACTTAGTGTGTTTTCAGTTATTATTATTCCTAGCTTCTGCTGGGGTATCCTAAGCCACCTTACTTCTATAACCTAATTTCAAATTTAAATAGGTACCTTATTTCACACATGTTGCTTTAAATAGACATTGAACTTTGTTAGGGCATTGCAATCGTATCGGTAAGGTCCCTACTATAAACTTATAAGCATAGAACTAGAAACTAGATAATTGAACAATAAACTTAAGTTTAAATACATTCGCAGCCTTAAATAACTACTCGTATTATCTTTCAAATATTCACCTAGGCAGCAATAACACTTTTTAATTAAATAGGTAGCCCTAAAGTTTTTTTCTAAATCCATTTAGATAGGTCTGTTTATTTGCAGGTTAATTCCATTGATTAATAATAAATTACACTTTCCTATTCCTTATCTTCAGTAAGTATCAGGTTTAGACGATTAAGTAGAAGGGCATTAATTAGCATACCTATTCGTTATTAGTGCTGTGTATCTCCCCTAAATATCGTAGGTAATTTGCATGTAGGTATCTGAAGATTGGCGCCTGAGCTATCAGGCTTTTTATTTTAATTATTGGGTTTGGGACGGTGCTGTCGGGTACTTAGTATATTTTTTATTTTGTTACCTTGTTATTGTTTTTTACAGACTGCATTGCCACTTTCGTTTCGTTTGATTTTTGAGCTGCCATAACCCCTTATCTGTCAGATAATATTATAAGTTAGTTAAGTCCTAATGCCTACTTAAGTGAGAAACAAACGATCAGATAAACATAACTAAATAAAGGTAAACATTTACGAACTCGACATTTTATCGCTTGGCCCCAACACAAACGTAATTATTATTAGCCTGCTAACGAATGGAATGATAAAAAATACTTACATTGATTATGTGCTGATAACTCAGTAGGTTAAGTCACGTAATTTTCGATGTATTTTCTTGTATGAAGATAGATTTTTGTAGAGTTCTCTATCACACAATCACTTTCTTTGTTCACTAACTAACACTAAGAATCACCACAGCTTATCTGTTCATATTTATTTTATAATAACTGTCCCAAAACAATCACTGAGGAGGTCTGTTTTTAATTCTTTATTTCAATTTTATTGTCTTCTGAAGTTTCATAACTTACAATGTTCGCTTGCGAGCGCGCGTTATTTTTTTACTTCTTTTTTGAACACTAAACCAGGCGAAGGAACCAAAACCGGCCTGCGACTTTTTTGCCGTTTTATTATTTATGTGTTTATTTATTTATTTTCTGCGAGGAGCATGCGAGATGCTTGCGGCGCGAAGGTCGAGTATGCTTTGCCTGAACTGTCAAAGTGGTTCGTTTTAAGTAATTTTGTTATTGTTTATCGTATGCGAGCGCTTCGGAATCATTATCGCGCAGTATTTGATAAATAAGCGCGGCGGACGTAGGGCGCGAACCGCTCTGATTGGCCGACTGAGCTGTTACTTTGTGGTGAACTCCGTTTTGGCGGGAGATCCACTTTTAGCCGACTACAACTGACTGACTGTATAAAGCGATGCATACATTGCCTTTCTACTACCTTGAATGGCCGCACTTTAAAAACAGTTCCTCCTCAAAGTACTGCAACGTTCCTTGTAGTTTTTCGTGTGAATACGACTTTGTTTCGACAAAGCAAAAAATGAATGAATTTCAATATTTATGAAGACCTACATTAGGCGCAACTAATCGTTGCTGTGAGTTGGTCGTGCCTGCTGTTATTGTACTAAACAATGTATGTTTGCTGTTCGTTATCCTATTTAGATATTGATGCACACGTCCGGTAGTTTTATGTAGATATTATAAACAGAATGTCACTGGATGACTACGAAGAATAATGAGACAATGGTGTATATAATGAGTAAACATTATAAAAACAAGATGATTGCAGACATTGGAATGGTACATTTGTGAATAAACTGAGCTTGCATCGTATTCATCCTACGAACCTTACTTTCGGGTCAGGCCCGTGTTGATAAGTATGATTTCATTTTAATAATTTGTTGAGACTAGAGCTATCTTCAAAAATAAGAGAGTACCTACTAGGGCTATAATTTCATTAGGTAAACTAACCTATACAGACCTATAACTTGTCATAAATATTTCAAATATTTTAACTTAGTTAACGATTGTGCTTTCTGGAAACGTAATTGTAGAGAAATTCCAATGATTGAATTGATCAAACAAACGTTTGACGTTTGTTTGAAAACTTTGAAAATTTCTTACGAAACAAACAAATGCTTCAATTGGAAATGGCAATCAAACCGCCTACCAAGAATATACTGAATACATACCATAGCTTCAAGATTTTTTCTCTTCATAAATAACCCTTTACCAACACAGGAAATAGCCGTTCATCATTGTAGGAGAGTAAGTATGAACAAGGTTTTTTTTATTTTTTTTAATAGTTTTTTTGAACATTAGAAGCTGTCGGATCGGCGGCAAGTCGAAAAGTTTATCAATAAAAGTCTGTGAATTGTAACTTTTATCTAAAGTGCTCTAAGGTAATCATTCTCTCTTCACCTAAGGAAAGATGCCTTGCAGTCCAGATGTGAGGTTGTCAAATGCGGTACTAAGATAATACCGCTACTGCTGAGCTGGTCAATCTCATCTTGAAGACCTCTTTAAATGCATGTCGGCATTTTTTCTTGGCTAGCCTACTCCTTGCCAAGGACTCCTTGTTTCTAATGACGTCTCGGTGCGGTTAATCCTTTACTAGAACTGCTGGAAATGTTAAGAGTTTCTTATGTGTGTTGGAAAAGTTTCCTTTTCATCTAACAATAGTTCCATACTTTGTTACTTGTTTGCTGCGAGAGCCAAATACGTTGACAATCTTGGCAAATAATAACACTTGTCTTGTTGGACAGGTCAGTTAAAGAATTTGAAGTGCGTTCAGTACTGTCTGATGCATCAATATTGTGTGTGTTATCAGAGTTATCAAAACGGTATTTAGAATTTCAATTGTCAGTTTAAAATCATATTAGGACATCGGGTTTACATGTCCCAGGTTAAACACGCAGGGTCTTCACGCGTTTATACAAAATAATTCGAAGAGTAAGGGTGTCGCAGGGCAACGAGTAAAACGTCCATTCACCCATACAGCTTGCTAACTAACACTATAAAATGAAATAAAAATATACATAAAATTACTACATCTATGAGTTTTAATCTCATCTGTTTTAAAAAAATCAAATTACCGAAACCAACTTTTTAGGTGGAATCAGGAATTTCTGAAAGTTAAATCGCCCACGTCAACATGTTAATATTCTACTATAATAAAGAGTGATTGTAGACTATAAACATTTGATTGAACTTTTGATCGCTTTCCGAAACTAGGCTAAGTAACTAGTTATACCTACGAATCTAAGAGTAAAGTTCGATCTTATTAATAGCCGTATACACGAATAGCCCTTCCCTTCCGTGACGTCAATCGGCTGAAGAGCCAAAACCACTCTACATCGACGCAAGTGGAGCATTCACCCACACTTCGGAACTATGTCAAAGCATTTTAAAAATATCGTAACATTAAAAAAACACTATTCGATACTCCTATTGTTGTGCCACTTCTGCGAGGAGACAAGTCCGCACTAGTAAATCAAACAATAAGTGGATCGTAAGATATTAAATACACTAGCAGCTAAACGAAGTGAACAAGTCTGCTAAAGTGTTGACGTCATTTTGACGACAGGGCAGACCGTTATGGCTCCAGCTACGGACCATACACGTGAAACCTCCACCCACCTATTCGGCTTCGGGGTCAGGAGCCTACAAAAATGCAAAATTTACAATAGTGTTGCAAAACAAAATATGGTACAAAATATAAGGATTATACCATTCATATAGTCATTCAACTTCTTACTGCAATATTCGGGATACATTAATAGATAATTATCCTTTAATAATTACAATTGTATCGTGTTACTGATTTCTAATTGAAGTGGACTCCTTTCTGGGTCTGGAAGACTCTTTAATCTACCACAAGTATTTGCAGAGGTTCTGTACTAAATATTGAAATTTGTGTTGATACGTATAATTTGCCTGAGATCCCTTGTTCAAGCCAAGCCAAGCTAGGTATAACAATTCACATTATAGAATACGAATCTAACAACACCTCTCAAGCTAAAAACCATCAAGCCGTTCAGGCTGCATAGCGTGTCTAACACTATTACATCCTACATACCTACTTACATACACTTGAAAAAGATAACCGTCTTTCTGGCGTAGTCGGGTAATAAAAATGGTCGCTTGCTTAAGAAACTTGATGCTTTTCAAAATAGCATACCGCACAAAGTTGAAAATTGCATTTAACCATAGTAATCCGGTGCATTGTACAGCACGATACTAATCTGGCCCCGTTGCGCCTGCGCCGGTCCCGTTAGCGTGCGTGGGAGGAGTCATGGTGCGAAACACCATTGTCTGCGACAAAGCCATGCTTATTGTTTGCTTACATAACTTTGACAAAAATATCGGCTTCTTGGGTTCTACTTCCCCAAATACTTTGAACGCAAATTCCGCATAGTAGTAGAAGTTCTGATGAGTTACTTGAATTACTCTCATTCAGAATAGAATCCCTTCCAAACTACTTCATTAACAATTCAAGAACACCTAAACTTTAGTAAGTTCTATTGTTTTTTAGTTTAAATCTACAACACAACAACTTCCACTATCAGTCAATCCTACCCGGATTTAGACCTAAGTTTTCTGCATTATCACCTACTTAAAAACTTACGTAGGTTGCTGATCCGTCTTGTGCTGATTGCGCGTCTCTTGTCATGGTATTTATACATATACTGTGGGCAAATGTATTTGTTTTATCTGTAGTAATATAAAAATAAGTCGGGTTTTCCTTCCTGACGCTATAACTCCAGAACGCACGAACCGATTTCCACGGTTTTGCATTCGTTGGAAAGGTCTCGGGCTCCGTGAGGTTTATAGCAAAGGAAATTAAGAACAGAGAAGCGGGAATAGTAGTTTTCGATACAAGTGCGGAAAGTATGTCATTTTGCACGAGTCTCGAGGCATCTTGGCCCGAGCCGGCAGGCGAGGGTCAAGACTCGGGACGAGTGAAAATGACACTTCCGCTCGTGTATCGAACAACGTTTTTTAATACATTTGCGAAAAAAATAATATCAAACCAATACGAATCATTAACACAATAATTAAATCATGAGTAAAAAGGGCGGGAATGAAAAAACTTTTTTTTTTCAAGGCACCGGTTGTTTGCATTCAGCCTAGTTAAAATAAACTATTTTGAAAAAATATGTTAAATACTTGTGTACGAAAAATGAAAAATAAACAACATTAAAAACGATCAATAACCAAAGTATATCGTGACAGTCGTGACTAATCGTAAATAAAGAAAGCGGGAATGAAAAACTTAGGATTGACAGTATTTTTTTAACACGGCATCGGTTGTATTCAGCCTAGTAAAAATATAAGAAGTAATTTAATTGCATTTAAACATGGAAATGAAATAAATACCTATTATTTTATTTCAAGTATTTTCAAGTGAAACTCATTCATACTTACAAATATCCGGCCATTGTTAATACACAAACAGCCAACTTTAAGTAAACTGTTTCAGAAATTTAATTGTTAATAGTTCCTAAATACTTGATTTTGTCAATTATGCAATTGAAATATTTTTAATAACATTATATTCCCAGTTTTAATGCCAAATAACGTATCAAAATACAAAATAAAGTGATTGAACAGACAACCTCTTTGGTAGGATGTATGGATTTTATTAACATTATAAAAAAAAAAATCGGAAAAGTAAAAAGCACTAGTGCGGAAAAACCAACTTTCCGCACGCTAAACAGCTACGAAAAGTACCACTTTTTGAGCAACTGTATTAAAAAATCTTTTTTCACATACTGCTAAGTCCACGCGGACGAAGTCGCGGGCGGGTGCTAGTCTGTAGTAAAAATGCTGTGTTCTACTCAAAATCTCGCTCTTACCTTGCTTCTTCTCAGAATACACTACAAATATAGGTAGTTACAACGTCGCGACAAAGATCGCTTTCATATTCAATTGCACATTCAGACGGCGTAATGAGACAATTGGTCTCAACTCAAGCATCAACTTTTACTTGCTAATGCCGCGGTACTTGAGGATAGTACTCTTTACGATTGGAACTACTGGTAGTTTCCAATGAATATTACATGAGGGCATAAAGCCGAGGTAAGTATCGCGGAAATCACATAAAGAAAAGCGATTTTAAAGGTTTTTTGCCCTCTTAAAAACTGCTCATTGGAAACATTGCTTCATCTTTCCTGTTATTTTGAAGTTAAACTCTATCAATTTCAATTAATCATACCTAGGGTTGATTTTTCAATAGTCCAACATTTAAAAAATCTGCCGGGGTGTATGTTTTGGTCTGTCTGATCAATTTTGGTTCATGCCATACTCTAAGACGCGGCACTAGTGTGACTTGTTGGAAAGCTGGTTTGTGTACATATACTAGTGATAATTAATCCATGCTATCAGTTGTCTTAGAGACAGTTTTTTGTGGCTGACCCCATGTGCGTCTCGTGTTTGGGAGTCTAGTAGGCCCGCATACGGTTGGAGCCAGAAGGCCGGAAATACAAAGTTTACGAGGCTTCAATACTTCAATTAAATCTGAAGAATTGCATAAATTTTTAACAGGTGCACAATGATTTTAAAATCGACAATCAGTAACCCAGCTTCATATGTGCATGGTTTCGAAATTGCCGTTTATCTTGAAGAAGTTAACATGCTTTGAAATGCTTGCTGATTACTTACTTATGGCGCTGAGCTGAGACCCTTATGTTAACCTTAATAGAGCCATGTTTGTACAACTGTTAAAACCTCATTCATAATCATAATGTGCAGTCTCGCTTATTTTTTTCTAATAATAACTAGTGGGTTAAGTGAAAAACGCATTACGTTTTTATGATAACAAAGTGTAACATAATCACGAGTGTGTACCTTCCATTTATTACTATTTACCAACGCCCTGGTTGTGCAACTTTACGCACTTTCATCAACTGCTAAACTTGACCGCTACAGACTGTCACTCGGTGTATAAGATACCTAAAATTGTAGGCCTTGATGTTATACGCATTGTGTATGCGACCGACATGATGAGGCCAGTGGTACGAAGCGCGAGGTTTAATTAAAACATCAGATTCTGAAATTTTCAGAACTTGGGCCAAGAACACAATGTTAAAAAATATTATAGGTATTATACACAACACATAAGTTAGATTCAGCTCACATGAGTTAGGTCTACGCTCCGACCTCGAAACACGACGATGTCGAAGTGGAGGCTATGTATGAGGAGATCTCTAAAGCCATGCATAGCCATAAAACCCACTACACCGTTGTGATGGGGGATTTCAATGCGAAGTTGGGGCAACGTTGCGGTGATGAGATGCGAGTGGGGCAATTTGGATTTGGGCAACGGAACAACAGGGGCCAGATGCTGGCAGACTTCATGGAGAAGGAGAACCTCTTTATGATGAACTCCTTCTTCAAGAAGCCCGTAAGCCGCAAATGGACCTGGTTCAGTCCGGACGGTAAGGTGAGAAACGAGATCGATTTTATCATGTCGACGAAGAAGCATATATTCAATGATGTCGCTGTGATCAACGCTGTCAAGACAGGAAGCGATCACCGCATGGTCAGAGGCACATTGAATATCGACATAAAGCTTGAGAGAGCGCGACTGATAAAATCCACGCTCCGACCAATACCGGCTCAGATTCAAAACCCCGAGTGCTTTCAGCTCGAGCTTCAAAACCGCTTCGAAGCCCTTGAGAACAGCATCGATGTGGACGATCGATACAACATGGTGGTGGATACTGTCCGTACGGTAGGGTCCAAGCACTTTAAAACCCGCCGTCCAAAAACAAAGAAACTCTCCAGTCATACTCTCCTACTCATGGATCATAGAAACGAAATGAGGCTACAGAACTCAGTGGATGCCCATCGTTATCGGCAACTCAATAGACAGATATCTAAGTCTTTGACGAGCGACCTCCGCCAATTTAATACCCAGCGTATTAAAGAGGCCATTGAGCGGAACAAAGGCTCCAAAGTGTTCGCCAGAGATCTGTCTATTGGGCAAAGCCAACTGACGAGGCTGAAAACTGAGGCAGGTAGCATCATTACGTCAACACCTGAAATCCTGAGGGAGATTGAGAGTTTCTATGGACAGCTGTATTCCACGAAAACACCTGTTGAAAGCAAGGCTAAAGACCCTAGAGCCAAGCTTACCCGACACTATACCGAAGATATCCCGGACGTCAGCCTGTACGAGATTAGGATGGCTCTCAAGCAGCTGAAAAACAACAAGGCGGCGGGTGATGATGGAATCACAACAGAGCTTCTGAGAGCGGGCGGTCGGCCGGTACTTAAGGTCCTCCAGACGCTCTTCAATTCTGTCATCCTCGAGGGCAGAACGCCAAAGGCATGGGGCAGAAGCGATGTGATGCTGTTTTTCAAGAAGGGTGACAAAACTCTCTTGAAGAACTACAGACCCATCTCGCTTCTGAGCCATATCTATAAGTTGTTTTCGAGAGTCATTACGAATCGTCTCGCTCGCAGGTTCGACGACTTCCAACCTCCCGAACAAGCCGGGTTCCGAAAAGGCTATAGTACCATAGACCACATTCATACGCTGCGGCAAGTTATACAGAAGACCGAAGAGTATAACTTGCCACTTTGCCTAGCGTTCGTGGACTATGAGAAGGCCTTCGATTCGATTGAGACCTGGGCAGTGTTGCAGTCTCTCCAAAGGTGCCAAATAGACTACAGGTACATCGAGGTTCTTAGGTACCTATACCAAAACGCCACCATGTCGGTCCGATTACAGAACCAGAGCTCTAATCCGATCCAACTACAGCGAGGTGTGAGACAAGGAGACGTCATCTCTCCGAAATTGTTCACAGCTGCGTTGGAGGATATTTTCAAGCTTCTGGACTGGAAAGGACGCGGCATCAACATCAATGGCGAGTACCTAACACACCTACGATTCGCCGATGATGTAGTTCTTATGGCTGAGACCTTGGAAGACCTGAACATAATGCTCGAAGATCTCGGTAATGCTTCTCAGAGAGTGGGTCTTAGGATGAACATGGACAAGACCAAAATCATGTTCAATGCCCATGTTGCACCCGCTTCAGTTAACGCTGGGAACATTACACTCGAAGTTGTTGACCACTATGTTTACCTGGGACAGGCAGTCCAGTTAGGTAAGTCCAACTTCGAGAAAGAGATCTCTCGTCGAATCCAGCTCGGATGGGCAGCGTTCGGGAAGCTCCGGCATATATTCGCGTCCGAAATACCTCAGTGTCTCAAGACGAAAGTCTTTGACCAGTGTGTGTTGCCAGTAATGACATATGGGAGTGAGACGTGGTCGTTCACTATGGGTCTCATAAGAAGGCTCAAAGTCACCCAGCGAGCAATGGAGAGAGCGATGCTTGGTGTTTCCCTGCTTGATCGAATCAGAAATGATGAGATCCGCAGGAGAACTAAGGCAACCGACATCGCTCGAAGGATTGCATCGTTGAAGTGGCAGTGGGCGGGGCACATAGCGCGGAGAACCGATGGCCGTTGGGGCGGAAAGGTTCTCGAATGGCGACCGCGTACCGGACGACGTTCCGTGGGCAGGCCCTCCACAAGGTGGACCGACGATCTTGTCAAGGTCGCGGGAAGCCGCTGGATGCGGACAGCGCAGGACCGATCGTTGTGGAGATCTTTGGGGGAGGCCTATGCCCAGCAGTGGGCGTCGTTCGGCTGACATGATGATAAGTTAGATTTAACAACTTTCAAACAGACACTGCATAAGAGACACGACTCTTGTTCGAATATTTGAGTCGCATGATGAATTATTGTTGTCGTTCAGATGTACTGATAAAACACTGGCACGGATGGTAATTAATATCCATAGCAGTGCTAAGTAATCGGTCCAGTAATTGTGCATTCAGACAATAATCAGGGAAAGTTGACGTGCTAAGGAAAGTAAACGTAACTATCACTTGAAGTTTGAAAGATCTGATGATTAAAACGGTTCAAATGTACAAGGCGAATTTGATATCATTACAATTAAGCACTTACAATAGGCTACTCAAAATTTAGGAAGAAATCCCATTCTCAGCGACAAAAGTTTTCAATGATTTTTTTTTGGATTTTCCTAAAACTAGTAGTTGTGCATACCTCACTGCAGTACTTCGGACATGTCTCCAGGGAGTTATTAGTGACTCCATAATGTCCACAGAACGGCTTGTCATACTAGTTAAAGTGAAGGGAAACATATCGCATAGCAGGTCACCAATGCGTTAGTTGGACTGACCACATCAAACCCGCAGTGGGATACTGCGTATCTGACGACACCTTACAGCCTGCCCACAGAAGAAATAGCCGAAGATCGTGCAGGAAACTGTCCACCTCAAAGTAACCACAACCGCTGTACCAGGAACGAAACGACAAAGAAGAAAATACTGGTAGAGCTGACTTCATCACTATTCAACTATGCCAAGTTGTTTACTGATATGTTTTTTCAGTGCGATAATGTTCACTCCTAACGGCTAGCCACTGAAAAAAAAACTGGTTATGTTATTGTTAGCACATTTCTTACTACTTATTCTAACTATTGAACTTCTAATTTATTAAACTTGTTAGAAACGAAACTAATAAACTCCGGATCTATAATGTTAGGTGATTAACAAGATGGTGCAGGTACAATTAGGAGATGTAACCCAAGATAGTGATGTAAGTTATAGTATGTTAGTTGCAGCAGAAAATTGCAGCGACCTTGCCTTGCAATAAATAACATAGATTTGCCGTCTTCTTCGTAGACAATATAATGTACCATCGTGTACTTGTGACTAGTTGTTTATTTCTAACGATGCCGATATAGCTGTTTAGGAACCACAAGTAACGTTTTGGCTCTTTTGACGACCGTCTTGGTGTAATTGTTGAGAAGTCGGCTACTACACCAAAGGTCGCGGATTCGATCCCCGCACAGTACAAACATTTGTGTCCATGAACATGTCTATTTGTATTGGTCTGGGTGTTTCCTATGTATATTAAGTATGTATTTACAAAAGAAAAAGTATTTAAGTATGTTTATCCGTTGTCTAGTATCCCATAAAAACGAACTATAATTAGCTCACTTGGGGCCAGCCGTGCTATTCCGGCGGTGCACATCGGACATCACTTCACATCTCGGTGCTTCACGCTTACCTCAATCATCAATACGCTTTACTTTGAATTAGTATTTTCTCTCATTTTGTATGTAAATAATTAAAAAATGTTATTTGGCTTAGTTTTCTTCTCTGTAACGACCACAGTTGTAAAGAAATTGAATTTTAAAATTCACTCACACGAGCGAAGGGAGTTTTGGCGTCCGCCGGAATAGCATAGCAGATGGCGCTGTGTGGAATAATGTCAAACGAATAATGTCAAGGGATATCTTAGATAGGTACTCAGTAGTTGTAAAGATCTTTGAATACTCTAAACTTTTGAATACCTTCTTTGATTTCGTTCTTATGTAAGTTTTTGAGCTTTAGGTACTTGTTTAAAGGTACAATTCCAAGACAGGCTACAGACCGTAAACAGCAAGCGACACTAGATTCCAAGCTTGCACTGCAGTGCCTCGCTTGGAAACAAAAGTGTGTCGCTTGCAGTTAGCGGTCTGCGGTCCGCCTTGAAATTGTACCTTTAAAAACATCGTACCTCTCTTTCATTGATTGTTTATTGAAATCTAAAATAATTCACTTTTTTTTTTTCAAATATATTCCAGAAGGAATTATTGAAACTTTGGACTTCCACATCGGTAACATTACCGTGCAATGCTTTCTCATCCACCATTGGAGTTGAACACGTACCCATTCCTAACAGCAGGTTCATGAAAGTTCCTTAAATTTAAACAATCCTAAGTTACCAAAAAGTAACACCTTTCTCGATGTAATTTAGGTTAATAGAGTTAATACATACAATATTCAATTGGCAAGTAGGTACTCACATGTATTATTTGTGGCTCAAAAGCTAACACACATTACTTTCGCGTGGCATTGCTAATGACTTCCCAGTAATTAGGCGTTACCAACCGACGACGACCGCGGAAAGCGCTCGTGTGTTCATGTCCGAATGTCGCTTCCTTCCTCGGAAGTAACGCCAAGATTGACGGCTGACTTGATATAGGTTTACTTATGTAACCAATAAAACTGTTTTGTTTTTCCTGTTGTAGCTACTGTCTAGTATTTTTTAAACAGATCTGTGTTTCTTTGTTAGGCATTGTGTAAGTATCCTCGAAAGGTAGGAAAACCAACAAAGGACATTCGGTCCAGGTATCAGGCGGGGATCGAACCACCGTCTTCCGCTAACCAGTGCTCTCACCAACAAGCTACGGAGACCCTAGTAGATCGGCCGCATCTTTCTGGTATAGATACAGCATTGATAATGCTAAATATTATAAAATAATCCTTTTCATTGTTTTCTTTACGTTATAAATACAAAGTTCAATTTGTGACTGTTTATGTTATGTAGCACATGCGAACACCTTTTAGAGTTAAGATCTTGGAATGTTGACAAAAACGTGAATAAACCAACTCACCAGCAGCCAGTAGAGGTAACAGCTTATTCTGACCTTTTAATCTTTACCGGGACGTATTTTGTCTCATTGTCACTACTTGGAAAGTTAGGTATCTCCAAGAGTCTTATTTTTGAAATTTATCGGAGCAAGAACAAGAAACTATTCGAAACACCCGCCATTACCACATCCCGCCCTTGCTGCTTTTTTAAACTCCTTTACATGGAAATCATAATTCCTATCAGGTTAAACCGCCAACTAAAATTTTCATGGATGAGCACCAACATAGTTAGTTATAAGCCCGTTAGTCATATTTTTCATTCACATTAAATTAACGAATATGTTACGGATCCGATCATTTGAGAATATTTAGAACCACCATTTTGATTTTAAGAACTTAATTGCATGGAAAGAATCGTCAAAGTGCTAAAGTGTTGCCACGTTAACAATATGAAATCCTACTAATTCATTTGATTTATGAAGACAGTCGTGCAGTACACACATTGCAAAATGACCGACCGACACGTCTTAAGATTCTGTCAACTAGTTGTAAAAACTCCAATTTCAAATAAAGTAGATACCGTTTCATTATATTGATGGCTTTACTTTACTATGTTTATAGCTTCAACTCTAAGCACACTACATGTATGAACCGACATTCAAATATTCTGTTGTTAGCTCTAAGGGTGAGCCTGAATCTTATCAGTAAATTTTATAAATTATCTACGACGCTGTTTCGACAAAGTTAATCGGTATTAAATCCACGAAATATTTTGTGAAAATTTCCCCGGCAAAAAAAGCTCGAACCTATACGCCAGCTATGCCAACATTGCCAAATGGCTCATTTATTCAGATATCACGTATTTTTCAATTCTACTAAAATTTATCTACTATCTAGTAGATTTTTAATACACTGGCAACTCGCAGTTTCAGGCTGGTCTGTCCGTGTGTGACTTTAACGTTTATTTTTTTAATTTCTGAGCGAAATTATAAAATGTATACTGTCTCAAAAGGGCCTAGCAAGATTGTGGCTAAAACTCGTAGAGGTAACGTGCCTAATTATTACATTGGCCGCTTGTTTGTGTGTGGAAAATTTCATGTTGAAATGGGGAAGTGAACTCTCGAATTTTCTCGCTTTCAGGCCTCTCACAGAATTTAGAAAGACTGGACAGCCGTAAGGATCACAGCAGGAAGTCTTCTGAGTCCGACAATGGAGAAATTGTCAAGTATGTGCAATTTTTATGCTATGATGCAATGCGGGAAACTTTCATTTTATTTCGTCTGTTTTTATATAACCTCTTAAACCGGGGCGCCTACTTGTTTACAGCAATGGGAAGTCTGAATCAAGTCGCTCTCAAACTATTGTTTGACTATTCATTAAGCTTACTAAATGGTTTTAATTGTAATTAATTAAGTTGCAATGACTAACTTTGTGGTGAAATTTAATGAAATTTTTGCCAAATCTATTTGATACCTATATTTTTGCAGATTAATTCATTTAGTATTGGCGAAACCTATTTCACTTATTGGTAACTTACTAGAATCCCAATCAATTGAAATGTTTTCTTAATTTTATTTGTTGAACCACCATTTCACAATACCAATTCCCATCTCTTAAGAATCATAGCTCTTGTTCATAAGCAGTAAGTAGTGGTTACAAATGTTATCAAGGGCTGAATGTTGATATTTTTTACTTCTTTGTGCATTTGAGTTGTCAAATACTTTGTTGGCTCAATAACTCTATTAGTAAGCACTTTAAATCTTTACTCTTAAGCTCCCTCTGCTTTCCTGACCTTTAACAATTTATTAAACCTAAGCCTGCTTGTTATTTCAGCATGCCTAAACCAGTATTCCATTCCAACGGCAAAAAGACAGTGCACCAGAGAATACAACACCTCGTGATCACCCCACAACATGAAGAAATCATTAGATATATAAGTGAAAGTAAGTTCAGTTGACTGCATTTGAAGAAGTAAACATGCAATTTTATATTTAGATTTAATTATGCAATTACAATTTTAGTAAAAATACAACAGTATTACAAATACCTACGTTGAGCAGTTTTCTGCATGGAAGCTGCATACATTTTGTTCTGTTAAAAATATTTCTCACAACCAGTTTAAATTAGAGTATTATTATGTTTCACTGTGATGTTGTTCCTTTAAAATGGCCAAACTAGTGCTGCAAAAATGCAATTTGTCAGCTGCAGCTTGAGCCCATATGACATCTGCAACCCAAGCTTTATTTCTGCTTCCCAACACGTAGGTATATTTTTGCACATAAATTATAAAAACAGTGCTTATTATTTCAATCACCTCTTAATTTTCTCTTTATTCCACTGTAGCTTGGACACAAACTGCATATGGAGAAAGTGAGCCATCCACACCCACTAGTACAACTGGTAAGTACCTATCTTAACTTCATTGTCATTCCTGCACTTAAAAGTAAAAAGTTTGTTTGTTATTCCTGTCTCCAAATTGATTCCTGTCAATTGGCTATCATAAACTACTTCGAACAAATAAAATAAATAAAATACTAAAAGGGAAGCTCAGAAAAACGCATTAAACCATTTAAATTACAATTTATTCACAAACTAAAACAAATGCAAGTTGTACAAGAAGAAGAGAGAGCGAGATAGATATACAAACGTCAAATAATGGCGGGGAATACTGCTCTTGACAAGTTGCGTTCGGAAATGCCTAACAGTCGGCCTTCCTGTACCACTGCTCGCCCCGAGCAGTATTCTCCATGTAAAGTAACATAAAAGTAAAACTGAGCTAAGTAATATTGACATACCCAGGTGACTTCTTAATGCCACCACAACTGACTTCTTAATGCCAGTTCAGCTGACTTCTTAATGCCAGCACAACTAACTTCTTAATGCTAGTTCAGGTGACTTCTTAATGCCACCACAACTGACTTCTTAATGCCAGTTCAGCTGACTTCTTAATGCCAGCACAACTAACTTCTTAATGCTAGTTCAGGTGACTTCTTAATGCCACCACAACTGACTTCTTAATGCCAGTTCAGGAAGTACACCTTCCAAGTCGCGACTTATACAACACCTCTTAAGGCAAATCTCGAGATTTAAACAGTCAGTCAAATAACAAACAGTCTGAAACGTTCTTAATCGTTTCCAGTTATTTAACAAGTCTGAAGCGTTCTTAATCGCCTCCAGTCAAATAACTTACAGTCTGAAGCGTTCTTAATCGCCTACAGTCAAGTAACAAACAGTCTGAAACGTTCTTAATCGTTTCCAGTTATTTAACAAGTATGAAGCGTTCTTAATCGCCTCCAGTCAAATAACTTACAGTCTGAAGCGTTCTCAATCGTCTACAGTCAAGTAACAAACAGTCTGAAACGTTCTTAATCGTTTCCAGTTATTTAACAAGTATGAAGCGTTCTTAATCGCCTCCAGTCAAATAACTTACAGTCTGAAGCGTTCTCAATCGCCTACACTCCTACAGTCAAGTAACAAACAGTCTGAAACGTTCTTAATCGTTTCCAGTTATTTAACAAGTATGAAGCGTTCTTAATCGCCTCCAGTCAAATAACTTACAGTCTGAAGCGTTCTCAATCGCCTACACTCCTACAGTCAAGTAACAAACAGTCTGAAACGTTCTTAATCGTTTCCAGTTATTTAACAAGTATGAAGCGTTCTTAATCGCCTCCAGTCAAATAACTTACAGTCTGAAGCGTTCTTAATCGCCTACAGTCAAGTAACAAACAGTCTGAAACGTTCTTAATCGTTTCCAGTTATTTAACAAGTATGAAGCGTTCTTAATCGCCTACAGTCAAGTAACAACAATGAGCGAACAATTATCGCCTTCTTAATGGCAGCTCACTGAGTAATATTACGAACAATCACAAACAAACAATATAAATCAGATAATGCAACAAAATGAGCGAACAAATATCGCCTTCTTAATGGCAGCTCACTGAGTAATATTACAAACAATCACAAACAAACAATATAAATCAGATAATGTAACAAAATGAGCGAACAATTATCGCCTTCTTAATGGCAGCTCATTGAGTAATATTACAAACAATCACAAACAAACAATATAAATCAGATAATGCAACAAAATGAGCGAACAAATATCGCCTTCTTAATGGCAGCTCACTGAGTAATATTACAAACAATCACAAACAAACAATATAAATCAGATAATGCAACAAAATGAGCGAACAAATATCGCCTTCTTAATGGCAGCTCACTGAGTAATATTACAAACAATCACAAACAAACAATATAAATCATATAATGTAACAAAATGAGCGAACAAATATCGCCTTCTTAATGGCAGCTCACTGAGTAATATTACAAACAATCACAAACAAACAATATAAATCAGATAATGTAACGAATGAGCAAACAAATATCGCCTTCTTAATGGCAGCTCACTAAGTAATATTACAAACAATCACAAACAAACAATATAAATCAGATGATGTAACAAAATGAGCGAACAAATATCGCCTTCTTAATGGCAGCTCACTGAGTAATATTACAAACAATCACAAACAAACAATATAAATCAGATAATGTAACGAATGAGCAAACAAATATCGCCTTCTTAATGGCAGCTCACTGAGTAATATTACAAACAATCACAAACAAACAATATAAATCAGATGATGTAACAAATGAGCGAACAAATATCGCCTTCTTAATGGCAGCTCATTGAGTAATATTACAAACAATCACAAAAAAACAATTTAAATTAGATAATGCAACAAAATGAGCGAACAAATATCGCCTTCTTAATGGCAGCTCACTGAGTAATATTACAAACAATCACAAAAAAAACAATATAAATCAGATGATGTAACAAATGAGCGAACAAATATCGCCTTCTTAATGGCAGCTCACTGAGTAATATTACAAACAATCACAAACAAACAATATAAATCAGATGATGTAACAAATGAGCGAACAAATATCGCCTTCTTAATGGCAGCTCATTGAGTAATATTACAAACAATCACAAAAAAACAATATAAATCTTAAGAATACAAGAAGTAATGTTTCATTCTTATTAAGAACAATCAGATAATGTACTATCTGATAAAAACGATTCAGTTTGTCATTAAAATAGGTAGTAGACTTGCTCATTTGCGCGCGGATTGACAACAGCAGTCAAAATGTATTTTATTTGTTTCTTGTAGACCACAGTAATCCTTAAAATACTTACAAATGAAAGCTTTGTTTCGGTCGCATACAACTCCAAATATCTGTAATACTATGATTACACGAACAGCTTCTAACTACAAGAGCTAGAGTGAATAAATGTCGTAAATCGAACACCAAGGTGGCCCATGTATAGGTACTATGTGTAACGGCAACGGCATCTTTCATAAAGAATACAACAACACTGCTTGACACCCTGTATATTTTTCACGCATAGTGTTAAGAGATGCAACCATGTACATTTTACTTTTTGTTCCTAAATACAGCGCCGTATTTGCCAAACCAGTTTTTAAACACGGTAAAAGTAAGCAAGTTCTGTCAAATAGCGACTTTGAATTTTACCTTACAATTATTGGTCTACAGTTGAACCAATTGAATAGTCTCCCTGTTGCATTGCTTCTACAGAAGTAGGTGCTAAACATGTATCATTTATTCGCTTAGCGGAAATAACATGGTTTCGGCTGAACCCATCCAGGTGGCCCGTTGATTTACCAGCACGGTATTCGACCTCAATCAAAGTCTCAACTTTGTACCTGGAGCTACCAGCGGGCTATGGTGACAAATCTCGTCTCCACTAAGTCCAATTAGTAAAATCGGTAACTATTTAACTTAATACCTGTAATTTAAGGTGTATGACCTTAAATTTAAACAAACTTACAACAACAGCAAGGGTCTCTTAATCAATGCTTTGACTTCTGCTAGGCTGTAAGTGATTCTCCAGTCCCAAACATTCGTAAAAACGTGTCAAATCAAAACGATGTAGGTACTGCCGCTATCTTTCTGCCGCTTGGCCATCGACAAACTACAATATAATATGAGCGCTTTGAATTTGTAAGCTACGCACTTTTTGTAGAACCAATCTTACAATTACCAAAAAACAATTCGAAAACTCATCTAATAGTCATGAAGACTATTTCAGCAGGGAAGCTTTTGCCGATCTCATAACCACAGATCTTCAGACAACGATGCATACAATGAACGACGCTCTCTGACCCTTAGATAATATGACCAACGTGCGGCTGTCAATTAGTTAAGGTATTACACACTGCTCTAGGCACTCCGTACATATTGTAAACCCTAAAATGTATGATTGTGTGCATAATATAATTGCACTTGCTGTGGCGCAACACCACAACACACCAATGTGAATATGACTATCACATTTGAACAAAACCGATAGCATTTCTTTTGTCTTGTCACGACACACCCCGTCACAGCAATATTATGTTGGTCTGTATAATTCGTGTACTAATATCCGTATTAGGGTCCTTCCTACAACGGTTTGGTTGTCACGAATCTAAATAACGCATAATAATAATTATGAGCCTCGCTCGGTGAAACCAGGAACAACGAAGGTACCACAGACAACCAGATTCAGCACAAACACTTGTTTCATCAAAAAACCCCGCACTGTGCGGAAATCGAACACGCGACCCCTCGATGCTCAACTGTTGAACCACTGCGCTAAACGGGTCATCAACGACTCAAAACAAACGAAATATCAACATCAAAATAACAAGTTCGAATCTAATCGACAGGCAATTATTTAACACCTTGTACGACTGCACTTACATTTGGCAGTTCGATTAATTAATTTTGTAAATACGAAACATCTACTATGTTTTTTAAATAACACAAATCACCGTGACAATACTCAAACGCTTAGTTGGTAACAGGCTAACTAATATTAACCTCTGTTTTGGGCACAGTTTGGCCTCATCAGCCACCTCCTTGAAGGATTTATTTTCGAATTTTTGACATACCTCAAATGCCCAATGGTTGACTGGCAGATATAGCGCTCAGCATGAAGCCCGCCATACCGTACTATTATGTGCAATGAAGATGAAATAAATAATTAAATATTGAAATTTTTAATTGAACAACTAGACTTGCATGGATTGAATATTCAACTGTAACTGTAACCTCTGGGCTCTGTATAACTCTGTAATTATTATTATTTTACCCAAGACATGACAACTGAAATCAATAAAAATGACAACTAATAATTTGCAGCTACAGTAATATCTGTCAATAATTAGACATAAGTTTGGCTGAAGTAACAGTTCACTTCAGGACATTCATTCTTATCATGGCCTGTACGATGATAACAGTGTGATGAACACCTTTTCTACCTAATTGTTTCCATCATCATGACAGACACAGCCACAGAATGCACAAGTTTTATGAATTTTGTAATGTTGGTGCAATGTGACCACAATGCTTACAACTGCATCATTTAATTATTAAATCAGTAACACTTGACTTACTTCAACGATGAAAATTAATATCTTAACATGCTGGACGTGTCCTGATAACCAGCAGAAATAGCATCAGCTTTCTGGTACGGAAGGTACCTACCTGTTATTGCTTCTGTAACCTGCATCGGGTAACCCACAAGCATAACCTTAAATAGATCTTGTCACATTAAAATTTATAAATAATATTCAGAACATTACACCATAAGCATTAACTTAGTCACACATCTGACTAACTTACTGATTGGAAAGAAAGGCAGTTAATAAACATTAGAGTTATGTAAGGTTGAGATATTAGTTTAGGTTTAGGTAGTTGTTAGTATCAATGTTCGGCATTCTTTTTTTTTTAAATTTAAAAGTCCAAATAAGTTTCAGAAATAGTTTTCTCATCACCAGTCATACATCCACAGAATACAAAATACCTTTATCTTTTCAGATTAACTTACTTACTCAATAAAAATTAACAGATCAGATAGGATCAGAATCAGAAAATGTATCATTAAGACCAGCATAAGGCTTGAACTAAATCAGCTGTAGGTTGCCAATGGCACAGATGAAATGGTGGGGTACTACTCAGAAAGACAGACCACTACTGTGGCTACTGGTTTCCATTATACAAAGTACTAGTCATAGTAGATACCTAGCACTTTAACTAGGAGTAATTTGACGAATGAAACTTGTTCGGGTTCGGAAGAACCTGCTGCTTAATCACTCTCCCATCAGGAGCATGATGAACACTCCGCAATAAGAGAGCGATTAAGGCAGGGGTCAGTGACCGCGCACACGGTCCGGTGCCGCGGTGCTCCAGCTGACTCCGCTCGGGACCGCCAAAACGCTGCCGATTTGAGACACTATTCAAAAGTTCACGAGGCAACGTATCATATGGGTAATTGGGTACACCGTCCGTCACTACTACACATTTCAAAGATGACAATCCAATTTCATGGGAAAATTCACGTCCACTCATTGTTTTTGGTTTGAAAGTTACTTTTATCACAAATTCACAACAATCCCCAATACACTCGATGAAAACTCGCAGTACCTGTGCAGCAAACAGGTACGAACCGGTTTTTGTTTTCTGCAAGGCGTCCCGGCCGGTGCGGCCGCGCTTCGTAAATTTTGGAAAACGATACAGAAGTTACTTTCACTTATTGTTTCGTCAGGAAAACGTTTTTGTAGGCGCTCGGTACAGATCCCGCTTCTGAGCTAAAAGGGAAGCTCAGAAAAACGCATTAAACCATTTAAATTACAATTTATTCACAAACTAAAACAAATGCAAGTTGTACAAGAAGAAGAGAGAGCGAGATAGATATACAAACGTCAAATAATGGCGGGGAATACTGCTCTTGACAAGTTGCGTTCGGAAATGCCTAACAATACTAAACCTTGGATTTTATATTTTCTAGGATCAGGATCAGGCAGTTCATCCCCAGCCCCACCGTCCAACTTGTACTACCAAGATGAAGCCCCGAGCGCAGTGCTCCGGGACTTCAAGCCCTTTGACCTTGAGACGTGGTGGGGCAAGCGACTCTTCCAGAACATCACCAATTCGCTGTGAGCCACCTGCTGCCTCAACACACACATGGGAACACAAGAGCTGTCGGTAGCGTAAGTCACAATCATCTGAAGTTTACTAAATTTTACCATCCTATTGATAAGCCAAATTAAAGATTTATAATGAAAACCAAACAATTGGAATTCCAATTGGTATAAACAATTTGAAAAACCTTTTTTATATTTCTATTTTTAACACATAATGAAGGTCCTGCAACAACAACAATAAATGTATTTTTACAAATACTTTAATGCAGCCTCAATTCAGCTGTTTAATGGTATTAAAATTATCTAAGACTTGAAACAAAAAATTGGAATCTTAAAAAACAAACAATAATATTATTGTTGTTTCTACAATGTATTTGTAGAACTCTTTGAGTTAATGAACAATTATAAATGAAATAAAAAAAAGTTTAGTAATCTACAGTTGATTGTGGATCTCAATAGATATGTCATATCGTAAGTGAAAATTTCCAAAGGCTCAATTTCTTTTGCAACTAGAATTGTGTTACTGCGAACCAATATTCTTTAAGATTGTTTTGTTGATTAAATTTTATAGTTTCGTTGATAGATTGAATACTGAATTTAGAACACCTGAAAAATATCTAACCAATAATACCAAAGAAGTTGTTCTGGCAGCTGAAATGTTTTGTTTTTACAATTTTACTGTGGTTTGAAATAATTCAAAAGATTATATGTAACAAATTCTCATTTTTTTCTGATTTGCTCACACATCTGCATCAAACTTTATAAAATAATTTTATAGTACAGTTTATTTATGTATTTTTGCAGTACATTCTGTATTTATTTACAAGTGTGTAAATTAATCAAATCAGCAGAGATATATCTTGTTTATATACAGTGCATAAATATCTGATATTACCAAATTATGAAGTTAATATTTACTCATTAGTAAATTGTTAATTGATAATCAAAAGAGAACTGATTCTCCCTTCTGTCAAGTGTTACCCAATACACCATAGCATTAAAAAAAATGTCACCTAATGTATTGGGTTAAACAAAAAACCTTATTTTTTCCTAAAAGCAATAACAAAAGTGCCTGAATACATCGACAGTAACTGCTTAGTAAGACATATATTTTATCCAGTTATACAATAATCCTTATTCTATTTGATAAAGTTATTGTGTAAATCGTATTTTTATCAGTGGCAAATCTTGAGTATCTTGAAATATTCATAAATTGTTAGTTCTATTGTCAAAGCATTTACATCAAAATAGCTATGATAATTTAATTTTGCAACATCACTTGCTGAGAGTGGATAACACCATCTAACTTTAACATAAATAATATATTTTAGTATGACTTGTCAATAGTAACAGTCAGCTGTTATTGTTATTATTCGGTAGTGTTTTCACTCATTGTTATGTATTTTAATTGTTTATTGCATTGCCACTTTCAGGTCTGTAGACATTTCAAGCTGTGAGTGTTGTTGCCAAATTGCTAATACGCAAAAGAAAAACTAATTTGTATTGGAATCTCGAATTTTCTATAGTCATGTGAATTAGAAAACATTTGCACAGCTTTTTAAACTTATCGAGTCGTTCAGACAAGTCCTACTGAACCATTTTAGAAGGAAATAAAGGCATATTTATAAATCGAATTTTTTAACAAACAGGTTAACAAAATATAGAAATGCCATCAACCTGCTAAAAAGCTAATCTCGTGATGTAACCAATATTACATTTATATTGGTTTTTAATAATTACTTGTAAGTTATTAATAATTGAAAAAATGCAAGTGAGATGATTACACTTCTACCGTGTAGACCTAAATCTTTATTTTCCTACTAAAGATCGAATGGGTATATTTTCTCATGGAAAAGACCCTTTAATTCAACCATATTTTTACCATCCACTTGGCCTACTGTATATTGTTACACTTGCTGAGCAAACATAATCTTTGTTGAATGAAAACTTTTATCGCTGTTCAAAGATCTATTACAAATGTTGTAAATTGTTACGTACTTTTATTGTTATGTCATATTAATTCGCCAGTTGTTTTTGTTCGTGGCTTTGGCAAGCTGAACTAAGTCTTCCAGAAAATTATACATCAAGACAAGTGTTATCATGTGTAATGTATTAAATTGGTGTAACTAGATCGATAAATCATTATCCTTACATTTAATTACCTGGTCTTTCGTCATTCCTTACCTACAGTTTATTTTCTGTAACAATTCGATCTTTCTAAATTTTAGGATTGTCAATTGCAAAGTTTTAGTTGACTAAAACAATTTGTGAATCTTTGGAATATTGGTTTTGTTTCGTCTTATGACGAACTAACCTGTCTCTAAATTTGTAACTTCGCTCGCCTTGTACATCACATTGCGGTTTGAATGTACCTTTTGTACGTTTTTGAGTAGAAATACCTTATTTATTTCTCCATAAGGACTATCAAATGAAACGAATAATGGATCGCGATTGTTATGTACAAATTAAGTGATTACGAAGCAA
Organism: Udea ferrugalis; assembly: GCA_950022985.1. Taxonomy (NCBI): domain Eukaryota; kingdom Metazoa; phylum Arthropoda; class Insecta; order Lepidoptera; family Crambidae; genus Udea; species Udea ferrugalis. The sequence continues at coordinate 5,809,730 of OX465528.1, read as the reverse complement.
TTTTAATTTACCTAAGCAATAAATGCACGAAATGTAGTATAGTTTTATCCTTTTTAGATGGAATATTTGAGTCATCGTAGTTATATGCAGGAGAATATTTTTAGACTGATTTAGTTATAAAAAGTTATGCTTTTTGTTGTAGTTTAATAAACCGTCTGACAAAGAATAAGCATTCTCTTTTTTGGAACCTCTCTTTCAAGCCTTATTTTCCTTAAAAAGTCGATGTCATTTCATCGACTTTAAACTTCATTGCTTTGAATTATTGTCAAAATTGACATGATCAAAATATACACTCCCGAATTCCGACACACGAAGTATTTAAAAGATATTATATTTTACCCAATGCTAGTATACAAAGTGCAAAGCAATCTTTTTACACCCGAAAATATGAAATACGTCGAGATAAACAACTATTCTGTAAGTACCTACTTAAGCTTTTCTAAGTTAATATTTACCTTTTCCTGTTCGATCCGAGTTTCGACTATTATCTCAAGCAGTGTATCAACTTCTTGCCACCTACCAAAGGTGAAGATAAGAGTACCTATCACGTAAACTGCTTCTAAAATTTCCTCTTCACTCACTCGTCTGATTATCACTCAAAATCCTTGAGTGTCCAATCCATTCGCTTATGAAATAGGTCATCCATAAGGTGCGAATTGAATGTACCGGCAAAACGCCTAGTGGAAAGTTCCTCAACTTTATTTCTCCTTTAGCAAAACAATTCCACTGTACAAAAGAACTTCGCCAACGGTCTCCTCAACGCCCGCAAGTTGCTCGATGGTCTCGAACGAAGCCTCTCGAAGTCGAGCAAGTATGAGGAACAGTTACTACGCTGCAAGTCCTCGCACCACTCGCGTGGTAGCTGGTGGGATAGCGACCGCGAGTCAAAGAGTTCCATGGCGGGTAAGGTTACGGATGGCTCAGTGGTTGTAATAGTAAATGAAATGAAATAAACAATAGCCTCTATAAGCCTCACTGCTGGCTGTTCACAGGACTCACCACAAGAAAGTATCTACATATGAGGTGGCGCGAGCCAACACTGGGAAACCTTGACGTCCGTTGTTATAAGGCCTACTGGGCTTAACGCCTTTCTTATAGCGACGTCAACATGGTCCACCCATCCGTTTAACGGGGGACGGAGAAACCCGTAAAATACATCAGTAATCACACGATATCTAATATGTTCCTAAATTTTTCAGAGGCTACCAAACCCTCAAGAAGTCCAGTTGATTTAGCTGAATCTTGGTCCACTATGAGCATCGTGTGCTTACAGTATCAGTAAGTCTATAGGACAAATATGTTATCAGTACAATAAAACAATTAGGGCAACTTGGCCCCCGAGCGAGTGATAACTGCCTAAACATGTAGAGCGGAAGCGGCTCGAGAGCAACGAAACATACAGGCACAAAATAAACACAGGTGCGCGCGGACTTACGGACGGTTCGGCCGCGAGTGCCGCGACTGGAGTATCGTTAGAATCAATAAAAACCGTCAGTGTTGCGTACGGGTGACGCGTCCGTACGAGACGCCCCTCTGCCGTGCTCACCAACAAGCTCGCTGCGTATGCATACTGTGTATACTGTACCCTAGCTTAATAAAAACTTAACGCTGCAGCATTGCTTGAGCGATTGATAAGTCCAGTCACTTTCTCCCAAATATTTACAGCATTGTATGGTGTACATAGGTACAACCTGCTCATTTAATTTTAGATACGAAGAGCTATCAAAGCGGTACGAATCTTTACTCCACGCATTTCACGATAGCTGCAGTGCGGTTACCGCTCGTGAGGCTGCACTGGCAAGGCTTGGTGCACAAGTCAAGGATACCAGAGACCAGCTTACACACGTCAATGAGACGTTGATAGCTGTCGGAGAGAAGTACATGCGACTATGCGGGAAGAAACGAACCCAGGTAGGTACTTTGTTTATCTCCATCTTATACCTATTGATAAGCAGTGACGGGAATAGATCTTGACTAACGATTTAAAAGCACGTCATGCTTCTTCAATCTGGGCTAGCTCTCACCCAGTATTCATTCTGAAATATTTACTAACCAGGTACTGGAATTGCCGACTGGGCCGACGGGCCCTAGTTGGCTTGACTGTACTCATTCGTATTGCCTATTTGATTAGCGTAGTGGCTTCATAACCACTCGTTATGGACCTCGTAATTCCCGAGTGAACTCTATTACTGGATTTGCATGAAGAAACTGCCCACTGACAGTCTAAAGAAACATAAGCATCATGGTACCAACAGAACATTTTGCGCGTCTTCATCTCTCATAATCCTCTCATACATGTTCGTCGGAGATAGTCTAGATTATTTTCATACTTTTAGAAAAGCAAATACGAGTGTCGTATAAAGCGGCTGAAAGCGACGGTGCGCGGCGTCATGGCGATGTGCGAGCACGCACGGCTTCAGCTTGACACCACCCTCGCGCGGTTTATGCTTACGGAGCGCGGTGCGCCCAACGCACAACTGCTGGCTGAGGTAGGCACCTTATTACATAGACAGCAAAGACGAGTGTCGCATAGAGCGGCTGAAGGCGACAACTCTCGGGCGGTTCATGCTCACGGAGAGCGGCGCGTCCAACGCCCAACTGCTGGCTGAGGTAGGAGCCTTATTACATAGGTAGCAAAGGCGAGTGTCGCATAGAGCGGCTGAAGGCGGCACCACCCTCGCGCGGTTCACGCTCATGTATGTGGAGCAGCGCAACACCCAACTGCTGGCTGAGGTAGGGAAGGGAGGGACCTTATTACTTAAAAAGCAAAGACAAGTGTGGCATGGTGGACGACACGGATAAATGTAGTTGAATAATACACGTACCTGGTTAGTTAAATCTGTGTAGCTAGGAATTCATGATCAATTCTCGCCGTCTAAAGTGAAAATAACTTATTACGCTTTCTTTGACTCTAGATCAGAAAGTGCAATCTGCTTTTCTTGGAAAATCTAAGACTGAAAGCACAGATTGAAGAACTGGCGCCAGGTAAAGGATTTTCGAACGAAGTTTAAGTCATTTTCTATACATTTTAGTACTCAACTGATACTATGTAAGTGCTTACAGTGATACAGTTAGGTAATAAACAGGTTTATACGTTTTTATTCTTGTAGTGTTTTAGGATATTTTGAATAAAGCGAAACGTTACGTTTATAATTTTTTATTTTAACAATAAGATGATCGAAGTGTGGTGTAGATTTTGGACGTTCACATCATGGACGTTGATTTCATAGCACCTTAGGACATGACTCTTTTAGAAACATCATTATAGTTAGCGCAAGTGACGCGCGTGTCTTATCTTCTCATTAGCTGGCTCTGTCAACGACTTGTTTAAAAATATAAAAGAACGTTGTTAACGAGTTCATGTCAAAACTATCAGTGATACTTACACCGAAGTCAGGTTGACTACAGCCGCGTCGATAGTCACCCAATACTCAAAGCATCTATGTTCACAATTTAGTGGACATACGTTCTACAGTAATTTTTAATTTCCTCTTCATCAAATTGTCGACTAAGAGTTACCTCATATTCGTTAAACAGAACTACATATTTTTTAAACTTAGTTACGACCTTCGATCGAAGGAGTGAACATTGTGCCGTATCTTTTATTTTGCTAACATCAAAAATCACTGGCAGTATGATAAGAAAAGTCGCGGTCTTTCGCTGGCACCTCGTTAGCAATTGTAGAAATAGCGGCGTCTGTTGACTATCTCCATTATCTGCAACAAAACGTGACGGTCTCATTACCACATTTTTTCATATTTCTGCTACCTTATTACCACATGCTAAGGTTCACAATTCAGATCGAGAGGAGGAAATGGAAATAGTAAATACACAACTCATTAGTATTACTCAGAGGTTTTAAAACCACTGTGTGTAAACTTTCGTTTTACTGGCTAAAGGTTTACTCCATTCTTTTAAATCGGTCATTATTAGAAATTATAAGCTTATGCGTCCGACTGCAGGGCAAAGGGCCCTCTACTTTTCTTCATTGACCTCGATCTTAAACTGAGCAGTCGTTCTAGTAACCGTTCAGCTCTACCGTCGCCATCGTCTACCGTGACGTCTCCTGTTGCTAGGCTCCCTGTCAGGCCAAGAGGATGGCCTAAGGCTAAGCTGGCATGCGGCGTATGGGTCCAGCTCAGCCCTGTCCCACTTCCGTTGAGCAGCTTCAGAAAACTTTATTTCGTTTATGTTTATTGCCTACCTTGCGTGACCTCCTCTATTTTTGCAGGATAGTATGCATGTCAAGTACTTATTGTAGGTACGCTAATTCCTTGATAAAAACAACGGCAACATACGATACGCTTATTAGTTTTTACTAATCGTGGCCTTTTACAACCCGAAAATTATGTTAAAATCGTAGCTCCAGCTAGCCCTGCCCTTGATAATTTGTGCTCAGACCCTAATGGTGCTTAAACGCTTCCAATTCCTTTGGAGATCGTAAATTCTTTCAGGAGAATATGGATCTAGTATTAAAGATTTGTCAGTTCAGAAACAACCAATCCACTTTCGATTTACTTACCTTTTACTGAGATGCCACCACCACGCCGCGTATCCCCACCGTTAGAGATCGTCTAAGCTGGAATGCCGCGCCTGTCCACTGCATCTACGCATACAAGCAAGCACTCTTGTTTTCGCAAATGCCGTGAAGGGGCGCGTCATTTCAGCTTATGACGATCTCTAGCTGCTTAGCGCCTCACATACTGCTCGTGCAGCCGCCTGATCTCTGCGACCATGCCGTCCAGGATGTAGCACAGGTGCTCAGGGTCCGGGATTAAGGCTTTGTCTGCTGATGCTGCTAGCCGGAGCACTCCGCCGTAGCAGAGAGCTGTGACGTCTAACCCTTAAAACAAAAAAGGGTAATTGTATTGTATAAGTTAAAATAGGGTAACAATTTGAAAGCCTAATTTTGCACTGCACTATGCGTATACTTTACTTCTTCAAGAAATTCTTCAAAGAAAGTGGAACGCATCAGCTTTGAAATTATATCAGTTGTACAGTCGGTACTCATCAAAATATCATTCCCTACTTTACAGAAACGATTAATTATGGATCAAATAGAAAAAAAACCGGCCAAGTGCGAGTCGGACTCGCGCACCGAGGGTCCCGTACAAACCTGCAAGGTTTACAAAGTTCGTTCATTACGACAATCGAGATTTAGTTTTTTTTTTTTTTTTTAACGGGTTAAAGGCAATTAGATCTAAGTATTTGATATGAATTTCAACTTGATAGCTCTACGCGTTCATGAGGAAAAAAGTAATAAGTTTATATTTATTAAAAAATAAATATATATTTTGTAATGTAACTAAAAATTTAAGTTTTTCGGAATTTTTCCTTTATGTGTGCTATAAAACGTTGCTTCATGCCAAATTTCAAGATTCTAGGTCGACTGGAAGTAGGGAGATTGATCCCGCAGCCCATGAGCTCCGCAGGCCGAGGAGGGGGGGAAGACGGCGCGCACCTGCTCGCCATGTCGCACCCCTCCTTGGTAGAGGCCAGCCGGCGCGCGGTACGGGGGTACCGTTGCCGGCATTGCACAGGCCTCCACCACTGCCTGGTAGGGACGGCTCGACACCCTCGGCTGTCCCTACTGGCCCCCCCTCTCGAAGGGGGGGTCGCTTCCGGCCCGCCGTGTAGGCGGGCACCGTCCGGGAGAACGCGCACAGGGCTTATAGCTATACGGCGTATTCCCCCACTATGGACGAAGAGAGGGAGTAGTAGGGTTTTTAGTCGGTAGAGCCACTGGGTAGAGCATGCTCCCCGTGGAGAGTCCGACATAACCAGTCCAACCCTCCGGTTGGCGGGTATGCGTAAGTGCATTTCCCCTATTCAAAAAAAAAAAAAAAGCTCCACTGGAAGTACCCTTTAGGTTTTGATTCCCTTGCGAGTACTTGCGAGTTTCAAAATATGCAGCTTAAATTGCTGTTTCTTTTGATTGCGTTGACATAGATGTTTGATTTTGTTACAGCTTAAAGGTATTATAATACCTTTAAGCTGTAACAAAATCAAACAAAATCAACAACAACTTGAGTATTTGGTATGAATTTCAATTTAATACCTCTACGCGTTTATGAGGAAACGGGTAGTAAGTTTAAAATTGTTAAAAAAAAAAATATTATGTGATGTAACTAAAAATTTATAGTTTTCGTAATTTTTCCTTTATCTATGCTATAAGACGTTGCTTCGTACCAAATTTCAAAATTCTGAGTTCACGGGAAGCCCCCTGTAGGTTTTGATTCCCTTGCAAGTGTCGAAAATTTGCGGCATAAACGTTTGTATCTTTTGATTGCGTTGGCTTAGAAGTTTGATTCTTTCACAGCTTCAAGGGACAGTAGACCTGAGTAATTGATATGAATTTCAGCGTCATACCTCCACGCGTTCCTGAGAAAAAGGGTCTTGACAGACGGACAGACGGACGGACAGACGGACAACAAAGTGATCCTATAAGGGTTCCGTTTTTTCCTTTTGAGGTACGGAACCCTAAAAAGACGCAAATAGATAAAAAAAACTATACTATGATTTAATATGAGAAAAAAAAGTACGAGGTCTTAAACAATGTCAGTGTGATATCTTTGAAAATATCAAATGTGACAATAACCAGGGGGGCTAAAACGGTAACATTTTAGCATTTCATATTATGAAACATCTAACTGACGTTTCATCTAGGCCGCGGTCCGTTTCGAGTCAAAAGTGAGTAATAGCGCGCTGACGTCGCTCACGTTCATACAATTTATCAATTCGGGATGCGTGTCAGCGCGCTGTTACTCACTTTTGACTCGAAACGGACCGCGGTCTAGATGAAACGTCAAATAGATGATTCATAATATGAAATGCTAAAATGTTGCTGTTTTAGCCCCCCAGTTTAATTTGTCACGGTCGTTTTATTGTTACTTGCAACAATTTCGAAACACTTGTTCAAAAATTGCTCAAATTCTTGATCAAATTAATTTGTGGGAAAACTGCACGGTTTCTCAATCGCTTCACAAGTGGCACTTGAGGTTACGTTGTGTAATTGGGTTTTAGTTCTTGATGGATCATGAATGACGCGTAAACCACGAGCCTACCAGGAACTAGGTGTTGCGTTACCTCTGACCACAGAGATAAAAGGGTGTAAAGTTTCTCAGAACATCCTACACCGACGTGCTAAGCCTACTTAGTTGCTACGTAACCATACATTTTAAAATTCCGACTAATGATTTCATAGACTTTAACTTTACTCGCTTCATGCTTTGGTTTCCATTACCAGCTTTGGGTCCTATAATCTCGATAAGATGGGGCCTTAATTAATAGTTTTTCGTTGTTTTCCCCCATGCTTATTTTTCTTGCTTTTCACGTAGTTAAATGTTTTTGACAAAATAATAGTTAAGACCTCTATCCGAATTAAATAATATGCCATGACGTTAAAATTGGGTTTTCTATTGACAAATCCGTCATTTTGTCGATATTCAACCAGACTAACAGAATATCGTTAACAGAGACGATATCCGTCTGTTGTTTTACATATAAGGCGCGCACTTTACATTCACTCGCGTGCTTACCGGTATTCCCCTTGTGGGGCACAAAGAATACTAATTTCTTGAGAGCGTTGCCCCCGCAAATGGTCAGAGCACCAGGTCCTGGCATGCTGCTAAATACCATGGTGGCTTGGTTGCTCTGCAACAGTGGCTGAAGAACTGGCTTTGGTAGCATACTGACCAGTTTGATGAAGTAGTGGTTGGACTGTAAAAAGATGTTAAGTTTTCACATCATACTCATAATTCGTTTCAAGGAAATATCGATATCCCAAATTGCGATGTGTCATCAAAATCTTTCGAATTGTTTGCTGGCTTAATTCAACAAACATGTGCAAAATCCATCATGCATCCAGTAATAGTATTGCAGAGGGATCACAGTTAATTCTGTACTCGTATATTCGACCCCACTGAGTGGCAAATTAGGTAGGTACTTAGCTTCGATCTCTTATCATCTTTTGAAAGCTTAACTCATTTCGAATAGCTTCCCTGGTGGCCCATTGGGTTTCCAACGTGCTTTTAGTAACAGTGAGATAAGCCTTTTCAGCATTAAGTTTGTATTCAACTGTTCAGCGTTAAATAATGAATACCTACACTTTAACTGTTAAGATAATGAATCGATATACTCACCAAAGGGTCGGCGCTTTTACGTAATATATCGCATCTATGTTTAATCTCATTCAAATTCCGTTTATCGTTTATCGGTAAATCCAATATTGTTACGCTGAAGTCGTTCTTCATAAGCAAATTATCATTAATGATCGATGATTTGGGAAATCTAACTGGAACTACTACTGCGATGTCTTCTGGAACATGTGCCATGGTCTAAAAGTTAATTACATGATTAGACGATTCGTATTTCATATTCTAATTAAAAGAATCAACAAATTAATTACCTGATTAAAATAGTTATGCAAGCCACCGGATAACGCCGTAGCTAATACGTCAGAGAAGTTTAAATTAGCAACGTTATCTTTAATTTCTTTTACCATAACCAACAAATTCTCATCTGATTCTGTCCATTTGAAATGCTTCTCTCCAAGCAAAGATGGGCCATGCAAAGAATTAACATCAGGCTTTCTTGAAACAGTATCAATGAAACACATGGGAATTTCGCACAACTTTTGGATCATATCTATCAAAGAACTCGGACTGTCAAAATTTCTTGCTTCGGGCATAGAAAACATATTCATAGGATTGTCTTCTCTTTTATCTGCAAGTGTTTCGCACAGAAACTCGAGCAGTGCCACTCCATCGCCAACAGAATGGTGTATTACGAATATTATTCCATAATCACCAGTCTCTTCATCGTAATTGCCAACCCTTTGTTTCGTTATAAATATTTTGAATAATCCCTCATCATTGTATGGTAAGGGTTGACAAGATACTTGTACCATCACATCTTCCAAATCTACAACCGTTAGTTCAGTTTTATCAGGTAATTCAAGCACTTCTACATATTGGCTAATATCTATTGCTTTATATTTTCTCCAATAATAAAATCCATATTCTTCATTCCGTCTGTAGAATATCTTGTCAATTCCTTTGTTCGCTTTTGTTATATTTTGTAACTTGACTATGATACTATCAACTAAAGCTTCGGGTGATTGCGATTCAATTACGCCTATAACGTTGATGGTAGCGTCGTCATCTAAACTCCAGAAAACGTCAAAACTGTCTAAGAAACTAACGAAATATTTGTCTCTTCTTATAATCACTGAGCATAACACTTTATAGCACAAAGCTAGAGCTAATAACGTTATTACTATGGGTAGAACTATTAATAAGACCAAAAAAGCAATAGCTCTTGAAATTGTTTTTGAATATAACAATCTGGTCAGTCCTGTTGCTGTATTATTTGACTTACAACACTGCAAAAAATACAAATTTATAATTATTGACATTATTGAAATGGTTAAAATAATACACCTTAAATGATTTCAATAGATAGGTACTTACGCTGTAATGAAAAACAACATGGAGGCATATACCCAAAAATACAATTGGTAGGGCAGTGAAATCTGCTATAGATTCTGTGGTTTGATCTAGAACCGGAACAGAGTCACTTGATAAATTCCCCGAATAGTTCATATGCACTGAACAGTTAGAATAAAGTTTTAGGTCGTTCATTTTCACCGTTGAACAATGAATTCATGCTCTTGATTCTAGATGGCGGCGTAACTTTGGAAAAAGCTTGAACTGTTTAACACTAGACAACTATCATTTGAGTACTATTAGTAAAGGAACACATATCCGTCCGGAACCAAATGCACGACTGCAGGAAACCTGCTGTAAAATTATCTCAACACTTTACTGTCGTGAAACCATAATAGTTTATGACAATGAAAGGGAATCCAATTAGATTATGCAATACTAACGCATAGTTGCATTGTAAAAGTAAAGCAAAATTGTTCAAGTATAGGCAAAACAACGTAATGCACAAATTAAAAGCAAAACAAAATTGATGTTTTATGAGGTTTTATTTGATTAAATAAAATCAATAATAATACGATATTGACTATAATACGAGTACCTATAGTACTAATACGGTATTAGTACTATAGGTACTCGGACTTTCAGTTTTAAAAACCTGCCATGCTCTATCAAATTACCAGTCATTTTACTCTAGCTCCTAATTAAACCTACACCTAGATAACAATAATCACAAAATATCTGGAATCATATTCGGTTTCAACATGTACGAACATCATACTTAAAAAATGCGCTACTGTTCTCATTCATTTTGTAGTTTCCTAATATTCAAATAGGTACCTATATACCAAATTTGGTACGCCTAATACTACTGATGATGTTAGGTGGTAACCTTCACCTATCATCATTTAGAGTTTATATCAAAAATATGGACATCTCACCTGTTAAAATGACTTTGTACCTAAAAAACAGGTGTTAACTGTACGTATTATCTATAACTACTAGTAAATCACTTTGTAGGACACTATCACTTATTTACTAAACAATATCTGGAAGATAGGTATAATACCTTTCTTCAAAAATCTTCTGGAAGATAGATATGGTACCTATCTTCCAGATATTACCATCTTACTTAACTTATGAAAGTATTTTAACAATAGCAATATACCAGTAGATCCTTCAAAAATAAACACTATTAACAATCACAACACACCTCACATCTACCTTTACCTATTACCGTAATTACTTTACAGACTCATAAAAACAGTACCTAATCTGATTTAAAATAAAATTAATTTCGAGGAATGTTTTATATTTTTTTGTATTACGCTTTGCCACTAATTCTGAAACTATTCATAATCCAGCTGCCCTTGCAAGTAAAGCTGTCATTTGTTGTTCTCTATACACTAACGGGACGGCATCAGTCTCAAGGCGTGAACCTTGATTACTGTTACACATTTTAGTTTTATTAGGAGTTGTGGCATATGCTAGTTCGCTTTAATTTTCAACTGACGATACTTTCTCATGTTTTTGACGTTTGATGAAACACAAAACGTTTATCCAGACAAAGGACACAGAGGCGACGTAGACCACTCTCAAATGCGGAGGTACAAAGAAGAAGTTGACAGTCTGGGAAGGGATCCAGAATGCTTGGTTGGCTGCGAAGGTCTTCCAATATTTTTGCCGAAGCTCTTCAAACACGTCTTCTCTTCTTTCTAAAATACCCGCCACTGTAAAAAACAAAGGAATCAATGTAAGGAGGACTCATTTGTAGCTACGATTTGAATACAAAATCTCCATAACATTTATGGCGATTCCTTTGGATAGGAATGGTTAATTTTGCGTCACCCGTAAAAAACAGTTGAATAATTTATGAGAGTTGTTTGTGAGAGAGAGTGTTTTTTTATTCATTTGAAAGTTATTAATATGACAATTGTGTGATTAATCGAAGTAAGCAGCAGAGTATCCATTTTCGGTAAAAAAAAAACATGAACGTTTTTGTTTAAATGGGTCCAATATAGGTGTTGGTAAGGTTGAGAACACATACACACACAACAAAAACTTTTATGATTAAGATAAGTGCGGCGTAAAGACTCACATTTCGCTTTTTAGTTCCCAGTTCCAAATGATAAAGATCTACACTTACGCGTATAGAAGGCAGCTAGCAAGATAGGGGTGGCAAGGAATTGTTCGGCGACCACCTTCTTGGCTACAGTCTTCACTGCAGTCCCAACGAACTTTTTGTCCAGGAACTTGTACCTGGAGATAAAATATGATGCAAAAGGAGAAGTCGGTAAATTGATGGGATGTGAATGATTTTGGGAGGCTGCACAAATTCCAAAGTTAATTAATATTCGTTTGCATAACCGAATAAACAACGTCAATGTCTCTGAATATTATCTATTTTTTTTAAATAACTGCATGTTGTTAATGAATAATTGAATAACGTCTCTTACTGAATGTTTGTTTTTCAAAGCACGAGAAAATACGTTTTCATTTTGTTTTTTGATAATCGGGTTGCACATTGGTCTGTAGAGGGTGAACGGTACGTAGTATTTTTTTTACTATGCGTAGTATCTACGTAATGCGTTGTTTTTTCTGGTCTCAAAACAATTCACCATACTGCATAATAATCTAATAAGCATTTCATGTAAGTATGAAAGGTTCGAATGGTGTTGGAGTTACAAGAAGCAAGAGACAAGACACACTTACACATTCAAATTTATGGCAGAGGGCAAATTACGTTAATTAATCCAATGACGCACATAAAACAGGTTTTAAAATGTTATATTGTTAGGTAAGAATGCATAACTATCCGACACCATTTATAATTAATTACACTTGTTTACTAATGCTTACTAATCAGAAAATTAACAGGGAGAAATAAAACAAGCAGTGCTAAATGCATTACGTCTTGGAATAAGTCAAATAGCTAAATACAAGAAATGTAGAGCATTCCTTGCTGATCTAAAATGTCATGCATCAAGCAATTAGGTATACTTAATCCTATTTTTAAAAAAATACGCAATACCAGACAGCAAAAATCGCTATTTAATTAAGTAAATGAAAAACCTAGATTGTACTCTGAAAAAAAAACTGTTTTTAAAGTGGTATAGAGTTGAGGAGAGAGGTATTAAAAAAAAAAGGTTATTCTAATAATGACATGCAATAGTGGGTGGTTGGTCATGAGCTGTCTCCTTACCAATAATATAGTGCAGGCGGATAGACAGTGCTTCCTGCGACCACTATTCGCGCCGCTGATGCGTAGTCCATCTCAGGTTTCTCCGGCTGCAATGCCAAAGAAATAAATTAAATAATAATTGAATAAATGCCTTAATAAATTACACCACACGAACCCCCAAATTCACAAATGCAAATCAACGTTGAGCATCCCTCAGAAGTATTGCTGTCCTTTCAGTTCTATTGACATTTTACGGGACAGCATGAGCGTGAGCGTGTGCTTAGCGTTGATTGGCGTTTGTGAATTCGGGGGTAAGACAGGTAACACCATGGTCTTCAGACCCCGAACCAAGCACAGCAGTAGATACTATGGAAGTCAAAGACCGATAAAAAATTACAAATTAAACAAGTAGATAGAAAAGGTACTTATACTTACTCAGACACAGAATAAGCACAAATAGGGTGAGGGGTAAGTGAAAAAAGGTAGGCTTTAAAGTACAAATCAGAACGAAAGTAGGTTTTAAATCGAGATACCAATGTAAATAGGCAAGATTTAGGTATTTAGACGACTTTATAGATAGAGTTTCATAAGCGGGTGTAAACCCGAATAACTGTTTCATCAACAAACATTTGTGCTGGTGCGGATCTAGCTCTCAAAATATTGTTAAATATCTACCTAATACGTACTAGAGTACATGCTTCGGTATTTATGCAGATGAATCTTATCTCAAGGATGCTTAATTTTAAGGACGGAGTTACTTGAGAGACCCTCAGTAATCGGTTTCGTAACCATCTCAGAACAAACCGGGACTTACAAATGGGAGGCAATTGCGTCGTCGCATAGTAAATCTTTGTTAGGTATAGGTATCATTGTTAGGGATCGACTGTGTCATATTTTGAAAATTTTAACTTGGGTCGATGTGGTAGATATTATAATTAGGTAGGTAGGTACATAAGATGGTTCTCGCCTATTGTATTGATAATCATGTACAATTATCGAAACTGCACTATTTCATCATACTCAAATGATATAAACAAAATGAAGGTGTGGGTAGTTGAAAGGTCACGTTTATTTTTGCTTTTATGAAGAATTCAAAAACGCCTTTGTATTGTTACGAAACCTAAATATAAATGTACTGTCATTATCTCTAGCTACTTTACAGGCATATTATGTAAGATTGATACATAAATAGCTTGTTTACAGATACCGTCACAGATAGTGATAGCTAATTACGGCCGCCCCACTCATGGGTAGCGTGGCCGAGCGGTCTAAGGCGCTGGTTTAAGGCACCAGTCTCTTCGGAGGCGTGGGTTCGAATCCCACCGCTGCCATGAACTTTTTGCTAACATTACCACTTAGGCATAACAGTTTATTGTTAGGTTTTAGCCAAGAAACAGTATATTTTGATTATCATACGACACTGACATGTTTTCACTTTGTGTTTTTTTTACTTCTACTACAGGAAAAGAGGGGAAGTACTTGTTACCATCGTACCTTATAAGTATAGTGGTAAAGTGGTTAATGCAATGCTTCCTTGGCGGCCTTTTATTTATTTGTCATTAGTTTAATGACAAGCTCAAGTAAAGGGAAAGATTGAAATTCATATCAAGTAAATTTGCTATCGTACTCAAGTTATGAATCACTGTAATAATAATCGTGTAATCCGTTATTCGAGATTTACAGAATCTTTGTGCAGATAAAGGAAAGAAGTGCGAAATATGTCTGACAAGTGACCTCGTATTAGAGTCTGGATTGTGCTAATAGAATCACACTACAGAGCGTATAAATAAATCCTCCTACCTAACGTCCCATATCCTTTATTTTAACTTCTGAAATAAGTAGTTCAATAATAATAAGTAGCAGGGATAATAATAGTTAAGCTATCGTGGGCACCCGTTCGCCGAGTTTGTGTACAAAACTCAATGAATGTGTATTGCGGAGTCGAAGACTTAAGTTGTGGGGTGTTGTAGATTTGCGTATCTTCATGTACGAAGGGTCAAGATACACTGGCCTAATCGAATTAAGTCTTACCGTATAAAGCTTGTTGAAGGTCTGCTGCGAGAGCTCGGCGGCTGTGTAGAAAGATGCGTAGACCATGGTGTTGGTGAGGACCGGCCTCGTGCGCAGCATCCCACGCCACCAGCCCGCCAGTTTCGACGCCATGGCACCTGCAATACCTTATGCTTACAATTATGTTATAAAACAAGCCATCAGACAAAACATCATCATCATTCAAGAGCTTATTATACGCTCACGACTATATCCCCAGTTAAGGGATAGTCAGATGCACACTGATCTTGTGTAACGGAACAATCAGAAGCACAGATTTTGCCGAGCGAACCTAAACCAAACGTAGTAAGGGGAGAGCCTACTGCGCTGCGGTTAGGGTGATGTTATATCAGAGATGAGCTATGCGTTGCGAGGTATGAGTCTGCTAAGAACGAATAGAATCGCTTCATTAAGCGAAGCTAGCTAGTTGAATGTAGCAGTTCTGTAACAAATACATCCCTCGCAACGCATCCTAGCTCTGGTAGAAACGCAGCCTTATTCTTGAGTAACCGTAGAGTTAGCCGCAAATCCGAGTACAGTGAACACAAAACCGGCCAGACTTGTTTTTAAAATGGTTATTCAAATACCAACCTAAATGAAGCCTAGATATTAAACAAAGAACATAACGGAAAAGCGTCAGTTACAAAGGAAGAATTCCTAATGGCACGCAATGCTTAGAAAACTGGAAACGCATCCAATAGGGTAATCTATGCGTATATACGCGCCGAATAACATCGTGTGAGCATAATTATGTGCAATCATTAATTTGCATGCAGATAGAACGAAAGCATAGTAATAGATACGTTGGCTGATTCCTTCGTGTTTTTATTTATTGGTAAGTATAAAATGCACGCAAATTTCAGAGAATACATAAGTCAAATTAATGAAATATTTGAACAGATCGGCTTTTTCTGTAATCTTAGAGGAAGCTTCAGAAAACACCTGTGCAGGAACCTTACTAGACTTAGAACATCTACTTGGACGATTGTAAAGTTTTGGAAAGGTGAAAAGCAAATAAAAAAGTAGCTACATCGAAAACTCGTATATATGATGCTCAGAATAACAAAAAAACAAAACCCAATATTGTAAGGTCGTGGGCTCTTTCCGTCTAGATTCTAGAACAACAATTTGTGTCACTAAAATTAGTGTTAGTTCTGTCACTGAGTTTGAACGTGATAATATATTCCAAGTACTTACTTCTGATCATTCTCAAAAAATATTAGGCCTGGTGTTGCCTAGTATAGAAGAGTTCCTAGGTAGATATCCTAGATGTTTTTTTATCAAACGTAGATCATCATAAAAAAGATCTGTTTGTTGTTGAAATAACCGGATAAACAGCTACTAAGACGGCCACTTGACCGGTACTTTTGTTACGAAACAGGCTACGCAACGTCATATTGGCGTGAAAACTTTGAAAATAAGTCATTTCAGCTAGTATTAGACCTTGAATAAATGGAACAAGAAACATACCTGATATAAATAACCCCTGTAAATAGTCACAGCACTGTTCTCGTTACTACCTAATTACCAAACATCTACACTAACTACTAAGTTATTTTCACTAGCCCTACATAATTTACCAGAGGAAGACAACCGAAATATTTCATCGAAATATAAACCAACAGTTCTACAATCTACGTGGTATCAACGCGACGAGCAGGCCGGACTAACCGCGGTCCCTTCAGGCGTTGAATTGACTCAATAGAATAATTAAATGAATCAATTGATATGATCTACATATAACCTTTGTAGGAAAACATTTCTACTCATTGTAGTAAAACAAATGGCAGTTATTCTTGAATCGCACGACTTTAACTTTTTCGGTAAACAGTGAGCAATATGTTGGGTGCGATTTTGCTTATAATATGCAACTTGAAAATGGGAAACCTATTTTTCTTTCTGTCATAAACGACTGAAAATCACATCCAACATGGTTGTCTTCATTTTGCCCTATAATACAACTTTACCTTACTTTAACCCTGTTTGCCTATTCATTCTTATTTTTCTATTCACAGTGAAACATTTAAAAGAAAGTTTCTGCTAGTAGGTAAGTAGATACGAGTAGTAAGAGTACATAAGTCAGTACATTTTAATAGTTTCATGGTTTCTTTCTATCTCAACAATAGTAAGAATTCCCATAACATAATAACATGTGACTATGATTATTTAATATAAAGTATTAATTAATTGAATGTGTCATCAACCCGGCAATTAATAGGCTTGTAAGTACCTTTTATCACAATAATTACATCATTGTAAAATTTAACAATGAAATCAAATGAGTGTGGGATATTATTCTTCTTATGATGTAATTCATTTTCTGTATCATTTATAACACTTTCTAAACTTTTACGTTGTTACGTTACTACTATAGTATCTACTTAGCTTTAGTTATAATTTTCTCTATTATGTAATTAGATCGATTCTAACCATTGTTTACTTGTTTCTGTCATTTCCTTTTTCGTTTATCTATAGTATATAGTATCTTTCATTTACCATCTTGCACCACCACGTCTACTTTTCCTGTTGTTATCTTTGTGCAAAAAAATACCTAGGTACATCTTATCTCATCTACTATAGTGCCTTTGCATCATCATCATTCATAACCATGGGAGTGCTGTAAATACGACTTAACAGCTTTTTTACATCTGTAGCATTAATCCAGACGTATGAATAAAATGATTAAAATTAACGAAAATCGTTTATATTAGGTTTTAATCATGTTCCGTATTGAAATCGTAACCAAAACAAAACTGTCTATTGCCACTTGTTATTTTTTTTCATTAATTTTGGAATAAATTTAGTTCATCATTATGAAGTAAAATGTACCTGTTTTTTTTGTTAAATGTAAATAAGTTATTGACACGAACGTTCGTTTTCAATACTCCCCTGCCCTTTCTGTCGTAACTCTCTCGTTGACTGCAGTTGACGCGCATATTTTGTGCGCACTCAAAATACCAACGGTAAATAAATGATCTTTCGGGTATTTATCTACATACGGTCTTATTCATAAAAATTTTGCTCATTTTATCAGCTCCTTCTGGTGCTCATTAATAGCACTTTAAAAAAACTTTATTCATAAACGCAAAATAGCGCTACAGTCTACATTAATGATGTTTTAGGCTAATGTGGGCCCTGACCACCTATAACGGCACTATAACGGCACTATAACAGCACGTTAGGCTTTTGACATAAACGTATTGTCAAAAGTTGTCAAAACATTGATCGAAATAATTTGTGGTTGTGGATATAAGTAAATTGAATTTTAATTGTAGAAGAAAGGTTACAGAAGCATTTGCAACGTGATAGATAAAGGCATCTCAGAAACAGTAAATGCAATTCATCAAGTAGCCGAAAGGCGACAAAATATAGACGACGTAAAGTGTACATAGAAACCATTTCTGAATCTGTGTGATTTCAACTTCAAATTTAAAACTGATTTAATGATTATGCTGTGTGTTTGTGTGGTGAGCAGCCTGCAGTATTGTTGCGATGAACAGGCACGAGTGCTATTGCAGATTTCTATCGAACATTAGAGTATATAAAGCATAATAGAGTGAGGTTGATCATACATATTTGTATCCTAATAAAATATAAGTGTTAGATAAGTGTACATTATTCGTAGCCCTTTTCTCCTATCACCAAATAAAATAAATGATCTATCAGTACTTATTTGAGATGTTTTCATTCAGATTAACATTAATTATGAATAAAAATTCAGTTCAGCTTGCCATTTACTGTAAAAATGACATTGTCATAGGTACTAGTTTGACACAAAGATAAGAATTAGGTATAAATAGCCAACTCAAGATTTCCTTACAAAGTGGTGCCATCTATCCGGTAATTCCCGCACTATAATGCCTATATGCAAAGCTGCCTATAGGTAGATATGCGTGTTTATATCTATGTATACTACACACATCAAAAGTGTCTAGGGATATCTCAAGCATTTTCATACAAAGTATAGCTATTTGGGAGGCTGTAAAAATTAAAATAATGCTACCAACGTAGAAATTTTTAGAACACAGAAACTGCTATATCTGCCCTTTCAGATTGTATAAAAAATTATTGTAAAATCGTAAGGACGTTAAAAAAAGACAGATTTTTCTTTTAAAAGGTGTCAAAATTTTAGCAAAATCAAACGTTTTTTTTTGTAATATTCTTAACCTTTATCTTATGCCACTGTCCTCGCGTTATTCTGAGATAATGCTCAACTTGTAAACCAACTTAACTTTATGAAATATTTGAAAAATGATATCCCTATGATATCCCTAGACACTTTTGATGTGTGTATTTGTTCTTAGCTTTATTGCCTACCCAATTTGAAAGTTTTTGTTTCTTAAAAAATAATTATTTTTCAAACAAAAGTATCGGAAATTCAAACTAGCAAATTGAAACCAAGCAATAGCATAATTTCATTAAAACAACATTTCTCAAACATGTAAAGGAAACAACATGATATATTATGAAATCAAATCAAAACATCTTCATTTCAAATAGCCCAGTTATAAGTACTTTCAACTCGTCAATTCAACTAAAACAAAATATGCTAAGTAATAGTTAATACAAAAAACTCACAGTACACAAACATAACGAGACTCCACCACCAGTGTCAGCCAGTTGTTTCTGTACAGAGAAAAACCTTCAACTCGGCAGTTACTCTTTTCACATAAATTATTTTCCAAAAAGAGTGAGAAATTCAAAATTTGTGAAAGGAATCGTTTATGTGGTAACAATAAAAAAAAAGAGAACCCCCTTATTCATAAAAACTTAAACAGCTCTTATAGAACACGATAACTTTTGTATCGCTTTGTCACTGTCATTCTTGTTGCTGCCGCCATTTGCGAGTAAGTGACAGAACACGTCAATAGCATAAACAATGCGTTAGCGTTGCGTTCGTTTTTATGAATAAGGGGGTTAGTATTTAGTTTAAAATACAACTGGCTTACCAGACGTGCTGAGAGCTTACTTCTATACATGCCTATCTTCTATGTAGTTCTTTATGGTATGGATAGGTAGTCCCTTTTGTAATAAAACAGTTTTAATGTGGTTTACTGATCTATGTAGTGGTAACTTACAAATTGCTTATGAGACTTTGTTATGATAGCGCAAACCTAAAACAAACCAATTTAAATACAGTCATGTTCATGGAGAATTTATATTTTGAATCAATGCAAGTGAAAACAATGCACGTAGCTTGTAAATGTATCTTATCATATCTTTCTGACCCCGTAGTTCCTAGATTTATAACCAAAAGTTCAAGTATCTTTATATCCTAATTAGTGCTTAGATTATCTGATTTATATTTTAATACCAGAAAATGTTCATCTATCAATTTGACTCACAATTCGCAAAAACCGAATTTGATGTAACATTTTCTGAATGTGTTGAAATATTATAATTAGTACGAGAGAATAACGGCTAGATGACGCCATCGACCATGGATTTTATTTGATAAGAAGACGGAATAGCATGGTTTGACACTGACACTTGACGTTATTTTTATTGCTACAACCACAGACAAAATGTGTTATTTTAACGATTGTCCTTAAAAACCAATGGTTTTTTTAAACTTTTTTGCTTTATCTGTAGAAAGTCGCCATACATTGCTGTTTATGCTATTGGTGCGTTAGCAACCGTTTATGAATAACGTTTTTTTACAGAGGCCTCTAAGGATACATTAGGCTTAGTGAGAACGATAGCAAATGTTGCCGTTAACTTCATTTTAGTGTTTTTTTATGAATAAGACCGTTAGGGTTTAAGAGGCTTTCTTTTTCATTTATTAGTAAGTGCCCAAATTAGCTTTTGTCAATCGTTGGATACGTTGGTCTTTAGATGTGTTAAGATTTGATACTTTTGTTTTATTAGGAAAACTCTAACGGTCTTATTCATAAAAAAACACTAAAATGAAGTTAACGGCAACATTTGCTAACGTTCTCACTAAGCCTAATGTATCCTTAGAGGCGCCTGTAAAAAAACGTTATTCATAAACGGTTGCTAACGCACCAATAGCATAAACAGCAATGTATGGCGACTTTCTACAGATAAAGCAAAAAAGTTTAAAAAAACCATTGGTTTTTAAGGACAATCGTTAAAATAACACATTTTGTCTGTGGTTGTAGCAATAAAAATAACGTCAAGTGTCAGTGTCAAACCATGCTATTCCGTCTTCTTATCAAATAAAATCCATGGTCGATGGCGTCATCTAGCCGTTATTCTCTCGTACTAATTATAATATTTCAACACATTCAGAAAATGTTACATCAAATTCGGTTTTTGCGAATTGTGAGTCAAATTGATAGATGAACATTTTCTGTTATTAAAATATAAATCAGACAATCTAAGCACTAATTAGGATATAAAGATACTTGAACTTTTGGTTATAAATCTAGGAACTACGGGGTCAGAAAGATATGATAAGATACATTTACAAGCTACGTGCATTGTTTTCACTTGCATTGATTCAAAATATAACTTCTCCATGAACATGACTGTATTTAAATTGGTTTGTTTTAGGTTTGCGCTATCATAACAAAGTCTCATAAGCAATTTGTAAGTTACCACTACATAGATCAGTAAACCACATTAAAACTGTTTTATTACAAAAGGGACTACCTATCCATACCATAAAGAACTACATAGAAGATAGGCATGTATAGAAGTAAGCTCTCAGCATGTCTGGTAAGCCAGTTGTATTTTGTATTTTAAACTAAATACTAAATGTTAATACTTAATGTTGTTTTAATGAAATTATGCTATTGCTTGGTTTCAATTTGCTAGTTCGAATTTCCGATACTTTTGTTTGAAAAATAATTATTTTTTTAAGAAACAAAAACTTGCAAATTGGGTTGGCAATAAAGCTAAGAACAAATAGTATACATAGATATAAACACACATATCTACCTATAGGTAGCTTTGCATATAGGCATTATAGTGCGGGAATTACCGGATAGATGGCACCACTTTGTAAGGAAATCTTGAGTTGGCTATTTATACCTAATTCTTATCTTTGTGTCAGACTAGTACCTATGACAATGTCATTTTTACAGTAAATGGCAAGCTGAACTGAATTTTTATTCATAATTAATGTTAATCTGAATGAAAACATCTCAAATAAGTACTGATAGATCATTTATTTTATTTGGTGATAGGAGAAAAGGGCTACGAATAATGTACACTTATCTAACACTTATATTTTATTAGGATACAAATGTGTATGATCAACCTCACTCTATTATGCTTTATATACTCTAATGTTCGATAGAAATCTGCAATAGCACTCGTGCCTGTTCATCGCAACAATACTGCAGGCTGCTCACCACACAAACACACAGCATAATCATCAAATCAGTTATAACACTTCAGGATTAAATTTGAAGTTGAAATCACACAGATTCAGAAATGGTTTCTATGTACACTTTACGTCGTCTATATTTTGTCGCCTTTCGGCTACTTGATGAATTGCATTTATTGTTTCTGAGATGCCTTTATCTATCACGTTGCAAATTCTTCTGTAACCTTTCTTCTACAATTAAAATTCAATTTACTTATATCCACAACCACAAATTATTTCGATCAATGTTTTGACAACTTTTGACAATACGTTTATGTCAAAAGCCTAACGTGCCGTTATAGTGCCGTTATAGGTGGTCAGGGCCCACATTAGCCTAAAACATCATTAATGTAGACTGTAGCGCTATTTTGCGTTTATGAATAATTTTTTTTTAAAGTGCTATTAATGAGCACCAGAAGGAGCTGATAAAATGAGCAAAATTTTTATGAATAAGACCGTAAAAATATATTGGTCAAAAAAATTTAACAGTTACTTTTTAAGTTTGATTGTTCTCACATGTAAGGGAGGGGAACATATAAGATAAGATAAGAAAAATGGCCTCTGTTGCACAAAACAAGATATAAGAGCAAGTAGGATAAACGTATGTACAACTCGAGCAGTCATAACGTTACAAAGCAATTTGGTTTTTTATTTCGTTTCCCTAATTTCTTTATTTTACTCTTTTTGTAAGTCAGGCTCTCCACCCAGATACCACTAACTCTGCTTTGTTAAGGGGCAGAATACCTAGATGTGAAATCACCTAAATATTTTCTTGCAGACGATAATAATGACAAGTCGTGTAACATAGTGCCTGAACTATTCGAAATCATACCCCTTAAGCTATATTTATCTTATCTGCAGAGTATTGTGACAGATACGGAAGATTATTATCACTATCAAGGTTTATGGTCATAAAGTATATCAGTTACTAATTGAATTTAAACCATTCTTTTTGAGTCCAAAGGCCGGAGGAGGAAGAAGGACATCTACAAAATAATCAAAAATGTTTTGTTATGTAAACTGGGTAGGGTAACTGGTTAGGGGCTTCGAGCGATCCTGCAAATGATTCCTTTTGTCGTGGGTTGGATTCCCACACGCGACCATCATACAAAAAACACAAAGTAGGTGTAATGGCTTGAACCCGGGACCACACGGGTTTCGAGCTAGAGCGCTTAACCACTGGGCCACGATGTTCTGTCTCTATCTATCTATATGATTTAGAAACAAACCGATTGTATTGTCATCTGCCAGCCTTCTGATTGGTCTGGCCATCGTCAAGGGCTTTCATCCACATACTCTAGAGCTGCCATGGTCTCTTACAGTTCGGTTCCTGAGAAATTTCCTTCCCAGTAGGTACACTTAAATCGCGTAACGAACTCATACTGAGGTTTTCCCGAAGAGCTATAGCATGGATTTCTTCAAGAGGTTTTTACAGGGTCGGCAACGCATGGATGACGAGCCCCGTAATAAAGTCACATGTATTGACACAATGGATAAGATATACTTTGTTGCACACAGCACGTAAAACAAAAATATATTACAAAACCTATTTGAATGGCGGCCTTATCGCTAAAGTCTATCTATTCCAGACAAACTAGAGGAACAAAAAACTACCATCTCGGTTTACCATCAGTCGGTACTCGGTCTTCTTCCTTTTTTGCCATCTATAAATAAACTTAATTACCTACGTATTGAATACATAAAAGAACGTAAAGTGTTTACGTAATCAAGACACAATTGTTTACAAAAACCATATTGTGTACTATTGTTATGCAGTCCTCTTAGCATTTTTTTACCGAACTAGGTACTATTACGTTACACCTCGTAGCTCGTGGTTGATACTTTCACAATAAATGAACCTTCACTTTAACTAGATGCAATGAGTAAAACGCTGCTGTCACTAGATGGCATAGCAGTCGTAAAACTACGAGGATAGATAATGTCTATCAGCCTGGAGCGTAGAGCTTGAAGAGTGTGTTATTCATACTTTACAGCATTGACCTAGGCCTTTATTACAATTTCTTAAAACAAGCTCTTGAGCTGTGCATATTAACCATCGCGAGTCGTTTATGGTGTGGTAAATAGTGTGAAAAAATCTTAATTCGCCTTAACTGCTGTAGTGACTTATTTTACGTGTTTTAGTCGAATTTCAATAAATGTAAAGACGTAAACTGAGCTAAAACTGAGCTGTAAAATGATCATTATAAGGCCTCTGCACTCCTGGAGCCTTCGGAGTTTGGACTTTTAATTAGGTGCAGTAGAATGACAGGTTAGATACTCGTTTCGACAGTAAATCTGCAATTTCCTTAAAACATCTATTATTTTCTGACTTGTCATTTTTTACTGCACCTAACTAAAAGTCCTAGCCTAAATAACATTTTTGATACTAAAATAGTACTTAACTAAGCATTAACTATATGTTCAATTATTTATTTTGGTACTGTAGTGATATGGTTGCTTTTATCAAATATTTCAGACATATTTGACCACTCTGTAGCACACATCATTTTGATGCTGACGGTACCTGAATTGTGTTGTGCATTTCCATCGTGTTCCAAAAGGCACGTTAAGCAATTACTGGTCTCAGCTAAATCAATCAATCGTTTAAGAAGCTTGGTGTAAGGCCGTAGGGCGGCTTGATAACAACCGATAGCAAGGTTTCTCTCTAGAGAAAGAAAGAAAAGTTTTTTATTGGCCTTACAGTAGGCTACATTAAAAATAACAAGTAAAAAATAAAAAAAACACACAGAACAATTAAGGTGCACACAGAAAAAAATAAAATATATACATATGAAATACAATGAGCCTACAATGTGAGGCCAACGAGGTCCCTGACTCAGCATTTGTACCGTCGCAGCTTTAGAGCTGCGACGATGCTGGTATTCTGCCAGGGCCTCCGTTCAGGCTCTCCTGCCTAGAGAGAAGGTTTCTTTCTCAAGGTTTCTTTCTATCACAGAATAATACATTTTAACACATTCATGCTCTGGATTGTATAAAAAACATCACTATTGTCGCTAAGTAGGTAGGTACCTATTTGAGTTCTTCTGAAACTCAATTAGATACCTATTACAAAACAAACTAACAACAACTTGTTCTTAATTTCTAAAGCTATTAACACCAAAAAGATCATACAAGTTTTTAATTACAATAACTGGTTATTTAGTCAAGAATAAAATAACTGTATTTATTTTGGTATCACTAAAATACATTGTGCACTATGTACAGTCAGCATCAGATGATGTGTGAATACAGAGTATTCGAACAGAGTATACAGAATGAAAATAGTGTTTCATACCAGTTAAACACTTGAGTAGTTTTGTTTACTAAGTCAAACATTGCTGCGTACATGTAATATTAATATTCATATCACTGTTCAAAGTAGGTACCTTTGCATTTTTGACGCTTCTAACAATTTTAACCAAAATACTTACCTAGTCACTTTAAATTAGTAAAAACTTTTACCTTTAGGGGACACCTGTTGCTTTTAGTGTTTGCTCTCCGGCCTTTTTCTACACCTACGAGTACACGATACACGCACACAAAAAGCTTCCTTCACGAATGAGCTTTAAAGCTTTGTATGAATCATAACAAAAAAAACAATGACTTATTTAACTTATTCACAAATTAAATTAAGTAGAGTAGAGAACTCTACTTACTTTCTACGCATACTATCGTATCTCAGATCATAAAACACCGTATTCAGATAAAGAAATATGCAGATAACAATTGTATGTCGAGATTGTCATAGTGTGGAAGATCGTAAAAATTTGAAACGAGAAGCCAGGCCGTGCCAGGTAAGAGGAGGTACGGCTGCACAGTGGGCCGGCGCACGTGCGCTTGGACACTAACGTTTTTATTGCTTATTTTGTTAGTTTACAAAATTGAACTAATTGTTCGAAGATTAGGTTTCATTGTATTATTCATTGTGCAGTAAAACAATAACGTTTGAAGCTTGTTTCAATAGCATTTATTTAAAATTTTAAACTAAAGCAAATACCACACTGCTAGTAAAATTTATCCATATGGTATTTAATTGTATGCCAATTTGTGTGTATTACATTACAAAACACCTATTGCAATAAGTATTATTGTTATCATATAAAAAAAAGCATGCATGTATGAAAGGGCTCATGAAAGTAGAGGAGGCGCAAAGTGTGTGTCAGGATCGTAGCAAGTGGAAAGAAGTGGTCTCTGCCTACCCCGTTGGGAAAGAGGCGTGATGGTATGTATGTATATAAAAAAAAACTACAAACATATAGTTTGAATTGTACTTTGTAAGTAGGGACCAAACCAAGATACACAGCAAAGATTTGAATGTTAAGTAAAAATGTGTGTTCCTGGTGTGATTTTGAATTCAGGTTACAAAGTTACACTTTTGTGTGCAGATGAACATAGATACATCATTTTCGTTGGCTTTATTTTTATTTCGTGTGACATTGCTATTAATGTTTTACTAGTTGTAACAAAACAGCTAAGTAACTCTACATAATTCACAATAAAAAAGTGAAAAAATCCTGCAGCCAAGCCTTGTTCATGAAGTGCGTCTGAAGAACTGTTCTGCTGCAGTCATACCTAAAAACTAACATATCGGCACAAAAAATGCTTCTCTATTAATTATAACAAAAAATATTCGCTTTAAAGTCGATTAAGATACGAAAGTCGCAAAAATCAGTAATTTAATATTTAAAATGTTGTGCTAAGAAAGTAGAGCAGTGTGCATTCTCGGAGTTTAGCGGTCGTCCTCCCACCTACTCGCGGTGCTCTCGCTCTAGCGGCATCGCGCCGTCCCTGTCTCGCGACACATTCAGTCGCCGCGTAACCCCGCCGCGTCTCAGGTGTGTGCTACTCTGTGCCGTAAAACGTAAACTTCGTGAATTAAAAACCTGTTTTTGCAATAAAACGCTGGATTAAAAAGTTACTTTTTGATCTTTTAATCTTCGCTGCATAGTTACAGTGGTGCATTGGAATTGCTTCGTCTAAGTGTCAAAGTGGTTTTGAAACAGTGACAACAAGTTTTTCTTGTGTTGTGTTCGGTCCTTGAGTTGGAGGCTTTATCATCGACAACGACGCTCTTCGTGTTTGGCGCGGTCTGTGGTCAAGGTATACTACTTCTTACGATTCAGTTTTTATAATTTAAGAATATCAGGACAGAGATGAGACTCTATCTTGGTACTGGAGGCACGAGTTTAACGGTAGTAATGTGCATGAGCCGTAAAAGGTGACTTTCACAAATTCTCACTTTGTAGTTTTTTAATTAACTAAAACTGTCTTTGTATTTATTATTTTGGAGTCAACTTTAATAGGTTGGTAAACTCTACTTGTCATTTAAAAACAAAACACGTATGTACTTAACTCACCAATCATCCGTTTACCGTGAAACATTTCAAGGTAGAGTCGTATTGTAGATTGTACTTACCTATTCATCATTAGTTCTCTACATCCCAATTCCGTCATTTATAATACAAACCACGCTCAATTACATACGGGCAGGCTATTAACCTTTGAGAATTCTACCTATGATACTGCCATGGTATGTAATAGTAAAACTAATACAAAACCAAGTATTGGAACGAATCGTCAGGTGCTTCGATTGTCCGGGCCCAGTCAAGTGAAATGTTTAAAAAGGGGACTCTATCATTGTTTGCGCTCCTACCTGCTCCACCACGGTTTTATTTAAACTAACGTCACGTGTTTGCTAATTTTATTGGCATAACAACGCTAGTGCATGTCAACAAGAGAACGTTTATTTCTAGATACGTCACTAATATGATCATTTGGAGGAAAATAACAACATGGTTTTAAAGTACTGATTCTTCATAGTTTATTAAACATTTTCCTTGGTAGCTCGGTGGTTAGAACGAACGGGGTCCTAGTTCAAAGCAATAGTGGTGATGAAGCCAATAATACGATACCTGCTCAGTTGTTGAATTTTTTTTCGATCTTGCGTTGTGATATTATTATTTCAGATACTAATGCTCTTACTGACTCTACATTACTTACTAATATAAAGTTCAATTGATAATTTAATTAATTTGTACCAATTAGGATAGCAACTATTTACGTCATAGAGCCATACGTAAGCAAGATTTATGGAAACGCTTAATTGATAATGTAAATTAATGAAACTCGAGTTCTAAAAAAGTACCTAAATGCCAGGTAAGTAGCGAAGTACCTTGGTAATTAAGTAATAATTATTTCACGTTGAAATAATTTAGAAATTAGGTACTTAATAAAATGATGCAATTTGTGTTAACTGCAAGGTAATTAGGCCATTTAAAATTTAAAAGTGAATTCTTACTGTATCATCTAAGAATGAAGCATGAAGCGCATTGACTTTTTTCGTGTGAAATCCATGAATACGAATAATGCTTGAACAAAATGAAATTTATAAATAAATACCTTTTTTTACCTCTTTTTCATTTAAGCAAATGATAAACACATAAGTTTTTTGTTTGGATATGCAACCACTTCAACCACTCATCACGAATAGAAGATATTATGCATTACAGTAATTTTACAAAGAGTTTTAATTATTCTGAAAAAAACACGTCCACAATTGGGTAGCGTAGCGTAGCACATTATTAAGCCCAATATTAGTAAATTAAATGATACACACAGCTAGTCTGCATATTATTATGCTTCCTTGTGACGTTATAAATAGGTACATATTACAAAAAGAGTCTTTAAGGAACTCGTATCGGTTCAAGAGCAACATCTTATTGACAAAAATATCTTATGACGTCACGTCGCAGCTCAGTTGTTGAATTCCGACATTCACAACAACCGATGGCGTTGCATCTCTAGAGCCTGAGTCACGTACAGACAGCCGCAGGTTGCATCTACGTTCCGTATCACCTAAAACCAAGGCATTAGTGGTGATTTTACAACTGCTTTTAGAAGAGCTGTACCCACGACGCGTTCTCTGATATCACGCGCCGCCAGGTAGGCATTTTGAACGTTTACCCACGCTTCGACTTCTCAAGCACTCTTTTTTAGTGTTTTAAGATAAACGTGCATCACGCTGACTCATTTTGTAAAAACTGAAATGCACTAATCAAGTGGTTATACCTACCGATGAGGATGTGTAACTCACATTATCTGTTGATGATTGTGTTACTTTCGTAGTACCTAGGTAGTGTACCGGCTCATGTCATTTTATCCTTTGTTATTATTGTGTTTTAGACTGGTAGCTAAAGCGTACAGAGAGCAAGGTAATACCTATTAGGTTGTCTGTTTTTTTAGTGAGTATGCATACTGATACCAATTTTTTCAATAGTTTTAGTACAAAGCAGGCATAATACTCTTAAATGCATACAACACTGATGTCACACCCAGATCCAGATCAAAAACTAATAGTTTGTCTAGGGTGGGAAGCAGGAACCGACTGAGTCCATTCCATAAACCATAATTTTGAATGCAGGATCATTAATTATTATTCCACCAACGGACCAGTCAAAAAAATCATTAAAATCAGACAGTATTGTAATCAAAACTACCGGTAACTTCAATATACTTTATAAAAATTATTATATAATCCCTTTCAGTTCCGAACAATAGCTATTAACAACCTTGGTAAGCTAATATCACGTTGCAACCGAAAATCAGCAATAAGCTGCTTTCCTTGCCCACAAGTAAATCCCATTTAGGGTTAGCCAAATTTTCTTCATTCGATAAAAAGCCTTAGCACAAAGTCACAAAGGCTTTATTACTAAAGCAGACTATGTGTTGATCTTATATATTGAAGCCTATTGGCATATCACGTTTTGGACTACGCTGTACCTCTGTTGTGCTACATTTGGGTATTATTATTAGTAAGTCATATTTACTATTGCATTACCGATAATCAGTGAATAGAAAAAAACATTTGATTTCCTTTTTCATCTCATTTTTCACTTACAGATAAATGAAAGTCGGAATGTAAGTGGTTTTGGTTTCTGGCTTTTGATTCTGAATTTGCAATTTCGCAGTACAAAGATACCACGACCTTACATTTTACACATTAAATGGAATAATTGATTTTAGAATAATAAATGCAATAGCTAAATTTCATTACAAAGGTATTTTAACGTGTACTGTTCACAAATTACCATGACGAATATTTATGATTCGTGCTCAGATTGCCGTTGGCTAACAAAACTATGGCTGACCTTGCGAGAGATTGCACATACATCGTAAAATATAACAATTTTTATAATTATTACTGTGGGTACTAGAATTGCAGACAATACATGCAGATTTCATTCTAGTCTGCCTTGTAAACTGGTATTAAATTCACTATGTGTAGTAACGCAGTTTAGGAAGGCAATTAACTTTTTATTTAAAAAACTGTTTTAAATTATATGTTAATTTACAGATACAGTTTTACAAGTATTTGCTTCACGTTTTTAAATCCGTATTACAAATTATTATACCTACCCACTGTGCTTACTTCTCTTCTTAGGATTGGTTCAAGATTGAGCCCGCCTAAGCTGTTTGTACACATCATTTTGTTATTACTTGATGTAATATGTACAGGCAACGGCACATCAGGCTACCCATTTCCGTTTTTCATCTTGATATTTTTTGTTGTGTCCTAGGTTTTCAAACGCATAAATCATCTACTACTCTCTACATGTTATTACTTTTTGAATTTTTAATTAGCATATGTAAGTGCTTTTTGATAAGTTTACATGTAAAAAATTATTTATACTTTATGTTTACTTACTTTACTTTTTTTACCATTCTCTACAATTTTGAAAAAAATACATTTAATTGAGTTTTTTTTCAAATTAACTGCTGCCAACTCCTTTGCACGCGTTGATTGTTGTTCACTGAAATTCTGTATTATTTAGTGTATTTTTTAATTTCGATAAAATATGTATGTATGTACGGCGCCCGATCGCACGCACTTATTTTAAATTTTTAAAAAGTAGTAAATACTTTACATCCTCCGAGTTTATTTCACACACTTATAGCTTCACCATAATTCTCTGTTCACGATCTCTTCAAACAATGAGAAGCTCTATTGACGCTACAAGTTTTTCTCCAATATTGTCTTGACTCACGAAGCCAGCAGATTCAACAGTACAATGTGTTGATGTTCTTCTGGCACGCAGAAAATTATGGGATACTTCACACAGTAACAAATAGCTTCGTTTTTATTCCAACGATGAACAATGCAAATTCGTTGTGCAGGCAGTTTTACAAGGTAAATCTCTCTTTGCTTACAGTCCGTGACAGTATTTTCTATAGCTGACTTTATGTTAAGGTACAGTCAGCTGCAACTTAGGAGTTTCTCATGATGTTGTGCTGCAATTTCATCTGATATAAGCTCACCTTCCAAAAAAGAAACTGCAGCACTACATCTTATAGAGTTAGGTTCTGTCTCTAGCTGATAGAACAAAAAAGAGCTAAACCACACGCTTTATTCGTGATTCTACAAGGAAATTGTGCAGAATGATAAATAAAAGAAATGCCTTTTTAACACTCTTCATGCCGAGTGTAATAACTATTATACTGATGATACTCAACGGCCTGCAAAATTAGATAGCCCAGTGTGTTACCAAGGATGCCCAGTGTGACAACTGTTACGACATTGATGTATCACTAAGATACAGGTGACCCCGATAATAATAAAAAGGAGCTAATTATGTATCTACCTATATATAGTCATGTTGTTTTCAAGATATGACTAATTGCGCATGTATTTTATATCACTGTGCATTGTAATCTAGATTTGCGGCTAGTCGGTGACATAAATCAAATTAAATTAAACCATGACATTGATAAGGCTGTTATCGTCCTTAAAACAAAGGAACTAGCAATGGTTCTCGATCTTCACAGAATATCAATTTTAATGTGAAGCTAAGTGTAGAGGGAATAAATCTGATAAGTAGCTTTTCAAGAATTTCTGCGCTACACTAACGCAGACAGATTTTGCGTTTGTGGAACTTCTGTTGAAGGACACCTATGCAGCTAAAGATCCTCATTCTATCTATTTCATAATGATTTAAATTTAAAAGCAAGACTTGCTTTAATAGATGAAAAACCATCTTTCATTTATTATTAAAAGCCAGTCATGTTCATGTCCAAATACTGGACAAAGGTCTGCTTGCCTATTTTCTGTCCACTGACTACAATTACCAACTAAAACGGACGATCCTCTGAAAACGGTGATAGCCCGTTCTACTATCGCCTTTTGGGTTTTTCTTGATGTCGTGGAATTAGAACATTTTTAGTAATCATTACATTTAACCAATATATTGACGTTAAAGGCACAAAATGGAGTGGTCACCGGCATTTCGTCAATGCGAACCCAAGTGAACCCTGACCTAAATAAATATAAAAGTATCCCCAGTTCAACGGATCCCTAGAAATTCTATTAGACTTCCTCGTCGAACACATTTGAAACGGTTAACTTTACAATTGGATGGGGCAATAAAACAAAGGTGCCGTTAAAAACACGGTCACATCTCGGCGTCGTGTTTGTAAATACGCGCTGTGGAGTGGATTAGCAACGGAAATATTGAACTAGGGGATTTTCCTATATGCTACAAACCGATTAGACTTAGTTTTTTTTGCTTGAGAGGTAATTAAATCGAGAATCTTAGTCATTATGATTCTGGACGCTGATGGTAACCACAAATCTTAAGTCCTCGTTAAATTAAGAATTGTTCCCAAAACACTGATGAATGTTGTGGTTATTGCTGCAACAAAACCCGAAGAAGAACTCTAAAAACACATCTTCCAATCTTATTCTGTACACATTTAAAAAACATCGTATCAGCTGACGATGTTTAAATCCACCTTAACGTGTTACTATCAATCTCTTCTGTCCGCTAACATCCGAGTAGTTAAATAAATCTCGACAGCAATCGCGTCGTGTTTACAAACTTTCGGCTCGAAGTATGAACGCGGCTGAGTGGGCGACCACGCGTTCGCGCCCGTGCGTCTGCGCATGTGATGTGACAACCGTGTTATATGGTTGATCATGCTACTAGACTACTTTCATCAATGCATTGTTCATCTTCACAGATGATTCAAGCATTTGCGGGCTATAAAGGATGTTGTTTTCAAACCAGACTTTTGAAAGGATATTCAAAATCACGCTTGCAAAATATTTCATTGAAAATTTGGGAAAAACTTTACTTTCTTCATTATGGAAAATTGTTTTCAATAAATGTATTGTAGCTCGATTCTGAAACTGCCTGGAAAACAGCGCGTTCGTCTGCACTTAAGGCGAACTGAGGATCTGGCACCATAAAAGACCCATCCGATTATTGTGTCATTTTTTAAGGCATTCAGCTTGTCTATTCTGAATAATCGTAAAAATGATGATATTATGCTAATATTCTTAAATACTGATGAAGGATAAGAAAAGACGAAAGTTATGTAGATATTGGTGTGAAATTACTGCAATCCGATAAAAGAAGGGTGCAGTGCTCGTCAAAGACAATCGACTCTTTACATTACTGTTTAGCGCGTCCAACAACATTTGGGTATAAATACAGAAAAAGCAATTCATGTTGTCTCAATACTACTAAGCGATTTCGCATTGACCAAGCGAAATGCAGTGCCTACTTTGTACAAAAGTCAATCGCGTTACAACACCGGCCATTGTTTGAAAGTGTTGCCCGAGCTGCCGATGACACTGTTGCCCAATCCGGTGAAAAACGC
This sequence comes from Udea ferrugalis, assembly GCA_950022985.1. Taxonomy (NCBI): domain Eukaryota; kingdom Metazoa; phylum Arthropoda; class Insecta; order Lepidoptera; family Crambidae; genus Udea; species Udea ferrugalis. The sequence continues at coordinate 5,776,069 of OX465528.1, read as the reverse complement.
TTGGAAATTAAATCAGAAGGAGGTACTTTGCAAGCCTCAGTGAAAGTCGCAGTTTCACAGTAACTAATTATTCAAGCTTCGATGCGAATTGGTTGCAAATGCCTATCCAAGGTAGACAAAGGAGTATAAACGTCAAACAAACGAGAACTAACTTTGCACCGCGTTAAATCTTCTTCAAAAATATTCAACTAACTGTAACTAAAAATATATACAGTATGATTCTAACCATAGTGATCTAAGCAAAGTTTTTCCCAGAATTGTGATGTTTTTCATGAATGTATTTTACGATTTTTTAAACCACATGATGTTTATATCATTTTTGCTCAAAACCGTCAGGACGCTTAGAATAAAGGGTCATTAGTTTACACTACCCAAGTCGGAAAATTATTGCCTCGTATTCTTCAAAAAATCAAACTCTACTTCCTAATCTGAAAATTAATGTTTACCTCTTTCTTTTCAAAATCAACGCCTTGTTGCGTATCTCTTTAATCGTTATCAAGTGATATGCCCATTAGATTCACATCACAGTTGACGTTACGCTAACTACCCACTAACACGTCTAATTAATTGAACTTGGCATCGTTTACGGGCTATTCACAAGCGTTCCCGCGGGAAGAAGCGCCGCGCGTTCCCACGCACCGCGTCTCGGCGCTGCCGTGTCGGAAGCCTCACAAAAACCCAAGGAATACATGCCTACTGGCCCCACTTCCTCGTGGGGATGTCTCGCTACGATGATCGTGAACTTTAGTAGGGTGCATGTTTAACTGAATAAATTGAGGCGAAAAGTTTATTTATTGTAATACGATTTCCTAAAGTTATTTCGGCGATTACTTTACGGCTAGTTATTTTTTCCTCAAAAGACACTGTGTACAATGAACACATGCCAAATAATGAATGTCTTTCAAAATGCATAATGAATGTATTTCAATATGCATAGAATTCGTTGTACTTACGTACAACGAATTCTATGCTAGTAAAAACGGCTCCATTGTAAAAGTGAATGCGTACACTACTCGTACACACCTGTTGCCCAAAATTCAGAATATTACTGCCATTTATTTTACCATAATCAGCACATTTATTAAAAAACTAATCATAAGGCTTCGTTGGTTTGAGATGATTTAGGCACAAAAAAAAAGCCTTAGTGCCTCTTCATCTTACTATCGTTTCACGCAAGGAGGATATGAGAATAGGCAATAAACTTTTTGTCATGTCCTCACGTAATTGTGATGGCAAGAAGTTAATCATACTTGTAATTTTCGCCTTGAATACTGCAAGGTTCAGGAAATACGACCGGTTTACGATAATAAACTGGGTAAATTGCACGAAGTCAATGTTCTATGAGCAATTTACGTTAACAAGCTCGTATGAAATTCAAATGAATGAAGGTTCTGAATAATGAAAGGTATTAATAGGAAACTATCTGTTAGAAACCCTGGGATAATTTCAATCACCTAAGGCACTGGTTAAATTTTAACAAGATATTCGCTTGAGAATCAAACTACAGGGGATTCAAATATGAAAAACTATCAGTGGACATTATTCCACACAGCACTTTTAGCCCTAAATTAGGCAAAGCTTGTTAAGCTTGCTTGTGCTATGGGATACTAGACAACGGATTTATTGTACTAACTTTTTTATTGCAAATACAAACTCAATATGCCGGAGGGTTTTTCCGAGACCTAGACTAGTAAAACCTACATGTTCATGTCCATGAAGTTTTGTACTGTGTGTTGATCGAATCTGCGACATTTGGTGTAGTAACTTTTTAACCATTACACCAGACCGGTCGTCATTAAACAAAAGTAATATTTTGTAACAAAATTCGCGACATTAACGAAATAATTCACTAACTTAATGACTCTTAAATTTTAATGAATAATTACATGTACTCTCTTAGCTGCTGTCTAAGCCATTAGATTCAGAGAAAGCAAATGGTGAACAATTATCACTTTACACTCGTTTTCTCCTTACCACTGTGGCTAATACCGCATTTAGGCCTATTAGATGAATTGCAACACTTAGTTGTTGGAATGTTATTGCTTAGGGTTCAAACTGGCCACAAAGCTGCAAGGGGCCTCACAATATCTAATTTTGCGAATTTGTTTACTATCGGGACACTTGCTCTTAACCATTGTAAAGAATGTGGTTCGCACACACTCTAGCCCTCCATCATGTTTCGTGTTCAAGAGGCTCATGGTTTAACAACGTTATTCCAGCTCAGAGTTAACCTTCAAGTATTCTTCACTCCACGACTTGGCTGTCACGGTGCCTTCAGAATCAAATCTTCACTTTTGTAGCTTGGTCTTAGTTCCTTATTTGACCGCAAAATTCATTGCAAGAGGACGTAATGAAACGATATTACTTAGTTGTTGAGGTAATTGCCTGCTATGCTTTATAATTAAATCATAAAACAAGTTTTTTAAACCCAGTAATATACTGTGAAATCATGACTTTATCAACAAGAATAGTCACAATTTGCATAACCACCTTTGATCACAATGATAGTCATCTAACTAAAAACTTCGCATGTGCTTTGTTTGATTATAAAGTAAAGTAGTATTACGTACACGAAGACGCTGACAGCAGATTTTTCCAAGAATGTTGAAACCTAGATCAACTTCAAAAACATTACACATGTAGCGATCATAAAGAGGTCACTACGAACTTACCTTGATTAAGATGGGGGTGGAAAGACAGGGTTGGCGTTGGTTATCTTACCACATTTGAAGGATATGTTTTTTGTGAATGTGTAAAGGAAAAGTTTTTTATAGTAAATGGCAAGCTAAAAAATGATGTTTTTTATAATTTCAATATGTATCCTCATGAGTAGCTTTAGTTATTATTAACAGCGTCAATCTTAAATACACTTTTCTAAAGAATGAGAACATCCGTCTAATTTGTACTTTGCGGGCGCCATTAAAGTGTGTCTTAAACGCTTACGAGCCTCCAATATGGACATCTTTGTATTCTGAACTTAATTCTATGGTATGCCTAAACGACAACAAGCTTTCACTCGCAGAAGAATTTGTCGTACCGGTAACGAACGCATGGGCACCGTAAAGCTGCTTTCTCGTGCGCGTGAGTCACTTCTTATCAACCATTGTGTATCATCTCACATGTCTTGGAACTTGCCCAGTGACGGACTTAGAGCTAGAAGGCTGGGTGGCGAACAAAATAACGATAACTGATAGTTTTAAAAAAAAAACAGTCATAATCACCGCTTCTCTCAGCTCTAGCAAGGTACCTAAAGTGACTCTGGTAAAAAAAGCCCCCCACGCCTACTTACATATGCGAATGCGATTTCTCAATGAGATTTATTTTTGTGGTTGATTGTACAATCCTCCTGTTTATCTATATCTGCCTATGGCGATATTTCCGCCACCGTCAATAGGATATGCAACCACGCGTTAGTAGAGAATGCCTCTAGGCACTAAGTCCGCACCTTGTGCTTAGCTTTTGTGCAATGAAGCAAACCACTTAAAAAAACATTATTTAAATTCTGATGGCTAGTAGGAACAACCCCTACCCTAATTCGGAACTGTGTTTTTAACGTCGTCCACGACTACAAAGGTGTTAATGACTTTATATACTGTCTTCGTTTCGTAATTTTTCAACCTGTCTTCTGTAAATAAATAAGATTGTATTGAAATAAATTTCATTTGTAATGTATTGTACACGTTTGGATTACCACATAAGAAAACAATGATGAGTTATACATACACGTAATTACTTTATTATTATTGCATTAGTAGGTAAATAGATACCTAACATATATGTATAAAAAACAAATGCGTGACTCATCATCATGCTCTGTCTAGAAGGTTATTTGACTTTCATTAGCAAACTAATCACATTGAATTACCTATTTGTGTTAAATGTGAGACAAGGAAATACCTAAACAGCATTAGCGGGTAACATGTTATAGTTTTTAAATTCTAGTTGAGTTTATTATCATTAATATTGTAGTGGTTCGAAATGGCACGATATGACATATGCTTCCATACGTGTTCGCTTTATCAAAGGGGCGTATGGCCAGGTGTTTCATTTATTTGAAACCGTCTCGAATATCAATGACTGGTTACTATTAGCTTATTCCGTTTTATAACAAACGCATTTCGCAATGTGACTGTTTGAATAAACCACAACGTTTTTTTAGGTTTTTTTCCCGTAAAAAATTGATAAAGTTCGTGAGTTGTCGGACGATTCGGTAATTTCCATTGAATTTTAGAGAACAGCTCGTTTAGCGATCAGCGAAAGCGCTTGAATTTTCAACATGTAAAAGCTACTAACATCTACTATCTATAAACAAAATAATACAGACACTATGCACTTTAAAATCAATTTATCGAATCGTAGGAAAACGTGGTTCTGAATCGCCCTCCGGGTTTGTCTGTGCTAACGTAATGTTTATATTGAGCTTATTGTTAATACTCATAAAAGCTGTCATTTAGCGAAATAATCACCATATTCTAACGTCGACCCATGTGTCGAATTACAGAGGTTTCACGCGGACGATCATGTGTAAAAAGATTAAACGCTCTAAGTATCCAATTCAAATGGAAGGTATCAAGGGGTGATTACACCGCTAATAGAATTAACAGCTTTGAAAGAATTGTCTGCTACTAAGTACTAACAAACGCTCATATCGATTCACTCATCGAATTGAAAAAGGGGTTTATGTTGCTATTGTTGATTTTTAATGTGATCATTTTGCGGTGCAGCTTATGTTGATAGTACCTACCTACCTATTGATTTATTTTCACTACACATTAACACCAATGACCACTTTTCACTGTGTGTTGTTCTGGTGTACGGTGGACGGCACATCAACCAACCCATTTCCGGTCAGTCCTCCTTGCTCTATAGCAAAGAAATGACAATTCGCAAGAGCGAGAGAAAAACGGAAATGGGGTAACCTGATGTGCTGTTAACTGTACAGTGGCAGGATCGTACCCTATATCGGTATTAGTTGATGCACCAGTGGTCGATACCTGTCCCTATACGCCCACATCCGTCTGTTGTACTGTTTGTGCTCTATGTAATGATCGGTCTACTCTACACAAGACAAGTGATCCGGACCAATACTAAATTAGATTGCATAGGGTAGGGTTGACAGGTGGAGTGTGTATTTTGATATATGAAAAAGGAGAAAATAGCAACAAGTAAAATGATATATGCTGTAAAGATACTCTAAGAGGGGCCCTCTAACTCTAAATTGCTACCTCGGTTTTGTGATCTTACCGTTTAACTTCAACCACCATATTTCGGATCTTTTCTAGCACAAATACGATCGTTCAGATTATAATCAGCTTTATCATTAAACACTCATATGTGATCCCATTCAATAAATTAATTTGATTTCATCCCGCGAATAGAACGTTTAATTTCGTCTACCGCGATCACTATATCATCAAGTTCTAAATAGGTATCTTACACTGGAATCTACTAAGAGGTTAAGATTCTCTTTTCGAAAAACTAAAAGTGCCTGCTATTCTTGTGCTTATAAAACTGAAAGTGACGGCTTGCAGAACTTTGATTGGATTTTGTGAAACGTAAGTGACCCCCATCAGTAAAAAGATAGCCTCTTCTACCATCAACGTACATTTTATAAGCCTGCAGAAATGGTTCGAAATGTGTCAAGTTAGCAACCCTGATGAGAATGAGATGGTATTGCGGTGGTCACGCGATACCACGGGCTGGTTGCGCAACCGGTTATGCTTTCTTGCCGCATTAAATGATCATTTGCTGTACGCACTGGGTAAACAATGATAATTTCTGTTTGAGTGAAATTATGCTTTGTTTCTGTTATAGTTTTATTGTTAGGTTTTTTTTTATCTTTTGCTGTAGGATGAATAGGCCGTTGTGGTGCCTAACAGGGCAGTTTGATTGACTTAAGCAGTTAAGCTATAATGAATCTTAATGCTGAGTAAGTTGTTTTAGAGGCCAAACCACATTTTTATCCCTGGTTCTTCATCCTTCTAATATACGAATTCAAAGGCCGCATGATTGACTTTACCGGGCTACATGGTATATCTTCTTATTTTAATTTCTCTATCACTCTAAAACACATACCTACCTATCCTTTTTAAATGTGACGTAGAGAATAAGAGTTAGTTGGATGGATTTGAACAATTTTGTACAATATTCATAAAATAAACAATCTTTTTTTACTAGAACAATTTAACAATCACAAAAATATTGAACGCTGCTAACAGCACCTGAAAACAATAATGGTTGAGGCATAATAATAAATGTTATGAATTTTACACTTATATTTTAATATTTTATGACATTAGTCGTGACTGTATTCATGTTATGTATACTTTCAATTTTGACCTACCACGCCAAATTAAAAAAAAATATTTTTAGGTATATCTTGTTCTTGTGGCTGACCGTATCTGTAGTAAAAGTAATTACCATATACTTACTTGAAAAATATATATAAATGTTATCTGACAACTTACGAAATACCAAACTAAAAAGGTATTCACTCCACTTTCAACTTATCTGATATTCAGCAAGGTTACGAGGTCCACGACATTACAGCAACACAGGCCACCTGCGCCACCACCATTGTTCTATGTTTGTTTTCAACGAACACCACACTAACAACAATTGTCGTGCTGCGAGGTATAATAACAGGGAATTACATGCCAAGTCCATCATGTCACTCGTACTTTAGCTAGATAACAACTTCAGCTAAGCAACGTTACAGAGTACCAACTTAACGGAGCTTGCGTAAACCGATGTTAATTTTTAAGACGACATCAGGTTTTTTGGAATCTGCGTCTCCTAAATTAAAATTAATTAATAACGTTACAGTTATAAAATGCAATGATTGCTTCCCTTGGCCACCAGTGTCAATTTACCAATAATCAACATGTAAACGGAGAAATGTCTATGATCTCACTTGCTAAAGAATATTTTTATTCCATGGCAACTGAAGTGGGTACTTACCTTTCTTGTTCTGTTTTTTTGGTCTGTCAGTTACAAAGTACTAATTCTGCTGTATAATCGTACGCGAAAACAAGAAATCCCTTGTTTTCTTTGTTTGTTTCTTTTGTCCGTCTTTCTTCTAATTTCCTCCTTTCTCACTTCCATTTATCTAGGTATCAGAACAAATAGTGGTAGAATGCTTAGACATTTCACCTGTTATTTTTCTATATTATTCAGCAAAGTGATATTTGCCCGGCCCTCCCACCACCATCTGAGCCAACACCATGGTTCCGTCCTTTGTTTGCGCGCGACGTTTGCTCACCGTCACCACAGTCGCCATTTTTCGTGTTGTTACTCTGTGAATTCTTAACGCTTCTACTAACTGATGTCATTCTTAGTATACACAGGTGTTTGTTTATATTTATCTGAAATTATACTCTGGATAATAATAATAGCAGGATCGTATTCATTGAGAAACATTAAATTTTTGAAGAAGTCTTCAGGCATCGTTGTGTACTTTCTTATGTACGTGCCTGCATTTCATATGAAAGTTTCCTAAGCTCTTAGCGTGTACCGGTGTTAAGTGATTTCAGTGACTGAACATTATGTCGTATCAAAATTCAGAGCTTTTCCAAATTTGCGAATTTAAGTACCAAATTAGCAATAAGAAAAAATAACATTAACATTCCAATTGAGTAAAGTCATTATGCGACGCAGATTGTATGACGCAGATTATGGTTATTCTATTTTTTATTGATTGTAGTTGTACCAAGAGAAATTAGCTTTTACTAGACATAAAGTAGTAGTTTTTAGGTAAGTGCCCACCTCCCTGATGCATCTCAATTATCTGCCAAGAACCTGCAGCTAATATAACCCCACACTATAGAGGGTTTTTCTCATTCGACGCTTACTTACTCGTAGTTTTCATTGTTGGCATTCGTCCAAAACCCTATTAATGCAGTAAATTGGCAGAACGTTGCAAACGTGTATGTAGACGATAATATCATGCACTCACACATCAGGTGAACTCACGCGCATGCCTTATGAAGGGAAGGAATGGGAAAGTCTTTTTCATTGTTCCTCAACTTAATTAAAATGATTAACATTAAGAAGGGACACTGAACTTCGGTCGGTTTTCCTCATTCTGTCACATAAAGTATTTCAAGAGAGGTTTCAGAAGTTTTGACTAAGTCGCGTATGCATGACCGCTGAGTACTTAACAGCAGATTTAGCATCTGTAGTGCTATTGTGCAGACTATTTTCGATCCCAAGTTGGCTTTCGCCTCAGCCTGCAGACTGAGTGATTCTTTAAAAATCGGACAACGGATGATAATTGTCAGATTTAACATCACGCGTATGACAATGAGACAGTGACGAATGTAGAAAGTTGTCTGGCAGATGAATTCTAATTATTAAAGATCGAAATGAGTTTACAGAATTGCTCTACAGAAAATCCACAGTACGAATTGCTGGTTTGGCGATAAAATTCTAAAGACTTCGCTGATCTTTTATCTGTCGAAAGATACCAGGTAAAAACTAGCAATCTCTACTATTCACTACCGGCTACGATTTGTCTAACCAATAAGCACCTCACTGTCATTAAATGTGGATAGCTAGGTCACATTATTTAGACACCAGTTAGGACACCGTCGCCACTTGATCAACTGCTGATCACGCACACACGGCAATCTAAATTGACCTTCATACATAACCACTTTGTTTTTTTGTGTAATCGTCTACTACAGAAAAATGATTGATTAAATCGTACCACAAAAAAAATAGCAATGTTTGTGTACTCTTTAATATTTCTGAAATGAGTTAAATAATATTTGTATTAAGGTTAACCGTTTCACAATAATGAAACGGTGAAAAGCTATTCACGCTAGATCGGGTAATAGGATGAGTGAGGTCTCCGGCTGAGTGAGCCTGCTTAACGTAAGAGAGTTATTTTTCAGTTTTTCCAGATTTTCCGAGTGACGTTAATCCTGCTGTATTTTTTTGCTTATTAGCAATGTCATTGTAAACTTGAGGACCTTTTTAATGAAATTAATGATGTTTTTCCTCTTTTTTGTGGTGGACTGTACGTGCTGGTAAATTCTGTTACAAAACCGCTTTTGGATTTGTTGAGGCGTGAAAATCATGATTCAATTACAATGCAATGTCAACGAACTCTCACATTTTGTGGAAATGTTGTGATGGCGTAAAAACTTTCCATTTAGGTTACGTAACCTACGTTACCATCACATCACGCGTACCTTACTGTAAACATATAGGGGAAAAAAAACAGAGGACTTATTGTAGAAAGAAAGTTAAGTTATTATTTACTAAGCTTATACCGTGCCATGGCGCAATGAAATCAAATGTCTCTATCGGACTTGAAAGATACCATTCAATAACTCAAGCACTCAGTGCTTGTGGTGAGAGCAAAATAATTCAGAATTAATACGGGTCAATGAAAAACACTTGTAACAATTTATTGTACTTTTCGTTTTTAAATTTTCAATAAACCACTTATAGCAGCTTACATGAAAATAGCATCACCTATCACATTAACTGCCTTCTCATTCACTGGATACTTCATTAATAACACAATTGTTAATGAAAACGAATCTGCAATCAATGAAAATTACGTTGCGTGCGCATGTCTAATCGTGGAAACCTAAGAAAAACTTAAAATACACAAACCTAGTAACTCCGATACATCTTATGTGGCCACAACACCTCGACAATGAACCAGGGCCTTGATCTTAGCACTCACGAGTGGGTGAAGATGACGCGATGACGTTGGCCTATGAAACGTGCCAAATGCCAAATCGCATTAGCAGACGTTTGACAAGACTACAAGTCTTTCTAATACCTAAGCTGTATTTAAGACGATTAAGGAAGGTCATCCATGGATTATATGTCTGTAATAGCAGATCAAGACTTGCTAAGCCACCATCGTCGCTGAAGCCCTATCTTAATCGAATTCACGTTTAGGCACGTGTACTACATGCGCTACAAATTGGCAAATGTTGGCTGAAGTAGGCTATAATGTCCACAAGCAGCTCCAAGACTTCTACTGCTGAATACTGATTTCCTTCTTGGATTTATTAATTATTTGGGCGACGTTAGCGGTTCTCACCGTTTTTGGCAAGCGGGTTGGTAGACTTCGCGTCATAGGTATCCTGTGTGATTTACCGCCGCACTCAGAGACGTCACATAACTTTAATGGTTGATTAGCGTCAAAATTTGACATTCTGAAAAGTTCTTTATTTAATTTGTTATAAAGTCTCTTTTCAAAAATGAAATTTTGACGCTAATCAACCATTAAAGTTATGTGACGTCTCTGAGTGCGGCGGTTAGTGTGTCATTTTGGATGCTTATCCCGCCGTCTATTATTCTCTTAAGTCTAGCAACAGAATAAAACGCGTTGAGGTGAAGTTGGTTTTTGATTTTTCGATGTCATCTGAACCATTCTTAAGATACTTTCAAACAATACCTACGTTATAATTCCTAAAAGTAATATCAGCTACATGGCCGATAAGCTTGCCAAATCGGTCATGCATACCTAGTTAAAATCCAAAAAAAAAGGTTAAGGCATAAAAGAAGAATTTAGCTGTGGGGAATGAAGGTTAGTTAAACCGCAACTATACTACGCACGTTGAATGATGATCCCTATGACAGTTCGTTAGCGCTTAACATTGTACAGACGTCCTGTCACAACAAATCCTTTAGAGGTCCATTAAAAAATCGAAAAAAACATAATTGTGTACATTTGTAAATTATAAAGATGAATATTAAGAAAATATTACTTAATGTTCGTAAATAATGGAAAAAAGCTCAATGCAAATGTACATGGTACGTGCTGCAAAAGTTACGTCGTCCAGCTGTTATCGACTAAGACACATCGATGAACAAAATATCGATAATTTGTTGGAAAAATTTAACAAATGCTTTGAGTTTGTATATTATTTATATCAATCTAAATCTGATATAGGCTCAAGCGGACCTTCAAAATCTGAGTCTGAACTACAGCTATCCGTGACTACTGACTAGACGTGACAGACTAAATTAAAAAAAATACGATAGGTCTGTGGCCTCCTTTTGGATATTTTTCCATGAAGCTGGCAATTATGAATTCTTTAAAATTCTAATCAAAAAGAATTGTAAACTCTTTAAATTATGCAATTTGAATAAAAATTAAACTATAGCAAAATAAAATATAATAAGGCTGTTACTTTTGTCCATCAATGCGCGTAATCTTTTTTTCAAAATAATTAAATATTGCTTATTATGTTGACTGACTTGATATTTGCCTAATATAATAATATAGTAATAATATAGTATTTTATAGAAATTGTTTGAAATTGTTTCGCATCACTATTACAACTGTCAGTTGAAACGTCATAGGGATCATCATTCGCCGTGTGAACTAGTTTGACAATTCAGTTTATTCATTCAGAAAATCCTTAGAAAGTAGGATTCTTATTCTCCTATTCTTAAAATAATCGCCGCTAGGTCGACGTCACTACCAACTGCCATTAACACCACTTTTTAAGATTGCTTTCATAAGAGATCTTTGTTTATTAAAATCAAGGAAAAACCACCGACGTCATTAAAATATTAAATAGGTAGGTATTCTCCATTCTAAAAACAGAATCGTGACCTGCGTCTCAAGGCTGTCTTAAATTCTTACACTTAAACGGTAAGTCCTAATAATAGTTTTTAACGACAAACCATGCGACCTAGAAAAATATGAATAGGAAAGGCTTTATATGATGTGGGCTATTCGTGAATGGGACCCGATTGTTCCGCGCCCTAGAAAGCCGCAATCGATAGACGGGTCGACGGCCGTACAACCTTAAAACCCTATGTGGAACAAGGCGAATCTGAAATGGCTACAAATGGACTAGCGCAACTTGTAGTTGGTGAAAGAGTGGTGTTTTGGGGTCAAGCAATATTATGCTGGCAGTAGTAGATAAAAATGTATAGGTGGTAGTTGCAATTCCTTTCAGTGAAACCAATATTCAAATGCACTAGGTACTAAAGTGAGTCTTCATCAACCTCTTCTGCAAGCACTACCAAAAAATTGCACAGACTAGAAGAATACACATAAAGGAGACGGTAACGTCGTAGACCAAGACAATGTCTTAAGCATATTGTGCACCAGGATGAAAAGATTTGGAATTCGTCTGTGCTCTCGTGCGCTCCAGTTTATGGTCGACATGAATTCCAAAGGACCTTACTCCTGCAGGCCACGTACTCCTTTCAGCCTCGTTTAAAGACCGGCCGGCCCTGCGAGACATTTTTGGAAGAATGCGCTGGGTGAATTCTGATCGTTGATTCTCGATCGAGCACGATAGGGGAGACCTTTACACCATAGAATCTCCAGGCTAGTTTTTAAAACTATGTTTTCCGTCCTAAAGGAAAATGTATATACAAATGTGTCCACACAGTATACACGAGGCAATTAGCATGCTGATGAATTGTGTGCACAGCTATAAATCATTTTTTCAAAGCCACGCAAACTAAATCAAGTTATGTAATAGGTACAATCACTATCGCTCTATTGAATAACAATGTCGAATAGTTTCTTTAATTGATTTCAAGGCTAAAATAAAAACTATTTTCGTCTACAGCGTGAATTGTTCAACAACAAATCCAAAGTCAAGTAACAGGGTTATGTTTTGAATAAGCATTGTGAAGCTTGCAAAATTTGTGAAAGAATTTCAATTCAAACCAATTGATATTACTATAATTACTATATAGGTACACCATCAGCTGAAAATATCTATCTGTGAAAGAAAATTCAAGCTATGTGACTTAATGAACCTATGACTGATTAATACCTACTCTTTTGGATTATGTAATTGGATGACGCAGCCTCGTGGTGACTATTACAAGGCAGCCTACTTTCTGTACTTCGTACTTCTGGGAAACAATACCTAAATACCTACCGTAAATGTGTTTGCTAAAATTTTCGTCACGCTTCAAGCGACTAATACAAACTCTCTTTGAAAGAAGTGAAAAATGGTCTAGAATAAAGTAAAGTAAAGTACCTAATGATCCTGTCTTAGAATTGGCTGGCTCAATGTCCAGGTGTTCATATGTGACAAACTTTTATGACTGTTATTTTTGCTTAGCTAAGGTCCGATGATTTTGGTATGCCTATAAAATCCTAGAACCCTCAATAGGTCTTACGAAACGCAATTTAGTCACTATTTACAGAAATGGTAGCTTCATTATCTCCTAAAACTGTTTGTCTGTTTCTCTGTTTCGCAAATAGTCGGAATTCTTTAACTATTGTTTTAATCCATTCGCTAAGCTTTCCTTAACTCTACGCATAATTAATTTTCTACGCGAAATGTGTATTTTTGTTTGCTGCTCTTTAAAATTGATACCTACTTATTCAATAAGTTCATAGAATTTACAAGCATTTTGAGATGCATATAACAATTATTTTGATACAGTTGACTAAAGCGCGATCATAATAGTGTGGCGGGTGTGAAGTAGTGAAAATTCAACAATTCAAGAAAACGCTCTAATGGAATACGATATACTTGACGATGACTACAAATTCATGAATCATGTTGTGAAGTGCTCTTCCTTTTTAATGCAATTGATCATACACAATAATGAGGCTTCTATTTGTCGACACAGGCCTCTTCATAAACTTCTGGAGCAACTTATGTGTAGGTGACAGCTGTGTCCTTTATCTAGGCACTCCCACCATCCATCTTGTGGGTAGGCGTCTCTCGCTGCGTTTGTCAACAAAATATGGCCTTCAGTCCAAATATTGATCATTCCCTATTTTAACACAACATGTTGCATACCTTGTGAGTTTCTAGAATAATCTATAATTCTGTATGCCTCGATTACCAACCTGTGCATTCAATTACAATTCATAGAGAAAGTCGGTTCTGCAGACGTAAAATGATTTCCTTCCACAATCATAGACACTGCGTTTGCCGGTTCTGCTGCTAATGGTGCCGACATTCCGGGTTCCACAACTAACCAGACTAGTCGTGACGTCATTACTGCCATGTGATATGTCCATTAATAACATGAAGTCGATATATCAAGTTTTTTTGTGGACCTAGTCACTGCAGTTCCCGTTCGTTTCTCGCGGAAATAAAATTTCCTGCAAATGTAATATCAAACAAGTGACCGACACGCCTTTTTTTGTAATGTGATGTTCAAGCTGCAATTATCTTTAATTCAAATATTCCGTACAACCATTAGGGTTTCCCGAGAGAGAAGAATTCACCGTGACCGTAGTGACCGTAAACAACCTAACAACTGTACTATACGTTCCACTGCACACACGTCAACAATGAGGTGGACTCCAACACGCGGCCTCAGTGCGGTTTGTTGGAGGGCTGTATGAAAGTAAGGCGCGGGTAAACCTTACTGACAAACATGATAACTTATTATCCAGCTATCCTGAAGCCTTCGACTAGGGTAAGCGACTAAAATCTTGCGTCATCAGCCAGGATCGTAGATCTGCTAATAATTTAGGACCTTGTAAAAGATAGAGCCCATCTGACTTAGCAGTCAAAACACCGCAAACGCCGCAAAACTAGCTTAAATGTGAATTATAACCATTCGCTTGACCATCTAAAGACTTCTCAGACCAAGACAAATGACCCATTATGACGAGCTGAGTTGAGAAGAGTATCGTTCAAAAGCCTAACGACTGTAAATTGCCCTGTCGGCGTCGCATCGCTCAAGCCCAAACCGAGGTAATATTAGCCAGCCCACAGCAGACTATGCGACGCCGCGCTCCAATTATAGTCCGCATCAATAGTGCGGTTTATATCCCCGGGACTATTTCGCATTGAGTGAAATACGAGCGAACGTGTCCAGCTCTTGGACTGGAGCCAACGGAGAAGTGACATAACTGGAAGCGGTTGCTTTGCTGGGCCTAGTTCGATACACGAAAGGAGAAAGTTCGCAAACTGTTTTTATTGAAATTGATAAGCACTGAGTGGGCTAAACTTCTGAATGCACAAACGCCAATCAAACTCAAACCACCCTTAAAAAACGGCGGTCATTTTCAGTTCTACTCGTATGTATAGATCCTTTACGGAATGACCATGAAGTTCAACCAAAGGCATGCATAACTTTGATTAAGTTTTTGAATAATGAATCTGGAGAAAGAGCCATAGTTTTACAGAATTCCTACAAGGAATAGAGGGACTTAAGTTCCGGTCATCATAATCAAATGAGCGCAGAACGAAATTTAATTTATCTCTTAGGTCATAACTGCAATAAGTTTGTATTTTAGTTGAGGAGATTACTACAGAATAGCTACATCACGCTATGACACTTTTATTGCTACAATTTACTAAAGCGTTTTTGCTATTGGCAATGGCATTAAAACCTACTTCCAGTCTGTAGGGAAAAACCACTGTGTTTCTTAAACAAGAAAGAAGCTGCTTTGAAAACCATTTACGTTACTAATATTCGTTTTGTATCCCTGTTACATTTTCTGTTCATCTTAGCTGCAAGTTTCTTGAACACTTTTTTACTTTAGTATTTCGTTATTACCAGTTTTCTATCTAAACTAATAATAGCAGTTGAATAGGTATAAATTAATACTTACCCCCTTATTCATAAAAACTAACGCAACGCTAACGCATTGTTTAGGCTATTGACGTGTTCTGTCACTTACTCGCAAATGGCGGCAGCAACAAGAATGACAGTGACAAAGCGATACAAAAGTTATCGTGTTCTGAGCTGTTTAAGTTTTTATGAATAAGGGGGTTAGCCTTTACTGTCCCTTTCTTGCTAAAAATTAAAAAAAATAAAATTTATCGTTTGGCTATATTATGTGGAAATTGTTCTGAATTATCAAGCTCCAAATATTGTTTATTGTTTGTGAAGCATATTTGTTTGTTTCCCAAGTCTCCTAACCCTTCTCGTCGTGCTATCTCCGCGTTTCCTTAACTGATCTAAGTAGATTTATGCTTCTGATTTGCGCTCTGTCTTCGCCTGCTCATTCCGCACAGCGTCGTGCTCTAAGCCACGCTCACCGCAAACTAATGTGGTATTTGCATAATCCTTGATTTGGTGGAACCGAGCAATCCTGGAATTGGCAATTTGTCTCACATCATTTTGTCTTTTGGTTAGAAGCTGCTCCGTTTAATAACTTCCGGGTGTTCTGTCTTGTACATTTTTACTGTTGTGTTAGCTGATAAAATAACAGAAGGATGTTATCATCCTTCTTCTTCAACAAATCATCAAAATCCTCCCGTGATATAAATAAAGGGAGGATTGTCACAACAATAAATATTAACTCCTCGGTGCCAAGTCATTTCCTATCAATTTATTCCAGCTTGTTACTGACTCTAAAAAAATGAAGAACCAAATCATTCCAGTAAGTAAGCACATAACTCTTAAATTGAATATCGAAACTAGTTCACTGGTGATTGATTTTCCTTCACTATTTTATTCGACACGTTATCCCATGATTGATATTCTTCTAACTTGTCGGAAACTCTACAACTCTAAAAATCAACACTGATGTTAAGCAAAACATGAAGCCACACATTGAAAGATCATTTAAAACAACTAAACTACTACACTTGAACTATTAAATAGTATAGTTTTATGCTTCGTATTTTAACTTGAAGATGTTCATGATTTTATTTCCTATTACATATTCTTGAATCTCGGTAGGTATTAGGAAATGGTGCTACCGACACGTTTTATGGATTAGTTACGGAGGGATACGATCAACCAACATCAAAGCAAAAAGCGGTCTGCAAGTCAACAGCGTAATTTAATGTTGCACAAGATGTTACAAAAATAGTGCTCATCTTCACTTCCTAAAACTTTTATGACGGCACGACCCAAAGTTTAGAAGACGGGAGAACTACCACTGAGCTAACTGAGCTAGTTCAGTGTTTCTTAGTCAAACATTGTTCTGGCATGCTCCGAAATTTCCGAGTCCAATCGTGACCACCTCAATATTTTTAAACTTAAGCTATATTTATCTACATTTCACATTGTTATAGATGTAACTACTGTGTACTATACACATTGTTTGTATTCAAGGTTTTTTTTAAGTAATGTGGTAATGTTGATGCTCGGTATATTATGTATTTACATGGCCGGGTACCGGATCGAGACTAGTCAAGCTATCATTACCATCCTGTTTAGGACACTACGAACATAGGCACAGGCAATTCGTGTTGCAATAACTTCGTGAATATAGCAAGGTTTGGAAGTAAATTACGGCTACACAAACACAACCTTTACCGAAGAGGTTCTAAACTGTTCGCTACATAAGGTCAAATCCCACGCAGTTGTTTTGAAGAAAACGTGAGTCATCGACTCGTAATTCTGCTAGTAACTAGTGTTGCCGATGGGTAGTTGAATATCGATAGCAGTAAGATAGCCTTTATCAATTGTACCAATAGTACCTATCAAAAGCTCAGAACGTGACAATTCCATTGACGACATGCAGTATTATGGATAACATTGCAACACAGAAATTAAAAACGATCGTTATAATATCATACTACTATCTATCGTGTATTAAACGGAAAAAATGCTTTGGACAATCGATCGCATATTTTTCAATAGTAGGTATTATTCGATTGGATGTATCGAAAGACAACCCGCCATCAGTAGTTTGAAGCTATTGACACCCTGGCTGCATATTAAAAGTATTCGGCGAGACTATTCATGGGAGGATTCAATATAGGTCCGCCTAGCTCCAAACTAATGCAAGGCTTGTTTGTACTCATTTAGTCGTCATCATTTTCGATAAATACTATCGATAGTTTCGTAACACTACTAGTAACCAGAGAAGCGCCTTATAAGGCTCTCGTTGATAATCGTGGCGCCTGGGCATGCAGTCCGATTCGAGTTTTAGCTGCACTAAACTGTTTTATTCGAAGAATCGCGAGGTATATGCGATTAAGAATTGAGAATCACGGTCAAGAACGAGAATTAAGCAAATAGATTATTCGGTTCTATTCGGGTCAGTTCAACTTGCAAGTGCTAAGTGGATTCTACGAGTATTTCAAGATATTTATTGTATGTAGATCTAGATCACATGTTGCGGTTGTCTAGTAGAGATTGCGCTGGCAACGCCATGTGTTGGAGCTTCGATTCGTTATCGACATTTGTATTTGAATGTCATTTAACATAATATTAACATTTTACTGTCATGTATTTCAAAATATCATATATAAGTATGAATCTCTGACATAGGTATAGCAAAAGAGTGGTCACGCAGAAATATTCATTAAATAATTTTCAAAAGATCTAGACGTATACTATGTTGACATTAACGTTTGAACCTAATGAGTAAAATTAAAATAGCAGCCTTTTTTAACAAAACTAGAAACATCTTAAACCTTAAAAATATCAGATTTCAGTTTTTTCATATCATTCACGAGAGGTTCCGAACCGTGCTTGCCTCCACAAGCACTTGAACTGAAAGTTTTGAAAAAAACGTCGGCCATTTTGGAAATAAGAATCTATATTAGGGAAAAATTGCCTTACCACACATCACATCCTGTTCACACCAGTAGACGCTACTATGCCGGTGCATCGACACCGTGCTATACATCGCGGTGCACCCTCATAAAGTGCTCTTATGCAACACTCGATGAGGCAATGCCCACTTGTATGGATTTATGTTACTTAGTCTTGCTAAACACATTTGCATAATAATACTCATTTACATGCTTTTGGAGCACGATGTGTTCCTAATTAATTATTAAGGGTTTCTAAGTCAAATAGTAATGTTACACAATTTCAACACATTTAACCACCCATTTCTCATATAACGGTAGGGCCCTGTATTTTTTGGAGGACTAGCTTTCAAAACAGGGTGGAATTAAAGCGGGGTGGCAGGCCTTTTTCCAGCTATGGGATCCTCATCTTGCTGATTTAGATTAACATTTATCTATATTGCTATCTCAATTGTCACTTGTCTAGATACAAGTGTGTCCATTTGTTTTTTCCTCTCGTCAATTATTTCTCTACTTGTGGCACAAAACTATACTTTTACATTTTAGGTCGATAATTTTTTTTATGGCAATCAAGCTTTATTTACCAAATTGGTTTACTAATTACCTAAAGTGTGTTAAATGTTTGTTTACTACACGATATCTGATCTAGGAGTGTCTTTACTGACCTTTGATAATTACAATGTTTGTTAGAGCTCTAAAACTTTCATCGACGACTATAAATCCGTTAATAGCCTATCGATTTCATTAAATATTGAAGTAGCAGCTGAAACAGACAACTAGGTAGTTCGAACAGCCATTACTAAAGGTCAGTTCAATGTCGCTGAGTTAGTGCCAACTACACAAATGTTGTTTTGAAGTGTTGCTAATTACCTTCAATTAGGGTGACAATTTCAACATAACACCTACTGTACAAAATATTTAAAAGAATTAAAATTAATTGTCGCGGGAAGCCGTTGGATGCGGACAGCGCAGGACCGATCGTTGTGGAGATCCCTGGGGGAGGCCTATGCCCAGCAGTGGGTGTCGTTCGGCTGATATGATGACGTGTCAAAAACTCTGTGGTTTTGAGGGATGTTGACGCCATGCCATATTTAAACTAAATCAAACTAATGTTTTTGATTTTTCGGAATATATCTTGCCCGAGTTTGTGAAGGGGATAACCCTTATCAACCATAACCATAATGTCAAAATTGTTGTGGCAATTTCAATGATAGGGACTTTTCTGAAGAGGGACACAATTTAAAGGCTTTGATTGTGTACCCTACGTTGTCATCATTTCAGCCCACATGCTTCCAACGCTCAATATAGGCTTATTCTTCAGGTACCTACTCTCTAACTGTACTAAACGTTATGAACCATTTTTTCAAATTGACGCTCTTGTTACTAAGCGCCCTGATTTTAGTGATTAATTTCATGATTTGCTACCTACTTAACATGGTATACCACTAGGAAATCGCTAAAAAAGTGATTAATTACGCAAATGCGGTGGTAGGCTGCGCCGGCGCATCGAGTGCGGCCGATCGCGGGAATCAGACCATCAGACCCGGCAGTTGCGTATTTATCCAGGGTTATCATCTTTTAACATTTCTGACATTAATCAAACAAATAATTGCCTTTTTTGCTGTTTTTTGTCAAATCTACAGGCTCAAGAAATGCATCTTTGGTTCTACTTGCTTTTAAAACTTTGTTGAAATCTAAATTAATGTATGGTTAGTTTTATGAACCTATAAAAGAGTATTAAAGTTAGTATTTCTTTGCTTACTACAACTGCAATTTGAACAATTTGGAAATTAAATACCTACTCCCGATGCCGCGGCTTCTTGTAGCTTAATAGTTTTATGAAGAATGTTACAGTGTGGTATAAAAAAATATTAAGAAGAATGACGCTACACAATCCCATAAACTATTACTATTTCGCTTATTATACTCGGTAGCCCTATTGAGCAATATGGCCACCGTTGGCCGTCAAGCGTGACACGCACCGCCACACGCCTAGTTGCCCACTTGACCGTTGGCTAATCATTGCTGGAGCAAGAAACAGACTTGCTTAACGACTGCGATCAAGCACTAGTTCACCGTTATCAATATCTGTATTGCACTTTCTTGAATGTGATCCAAAAATATTGAACTGGAAGAATACTGTTAAGTTTATTTTAAGATAACAAGGCCAAGGAAAGTAAGTCGGTTAATGAATATACTGAAATGCGCAGAAAACAGGGAGCACAACGCGCTCTAGCGTTGTTAATACAAAGCTACGCAAATAAGACTGTATGTTCACGCCTTAACACATCATCGCAAGAATGTACCTTATCATAAAACAAACTCTTAAGAATAAACCACGTAGATAGTTACTAATACAGCAAACTACTTACAAATTCAATTCTATCTTCATCGTGTGAATTCCAGCCGGTGGAAATCTCTTCCATTGTTTGGTAGTATGCAAAAACTCCCGATTAGTTTGGATAAACAATCTACTTAAATCTCCTTTTTGTTTTCACCATAACATTCTGCGGAATACCTGTCCTTCATCAAAGTATTCATGACCGCAATTCTTCAGAGTTAAATGTGAATTCGATACTCCCGACTCAGTCTGATTGTCATTTGGCGAAACGGTCTCTTTTGCAGTGTTATCTTTCTAGATCAGCCTTCGCAAACGCAAACTGCAAATAAAAATCGTATCACGAGCAGCAAAATGCTCTAAAATTGGGTTACCCAGTGACATGTATTTCGTAACGTAAGTATTTCATTTTGCTTAGAATAGATCATCTTTTATGAAAAAGTTAAGATACTCAGGATCCAGTCATATAACTATAACATAAAATCCACTCTCTTTAATGCTCGGATGAAACTATAGCATCATTGATTGAAGACTTGTATCAGATCATCTGTGATATTTTTATGAATTGACATGATACGTCCTGTATACTTAACCTGGATTTCCCTTTTGAAGTGTCCTGGATACTTCAAAAGGGAACTTTTGGCTGATTTTGATCGACTTTACCATATCGATTTGTAAATAAAAGGCCTTGCCTCAAATATTTTCTATTTCGCAACTTCTGTAGCTGAATGGTTAAGACACATACAATAAAATGAAATAGCAGCACTGACCTTTTGCGTATGCAAGTGGCTGCTGTGCTGGAATCAATAAATTAATAGTTTGGGTTTGAAAACTATAAAGAACTGTAGATGATGATGATAACGCCTCGGTTGCCGTATCGATTCAGAAAACTCTCCACCCGAATTCCCAAAAGCATTGCAAAGTGTGTTCCGCTTGTTGCTAGTTATCTGATCCAGATGTGGCAGAATAATATCATCCGTTCACTTTTAATCTAATTCAGAAATCCATTAAAGCCAAATAAAACGTAGACGACGAAAGCTATCGTGCGGGTGAAGCTTCCATTCGCCAATGCAGCGGGTGTGGCCAATCTCGGAAATAGCGGGCGCAGGCACCTGACCTTTGGCGAGTAGGGCTATCGGACGCTGAAGCGCTGGAACCAATTAGCAAATGGTTTGAGTCGGTTACAAATTGCGACGTAGATCTGGGATATATTTTTTTACAGACAACTACTGTACTTTTCACAAGATCGATGACTTAAGCGTGGTAAGAGCACTCCGCCTATAATCCTGCTAAAAGAAATACTGTTTTTCGGGTATTGGAAACGTAGTCTGGATCTTGTGATGATCTGTCATCGCCATCTTCGCGGTAAAGTTAGATAAAAGTGCCAAAGAAAATTACCTTTAAAAGTATCTCAAACTTTTTAAGGCAATTTCCAATTTAGCGAATGCGATCTACACAAACTAAGAACATGTCAGTTGAACATCTTTGTGTTGATGAGTGACTGCCAAGAATCATACGCTGAGCTCAGGCCGGTGTTTACGAAGATACTCCCAACTTGTCACACATTAGGATACTTTGTTGCAATAGCATTGTGTTAGCGCAATGGATATTTCATAGCGATGGAATAATCGTTGAGTTCATAAAAATGAGCTTTGGCAGTTCGTATCTACTACGTACTAAGTAAAGCGTAAGTCACCATGTATAACCGGTCCGATTCTTAGGTGAACTGAAGCTTGGGTTTTCAACCGCTAACCGAGACCGACTTTAATTTAGTTTCTACCTCTAAGTTACATTGCGAAACTTTGCGAGCTGGATAGCAACGAAATTATAGGTTCCGAGGTTGCAAGGAGATGCCATTTTGTGGCGGCACGAACGTTAGTGCTTAACTATTCTGAAAACGATGGTACCTACGGAGTGCAAAAATGTTAATGACACGTTATAACCAGTGAGCCCTTATAACCTCCCGGTGTTATGCATTCACAATACTGCAGTTTATTCTAAAGAAAAAATGTTGGCTGTCGGAACAGAATGATGTTGTCACCAAACAGATTTCGTCTCTACCTTTTGGACTGTCAGCAATACAGTCAACAAAAACTAGCGAGTAACACCTCTGGCATGTTCTTCTAGTGTGTTTTTCAGCCCTGGTTGACAGATTTCTCTCTGTATTATTGCAAAATATACATAGTTATTTTCAGAAGTTGGCTTTTTAGCTCGCCTATCTAACTCAAAACTATTTTCTTTCCAGAAAGAGCATCTATGACATCATCTCCTCGCTACCACACCTGAACGAGAGACTGTAACTCCTGGTAAGCTTCCTGTTATTTTGAAACCGCTTCAACCATTGGCTCGAAGAAATGCGAGGCACGTACGGCATCCGGCGGGCCTCCCATCCGGACGTCGTTAACTTTTTTTGCATAACCTGCGTTAAGGTACGAAGTAGTATGCCTTTAAATGTAAACTGCTTTGGAGTCTTTTTAACTCTTTTCATTTACCATTTCAGCTGATATAAAATTACGATTATCCGTTAGTATTCTTTGTAATGGTCGACTTACTTTAATACTGAACTTTTACCAGTTATTACGCAAAACTAATTTTTAATAAATAGGTATCTTGATTTCGATTCTTGCTTTTTTTTTTATTTAAAATGGGTTTGCGTTTGACCTCAGACTCACCTGATGGTAAGCGATGACGAGGCCGAGGGTGGAACACGCTTACCCAGAAAATGCCTATTCACACTTGCCTTGAAGACACCAAGGTTGTATGTATCCGGAAACACAGACGCAGGGAGGGCGTTCCACTCCCTAGCGGTGCGGACCAGAAAGGAAGCACCAAACCGCTTAGTTCGGACCGCTGGAAAGCTGCTTGCTTAAATTGTGACTCTTGCTATTAATTTGGCAGCAACTCAGCCAATGCTGTGCATTATTTAATGTGTAATAGCTATCACAATGAAGTGCTCGTGGCTCACCGGCGACAGCGGAATGCGAAGTAGGGGGTTTGCTCATGAAACTGCCCCAACTCGGTAAACGCGAATTGTCACGGTCTCTGGTGGCGTGTAGACGTAACTATTTTATTTCTTCGGAAATCCGCGTTGTCCGCGTTTGCGTTTGGTCGAGAAACTCGGAGTTGGCACTCAGATCGATAAAGATTTCACATCTCCTTACTTTAGAAGGCACCTCCAGGAGTTCACGTCTTGCTAGCAGAATGCTCCAGGTGGCCTGATAACGTAATGATTATTACTAGCCTTTCCGACACCTCAGTACAGCGAATGTGAAGCCTGTGGCCAACTGTGGGGTGGAAAGGTATAGATTTATTCAGTTTTCGTTTATCTATCCCAAACGTATTGTTACCATAATCAAGGTAAGTGAACAACCTCGTTTGCACGATAAAACTACAGCAAGCAAGCAGGCAAAATTTAAACTGCTGTTAAACGACAATAAATACAAAACGACGGAATTAACTTTTTACAGCTCCAAAAACGGCGTCGTTTCGATTACTCGTTGTTACGCGACTGTACTGTTTTGGTCCCACGAATAAACGGTTGACCCCAGTAATGGACGCGACGAGAAGTGAACGGCTACCGGCTTTTATTAAAACTTAGCAAACATTTTACGTAATTATAACGGTACTGGTGATCAGATTAGTCGCAGATAGCAAAAGTTCACTTTAACAGGAAACAACTTAAAGGTAAAAGTAAGTAGGTAGTTAATACGTAAGTAGGTTGGGCAAGTTTTTGTTTTTAGTTTGAAGCATCTTTATCATTATTTATTTATCAAATTTTAACTGGTCTTTGAAGTTGAATAATTATGTAAAAATTTGAAACACTTTCTTTTTACTTAAATCTTTTTAGACGCAACATCGAATATCTTTATTTCTTCAATCTATGACTATGAACGTGGTAGTTTTTAACTTTAGTTTGGATATAATGTGATTTTTGCTGTTGAACTGTTTCTTGAGGTACCTACCCTTTTCATCGGACGTGACGAAGCCGGGTGACGATTGCACACAGAAACTTGTGACTTCGTGACTCTATCGTGACTCACAAAGTTGTAGAATAGAGGTCATGCTAACATAGCTTGGAAATCTGTATCTACTTTACAGTGATATTATTGTAAACAATTACTTAACATTGCTAAACGAGTTAAATAATCCCGTTACATACAAAAAACAGATTCTTAAGCGATTATCAACTAGAACTACTGCTGATGCTATTCCGGTTAGAAAGAAAGAAAGAAACTTTATTCGACTGTTAAAAAAAGGTATAAAAGAATAAAATCACAAAGTTAAACATAATAAACAAAAAAACCAACCAAAATAAGCTTACA
Organism: Udea ferrugalis; assembly: GCA_950022985.1. Classification (NCBI taxonomy): domain Eukaryota; kingdom Metazoa; phylum Arthropoda; class Insecta; order Lepidoptera; family Crambidae; genus Udea; species Udea ferrugalis. The sequence goes on along the minus strand of OX465528.1, from coordinate 5,750,999 downwards.
ACTAATAACAAAAATACCTTGCACTTAACTATAAAAAAAATATAAATGTAACAGCCGAATTGGCTAGCTAGCTCAGCATAATGCTACAGCCTGAGCTGAAGCGCTGGTTTTCAGCTAGAGCCGTGAGGAAGCAGGTAGCTTTGAATACAAGATTAACTTAAAATTAGGTAACAGTAACAGGTAACGATAACAGTAATACAAATATTGCACAAGTTTTTTCCTCTAGGGTAATCACCAAATCCCATCTCGGTCGTGGTGAGTTATCGTCAAAATTAAATTTATTTGCTTCTGTGATCGTTTGAGAGAAAAGAACTAAGCCAAATAACATTTAAAAATATTTACATACAACATGAGTGAAAAAAGTAATTCAAAGTGAAATAAGAGTGAAGCACCGAGATGTGTCCTGATATTAGTCGGAATGCCACCACTTATCTTCAAAAAGAAAGATTTTTATGAATGAACCGAAATATCAACTTAAAATTGGTTTACAACCACCAGTAACTCTGATTTAGTTTATGTCTGCAAGTATCTGAAAGCTATCCTAAGGTCTGCGGTGTGTCGAATGAACCGAGACTCGGCCTGTAGTTTCTCAACGTGAGGTCGATGCCTCTCGATCGATCCCACTTTTGTTCTTTTATTAAGAGCCCGTTTTAATATTTAACGTTTTACGCTCTTTTCTGTGAAGAATTTTTAACTGTTCGCCTTTAAAAGGTGGCTTTAATGGAATTACTTCAGAAAAAAAACAAAGTGGAATGCAGAAAATAAAAACCGAGATGGTGGCTTTGAAGAACAGTCGGCCTATTTAGATACTATACACATTTAGTTTGGGGCCAGATGGTGCTGTGTGGGAAAATGTTCAGCGAAAATTATCACTTATCAACCAATCTACTTTATCGTAAGAAAACTTAGGGTCCACCAATAATCCGAACTGTTTTCAACGTGGTCGTAATTCGTCACCCAGATCCACTACTTATGCCCCAGACAACCCAACCATCAGCATTGGTAAAATTTTAGAAACTATGTGCGCATGCACATATTTCACGGTGCGCTGACCATTTCAACTTTTGAATTGACCATTTCTAAGAGCAATTAGCTCGGCTTATCTTTCGAAATTTCTAAAGTATTAAATAAACTCTGAACTCAAGGCCACTGGGTTATGCAAATGCAGCGTGTGTTCTCGGTCTATTTAGCGCGTTGCACTTTATGTATCAGGATTGGTCAAATGCGCGATCTCTGTTGCGCAAGCGCACCTCTCAAATGACAATGAATTGAGGGATTGAATGATCAAATTAATTCTTGATTGAATGTCTTTCTTGTTTTCGTGATTAAATATAATTATTCATAATCATGAGGTGCCCGTGGCGCAGTTGTGACAGTAATCGGCGACGATCGCTGTTAAGCAACATACGCCGGGTCGGAAATGGGATGGGTGACCACCCCGACCGAAATTTAGTGATGTGTATTTCGGGCATCTCCGTGCTTCGGAAGGCACGTTAAGCAGTTGGTCCCGGTTGTCGTTGCCAGATGTCAGTCGTTAAGCTTAGTCAGAGGCCCTAGGGTGGCTTGATAACATCTGACATTAAGGTTGCTCACTAACCTTACACCCCTCCAACAATCCGCACTGAGCCCGCGTGTGAGCATGGCTCATTCCACCTCATAGTTGAGGTGAGGGCTTTTTTTTTTTTTTTTGACGCGGAGAATTCATTTACGCACAATCCCGCTCCCTGGGTAGGAGAGCGGGGGAGTGTGGGACTCGCCCACCCCAATGGGGACGGGACTACCCACTAAACTCCGCGGAGGCCATCTTCCGCGCGTTACCGAAGGTCCCCGAGTACCACCGCGAGGGACTCTACCGGCGGACCCCTGGCGCGCTATGCCGGCTTCCCGGCTCTACTCGAGAGGAGTTATATCTCCCCTCTTACACCCACCGGTGTTAGCGGCAGTGCGAGGCCCCCCCGCACCGCCGCCCTCCACGGAGTCGCCTGTGCAATGGAGGCACACAGTCCCCACCGTGTGCACTCCTAGCGACCCCGGGGCCCCCCTTTAGTCGCCTTTTACGACAGGCGGTGGGGAACCTTGGCAGTATTCTAATACCCCATACCACAGGGCACAGTTGAGGTGAGGCCTGTGCCCAGCAGTAGGACGTATAAAGGCTGTTTAATGTTATTTATAAACATAAACTAACTTGAATAAGATCTTGCCTAAAATTGTTACAAACCAGACTTTAGGACAGTTAATCGGTTACGCAGAAGGATGAATATGTAAAAAATTGTACAAGTCCTTCTGTGAACCTTGAGATCACATTACTAGTTAGGTTATTACTTAACTACCTACTAGTTCAGTGGTACGGAAAAAATGAACATTTCACTATTAGAACATTAAAAGCACACTAGGCGTGTCCTTTATATTCTTACCAGAATAACTATCGCATTCAACTTTTCAATATCATTGCGGATTTAGTTTACGAGATCCGCTAAGCTAAGAATCCTGATCCTGGAGTCGGTCGGTCGGAGAGACGATCGTATGTTTCAACGTTAGGTATTGTTTTAAAATTGAGAAAGATTACTTTTCAAAGTTTGGCTTTGATGGTAACGGATTGCTACCATCAAAGCCACGATAGTAAAAGTGTTGCTAAAACGGCAAAACCTAATACGAGTAATTACTCCCACAGTATGGCAGGCTATTAGTTTATTAAATCAATTTGAATCACGAAATATTATTTGGACATATTAATAAAGTTTTAAATGAAAGACACACAAAACCTATGCTATCGTGTAGGGTTGAAAATATTTTGCTAAAAGTGAATAAAGCCATTTTGTGTGTTTCATTTTCAAATGAGAGTAAGTAATAGAATGATACTCGTAGTAATTCTCCTTGTTTTTAATTCCACTTGTAAACTATGTGGTGTTTTGCTAACATGGGTTAATGTGTTGCCATTAAAACAAAGTTTCTGATTGATTTGCTCCGAATGGAGCAATAATAAAGTATTAGCAGTCAGCACAGCGTGACGTGTCGATTCTTGAATTCATTGACAGACTTTTTTTACTCACCATTATCGATAAAAACGATTCGATTACTTGCATAATGTGCATGAACCGGTTGCAGCGCGCGCAGTCGACGCCGGTCGCCGGACCTCAGCGGTCCTGGCTTCGAATCGGGAACTTCTTTGGACCAAGAGACCGTCTCTTGTTTTTGGCTCGAACAGTAAACCTCGGACACGTCATGTTTTAAAAAAAGTTTGGGAGTTGGTCAACCTTTTTTTGAAGTGTTTGAACTTGGAACTGTTTGACTGCTGTATCAAATTATGTTTTTTTTTCTATATTTTCTGTGTACAGTCCTACCAACTTATCTGTGAAATGGCGAAAATTGGAACTACGACCGCCATGTTGAAATGTCATTGGATTGTCTGTGTCAACAATTTTTGGGTACTATGGTTGTTTTATTGTGATATTTCGGAATTTATGAAGTTGAATATGCCGAAAGCCATTAAAAGTGATGCTCAAAACATTATTCTCAAGGTTGAAACCTTTTTTAAAGAAGAAGCTCGGGCGAGATCTCCGATTATTCCATTTACCAAAATATACAAACGAATTTCGGCTGCAACAGGTTAGTGTTGTCAGCTTTATTTTTATAAATACCTATATACTTAACCAAATATTTAAGTCCACGGAATATTTGTATATATTCTTCTTACTGTAGGTTAACGTAACGGTAACGCACATCTAATAGGTCACCTGTTAAATGGGTGAGCCAACTAACCTGCCGATTTTTAAATTTCGATGAAAAATAAAATCCTATGTTTCAGGTGTGAGTCAAGGACTCATTTCAAAAATAGATAAAGAAGGACATGCAGCAGAAGACACTGTTACTAAAATTCGGACACAAGGCAAGGATAGAAAACGCAAAAGTGGAATCATACACGTTGATGATTTTGACATGGGAGTTAAATGGAGGAGAGTACATGAATTTGATTCTGCCAAAAACGAGGCCTACTGTTAAAAATCTTCTAGAGGTCTTAAAGACAGAATTAAATTACACAGGACAGCGATGATGATGTCGGTAGTGCAGGTTCATCTTAAGATCATAATTACCTACTGTAAATCTGTTTTTTAATAAATAATTGTAAAGCAATTTGTTTTTTTTATTACATCCATTAGGTACTTACCACTGCGAATTATTATTAGTATATAGTTGTTAGGGGTTAGGTACGGTCTTAACTAAATGCTGCAAATAGTACCTGGTACCTGATGCAGGGCCTTTGTTCTTGGTATGCCTAAAACGCAATTGGTCTAAATCGCGTTTTGCCTAAATTTTTTTTTTCAATAGTTTTAAGACTAAGTCTATCAACTACCTATTTCGCATTAAACCTACTACGCCGTATACCTATTCAGCAGTCTGCCTTAGTCTTTATATGACTATATCGCGTTTCGCCTAAAAATGCAATTCAAGAGACAATAAAGAAAAGCCAATGTCCATTCCTATAAATAATACATAACATAACATAACCGGCCTATATACGTCCCACTGCTGGGCACAGGCCTCACCTCAACTATGAGGTGGAACGGGCCATACTCCAACACGCGGGCTCAGTGCGGATTGTTGGTGGGGTGTAAGGTTAGTGAGCAACCTTAATGTCAGATCTTATCAAGCCGCCCTAAGGCCTCTGACTAGGCTTAACGACTGACATCTAGCGACGTCAACCGGGACCAACTGTTTAACGTGCCTTACGAAGCACGGAGATGCCCGAAATATACATCACTAAATTTCGGTCGGGTGGTCACCCATCCCATTTCCGACCCGGCGTGTGTTGCGTTACAACAGCGATCGTCGCCGATCACTGTCGCAACTGCGCCACGGGTACCTCATAAATAATAATAAATAATTAATTTATAGTGATATTTAGTTATTTAGCTCCAACTTCACTCCACTAGCCAGTGAAAAAATGAGGCTGGACTATTGAAATCGAAAAATAGATTACATTAGGTATATACAAATAGTAACATTTTTTTAAAAAAATCTCAAACTGGAATACAAAAATTTAATTTGTTAGAAAAAAATAATTTAGATTTCGTTCTTCATGCTCGAGGATCGAAACCCTAAAATGCTACGATTAGAAATTTAGTCCTAAAGCGATTTAGTCCAAATGCGTTGTTGTCCATATGCGTTGTAGTCCTACAGCGTTTTAGTCCTAATGCGTTTTGGTCTTAATGCGTTGTAGTCCTACAACGTTTTAGTCTTAATGCGTTATAGTCCAATAGCAATGTAGGCTTTGTACCTTCTTAGACTAATTGCGTTTTAGGCAAACCAAGAACAAAGGATGCAGGGAGGGTACATGAATCACATTGAATGAAAGTTTTAAGTGTGGAACATTTAGTATGATTGTTAAGTTTTCCAGATTCTAGTTTATCTCTCTAGTAACTGTTTTAGCTATCAAACCTTTATATCTGCAGGATTTCCATTTCACTGGATCACTTTTTAAATAAAGCTATTTATTAATCCTGAAGGACAACTGTTTAGCGTACCTACTTAACTACAAATTAAGATCGCCTGCATTGTACATTCTAATGTCTATAAGCATCGTTATGTAATTGTTTTCTTTGTGCAATAAAGTATATCTTATCTTATCTTATCTTAATATATATGTTTTATTTTTAATTTATAAATAATTACAATATTTAATTTTATTATTTCTATTTAATACTTATTTCACATGAAAAATTACCTATTTGTGAAACTCACTCAATTTTAGGCACCTTATATTAATTAGCAACACTGATTCGACGGTGTCGTCCTCTTTCAGTTCACAGATAAGTTGGTAGGTCTGTAAAGACTTTTGTCAGAGAGACAGTGACAGCAAGCTACTACAAAATCTTGAATGAGGATTCATGGTTGTTAGCGAAAGTTTACACAAATGTTAATTTACACAGTAACGAAATACCAATGTGGTGATGTAACGTAGTAATGTTGACAAATATTACTTTACTGGACTTATTTGTCTCTACGCTGGGTTTAGTTTGACAGTAGGTATCAACGCCGTGCAAAAAAAAGTAGAGAAAAAATAAGGTGCTTGAAAAACCCACACGGACATATACTTGGTTGAAATAAAAGTTACAGTTATATTCCGTGGTTATATTATTCTATGACTTCTTCCATGGAGGAAACATTAGGAAATACTGAAAATAATATCCTTAATTCACAACACAGTTACGAAATCGAAGGTCGTCCAGGTTTACGCAAACGCTAGGGAAATCACGTGTCCACTAATTTGTTTCAGTTGCGTGCTACAGGTGTTTAGTAAAAAAAACAATAGTTACAAACTAACCTACAAAGAACAACAATCGTAACTATATTAACTGTATTGATTTCAAATCCATTGACTCGTTTACAGTCCAAAAGAATGACACACTGATTTGAAAAATACCTAACGTAGATACCTGTTGTAAAATTGTTTTAATCTCTGGCACTTTGCACGTTGTCCAAACCTTTTCGAGGGATATTTAAAGTCTATCTTAAAACACATTGCAACAAACAGTTTTTAAAAAGTTCATGGTTATATAACGTTTTAATAAAATCCCCTGTTTTCTAAAATTCAGAATCTCTATTTATAATTATAATTGAAAATCGCAACCAATATGTTAAGTCTGTCTCGGTAAAGAAAACAGCTGCTTACTAAGAAACAATATTTCTACAGCCCCTAGTTCCGAATCTCGACGTTGAGAGCTCCAACGATGCAACGTCATCTCATCGTGGTGGCTTTGGCCCGCTTTCAAGAATAATTGACAAGATGCTGTCATAATATCTTGATAATGACATAGCCGCTCTCAAATCCGATATCATCTCAAGAATACAAGCGCGTTTGCTGAAAAGAAAACAGCAGCATGGATACACATTCCTCATTTCCATGCAAATTGATGCAAAAAAATATCAAAGATGAAAATATAATTTGACAGAAATCGATTAATGTGTTACCCGAGTGCTCAAGCAATGCAAAGAAGCACTAACGTCACACGTGTGGATTTTACACCTATACAAAATTATAATCATGATTACAAAGATTCTTGTTCAGAGAGCGTATACGAATCGTGTGGTCCACAGATTATAATGCTCATTTATCAATCGTCGGTGCTTGATCTCGATAACATAATCCTATTATTAAATAGGATAGTTAATGGTGTCAAAGACACTGAAAAGTGGAAAATTCTGTAACCAATAGACTTATGAGAGCGATTTACCGTTGTTTTTTAAGACTTGAAGAATCTTTACACCAAAACTTATCTAGTGTCATCATCTCAATTAATTCTACAAACGGATACCTACTTATTATTAAAAATGCAAATGAAACTCTGTCTGTTTGTGTCTACAACGCCTTGACTAGGTATTAAAAAATGGTAAAGAAAACTTTAATATAGATAGAGACGTCAGGAAAAGACATAGGATAGTTTTTATTGTGAAATATAGGCTGGAAGGGGAAAAAAAGTTCGCTACGAAAGGTGATAAGATAATAACCGAATTGTACGCAGGCAAAGCCGCGGGCGGAAACTTAGTAACGGATATAAAATCGAACAATAACAGCTAATTCCAACCGGCATTTCTACCGTAAACCATTTATAGTTCTAGGAAATAAAAAAAAAACAATGCTAATCACAGAAAAGTGTGTTTATCTCAGAAACCGTAAAGTTAATACAAAACTGAAAACGGTATGTTAGTAAATCGGTTTCCTATCGAAGCCGTGGCTCGAATGTCTTGCACCGCTATTCCCGCATTCTTGTCGAGTTCTGCGAGAGGCACGAGGCATTAGCAGAGTGACTTTCTAGAAAGATAACCAAGAATGCTAAGGGCATGGCATTGCGCTCGGTTTATTCAAAAAAGTAGAGTGTCGATCTTTAGATGTTATAAAATACACACAGTTTGAATTGAAGTGTTGGTTATTTTTTTATATTCTAAAATGATCATAAAATTTGAAATTAGCTTTATATAGTTTTTCAAATAACTTGTAAATATTGTTTTTTATTCTAATGAGAACATGGTAACGGTCTTTGTCGATTTAAGCTGATTATTAGGATCATGATATTTAATTTGATACCAATGGCCATAGTTTGCAATACATTGCCGTTACAGACGTCACGCTCTATAAACTAATCTTTGATAGTACAGAAATGGACTGCAGTAATTGTATAAACTTTTGTACAGATTTGTAATTATTTACTTATTCTTATGTCTAGACAAGGCAGCACGGTGGTGAAACTAAACTATTGAGACCAGTAATAATAATTGCAATAGTTATAAGTTACATAATAAAACGGAGTTGGTAAAACTCAACAATTAATTCAGTAGGTACGTATATGTCATTAAAAGGAGACGTTTTTGTCCAAGGCAAAGTTAGATAATCAACTGTTAATTAATGCTGAATCGAGTCAAGATACCTATAAACAAAGAAAGAACAATGATTTGAGAGATATGTACAAAAACAAGAGAAACAGCACAAAAATGTGGAGGTAATGGTAGTGCCAATGTCGGAGCTGGTGGTGGTGCTGAAAGGCGATGCTGTAGAGCTCCTGCGTCTGCTGCAGGCCTGGTGGGACAGCCTGGTGCTGGTGGGGCGTCTCCTGCTGTGGTACTTCCGGACGCTACACCAGGCATTGTATGGTGCGCACTGATAAGATCTTCTTGTACATTTCAATATTGGAGATTCTGAAACGTAGGATTATTATACTGATCTACTTGATAGCATAACATTATTTTGAGGCAAGTTATTTAGATATATCTAAGAAATACGTGTTGTAATATTAAGTATCTTACTCTTGTAAATCATATTAATTTATTTCTTATAACAAGCTCTATGTTTTTTTTACAAATGTTAAGCTAATTAACTCATCATAATTACAAAACTCAAAACAACTTACCAATTTCACGTCTTAAAAATCTATCTACTGCTAGCTTGTAGATATCAATTGCAATGTGTAACTTACGTGTCATACCTGCGATATGCTCTATATCTTCATCATCTTATCAATCGACATTTAGTCCATATCAGTATTCACGTTATCAGCCGTTTAAAGCGTTATTATTTTTGAATTTACATCAGGACATAAATCTGTCAGAGGCTATTGGTGCTCATTCATCATCGTCATCAATTCATCGACCATCAATGTGGTTCCGAACTTAAACTTGCGGGTTTAAATTTATTCACCTTAAATGAGTTCAACAGTACAAGTGTGATAACCTAGAGACATACCTACATAAGAATTAGGTAGGTATACATGCAGGTTCGATCTCCGCCTAGTACAAACTTTCGTGTGGATGACTTTGTCTGTTTGAATTGGTTTGTGTGTTCCATAATGTAAAACATGTTTGCATTTACAAAACAAAATAATATTTAGTAAGTCTAGTACTCGTAGTACGAGTTTTGCTTTGTTTAGGGCTAAAAATTGCTGTGTAGATTAATGCCCATTCATATTTATTATTTATACCTATGCCTAAAGAAAAACTATTATATGCCTCAAATTGCACAGCTAGGCTTGTTTGCTGTAAGTTGCGATTCAACACAAGTATGATTCACTGTTAAAGGAAGTTGTTTTTTGTTTCCAGAGGCAAAGGTGCCGTCGGCCATGATGGCGCCCAGCGTGTTCCAAAGGACGAAGTCACCACGCTCATCACCAGGGAATCTACCAAGGAAGCTACAGGTAACTCCGAACATCAGAAGACGCCAAAAAATACTAATTTTGTTGAGCTTTGGGACCTTTTCTTTTTAAATTACGAATTTAGTGCAGTGTGTTTGGTGAGTGCCTATCAGGTGGATATCCCTTCTCCACACATTTTAAAAACTAAATGAACTCTACCATCAACATACCATTGCAAGCATTCTCTTTTTACTATGGCTAGGAACAGTCTTCAAAATGAAATATGCATGTAACCAACTCAAACTACTTGACCTTACTACGTCCATCCATAAAATCGATTACATTAATAACTCAATAACCTTAGTCTTGATTTGCCATAAAACTCTTGCTTTAAGTGACTAGCCTTTTGACCGTGATTTTTATTGACATGCAGAGGATATTTTTAGATTTAGTAAATGTCGCTGTCGATTCCATTTTCACATCGATTGTCTAGTCAAGGTTAAGGTAATATTGATCTAGAACCACTGCCCTGACTAGAAGAGCCTCATTAAAAATATAACAACTGTCTGCAGTTTGAGGAATAGTAAACCGACTACAGTTCACTTTTAAATGTCCAGAGGCCCAATTTTTATGCGTTCAATTTAAAATCACGAGAGAATAATCTATTTATTTAAACTTTCATGATCACTTATATTAAACCGTACAAACCGGGGTTGTTACCATTTACTTTATTTATTCAGAGTTTTCGATGTTCGACATTGTTACACAAACAGTGAGACAAACGAAAGTTTGCTCAGTAAACAAATATTCACGCAAGGCTTGCTTTATTGATCTTATAGTATGGTCTTGCATGTGCTGTAGTATCAACAGCTTGAAGTGGTTTTTGAAGCACAAAGCACATAATATTAATGAATTAAACTTTTTCCTACGCAAAGCTTAGCTTCACACAGTGCCATCTAGCCCTAAATTAGGCTTGCTTGTGCTATGGAATACTTGACAACGGTTAAACATACCTGAATACTATACACGAAACATAACCAGAAGAAAAATATTTAATAGTACATTGTTATCCTAGGGGTGAAAGTAACTTATTTAGTCCCGAGACGGGGTTTGGCGCCCGGAACGAAGTGAGGGCGCCAATAGTTCGAGGGACTAAATAAGTCTTTCACCCGAGGTAAACACTGTGCTTTTCATTACGAATACAAGGAAAGTAAAAATAAAACATGAATTAGCCAAAGAAAAAGATTTAAAAATAAATGAAGATCGAATTGGCGCTATCCCGCCTATTTTGTTTGTTTTTTTTTCTGTGGCGGGCCCACTATTCAGCCATTATTTTTTATTTTTTTCATTGGAAAAATGGTAAATATTTTGCTCTAAGCTTAGTTATTTTGAAGAAATTGTTGAAACTGAATTATAATAAAGTTATTTATAAAATATACATTCTCTAATCAATACTTAACTTTAAGTTATTTCAATTTTACATCGTGGCTGTATAGAAAGTTGGAACATGGTTCAATAGATATGGCAGATGTCAGTTGAAAGTGATTCTCCCTAGGGATGAAAAGTATTACTTTCAGCCCGCTTCTCAGGTCAGTAATGACCTACTTTCAGAGTATGAGTAATGAAAAAGACTTTTTCGCACGTTGCAGAACGGCACGGAAGCAGCAAGCCAGGCAGACCCTACAGCAGACTCCAGCCCGGGCAACTCCATCTCTGACGCCGAGAACTTCGAATGCTATGGAGAAGGCGACGCAGATGCACCCCCTAACACGTATGTTTCTTCTCATCCCATAATAAGGTTTTCCTTTGTGTATGGGAACCAAAAATCATGTAGGTGTCGGAAACATCCAGACCAACATAACGAACCGAAATCTGTGTAATCACTTCTGTGGGTCCGTGAAGAATATTGTATCTATTACTTTAAAACTTTAAGGTTGGGTTGCACCATCTGACTTTAACAATAACAAACATCCAAATTTCAGTTACAGTACCGGTTAGGCCCAAAAATGACGTCAAATTGTCAAATTTGACAAAAACTTTAACTTTAACTTCTACTATGGTGCAACTTACCCTAAGTGAAACTTTTACAATTAAATGTAGCATTTTTCAATTTTTACAATTTATTCGACTATAACTTGAATCAACTATCATAAAGAAATGAAGCTTTCATGTTTTTCTTTTTTTTAATGTTCAGAGAATATGAACATTAAAATAACAATAACTAACTAACTCAAAATAAAATCATATTTCACCTAAACATTTTTGACTACACGGTTGCATTCCAAATTCAAATCAATTTATGTCCTAGGGCAATAATGGAATCCAGTACAACATTATGTCCCGGCTAGACAGTAGGGCTCTAATGTCTTACTTCAGGAAAGGTTTGCATGACACATAACGTGCCATTGACGAGCAGGTAGTATATGAAGTATTTTTGAACACCTGCCTGCTAACCCCATGTATGTACATGATACCCCACTAGTCGTCGTTCTTTTTTTTTTTTTCATTTCTACAATATGGCGAATAAATGTTTATTGATTTCGGACATCGTACAGATAAGTATAAACAAACTAAACAAAATGGTTAGAAAAAAATAAACAAAAATTTACACCGGACAGCAGTGTCAAGATGTCCAAAATTAAAAGGACCCCACTCAGCTAATGCCTGGACCTGATAGGCTCAGACGCTGATTTTAAGTAGGGCTAACTGCTTTTCAATTATTGAAATTTCTTTAGCGAGAACACACACACACAAGATGTACGTAAGAATCATCAAAATAGGTCAACACGTTTAGTCTCTACAACCAACTAGGTATTATGTTTGTAAAAGTACTGTTTATTTATTTATTATTTCTATTAAAGTATTCTATTATTTAGTGTATTTTTGTCTGTTTGATTTAGTTCTTGACGATTTGAAAGCCCTTGTAACAGGTATATTTAAATGAAGATATTTCTGAGTCTAATTCTGATTCAACGGCTCATAGAAACAGTGGAAACAACCATATCTGCATCCAGACTGATGAACACATTACACTCATAATGTGCGTCGCGCCATCGCGAAAAAGTACGAAGGTTTTTATTCCTGAGACAGACTTGCACTTGGCTTTTTTTTTCTAAATGACTGCTGCTGTGTGGCCTCAGATGGCCTTGACAGCTTTACTGGACTTTAGGGTGAGCGCTGAGGGCTCTCACCTCTCAACCTCTAATATTTAAAGTAACGTGCCTAAGGGTTCCCAGAATGGGGCAAGAACCTCGGCCTAAGGCGTTACTTAGAGAAGGCAATCGGACACTTGCACTTGGCTGTTTCTATTATGTTGGTAATTAAAGTATTTTTACTTTCAGATGCCACAAACTATAAAATAAAACTGGGATCGATCGTTTAACGATGCGGTAGTAAACAAATGCGTATCGATAGGTACGGACGTATTTTGGTTCGTTTAATTGCTTTCCTATATAAATTAATTTTACGATGAAGCTCATTAAATTCCTATTAGAACTATTTAGGAACATTATTATTTACCTGTAGGGACGAGCAGAAATAAGTCTCTACTAAATCACTAGATGTTTTTGAATTGGTGATTAAAAAGCGCCGACTTTTTTTTGCTTGTCGGGGTATCAGTCGGTATAGTTTGTTCAAAGATAAACACTTTTGATTTCGTACTCCGAAATGTATTCATAAACAAACTAACCTTAATTACAGCAGTAATGGACACCAAACGAACTTTTTATGCAGCTACATTAAGTCAGTCAGTGATCCCATAAAAAGCTTCCGTGTGTTATTTAGCTGCATACGTACTTACTAACTATGGATTTCGTTTAGAATAGAATAGAATTAGAATTAGAGCTTTCGCTTCGTTTGTGTTGTAACTTCATTGTGATCATCATCTATTTGACGTCTAATGTGTAGGTAGAGGTTAAGAAGTTGACCACTGCTTTGTCTCGGGTTTGGTCTCCGGACAGAACAAACATTAGTGTCCATGAACGTATCCTGCATTGGTCTGGGTGTTCCATAAGTAGATATTATATTCTGTACGTATTTAGAAAAAAAAAGTATTCAGGTATGTTTATCCGTAGTCTAAGTTTAAATATTACAATCTTTTCTTAGTTGGTGGATAGATGGCGCTGCGTCGAAAAAAATAGATGATATATTATCATCATCAACAGTCACATATCATCTACTGTTGTCTGTTTTTTTTTTATCCTATATAGAAAAATAAAATATTAAGCCACTAAGTGTTATGGGTAAGACTTCTACAATTTTAAGGCGACATTCTGATAAATAATTTAGTTTATCAGGGGTGGCATTCCGGCGGACATCACTTCACATCTCGGTGCTTTACGCTTACTTCAATAATCAATAGGCTTCACTCTGAATTAGTATTTTGCTAAGGTTGCTAAGGGTTGCGAAAAAATAGTACTGTTTTGTGACATAGAACATCTTTGTCATCCCGTGATTGATCACGGCTGCTGTAAAGTAGTCGAAACGACCCGACGTTAGAAAATGAAAGAAAATATAAGACCGGGAGTAGAATCCGTAAAGTTGTTTTATTTCGATGTATACTTAGTGTTTGCATAAATTATTAGAAAACATAACTAGCAACGAGCTAAGTGAATTTCGGCGCCCACTGGAATACCATAGCGGTAATACACAATACATTTTTTTCCACTAAAAATGACAGTGATTTGTTTTCTTTCAAACTGGCTAACTTTGCGCGTTACCTTTTGAAATATCAAAGGTAACACAGCTCGGCGACATAAGGCAGGTAACATAGGCTACATTTTGACAGAGAAGATTATTTTATAAGTATGCTACTTAGCTTGACTTAAATTTTACGAGTTTGCTCTTGTCAGCGTCTCCTGAGAAAGTTACGAGTTCTACGAGCTTAACAATTCCTGTTGAAATATTAGAACAACGTTTCCTTAACAATTTTGAATTAGGCGAAGAAAAACGCGCTTAGAAACACATAACATACCCTCACGCCCTCACGGCTAGACTATATCCCAGAAGGACCAATCAGAGGCACACTGATTTTGTTCTAATGAATAGATGACAAGCTGACATTTCTTTTTTTTTGTTCACAGAGTAGAAAATGGAACGAGGAGTCCTGGGAGTCACCTAAACAGGCATTCGTGGACGCGGACTAGTTTAAGAAGAACGCCACCAAGGTTAGTAAAATAATATCAAATTAATAACTTACCTACCTGTTTTGGATGCACGCTTTAAGCTTTTGGGGCTTTGGGGTTTTCCCCCTAATGTACTCCACGATCATATTGCTATTCAATATCCATAAAGCAATATAGAAGGTATGCAACCCTTAATGCAAAATTAATATTATTTGGATGTATAGGATTATCGGATAGCTAAGCAACTACCGATGTTCCAAACAAAATTAAATGACGCACCTGAAATAACGAACAATGTGTAGAAGGGTTAATTAAAACTAGGCATATGTGTTCCGATGAATCTTCAGGTTGACTTATTTACCCGTAAACTAATCCAAAGGGCAGTACAACAGCAACAGAATCATGGGAATACTCGGAGTGGCCAAAAAATCATTACTGTTTGTAAAACTACAATGTTATAGTTCATTCTTTTTGACTTACTTCAAATCTAAAACAAGTGAAATACTTTTTTAATATCTGCTGCAGTACAAATGAAGTTGTTTTTTTAAATAAGATAGAAATACCAGTAAAAAAGAAATCGGTAACAGGCAGGGTTCGAACCTACGTCCTGCCTTACCTGCTTCAACCCCGGCTTCAACCCCTAAGTACTGCGACCCTAACTTCATTTCATATTATTTAAAAAAACACTAATAATGCTAAAAAAGTTTCTTTCCAAATAATTAACTAGCTTATTTGAGCACTTACTTCTGATGCAACCTCCAGCATGTTGAAACATTTTGAACTCATACGCAAATGAATCACTTCATTGCTTCGACACATCTTACACTCTGCTTATTCATAAACTACCAATAGTTAAGCCTCTCACCGCCGCCGGTCAGTATGAAAATCGAAAATCGAACTTTTATGATGTTTCGATAATTATGATTCTGCATGATATTGCAATACTTACTGTTTATTACCTGCCTAAGTATCATGAACACAGCGACAAAAAAACACATATCCCACAAGATAACGCGAGTCAATTTTTTGTCGCGGTGCACATCTTAAGGCCAGCGGAAATAATGAAGATTTTGAACCTATAGGTACTGTTGCTACGCTATCTAGACCGTAGATAGTATTTAATGTGGTATAAACTGACCAAAATAAACTTAGGTACTTTCTGTTCAATAAAATTTAGATTTACCAATAACTCATTAGTTTGTAATTATGTACATTCTATTATTATGAACCTTACATAGTCGAATATGGGAAGACGCAACACAATTACAAAATAATTGCACCATTTTACGCTGTCATTAATATACTAACGATGGTCGTATCGATTGTCGTGCTAACTTTAGACTAATCGACACCAAATTGCTTATCAAACGATTACACTAGTATTAGTTAAGTATTATGTCATTCGACGACCGTCTTGGTGTAATTGTTGAGAAGTCGGCTACTACACCAAAGGTCGCGGGTTCGATCCCCGCACAGTACAAACATTTGTGTGCATGAACATGTCTGTTTGTATTGGTCTGGGTGTTTCCTATGTATATTAAGTATGTATTTACAAAAGAAAAAGTATTTAAGTATGTTTATCCGTTGTCTAGTATCCATAATAACGGACTATAATTAGCCTACTTGGGACTAGATGGCGCTGTGTGGGAATAATGTCCAAGAATATTTATTTATATTTATTTGTCTATTGTATAATTTGTCTATGTTGAATTTATAGTATCGACAAGTTAAGGCGCAACCGTCTACGTCTAGCTTTTTTCCTCGCCGAAGTTTGCTTTTGTATTCTTTTCTGTTTTTTGACTAGCTGTTAGCATATGTTGCCACTTTCTTAGCTTAACTGGGCAATGGGGTGAGTGGAAGGCTCTCAACCACTATTTAGGTGACTTGCCTAAGGTGCTCCCAGCTAGAGTGAGCCGAGCACCAGCCTAGGGCTTTAATGGGAGACGACAATCGGACGTAGTTTTTTTACGTGGCAGGGTCGCGCCCTAACTTGTCGGACTATAGACTTGGGTATCTTATTAGAGCTGCTTCTTTATTGTTTTTTCTTTGCTATTTTGTTTGTTGCACGTTTGCGTTGCTTATCACGTTTGTTTGTATTGTCGTAGCCACCAGGAGAACCTCCCGCATCGCCGATGGGGCTCCATGAGACAGTAAGCTATACTTTTTTCTTTGCTCTTTATTTGTAAAGCTTGCTTTTTACAGTATCCTGAGGCGGAAATATTAGCAACAATTCAGAATTTTTTTTCGTGAAAAATGCATTTGAGCCAAATATTCCTACTCAGGGTACCTAGTGAATTTTGTTACCAGCTGAGTGATTGTTACTGAAACTTCTTTTGGTGTAAAAAATGGGATTAATCTGTCTAGAATTGTCGGTAAAATGTTCCAAGGCTCTGCTCAGGGCTGTTTCACTACTGCCATCTTGAAGTTGCAGACTGAACTAACACCTGAATGTATACTATCACCATCCGGCTCTGAATCAAGAAAAAAACAATGTTATGGACGAGACGATGTTATCTGATCACCACACATAACACTACAACTATCATTATAAACCGAAAAATTCAAATCATATTTGGGCCCGCCCTCAGAATCCTCCCTCAAAAAAATAAGGGTGAGTATAGACTCCAACATTTACTACTCGTAGTAACAGAACATCAAGCATCGCTGTTTTTGAATCAACTTTAAACACATTTCAAACATTCGCAACTTAAAAATGGCAAATGCTTGATTTTCTGATACAAGTAAATGTTTTAGTCTATCTATACTCACCTTGAAAATCCGGCCAACTCTACCTTCATCCATTCCGTTTGACATTTGTCTATAATCAGCAATTGTGTAAGTACCTACTGTTTTCTATGCTTCTTCTTAGGTGAGATTACGGCAGCTTATTAGTTTTATCGTGAATAGTGTGGAAAATCAAAAACAACCTCTGTCCAGATATGCAAACACAGTAAAGCAATATGCAAATTTTCCTGATAATTTGGTTATATTATATTAAAATAAGCTGTTATTAAAATGCTCTCAACTTCTAATATAAATAACCAAGAATATCCAGCTCAACAACTGACGTTCATTTGTTTTATCCTTCTCTAAGAGGCTGAGCTATTGTTAGTAAATTAAACGCGGACGCAAATAGACAGGACGAAAGTGCTGTCAATCGCGATCCGATAGGCGAGAACCACTTTAAACAATAGCTAAAATATACCCTTCACTATCAAACGATACTGAACCTTATCTCCTGTAATTAGGACAGAGAATTAATTTAATTACAATCAGACGTTGTCGTGGCATGACATTATTGTAGGAACAATGCGCAACACTATTTCCAGATTGTCAATGAGTCATCCTAATGCGCTGAGTTTAGTTTTACACAATTCTACGTGAGATTAATAATATTTAGCTTCTGTGTGTTCACTGAATTGGAGCCAATTAGTAATAATGAAAAAAATTACATTTTGATGTTGCTACTGTCGATACATAAACGGCCTATATACGTCCCACTGGCTGGGCCTCACCTCAACTATGCGGTGGAACGAGCCATACTCCAACTCCGTACTGTCGATCGATTCTGTAAAAAAAAAATCCTGTCAGAGACTCAACCGAGGTAAGCATATTCCATGGATATTCCGTTGTTTGATATTATCTGCCGGATGTAAGCTCGAGGTTGTAGATATTATCCCCAAAATGTGTTTATGAAACTGTGGATTCATAATGTGTCAACATTCCATTTTTTAACATTCACGCAAGTGGAAGTGATATTTAAAAATATCATCAGAAGAGCGCCCTGTTCCATAAACAGTTTATTATTTAAAGATTTGTGCTGTTGATCAGGTATTGCCTTGCCTGATATAGCCCACCAATGCGAAATATGCCACCGTTCCAAGTAAATTGTCGTTTTAGATTGGCAATTACTTTAATTATTAACGTTTTAAAGCTAAACACATTGTAATTAGGAAGTTGCATTTTAAAATGCAGTGAATGCCAAATAATATTTTAACATTCAGTAGCTTCTGCCTTAATTATTATAAACGGAAACAGTCTGCATCTATTTGTAAGCATTTTATTACAAATGTTTCCTAACATCAATGCCAAAAAGTTGTAAAAAGAGTAACTCATATTGTTTACCCAATAGCAAAGTTGCTTAGTAAGTATTTTAGATGTTCCAGTGAATACTCTAGAAGTCAATCGGGCGAGACGAGAAATTCTGCAGTTTATAAAGACGGATAATTTGGAACCACAAGCATGACCAAAGAGCGTTCCGTAACAACTATACTTAGAATCAAATAATCCTAGACATGAAAATCCACTTATGTAAACCCAGCTTAGATTCGGCATGGTTTGCAGAGGTTCACCGCGCTTGTAGTCTCACCTTAATTTCCTAAAATGCATAACAAAAGACGAAATAATTTTCAGTTGCGCTACTTTTGGCGCGCAAGTGATTGTGGTTGAAGTTATAACCCAATGCTCACCGCTGTGATAATGCTTCTAGTTGCCTAAAATGCTCTTTCCGCATTATAAAACTGGTAGAAGAATGGATGCGTAAGTTTCAAACTTCCGTGTTGCTGCCTTACATTAGAATAATGGAACATTTAGAAAAACTGGCCGACAGTAAGCTGTTCTCTAGTTTGTTATTAATTTTTCGTACACATTGCACATTTAGAGTGGGATTATTGTTCGATTTGTTAGCGACACATAAATCCAATTGCCAATTACTAAATTGATAGTATTCTATTCAATGTAAACTAACTGAGCAACTTATTTTTCACAAGTAAGTATGGTTTTCAAAGTGACAGTGGTTTTCGAGGCGCCTATAGTATAAAGACTTGCGTTGGCCATTTGTAAAAAACCATTAAGTAGATTCCCCGCAGGCGCGGATCCAGCCCTCAAAAAAGGTTGAGGGCAAGGGCGGATCCAGCTTTGGCGCCAGGAGGGGGTCACATAGTCGTGGTCAAGTCACGAACTTATAATTTAATTTTGATTACACTTCGCTTTGTCCTCGAAATTAAGAATAACAAAAATGTAGTAAAGCGTGTCGCGCTGGCCATCTACCACTAAAGTTGAAACCATAATCAAGAGAAAAAAAAAAATGGTTTCAACGTCATATTCAGCTGTCACAGATTGTCAAATGTCATTAGCGTTTTAGTGCTCGCGCCATTCTGCACGATATTTTTTTCTTTCCCAAGTTTTAAACAATTTCAGGATCTTCAGGGATATTAAGCATCAAAAACACAAAGTCCAGGATTTGGGAATGCATAAGGAACGAAAGATTAGAAAAATTAAAGAAAGTTTCAAGTGGAAACTACAAGAACGATCGAGTTTCTGGCGGATACCTGCCTACGTGAAAAACTGCATTTGCATTGAAAGTTTCTCAATATGTGTCTTCTCAATTTCCGAAGACGAATGAAGAATGAGTATAGTTCGAGTGGTTATCACCTTTCTTATCATGAGTTAAAAACTATCAAGTTCTGGTAAGTACCTACTTGAAAAACCATGCATTTGCTCTGAAAGTTTCTAAAAGTCTAGTGTTCCCCTCAATTTTGTGTTTCCGACGACAAATAAAGATTAAGTATAGCTTATGGGGCTATCACCTTTCTAATTCATCAGTTAAAAACGATCAAGTACTGGTAAGTACATAGTAACTTGAAAAACAATGCATTTGCATTGAAGTTTTCTAAAAGTCTAGTGTTCTCCTCAATTGTGTGTTTCCAGAGTAGAATAAGGAATGTGTATAGCTCATAAGGTAATAACTTACCTTTTCTCATTCATTTATTTATTCATTTAAGAACAGTTAAAGACAATCAGGTTGACTGGTAGAGAATGCAATGCATTTGAATTGATAGTCCCCAAGTTTGGTGTATGCCCCAATAGGTTTTTTTCCAAGGAGGAATAAAGAATGTGTATAGCTCTGAGCGGCTATAACCTTTCTAATTACAAACCTATGACCCTATAATTTTGCTCATGCTTGTGTACAATTTGAAGTGATTGTTACCTACCAAAAGCAGTTATACATGTATTATGAGTATGTGCTTATGCATAATTTTGCTCATGCTTGTGTACAATTCAAAGTGATTGTTACCTACCAAAAGCAGTTAAACATGTATTATGAGTATGTGCTTGTGCACAATTTTGTTCATGCTTGTGTACAATTCAAAGTGATTGTTACCTACCAAAAGCAGTTAAACATGTATTATGAGTATGTGCTTGTGCACAATTTTGCTCATGCTTGTGTACAATTCAAAGTGATTGTTACCTACCAAAAGCAGTTAAACATGTATTATGAGTATGTGCTTGTGCACAATTTTGTTCATGCTTGTGTACAATTCAAAGTGATTGTTACCTACCAAAAGCAGTTAAACATGTATTATGAGTATGTGCTTGTGCACAATTTTGCTCATGCTTGTGTACAATTTGAAGTGATTGTTACCTACCAAAAGCAGTTATACATGTATTATAAGTATGTGCTTATGCAAAAGTCTTCATTTAATTATTTTTTTAAATAAAGTTAATACTCTGAGTTTGTGAATGGATTACAGAGATTATTCCAAACTTCCTAACATGATAATGTATTTATATACATTACATTAAGGTATAACCTTAATGAGTGCTCAGTTAATTAAAAGTTTCATATATTAGTGATTTTCAGAAAGAAAAACTTAGTGATTATCCGTCAGATAATAACAATTGTGTTACTACCCTATCTGGTCCCGGTGTGGGAAACACCCTGTCTCCATCGAGGACAGAACAGGATTTCATCCTATTCATGACACCACATAGAATTGAAGAGCCAATAATAATACAGTCAGAACCCACTTATGTCTCATCTTACCCGGAGGAGCAGGATTTGCCTTAAGATTTGCCCAAACATATTAAGGTAAAAAGATCTAAACCATTTCCTTACACTGGGAATATACAAGGCGGAGGTCATAGACAGACACTGCATACCAGAAGATGCCAAAGAATTGGTGCCCTGCCTCCATTATGCTGAAATGGCTCTTTCTAATGTAATACTTTATA
Source organism: Udea ferrugalis (assembly GCA_950022985.1). Classification (NCBI taxonomy): domain Eukaryota; kingdom Metazoa; phylum Arthropoda; class Insecta; order Lepidoptera; family Crambidae; genus Udea; species Udea ferrugalis. The sequence continues at coordinate 5,729,242 of OX465528.1, read as the reverse complement.
AAAATCAGGAATAGACACTGGAAAGCTCATTTATGACTGTTTTTTGTACAAACAGAAACAATGCTAAGGAGAAAATATGTGTGCTCTTTCATTAAAAAGATATCAAGGATCAATAATACACAACAAAAATACATGAAAATATAATTGGTGACACTTAGGCAGATACTTCAGGCGGCTGAGGCCATTAACAGGTCTGTGGCTGATTTTAAAAACAACACAAAATATCAAGATGAGATAAAATAGCATGAGATAAACTTTATTGCACTAAGAAAACAATCACATTGCAAAGCTTACAAAGATTTAGTTCTACAATGTAGGCGGCCTTATCGCTAAAAGCGATATCTTCCAGACAACCTTTCAAGCAATTTTTTAATAAACTGAATGCTTCCACTTTCACCACCAGGCAGGTGGTGAAAGTGGCTTATAATTATTCCCGTACGGGAATAATTTTAAGGCGTCTGCCTGCCAAGGCGACACCTTTGACATTGCCGACGAGCTCTTGGTATCACCAGCGCCGTCATGCACCGCCTGCAGCGCCGCCGCAGCGCTCTCAGATTTGCAACACCGCAAATAATAATACTGGTGAGTCATTCAGACAGTCTCTCATTGATCATTGGTGGAGCCAGTTGTTCTGTCATGGATTGAGGTTTTTTATATAACCTGTTTACCAAACCAATGTACCACCTTCAGCAGAATTAAGTTCCGCAGAATTATTTAAACATGAGAAGTCTGATGATGATTCATTGAAATAATCAGTTTGTATCTAAGTAGTACTTACCCAGGTGTAAAAGTAGATTTACTTAAATTGAACTTAGATAAGAAGTTTATAAAAACCAACCACTTTAAATTGATGATTTAAGAACCACTTAACAATTTGTTTCAACGGATTGTTATATTACCATAGCATCCATTGAATTAAAAGACCATTTTTATTCTTTGTTTATCTAACTCAAAATATGAATCTTTTTTTTTTTTTTGAGTTCACTGTGGGCCTTTTGGTTTGAGCACTGCTCCTTTGGTTTTTTACCAAACTAATCAAACCAGCAAAAAATCCATGGTCTATGTATCTACTATTAGCTTGAATGATATTATGTTGCATTGGGACCTCATATAATCAGTGTATCAGGTTAAGAGTTAGTCATATATGACAATAAAACCCATTTAGGATTCTTAATTGTCACCAAACATTGTCATGTTGAACTCATCGACCAGAAAAGATATAACATTTTAAATGAAATCACAAAAATTACAGGACTGCAGCAATGCAAAATCAAAAACCAACTACCTAGTGGGTCTTTTACCTTGCATGCCCGCCCAGCCATTCAATTTGGCTGGTTCTCTATTGAAGTATTTGAGATGTGTAAATATCTTGTATTTCAACATACAAATGATTATGATGAAGATATGAATTTACCTGACCACCTTCAAGGAGACTTTAGTTAAGTGGAAAAATTCAGTAAAACATTTTTTGTAAGTAAAAAGGGGGGGGGGGGGGCTGCATACAAGAATAGACGGCAAGTGGGCAGTGGAGTTTTTTCCAAAAAAGATTTTTACATCAACTAACTAGAAATGCTTGGTGCATGTAATGCCAAAAATAGCTGTAAGTAATTTAAAATTATCATGAAAATTGACAATACAACGGAGATTATATATAAAAAAAGGTGAGGTGGCGTCAGGTTCCCTCACAACTTTCTAAATAACTAGAAAATTCTGGCAGTGGCGCAAACGTCGAATACTACACGTTTGCCTCCTGACATTGAATAGAAATTATGTGAAACTGCCTCTGATAAATTTGTCTCCCGACGTAATCTTAGCTTCATCATCAAGCAACATTGCGATACTACGTTTAAAAAATGGTTTAACTTATCATAAGACAGTCAAATCATATTAACTTCTTGGAAGCTGAATTGATATTTATTAAATATTCTATTGAATTATGGAGCGAATTATGGTACCATTGTTATCATTGTTAGTAAGTTCAAAAATAGACTTAAGTTCGAGTACAAAAATAACTTATCAGGCGGGTTTTATAAAACCCTTCCTATGCCAAAGTATAATTAGACATGTGATCCAGCTTTACTTTTAGAACTCGCAGTAACTCTGTATCATAAAAGTGATTTAATTTTTTTTAAAATTTAATGGAGTTAATGTAGTTATTTCAAAATATATTCATCAAAATACTAGATTAACTTGACATCTAGGTTTACTTGAACCCTGTTTTTTTTTTTTTTTTTTTTTTTTTTTTTTTTTTTTTTTTTTTTTAAATTTGACTTCCTTAACTAGTCGACCTCCGTCCTGCTGAGGCTTTTAAATTTTATTTGGATAAATCATGGACGATTATATAAACAACGAAAATATTGTTTTCGTCAGTTTTCAATAACTGTACAATCTCATAGGGTCTCAAACTATTAGTCGGTGGATTATAGGAATCCTAACAGGATCCTAACCGAAAGTGAGATACATACATCTTTATTCATTGTTCATTCGACCAGACATGCAAGTACCTCTGCTGTACTCCGGTGTTAATTAACTTTATAGAGTCACAACTGGTTGGAGTGAAGCTTCCTCTGTTTGCTAAATTCTATCAAAGAACAGTTTAGGAAGCTCCTAGGAATGTTATGCACATTCTTTATTGAATAAATGAGTCAACAACAACTATGGTATTACTGAAACTCATAACATAGTTGCAATATTATGTTGTAATATTTACAATAATGTTACAGTTATTTATTTGTATTAGTATTTTTCTCAGAATGCTTACTTAACTACTGTAAGCAACCTACTGTTTTTTTTAGGTTTTGTTTTTTTGTTTCATATGATACCTATGCTTCTTTACATCCCTTCATTATGCACATAATACTGTACTGCTTTCAAAGTCTACATTTTTGTTATTCTTAATTTCGAGGACAAAGCGAAGTGTAATTGATAATTAAACGAACTTACCTTAAGTGAAGTTCTATTATAATTACACGAAGGCTTTGTCCGAAGAAATTAAGACCCTCCCTACCCTAGGACCCCTACAGTATTATGTGCAGTTATCTAGCCTCTCGGAGGCTCCCTAATTTATGTTCCAGGTGAAGAAGCTCTCAACTAAATGACATTTGACAATCTGTGACAGCTGAATATGACGTTGAAACCATTTTTTTTTTTCTCTTGATTATGGTTTCAACTTTAGTGGTAGATGGCCAGCGCGACACGCTTTACTACATTTTTGTTATTCTTAATTTCTTCGGACAAAGCCTTCGTGTAATTATAATAGAACTTCACTTAAGGTAAGTTCGTTTAATTATCAATAATTAAAGACAGTGGTGGCGCTAGACCTTATTATGTGAGCTTCGGCGACATCATGTTCGCGAGGCCTTGTACTTCGCAGAAAAATAATAACGTGAGTCAAATTATAATCTTTGGTACGAGTGAACGAGTTTTATTGTTCAAAATTAAATAATGGCAAAAAAATATTACAAACAGAAATGAAAATAGGCGAATATCTCGGCTATTGAAGCTTTCAAGGATTGTGATGTACTTAGGTAGTAAAGCGCGAGCGAAGCGAGCGCGATTTTTTTTTTAAGTCATAATGAACTAGATTAATACAGGTAACCTAGAAAACAAGCATATTTTTGTTTTTTTCACTTTGCCTACTACTCGTACTAGCTTGAATTATACTAAACTGCTTTAAGCTGTTTTAATAGTTTTTGAGTCATTGTCATTAGGGCTATTCACATTTGTCTGTCTTAATGATCCAATGTTGGACAAGAAATTGCGCGAACGTCTCCGTTAATGAAAACGAACATAGTGTACTAGACAAGCGCGAGCGAAGCGAGGGCATTTTTTTTCCAAAGTAGAGAAAGGTCCTCGTGATAAATAAGAGTCACTATCATATCAAGTGCTTAGCTTTTTACCTTAATAGTTAGGAGTCTTCTAACTGAGTCAGGTTGTTTGGCGAAGCAAAAATAGGTAGGCAAATTGTTAAACTTTATTGCGAGTCCCCCTAGGCCCGGTAATAGTAACTTTACCGTGCCTTAAATTAAATTAGGTGAGCCAGGAGGACGCGAGTGGAACGACCGCGTTTTTTTGCGATTGTATAACGACTAGATTATTAAGTGGCGTAAGAGACTTGAAAGAAAGAGCAATACAATCTAGGAGATTCGCAATTTTTTTTTGCATTTCTTATGTTTTGCTTATTTAGTCTAAAATCAATTCTAAATAACAGATTGCCTTTCTGGAAGGTGGACAAGGCCGTAATGGCTATCCACGTGTGTCTGTCTCTGAATGATTTTCAGTTAGAGAAGAAAATGCGCATACAGACTACTTTCAGAACACTGGGAACATTAGTAGTATAGCGCGAGCGGAGCGAGCGCGGTTTTTTCCAAAAAATAGCGTTAGTAATTAGTAGTTAATTTAGTTTCTGTATAGCTAGGGGCCGCTAAGGAGAGCTGGCACCAGCTCCCCCTGGATCCGCCGATGGTTGTGGGCACAGCCACCAAAATTTGGCAAAGTGAAAGTTGGATTAGACTACGAACTTACTCATGAACAATCATGGACTTATTATAATACAACAAGCAAATTAAGGTTGTGGGCATGCCCACAGTGCCCACAACGGTGGATCCGCGCCAGTTCCCCGCTATTCCCCGAGTAAATAGACCTAGCTGAACATAAAATGTTATATCAATTGCAAGCATCATAAACTTACTAAATCAAAATACCTAGCTGTTATATAGCGATAAGAAAATTACACATTTTAACGAGCATGCACTGCATTCCCAACAAGAAAGTGCGAAAAGAGACAAAACGGTAGATGGTCTTTGATCTAACGGTTGGGGAAATAGGTAGGTACCACTATCACAAATTAAAAAAATAAATAAATAAATTCTAAAAAAAAAAAAAAAAAATTTCTGTATTCGTATTATCTTCGGTCTACGTAAATTTGACCATGTTTCCCATTTTCGTGCACAATTAAATTGGCTTCCGATACGTCGTCGACGTGACCTCCATGTCCTCTCTCTACTTTACACTGTCTTATTTGATCCTAGGTCCCCCCCCTATCTCAAGCAGCGTTTCTCCTTTCAGCAATCTGCCAAAGGTAATGATATGCGTTCTTGCCGTAAACTGCTCCTAAAATTTCCTCCTCATTCTACTGACTATTACTCTAATTCCTTTACTGTCCAATCCGTTCGCTTATGGAACTCCTTGCCCTCATCCATAAGGCTATCCAAATCCCTTCCTATTTTCAAATCCCGTGTCAAAGCTCACTTTCTTTCGCCTTGACCCAATGATCTTCTTTTTCACTACTTAACGCAATCGTCCTGTTAATCCATACCGAATTGTTTGTATTGTATTATATTTATGTAGGTATATGTAAGTTTATTATTTTGCTTGTAGTACTGTATGTATGTTTATTTTATAACTGGAAAACTAAATTTTAAATTTTGTTTTAATATATTCATTTTTTCTTTTTAATAACCGTCTTGCACCACCGCATCTACTTCCCTTTCCAGTTTCTCTGCCTGAAGGTTGTCTGGAAGAGATCGCTCTTAGCGATAAGACCGCCTGCATTGTACATTCTAATGTCTATAAGCATTGTTATGTAATTGTTTTCTTTGTGCAATAAAGTATATCTTATCTTTATCTTATCTTATCACAGAATGAACAACTGAAGCTAACACTTTACTTACGGATTTTTTTGGATCTGTTGCAAAAATCTATAAATTGATCTACTATAGGTACTGTGACGTTTGACCAGGTGACCAGAGATAACCTAAAACAATAGTTAAAGTGGTGTGGTGTTGTAGTGCTGTTACCTATCGGGGTTCCTCTTTTATGCACGAATAAGTACAAAAAAGGATTTGATACATAAAATATACTCTAACAGTGGCTGGATGTTACTAAACTACTAAATTCTGTGTATGTTTATCAGTCTCTGGAGTTAGGGTTTCCAACTGTCTCGCGTGAAGCGGGACGTCCCGTTTCCACGACTTAAATAATAAGTCCCGCAGTACATATTTGTTGGTAAATGGCCTTACCCATAAGCTCTGCTTGGGGTTAGTATTTATTATTGTTTGTTTTACAGGCTAGTTTAAAAAAATGCTTCATTTGAAGCTAAACTTTTATCAAGCATTCGATTCATTCACAGTTATAAATAAGTACCTAATACTCTCGTTACTAGGTCCAATTATTGTATAGAACACGCAATACAAATTATACGCGTCCGTAAGCCAAGATAATGAATGAGAAGCAGGCTCGGGCGTCAAGCAACGGGCAATTAACACTGTTTGAGAGCATTCTGCGAGACTGCGCAGGCGCCGGATTCTCGCCAAGAAAGTGAAGTGTTCCAGGTGGCTGCCGCTGCTTCTGAATTCCATAATGACACAAAAATATAATCCAGATTTCATTATTTAAGCTTGATCATGTGGATGTGAATTGGCAACGATCGCTGTTGTAAGTTAGTGTAAGTGTTGAAAAGGATGGGTGACCATGCTGACCGAAATTTGGTGATGTATCTTTCGTGTCGAAGGCTTGATAAGCAGTTGGTCCCGGTTGACGTCGCCGTCATGGGGCGGCTTGATGACATCTAAAATAATGTGGTTCGCGTTTCATCGTAGTCGAGGTGAGGCCTGTGCTCAGCAGTGGGATGTATAGGCAGTTTATGATATGCTATGTTATCATAAAGTTAATTTAGAAGCCTTAAAAGTCTTGCCTTATAGTATATATAATTCACCAAACAGTGAATAAATACAACGTAGGCAGACCGTGCCTAACATGAGTAAGTCCATACAAATACGGTATTACTGTCCAAAAGCATTAATTAAAAAGGAAAATGATCCAATCACTATTCAAGTACCCCAATTAAAATCGCCTACTACTCCGCCCAAAGAGCATTATAAGAGCATCATTTACGAGGTGCAGATTCTCACCAAGAAAGTGAAGTTGTTCCACACGGCTGATCCGCGCTCCCCGGTTGCCCAACGCGTATGCAACACTCCACTGTGGATGTTTTATAATAATACAGATTATGCCTGACAGCGGAACAGCTGGTATTGGGAAGGTGGATGTGGATGTTGATCTGATCGCAAATTATCGTTGGTGATCATACCTTCTGGGTACGCCGCAGTAGATGACTTTCAGGATAAACAATCCTGTGATCAGAGTATATGTATGGTCTGTGACTCTGTGTCTATTGTTGGAATAAGGTCATTTAATTTTGTATTTTATATAATGTGTGAGATATGGGGGAGGCCTTTGCCCAGCATTGGGACGGTATTGCCTAAGTTAAAAAAAATGTTAGCCTACTGTCTGTCGGTCTCTAATATCTGCTTTGCTTGGTTAATGTCCAGAGAGGTGACGGACGAATTATAAGGGAGTATTTTTGGCTCAAAAGCGTCAAAGTCAGAGACACTACTATTCCCTCCAGAAGCGCACATACAACCAAGAAAACGGCAAAACTTGAATCGGAGTTGGTGGACTATTTGTGAATGGATACGGTGAAGTGGATTGCCATGGGCTGCTAGTGGCAAACGGGATACTGAAACAATCAGAGAAGTACTTATTGACCAAGAAAAAAATTGGCAGACTTTCCAAAAAAGGCATATTTGAGCCCCGTTGTACCTGGGTCGGCCAATCTTTTTTAAAACATTACCGCTTAGCCTTTAACTAAGTGGACCTGAACTTAATAACGTAATTTATCAAAGGTACCTAGCTAATTAATATTTAATTTAATGATGCGACACCTATAATTAACCATGTTTTAAGCACTGATTTGCAAGACTACAATTTGTAGTAATAATGATTAGGCACGTATGTAATAAGTAATTATTATGGTGCCGGTAAATTGAAGGTCTGGTTGGCCTTTAAATTATTATGATAAATCTGCTCTTCAGTTAGACCTGCCTTCGGAATAGACATAACAGTTTCTCTCTTTCTTATAAAAATAGAAATAACCAACTATCCAATAAACATTTGTTTTTACTACTATGTACGTAATTGCAGATATTAAACAATGCTAGAAACAAAACATCGTTATAAGGTTGATTTGTTTAAATAAACTAGGCAGTTAGGTAGGCACTTCATTTATATTGTTTTTTTCACGGTTGTCATAAAACGATAATATACAGCAAATAACGGCACCTAAACCTGTTTATTGCATCCTTGCGTAATAACATCATGTCCGTAAATGCAACTGTTTTAGACAGATCTATATGAGCCGGTAATATACAAGGGAAATTACGACAGCGATGGCTCACCGTAAGCTGGATAATAATTTAGTGTGAGTAATTGTAGCCAACTTAACAAGATCTGGCTTCAACTTAAAGTCTGTAGTGGACGAAGGTCACTGTATTCTAGTCTCTAGTTATTGAGAAAACAATGGCTAGTGTTGTCATTGTGACGTAACCGCGAGTCACACGCGCTTCCATCGTTTGTCACGAACAAATCGTACTGCGCTTGTTTCTCATAGATACAAGATTAACAATTTGGTCTGTCCCTAATTTAATGTTTAATGTTTCGGCATCACCTTGCCCCAATATTCTTATCGTACCTATCTATGAGAATTCGCACTAGAATTCATTCATAAAAATTTTAATATTAATGCGCATGAAATCATAACAACAATAGGTACATATTTGCTTGCAGGTGAAGTTTTAATTTCATTCCTACTATTTGTTGATATAAATTTCCTAATTACCAAGTTAGACATTGTACTCAACTTCCTATTGCAGCTACTGAATTTTTCGGTGCAATTTTTTTATTGACAGCAAACGGAATGCATTTATCAGCCGAAATGATTACAAACCGGCTATTGTTTGTTGCCGATGTGCTACATATTTACATACCGTGCGCCCCAAAACAGATCTGCGACACCGAATCCGCTATCCGCAAGCGTATCCATGCATCCGCTGGCCGCGTACTGCTTAATAATTTAGTAACGGCGAGCGTTTCGCGGCGATGGTGGATAATTCATAGTTATTAGTACCTCTACTACCTACCTCTGTCCACCGGCTGACCACTGCGTGCTCGTACCTTTGTTGATGCGTCAGTGCCGCGCGGCTACTCGCTTGATCCGCAGACCGCGAACGCGCGCTCATCGCGTGCTTCCATTTTCAAATTCGAATTCTTGAGTTCAATAAAAAAGTGCAATTCGATATTCAAATTCATAAGTGATGTTTTTTTTTCTAAAAATGTGATCGCATTGTGTTAAAATAAAGTGCTGCAAAAAGTTTGACGAAAAGTTGAAAGTTCGTGTTTATTGGAGTCCATTAATTTTTGTAAAGCTGGAGCGGAACGGTGTTTACATGCATTACAGAAAGCGACCCTACAGGTTAGCATTAGTATCTAATATTGTAATAAGTCAAATTTATTATTGTCACGCAAGCGTACTAATGCGGACAATGTGCCCTGGCAGGTACTGGCTGGAATTTTATGCAAATCACACTTAGATTTCACGCTGATGTTACTGGTGACAAAATGATTGACGGGTTGCCTGGTTTTTTAAGGATACAAAATAATGTTGATCAAAATATATCCGGAGAAGTTTGTAAAAGTAATCTTGACCTGATACCTATATTTTAAGTTCCCTTTTATTTCCCGTTTACTAACAATTAAATTAAAGCGTTTTTAATATTTTGTAGAACTTTGTTCATGAACGTTTTAAATTCGATAAAGTTGATAAATAGACGAAATGCAATTCAATAGGATCAAATTAAACTTCTGAGGTAGTTTTTTTCAATAATGTTTTAATCTGAAATAAATTAACAAACTCCTAATATTACAAACGCAAACGTTTGTGGGGATGAATGGATCCCCATGTTTGTTACCTACTCCTTCACTTAAAAAAATACTGGACGGTTCATGAGAAACAAACTACTTAATTGGTTATTTTATTATATTCATTGATAAATGTAGTAGGTAGGTAGTAGTTATACAGATTTAGATTGAGAATATTGTTATAGACAAAATTCCTCGCAGGCGAAGCCGCGGGCACAGTTAGTTGACATAAATAGGTGTTTTGTTTATTTTGTTATTGTTTACAATCAGCATTGGGATTGTCGGCTGCACCTACAGCCCATTCTATTGTTAGGCGTTCAGATTATGCTTTGAGATTGAAAATAACGATGTTTAAAATACCTAATAAAACAGACGTACTAGACATTTTTGCTACCAGAGCCAAACATTCAAGTTATGCATTTAAACTTTCCATTAGACGTAGGTAAGTGTGTAGAGAATAACAAAACTCGCAAATCTTAAATCAGTGACACCCTGTATTTGAGTTCGTCTGTGTTTAAAGACACACGCATACCTACAGACAAAGCTAACCAAAATTCCTTAATTATGTGCCTAGTATAATTACATAAACTGTATGAATACACGTTATAAATTAAAAGTTGAACCAATTCTTTTAAGTCAAACAATGTTAGTTTCGCTTGAAAACATATTTTTTTCATTAGTTTAACATTCACAATAGGTTGACTAGAATGTATTGAAGTTTTAGGATACTTTACATAATACATGATGTAAGTATCAATCAATGTTCGAACAATGGAAATAGCTTGTTATCTGTTCACAACATACCTAATAAAAAAACAACGCCCATAAGGGCCTTATGACCCCATTTGCCACATCTTATTCTCATCTGAAAATAAATTCTATGATAGAAGATTTAATAAAATTAAGATGAAAAATTTTATAATTTTCATAGAAATCACTAATAATAATAACGGATTAAATGCCTGCCTGTTGTCTACATGTGAGTCAAAAAAATACATCGGAATTTATTTATCTAACGGAAAATAATCAACTTAACTTAAGAAATGAACTAACGGTTGTTTACATAACTTCCCCATTTGGTCACCCTACTCGTCCTTACCTTAGCCTAGCGGCCTCTATGTAGTAAGTTAATTACAATAATTTGTATTTTAATCGCTGCCGAATTGCAACACAACATTATGACGTGAATGTGGTAATTCGCCGGTAGGTGCCGGCATTGTCGCACCATACTATGTTATGGACAACAATGTGTGCCCATGGATATTTTATGATGTCCATTCCATTGTCCACAGACAAGGCAAGCTACTGACACGCAAACTCTGATGACTCACGTTGTTTTTATATTGTTTTTTGCAACTTTTTGTATGTATGGCCGTGAATGACTGAACACACCAATGTTATAGAATTAACAAGTCACTTTTTTGAGGTGTAACTGACTAGGTCTTGTCCAACACCTGCATTTATGGATTGTAGGTACGTTTGCTCAATGATTTAGATTGTTAACAACTCGTTGACCCAATAGTTAGAATATCCCGTCTGAAATCTTCGGGCCCCGGATTCCGTATTTTTTCTTATGTGTTTTTGCTTGTAAAATTAACAATTATTTCATGGTAACTAGTGCCGAGCAGTGAACTAATGTACTGAATAGAATCTTACCTAGCCTCAACTTTGTTTTTATTAAAAAATATTTCGAATATTTTCACGTTTACTAACCGTGAAACATTATCATTTGAACTGGAATTCATAATTACAGCAACAACCGAAGGCCTCACTAACTTATTAAACTGCGGTGATACACTTTAGCATTAAAATGTGAATGTAGGAGAATATTAACCCAGAAAGAGCTGTCTTCATGACGTAAATATCTTTGGAAGGCAAAGCAAGGTGCAGGCAACTACCTACCACAAAGTTCGGGTGACGGATGTTGAGCAACTACTAAATGTGTATTCCTTGTAGATTACGCCCCTCGGTTGTGAAATTATAATGTCTTGGGTCGTAAAACAACCAAATCAGTTACACGTTACATCAGAACTACGCCGATGAGCTCAAATAACATGTTTAATGCGATTTCCTAAAACTAGGTGAGTCAAATTAGAACTTTATACAAGAAGTAATAAGTACTTAGGTACATTGAAAAGAGGTTTAAACTACATAGCACAATTCCTTAAATACTTACTGGACTAGCCATTTGTATAAGTACCTCTTATTTATTGACCTAACATGCACTCATCTACAATGTAGGCGCTCTGAAATAATGTTGATCTTTAAGTACTCATTAGGTATTATGTGATATAAAACCTACTACTTAGTTCACTGGCTTTGTTGGTCACTCTCCGCCCTAGGTACTACCCTTACCACCCTGAACGTATTTGTCTTTGTGGCGTGTGTAGCTTGTTTTCTATCTAGTTTTGAGCTAAGTGTGAAGTTGCCTTTGAGTGAGTCATAGATCAGCATTTTCTCGCCTTATAAGATTCTAAAGAAAATTGTGAAAATAAAGTCGAACAGTATCAAATGTCAGGCGTCACTCCACCGCGCAGTCGCCAACTTGCCACTTTCTTACACAATTTCACGGCGCGTGCGCACCCATGGCTCATTTACCGATTTCTCCAACACTCCCCATGGACGTCCTGACCGTTAGAAATTACATCCGATTATCAATTATTGGTCAGACGTTGCGAGGAAAGCGTAAGGCCCTTTTGCATAACTGGCGGCTGGGGTACAACGTACAACATCCGGACAAACCTCTCGCATCAAATAGCACTTAAGATTTCTCAACATTATGTTAAGTACTTATGTACCAGATTGTATGACTATGAAGACACTGGTCTATGAATATTGTCGTAGTACAATAAGAATTTCCGGAGCCATCCCCTCACTCTGACGTGCTGAAAGATTTATCTATAATTATAGTCTCGCGTGTACTGCTGTACCAATTGAAAAATATAATGAAATGAGAAAATTAGAATATTTAAACTACTTCTGGTAAATAGATAAATCGTTTGTTAAAGATATGATTAAGTTATTTAACAAAATCACAAGCCCAGATACAATTAAATAAAAATTACCTCTAGGACAGATAGTCAGCAAAGCTTGTCCCTGATACATATCCATTACGCTTACATAATGTCACAAAAAAGCAAGTTATACTAGCAGGAATGTTCACCGTACCTAACAACGGAAATAAAGATAACGACTGCGTTATTATTATCTTCATTAAAAGTCGCTCAAAAGTTGCAAACTGCGTAGACCATAAACTAGATCAAACACTGCACACGCAACAAACGGAGCTCACATAACTCACACCTATGGTAAGTACAACAGCGAACAATAAAATGAAATAATTGCCAACATTACATGTGAAATATTTCCTTCTTTCGCCAAGAGAACGCACTGCACCGGATGTGTAGTCTGTAATCAGATTAATTAACTGAGTCTAACTAGTCTTTGTTACCATGCAGTTTTCATAAGTATACGGTGACCAACTGACCTATATTTAGCAGGATTGTCTAAGCTAGCTTTACACTAGAGAAAGACTACCAGCTTATTTTTCTTTTGTGGGGAGACTCAGTTTTGGCATTTGACTGTATTATTGCTTATAATTTTATTATAAAGTAAAAAAATAAATAACTGCATGCTACGTGTTTGATGGGGTGGCTCCTTTATTAATCTTACTACCCAAAATTAACTAAACGTGTATTTTTGAACTTATTCGTAAAGATTTTTCATTATTGTTTTAGCATTTTCCATGCAGTATCTTTACTGAAGATCTGAAAACCACCCTGATGAAATCACCCTGGCTCATAGGGTAAAATATACCAGAAAGATTCGGCTGGTCTGTTAATGGTCTCGGTAGCATAATTGGAAGTGCAGCCGCCCGGCTTGGGAAAGATGCGGGATCGAGTCCTGCCTGAAGCCAACATGACCAAATGTCTTTTTCTGGTTTTCGGATCTTTATTCGTAAAGATTTTTTCGTACCACTTGCTCAAAAAAGTGACATTCTAGCCCCCAAAAAGAGAACATAACAATAGTCATTTTTAATCTGTTAAAAACAGGGAAAGAAAATTGTACTGAATTTCATTCATCCCCTAGGGCGAGAATGTGATTTAAATTTGGAATACTTACGAAGGTTTTCGAGCGCTAATTTGAATAAGAAGTTAAAATTCTTTATTTATGACCTGCCAGGATTATATGTGATAAAATAGAAAAAGTTGAATAATAAAAAAAAAATCGCAAATGGTACGAAAAGTAGAGTATTTTCCTCGGTGATAAAGCTGTCTTAGTCTTAGGTGAACTTAAATCCCTCGCCACACTCAGGACTCGTATCAAATCACGAGCGAACACCCTCGCTGCGCTCGAGAGTTAACCTCGAGTCCTTCGTTACGCTCGCGATTTCAATCGTCACCCGCGACAGAAGACGCTGTTTTATCCCCTTGGTTAATAATCTACTATTAATAAACGTAGCGAATGCAAGTCAGATTCATATCACAGCTACACACACCACGTAAAACTTTTCTTGATCTATACTACTAATCGAGTACGGTATTGATACTGTTAGATGCTCTGGATTTTTTTATTTTTAATGGCGTCACCATTCGCATCGAAGTTAGATTTAAAATAGTGGCGCCCTATCGTGTTATTATGGCGCCCAACGTGGGTTAATAATTAAATATCTCTGGAATACTGGTCACAATATGTACTTACAATAATACGTGATTACCTACATGATCATTTGAAGTGGTTTCTGTAGGCAATCTTCAAATTTAAACAGTCACATTCGTTAATGAGCCCCAGTAACAAAAATACCAAAAGAATAGCTGCCTTATGTAAACATACCACCTACATACTAGTACCGTGATTAAAATTACTTAAGTGCGTGACCACTTACATCAGGATCAGTTAACATCGTATACAGGATGGAACATTACGGTTTACAACCGATTACAACGTCCAAAAAACTATTCGTGCTTTGACACATTTAATGCTTATTTTTAATCAAGCGTTCATTTGTTTCAGCTCTGGGAAGCGGCAAATAGGCTCCAATGTCTTAGCTAGGTAACTATACTCTCCTTTCTAATTATGATTATTATTGGCATGACCGAAGCAAGTCAACAAGTACAATTCCCGGCTAAATCACCTTACAGCGCCATCTATGCCACTTCATAAGAAACTTTTCATCAACCACACTCAGCGCTAGAGACTTAGCGGTCATGTATTCGCAGGTTACCTCAATGGTGTTACGCTAGATGGCGTTACCTGTATCTAACTTTTAAATAGTTGGTTAGTGAAGAAAAAGAACTTGAATTTGTAATGCCTTGATTAATTAATGGTGTAATGAACGTTGTTACAGCCAATTATACCGTTCGTCGTCGTTCAATTCATCCGGCTGCGGCTCGGGTGGGGAGCCGGCGGACGACATGTACTCCGATGTCTCACTGGAGGAGGACGTCCAAGGTCTCAATTATAAGGTGAGTTAATTTAATTTTAAGGTCAACAATTTTTCGATTTGAGTCACCAAATCTATTATTACTGTTGTCTGTAAAGTTTTGATGATATTCTTCCCATCGATTCACACCTCTAAAATAGAATAATTACTTCCTTTAACTATCTATGTCACTAGATGTTAAAGTAATGCACTCGATTTAAGAGCTTCTATTCAGAAAAATGGATATTTAATTACAGGAAAGTAGACTTTCTCACACCTTTTGTTGATATCTATCTTCTGATAGGTACTTCGTCTCAATTAACGACTTGGGTTATGCATAGAACATGTATTATTTAAAAGGAGTCACTTGGATATATCGCTGTTGGTTTTTTGTACATTGGTCTCTGAAATTTAATACTACTAGTCTTTTTCGTACAATAAAAAATATCTATCGATCTATGTCTCCAGATGATGTATGCTCCAGACGGTCAGATACAGGAAACTCAAATATATTGAACTGACTTTTTTTTCTAAACTCAGTACCTATATGGACACGTGTGTCATTACTGGTATTTCAAACGCGTTGATGAACTTTTGAACTTATCAAACTCAGTAACCAATCTGTGCGAGACCATGGCGGTGAGAAAAGAAAAGACAATCTACATCAAGGTAGGTACATGGAGAAGCCACATGTTAAACGATTGGAAGTCTCACTTATGAAAATGAATCACATTGTTCGTACCAAAACCTACCGTCTCCAGGAAAACGCGGCCGAGTGCTAGGAACAGTGATTATCAGCGAACGTCATTGTTTATCGTCAATTAATGCGTTATGTCAGCTTCCTTCCTCGCATGAATTATTCAAGTTGACACACTTTGTAGATAAGACACTTCCTTTATGTCGTACACCACTAATATTAACTTGAAGTTAGGCACACCCAAAACTGTGCCTGATATTTCGCCTTGCTGGACTTTTTGGGAAATTGTGCAGAAGGAACAATTTTACTAAAAAAAAAATTTAAGTGTCGTATTTTCCTCTATTTAGATATTTCCTTACAAATAACCTCGTTTGCCCGACTCTGTCAAGCCCTATAATCCAAAATAAATATGCCAATCACAGTGCCTTTTTTACCGAATTTCATTGAGGTTGAAATTGCTTCAGTAGCTAAGGCGTGAAAATGTAACAAAGACACGGGCGTAATTACTTTCGCATTTATAACATTAGTATGGAGGTAGGGATTACTCATAAAAACATGTATAAATGAGTTTATGACAGTTCTCCTTTTAAAAGGTATTTGTTATCCAACCACAGCCATAAAACGGTACCAGTTCCAAGCGGGTACGTCGTGCTTACTGCTTCGTACGTGTACCCTATCTCACCCCGATCGAAACGGAACATTATTTACCGTTCTAAATATACCTACATACATTAAAATATCGCTGATCTATAAACAGTACTTTTTGCATGTGTTGTCATATTTTTGCCAACACATGCGATATCTATCTATTCATAGTGTTTTATTGGCCAACTGCCAGACAAATCTTGCACTGAAAATCCAGGAGAAAATAACATAAATGAAAATCAATAACTGTCAGTACATGTCAACAATCAACATTTATATGAAAAAAGTATTGACACAAAAGCAATGGAAGAATTCAAATTCATTAAGAAGTTTAACAGCCTGAACACAATGGTGGCAACATATCAAAGGTCATGGTAATCCAATTGTCATCTTTCAGTAACACCTAAGCCAAAATCTCCTGCACCCTGAAACATATTACTTTATAGTTTTGGACTTGGAACTTGGAACTTTCCTTGTAAATTGGAACAGTATGTACTTTGAAAATCTACATAAACAAGTAAACATGACAGTGCAAGGTGCACCGTTCGTTACACAACAACCCCGCGCTCTTGCCTCGTGGTAAAGACGCTTACCATCACATAATCTCATTGGTGAATCGCCTGAACGGAGATGATCTTGTTACAGCCTGAGTTGACAATAAACTTGATGCCTATAGTTCGCACGGCGAATGATGATCCCTATGACGTTTCAAATGACAGTTGTAATAGTGATGCGAAACAATTTCAAACAATTTCGATAAAATACTATTTTTTAGGCAAATGTCAAGTCATTCAACATAATAAGCAATATTTATTTATTTTGAAAAAAAGATTACGCGCTTTGATGGACAAAAGATACAGCCTTGTTATATTTTGATATAGTTCAATTTTTATTCAAATTGCATAATGTAAAGAGATAAGAATTCTTTTTGATTTGAATTTTAAAGAATTCATAATTGCCAGCTTCTTGGAAAAATATTCAAAAGGAGGCCACAGACCTACCGTATTTTTTTAATTCAGTCTGTCACGTCTTGTCACGGATAGCTGCAGTTCAGACTCAGATTTTGAAGATCCGCTTGAGCCTGTATCACATTTAGATTGATATAAATAATATACAAACTCAAAGCATTTGTTAAATTTTTAAAACAAATTATCGATATTTTGTTTATCGATGTGTCCCTTCTTAGTCGATAACAGCTGGACGACGTAACTTTTGCAGCACGTACCGTGTACATTTGCATTGAGCTTTTTTCTATTATTTACGAACGTTGAGTAATATTTTGTTAATATACATCTTTATAATTTACAAATGTACACAATTATGTTTTTTTCGATTTTTTAATGGACCTCTAAAGGATTTGTTGTAACAGGACGTCTGTACAATGTTAAGCGCTAGCGAACTGTCATAGGGATCATCATTCAGCGTGCGTAGTATAGGCGTTGCGTGTCCAAGATCAAATGAGGTCATACTAACCAAGAAAGAGAGAAATGATCTATAAAAAACCCATATGCATTCTTGCAAATTTAAATACTAAAATTGACACGGCTCGTGCTATGCAAATAACCTTCTAAGGAAGATTACCAAAAAAGCTCGGCAAAGGTCTCCTCTACCTAATCTACAACACACGTGGTCTACGTTAATGTCAGCGAACTCCTTTCTTTCATACGACATGAGACCTACCTACTTCGTAGCACAAAAAGAATCCTTACAATCTAATAATGTATGACTGTGACTACGAATAATATACGAGTAATTCTGTAGAACAAATCCCGTAAAAAAATGTATTAGCATTCAAAAAGATACTAAGAGAGTATTAAAAAATCCATATCCTAGTTCGATGACCTTATTAGAACATAAACAACGGATTGTCCGAAGGAAAGCATAGACAATGGCGTCCCGGCTCATTGGCCAGTCGTTCCTGGTGCGACAGTAATGGCCGCCGGATACGCGCCCTGTGCGCGTGCGCTGCTTCCGGTCAGATGGACTACGCACACGCGGTCGATAAATGGTTAAGTTTTGAACAGATATTGCTTTGTTTCGTGATGAAAAAGGGCGATGGCTGTTATAGGCTAATTATGATGATGAGAATAAAATGTCTAAGCTGAGTACTCAAACATGAAATGTTGGGAATGGTAATTTTCATAACTATTGAGAGAGGCTGGCAGCCGTTTAAACCAGAGTCCAGAAGGTGTTATAAACAATTATTGTGCAATCATTCAGAGTATCATATTACTAGGAAAACAGAGCCTAGAATAGATGAAGCTACTTAACAATTGTAACTTGCAAATAGGGTAGCTCAAAGCAGCTAACAATTGTGTAGTCTGTGACATTTTCCCGTAGATAGGCTCGTGGGTCCAACGAATGTAGTAACTATTCGGATTTGAATAAGAAAGGGCGCCGCTGAATATTTAGTTCGTTGTATATCTCGTAATGCACTGGACAATAGGCTCTTAAGTGCATACCTAACTTGGATGCTGATAAACACACAATCGAGCAAATGCGATCAACGATATGTTTTGATTCTTCTATGTACTGACTCTTGTTTGTTTTGCAGTTACATAAGCAAATGAAATTGAATAAATCACTTTGAAAATAAACTGTCTGATTATAATCACAGTAATATCATTGGAGATGATGGATAGAGGGATGTATGTATTAGCTATCATGCTAGCAGATGACAATAAGGTTCAAGAAAACAAAAAAATATTAGTGATTTCAGACATT
The DNA here is from genome assembly GCA_950022985.1 of Udea ferrugalis. Lineage (NCBI taxonomy): Eukaryota > Metazoa > Arthropoda > Insecta > Lepidoptera > Crambidae > Udea > Udea ferrugalis. The sequence continues at coordinate 5,709,998 of OX465528.1, read as the reverse complement.
GTTTTATTTGTTAAATTATTGCTTTACCAGCATTCGTGGCCTTAAAAATTTTGTTATAATGAAATACGAATCAGTGTTGAAAATTTTACCGTGCTTAATATCAATTAAGTACAGTGAAATTTTCAACACTGATTCTAAGAAGAAGAAGAATTGATCAGAAGATCACTTCTGCAATATTTGAAGGATAAATGTTGGTAATTTCTGTCAGCCTTACCTTTACGTTACGTTATGCGAATTCATAGTATCTATCGATACTATAGACGTTCCTTCCTAGTAATAACATACTCCCCAAAGTGAATCAGAGGCAGTGCCATTTGTCATATGAGGACGAACGGCAAATATTAGTATTCCCACCGCTTAGTCACACGTTTATAGCTCGACGTGACTGCTGCCAATTCTATAACTATTGCTGAATGAGTAGTTTTACTCAACACTGTAAATACCTACTTACAGTGAATGAAACTATAAAAATATCGGTTTCGTCATGTTTTTTATCACCTAAAATACACTCGCCCGCGGTGTTTTTTATCTTCTCTTACATGATACTTCTGCACTATGTTAGTTACCTTTTCGGTAAAGTTCGAGGATTTAGGAACAGTATGTAAACACAGAAGGGTTAAACCCTTTTTCTTCTATTCCTTCAGTCAACAGTCAACGAACTAATTCAGTTCACTCCATATTGTAGGTAGGCAGGCAAAGCAAATGCCAATATTTTTTACTATTTCTTAGGATCTTTAAACGTCAATGAAATGATCACTTTATCAGATCCGATGATTGAATGTAATTGCTGCAACAATTTAAAACCACATTTTCAATGCCCACGTTCAAACATTGCCACCTAAGCATTGCGAGCATCTACTATCGTAGTTTTGAACTACACACATCAAAACTGTCTAGGGATATCATTGGGATATCATTTTTCAAATAGTTCATAAAGTTTGTTTACAAGTTGAGTATTATCTTAGAATAACGCGAGGACAGAGGCATAAGATAAAGGTTAAGAATATTACAAAAAAAAACTTTTGATTTTGCTAAAATTATGACACCTATTAAAAGAACAATCTGTCTTTTTTTAATGCCCTTACGATTGTACAATAATGCTTCTACAATGAATTTCTTTATACAATCTGAAAGGGCAGATATAGCAGTTTTTGTGTTCTAAAAATTTCTACGTTGGTATCAATATTTAAATTTTTACAGCCTCCCAAATAGCTATACTTTGTATGAAAATGCTTGAGATATCCCTAGACACTTTTGAGCAGTGTATATCTACATCTGTAATATGAATGTTGTCAACACTAAGATAGCTTCGACTGCATTCTCAAGCAATATGAAACAATAGGCAGGAGTGGGTGGCGCGACGTGGGTTCCTTACAACTGGGCCAAGGATACCGGGATCCGAACCGACTACAATGTCTGAGCCAATGGTCTGCACGATAAACCATTCCGCACTTGACTTCTATCGATGTAAATGAATACGGGCATCTGTCAGTTACAATAGTTCAGCCAATTTAGTTTTGAAGTTCGGAAATTAACGAAACATTCCTATTGGGCAACAGGCTGCTTGGGGCAATAGTGAAATGACCTGCTCACCCCCCTTTATGAAAGTATTTCGAATTATGATTTTTATTCCTTTTCCTTTATGAAAGTATTTCGAATTATGATTTATATTCCTTTTTTGTACAGATTTGGGTTAAGGCAATTCCTAACGTAACCTAAATTCATAAACAGCAGCTCTACGTCAAAACTTCCAGATATTATCATTGGTAAATGCTTACCCAATTTCTATAACCAAGTCACAGCAATATCTAACAATAATAACGAAATGTTAGTCACTAGTTTAAAAGCACTTTCAGGAATACATTTGGTAACGAAAGCGTCTACAACAAAACTATCAATGTCGATAAATAACAGAATGTTGAATTTAAATCAGACTATTTACGACCTCTCAAAAGCGTTTTCATTAATTTAAACTACAGTAATACGTAGCCGGGAATGGATAATATGCTCATCAAAGTTATTTTTGATTAACTAAAGTTTTTCTCCCGATAGAACCGAATGACTATCAAGAAAACTTAAATCAACTTGCAATCTTCAAAGACGATTTGTTACGTAAACAGCAAGTGCCAGATTTGATATCGGTACATTTCGTCATTGCCATTGTCAATTAAAATAAGGTGGAATAGCTTTGGAGTTGCGGAGCTTTATAAGCGACGTTATTTGAATAGTTGAATGCGGTGTCATTTTGTCTATTCGGAATTTGTCTTTGTAGTCCAGTCATTATAGTAAGTTCACCTCGGAATTCGAGATACCCAGCTGTAAGTCTGTAAATACTTGTATATTGACACCCTAAAAGTTGTCTCAAAACCTACATATGGTAGGGTGTACGCAACTATTAAATTTCAAGGTCAAAAGTCACAAAAATCGTTTTTTTGCGCTTTTTTTGTAAATATCTCATTTCCTATGGGTTTTTTGCTGTTTATATGTTTTTCAATATTGTAGAATACAAAATTCTCTACAAATTATGTTCGAAAAAAAATTACATACGGTGAACCGTTTTCGAGATAGAGGGCGGAGAGCGCGCGGTCACAGCATCACTTCAGAGTGCCAAGTACGGCAGGCACAAACAGTTTCGAGTTACTTCACCGTCAAGTTTATCGAGCATTCACTAAACGCAACGAGTACAGTGTGAAAACGAGTACGAATCACAAACAAGTCACACCGTTCGATACGCGTTTGCTCCCCGCGAGGACAGTTTTTTGTTTTCCTTAAGTTGGCATGAGTGCAGTAAGCCGACCAAATAAAGAAGGTCATTTTTTACTCGTAGATTGCTCGATGTAGACGACTTTCAAATTCGTCGGGGTCTTAGTTTGACGCCTCGCAAACGTCATTTAGAGCCGATTAGAAGGAATTTCTCTTGAACGCCACTAGATGGCGGTGCTTCAACGTCTAATGCCGATAAATATAACCTAGGTAGGAACCTACGTCACTTTTGTTTGTTTTGAGTTAAAATGTTTAAAGCTTTTGCTTGAGTTTGAAAAAATATAGCATCGAGTACCTAAAATAAAAAAACGATATTAACGAACGAACGATTAACAATTTATTTGCTTTAAAGAATGAAAAAAGGGATCGTTCATAGTTACCTACATAGGTACTTATAATGATTTTCTTAGAGACGATTTTAAGTTTGAGTTTCGCCTCACTTTGCATAAGAACCTTAGTAACGTTTTGGTTAAACGATACCTATCGGTTTTTAAATTGCTTCTTGGACTGATCCAGCAATGGATTTCAAGAGGCTGTAGCCCTCCATTTTGACATTTTAATTACGCTCATCTCGAGCTTTTGCAGTTGCAAACATCCTCCAAACAAGGTAAAACCTTGCAGACATCGTTTCACTTTATTTTCACTGCACTCTTATTTCACCAAATAATTATTGGGCACTCTTCACTATACAAAATCAAGTGAGCACCGACTCGTTCGCGTTTTACGTTTTTTTAAACGAGCGAGCAGTAAACATATGAAAAATTGACATTCGTACTCGAGCAACATTTGAACCGACCAATCACAGCCACTCGTGGACTCGCTATCGAGTGCTTGTGGGCTCGCTATCGAGCGCTCGTCGATTCTCGAAAGTCAGTAAAAACCTCGTACTAGCAAACGTTATTTCTCCTAGTCGCCACTAGATGGCGGTGCTTCAACGCCATACAAATTCGCGTTTACCAACTCGGGACAGTTTAGTGAGCAAAAGCGGTGAGCCTGTCGTACTCGGCACTCAGGTCAACCGGTGCCTCCGGTCAAAAACGCGCCGTATAACCTTATTGGCAGTCTATAATGCTCCAAAATCTGTGAAAAGTCTCAATCATCTTCGACATGCATTACGTCAAGTCTACAAAACTTAATAAACCTGTGCAGCTTTCAAATATTCCACCAACAAGTGCAGCTGCTCATCAACATTTCGAACGTGTATATTATCAAGTTCAAACTTGGTTAGGGCATGATTTGGAACCCCAGGTATGGGGTTGGGCAATGCGAAACGATTTTCTGGAGCCTATCATGACAATTTTACCACCTGCTCAAAAACATTTGCATTTGCAGGAAAGCGGGCTTGCAATGCTCTTTTTAATGGGCAAGCTTGTCTCAATGCTCTACCATATCAGAGCGAGGTTAACGAAGATGGAAGCATGGAAGAACTTGAGACAAATGTCGTTTAAGACGATAATGAAGACCAGTTTGAAATTTAACTGCAGCCAGAAGACGACGATGAAGAGCAAGAAGATGATCAAAAATTATTAATTGTAGTTTTGGTACCCTTTATTCCTTTTTTTTCTTTATTATTTATTATTATTAGCCTAAAGTAGGGTGGGACCCTACCCTGCTGGGCAAAGGCCTCCCCACCACTTCTCCACTTTGTACGGTCCAGAGCTATGGTGGACCAGTTTTCCAGGAAGTTGTCTAGCTCATCCCGCTAACGCCTTCAAGGTCTGCCGCGAGGCCTCTTTACGTTTGGGGTACCAAATCGATGGATATTCTTGCCCATTGCATCTTTCTTTAAATAAAAATAATTTAGCTAAAGAAAAAAAGAGCATTGCAAGCCCGCTTACCTGCATCCGCATTGCGAACCACAACCACTCTTGCAGTTGCAGAAAAATGTATTTAGCAAATGTTTTTGAGCAGGTGGTAAAATTGTCATGATAGGCTCCAGAAAATCGTTTCGCATTGCCCAACCCCTTACCTGGGGTTCCAAATCATGCCCTAACCAAGTTTGAACTTGATAATATACACGTTCGATATGTTAATGAGCAGCTGCACTTGTTGGTGGAATATTTGAAAGCTGCACAGGTTTATTAAGTTTTGTAGACTTGACGTAATGCAAGTCGAAGATGATCGAGACTTTTCACAGATTTTGAAGCATTATAGACTGCCAATAAGGTTATACGGCGCGTTTTTGACCGGAGGCACCGGTTGACCTGAAGTGATGCTGTGACCGCGCGCTCTCCGCCCTCTATCTCGAAAACGGTTCACCGTATGAAATTTTTTTTCGAACATAATTTGTAGAGAATTTTGTATTCTACAATATTGAAAAACATATAAATAGCAAAAAACCCATAGGAAATGAGATATTTACAAAAAAAGCGCAAAAAAACGATTTTTGTGACTTTTTACCTTGAAATTTAATAGTTGCGTACACCCTACCATATGTAGGTTTTGAGACAACTTTTAGGGTGTCAATATACAAGTATTTACAGACTTACAGCTGGGTATCTCGAATTCCGAGATTCTTACCTAAATTAAGCTTAAATGACTGGACTATTGCTTATTTTATTTTCCTTGCTATTTTTTTTATGGTCCCAGTATAGATGAAGACTAACTTAAGAGTATTTTTTTTTCTGTTTAATAAAGTTTTAAGTCAAGAAAATAGAAAATGTTTCAAACGTACTGCTCCTATAGATTTTTATTTCATAATCCTAACTTATAATTTAGAGAAAATGTATTCAGATTCTAAATAAGTAATGAAGGAATAAATTGATTGGGTTGATGTCCTGATTAAGCCTAAATTGTGTCAAGTCCACATTAATTAAGAACAGCTGATAAGAAATCATGTCACTTTAATTTAACGTTGAGCCAAATTGCAAGTAAAAATTGAGTGCAAAGGAATAAGATAAGTATGCCTAACCAATTTAGTTTAAAATTAGATAAAACGCATGTCCAGTGCTAATATTAAGATTCAGAATCTCTAACTTTAGATGGAGAGGCAGCTTCGAAGTCTTAGTTCCACAGTAGGTATGAAGTTGTACGCTTATTAATGAATGCTCTCCAGGAGTTCCATTTTCAAATTGAATGTTATCTAACAAGTGTTAGTTACGCGTTATTACAAAAACGTCGCTATGCGAAACGGAAAGTGGTGCGAACGAACGCGTGCGAAAACCGAACATATTGTTTGCAGATGACGGTTGCCGACACCGGCTGTTGCGCGTCTATCTGTCTGCTTAATTACTCTGTTGCATTATACAACGTGGCTTAATTGAATGTAAAGCTCCATTACTCTGTGCGGTGCATACATATCTCATATGCGCTAGTTTTACCTTTACCTGATCTGCTCGTACCAGTTCTTACAAAACAAATCTTACAATTTAGCGAAATTATCTCAAGTCGCTGCTACAAATTAACTGACACAGAATATTTAACGGTAACTTATATTCCATGATTTTTGTAACACAATTAAGTACTTAGGTACTGTAGATATTGTTTTACAAAAGAAAAATTTGACCACTAATACTCATGTCTTTTGAGTATTTGTGTTCGTTTCATATGGCTGGTTCCAACTTTATCCTTGATTTTTACGTTGATCGATAACAAAAATCGTCATCATCCATAATTTAAATTAATAAAAAAACTAGGTATTCTCGATGAATATAAATTACGCCATAGTTTAGCACGCTTTAATTTCGTTTAACGTTAAATAACGTCATACTCCATTGACGTTGACGTCAGCGACGCTCGAACCTAAATATACCGATCCATCTCTTTCGTTTACCATGACGACAGTTTTAAATCTTACGATTAAGTTTGGAAACTGTAATCTTTGACTGTTTCAAAATCTGCCATAACGGAATGAATATTAAAAAACTTCGTCGCGGGACTGACTTGCGGTATTAATTTCATAACCATGTTTTTTTAAACCTGTTTGTTGAAAACCAAATGCCTATTGTTATTCGAGATCCTAGGGTCGTAATAAATATTAAAACAAAATATCTTCTCAGATCAAATAAAAGAACTCAAAAACTTTAGACAGATTTAACTTCCTCCTTAGCCGAAAAACAGTCAGGCCAGGGGGCAACGTCACCCATTCAGGACAATACTGTAAGAAACACAGTTTTTGGGGCGCGAAGATCGACGCGTGGTGCAAACGAGATATATCGGGAAGAGATCTAGACCAGATATTATTGTGATCACAGTTAGCGACGTAATTATTCCGTGAGATGACACTCTCATGTGAACCGGTCATGCTATGGAAGCTAAACTAACTTTAGAAGACCTAGATAAACATGCAGTTAAGTTGTCGGTTCTTTAGGTGTCCATATAAGAGATCTCTTGCCCTGAATTCGTAATTGCACGTAATGATGCATCAGATAAGGCTAAGTAAAACAAACCTGACGGAATATCTTCTTGATCTCGTTTATGTAATTAGCGGCGAAAATAATCTCTGAAGATATTTTTTAAATATTAGTTACACTTACAACATCGTTTCTGACGAAATGAGTCAGCAATCTAGATGTAGTTTCTCGAGTGTTAAATGTAGATAGACAAAATTCTAGCCTTTTTAGAAGGTAAATTCTATCTTTGTAGAAATCTACAGTGTAATCAATCTCGGCAGATTAAAATAATAATAAAAGGTTTGGCTTGCCTTCTTCATACTATCGCTTTTTATCATTGCGTCTGCTATGTATCTATATGATTGTATAATGTAACTGGTAAGCTTGACAACACGAAAGTTTTAAAGTATTGTTATATGCCGATGACATGCGGAACTAAACACAAGAGTATGTGGGCGATCACTACCAGCTTCGGTCTTCATCACTTGATGACTTGGTGATAATTTTACTACTCAACGTATTTTAAATAACATTCTGGTCTGGTACTTAAACAAGAAGCCATTTGTCTTCTTCATTCGTTGAAAAGATTTAGACATAGACAATTTACACTATACTGACGGTATTTCAAATTGTTTGTGACACTTCGGAAATGTGTAACTTGCCCCTTGGGGCACTTCTGAGGGAGCCATCATTTATTCACCCTATTTCATTCGCCCTCGCAATCTAATGTTAATGAGAATTGGTGGGGGATTACCGCCTGAATCATCACGGTCGCGTGCTGGAATTCGATAAGACTATGATAAATCTCATTATTAAAGCCTGTGGATTTTCTAGCTTCTATAGCTACACTTTGACAACTACAGCTTTTAGCTTATTATTTACAACTACGTTTTTCGTCCGCGTAGATCATACTTTAATCACACAAAACTACACGTAATCTATCTTTGTGATTTCCACCCCCAACTTTTCCTTTAAAATGATCACTATCATAGGCGATATTCGATATTTAATCAAATGATAATAACACCTGCTAATGCTTACAAATTGATGAATGACGTGATAAAGAGTGTGTGATTCAATACAACGTAACCTACAAAACAATTACTTTGAAATTATCATTCTTGGAAACACATTTCATCAACCATAACGTGATCAATAGCATAAATGTATTCGAAATGACAATAATGAAGTAATTGCAGGCTGAGAAGCTGAAGTAGATGTCGTCAATTACGAGGAGTAGGTACTTGGCTTGGACGGCTCCCACACGCACGTTATGAACTACTGATTACTGCTTGTTTACCACGTTTACAAATTCAATCAATTAATATTTACTGAAAATTTTCAGTATATTAAATTCGTATGTTTTACAAAAGAAACTTGCCAGCGATTTCTTTTGTATATTTAGCTTTTCAGTGTTTTCATTACTATAACTTAAACTTTTTCTATCTTGATTTTATTACCACTTGAAGTTTATACCGTACATTCAGTTAAAATCAATCCCATTTTTTACGATGATGTTTTAGCACTATGAATTATCTTTGAATCTTATCAGGTGTATATGTCTAATTAGGTGAATTGCCTGATGGTAAGTGACAACCTATTGGCTTTCATAAAATCAAGCTCGCTTGTTGAGATTCTGTCGAACTCTCCAAGAACTAAACTATTTTTAAGATCCTGTATATACTGTAAATCCCGACGTGTAAGGCCACAACGGTTCAGTAACGCAGAGCATCGTGTGTTTTTAAGTATTATGGACAACAGTTCCCTAAAAAAGATGCCTTGTGAAGTGGTGGAACTGGTATAATGTGGTGATGCCTCTCCGCAAATACATCGAATCCAAGTCGCTTGTCATGACAGCTTCGTACCATACGATCCTGACTGTCTGCGTAATGTGACATAACCCACTTCGTAATGTTGGAACAGTGAGATGTGTATGTACGAGTAAGTGTAACTGATTATTGATTAACCACGCTTGGTCATTCACGTCGTGCAAAACAATTAAATCTTTTTACACAAATTCCGCAAATACTCAATAGATAGTACGAGAACGCATTTGTAAGAAACACTTTACCACGCTAGAAGTTACAAAAACCACATTAAAATGTATGAGATCGCATTGTTCCGACGTTTGCAATTGTTTACAAGTTGTATAATAGAGTTTTCTTGTCTGTACTTTCATGTAGAATTTTTGACCTGCTGTTTCTTTGTAGAATTCCAGTAATCTCTCAATACGTAATATGTTCGTTCGTAACCCGCGTATTTTTAAAATTAAAATGATACACATTTATCTCTAATTTTCAAATTGGAATAAATATCACATAATGTGATATATATTCTAAATTTTTAGAAGAATACTCAATGGAATATTCTGACGAAGTATTTAGGATAAATCGTAATCAATACTAAAAATCAAATTTTCGGATAACAAATGAACATGCTTAGAAAATTTAAGGTAACTGGTAAAGCCATCGCTACTAATTACCGCATTATCTTTAGAACTAATTATTAGTTCATTTGTAGATAAGACTAGTTGCCTGCATTGTCCGATCCGCCGTCTTTCACGTGCATCTAAAAATAAAATTGTTTATGTTATTATGACTGCGTATTGAGAGAAACCAGTCGCATTTGGCCTTCGTTTCTTGCAGTTTCATGTTTTACATCTAGAATGATATAACTCCCTCAAATAATTTCAGTAACATAACAATCTGATATTAAGTGTTAGTTTAATTAAAATTACAGTAAGAATGTCACACGATCCTAACAATAACTTAAACTTCTAGTTGGGATTTAATAACTCGTTCTTTTGTAGCCGCCTGTTAATTTCAGTACTAAGGCAGATTGTATTATCTCAACAATTCCATGAGGCCGGTTTCTCTCGTACACAGATGTCTATTCATACAATCTTGAGTAGGCAATCAAACAGGCATTAAGCAAAGCCATATGCGTCGGCAACTGTGTGGTCGAGGCAAGTTCTGGCTTATTATGCACGGAGATATTTATTGATTTCTCGTTGTTTACGATGGCATTACACTGACTTTCGATATTCGATTTCTCGATATTACAAATTAAATCAAACTACGAGAACCTACTACTAGCAAAGGTAAATACTATACAGCCGTTCACTATTTAGGTTGTAAGTAAAGCTTGTTTATTAACTGGTCTTGCACTTTCTGCTTTAGGATTGGTATGTTGGGTCTGGTTTACCACACAACCACAAAAACACAGATTTTTCATGTTTATGAGTGAATAATTTTAGTTTCTAATTTAAGTTTTGTTACGAAGAAGTGATGAGTATTATAGGAATTTAAAAATGCCTAGACTAGATTTTCAAGTCATAAAACATGTGTAACAATGTGCATCTAACAACAATTCTTCGCCAAGCAAAAAATCCTTGATACAAATTGTTCCTCCATCTGGCATGTCCATTGCAATCATGTTAGGCTCTCGCCCGTAAAATGACGAGATGTAGCCAGACTGGGGGACTTATGAAAGGGGTTATTACCTCGGAACTATCTATCAGACGGCTGTGTTCTGTGCATATGTATGTGCAGGGAGCGAATAAAGTTTATTTGTATGGCGCAGTAGCGGCGTCGGCCCCCTGATAATCAAGCGATGGGTGGGGCGGCCGACCGCGCCGGTTAGTGCCGCTCGCGACCGTGTGCCAACATCACGCTTGTTATTGCCGTCTGTAAAAGTTACGACTTCGATCGAAATAAATTCTCGGAATCAACTTTGTTTAAAAGAAAAACGGCACCGCTTATCGCAAACAGTCTGCTCTTTCCAAAAGGATGTCAGAGCAACCGTCGAAAATTTTGAATCGACTTCGCCGGAGTCTCTTCCTTCCCGATGTATTAATTCTTGTTTACGACAATAATTAATGGGAATCCAGTGGTAGTCGAAGTTTGAAGTGAATTTAATGAAACAAGACGACATTATGTAAAAAATGTGACGAAGTGATTGATCTAAGTGCAGTGTTACGTGAACGTTGGAAGATTGTACAGGAACAAGAGTCGTTGAGAAGTTGAATCATTTAGTGCCATCTAAAGTGAAGCTTTATCAAAAATATCGTTCTAATCTAACACGGAGTCATATAGAATTTGGATTTAGTGGTGTGTAATCTAAATTGTTTTAAGTAAAATTAAGGCCAAGTGCAATATTGGAATATCTCCAAAGATAATATAAACGGTGACTGAACAGTATTTTAAATGTTTAAATCGGGACTATTTAACCGGTCACGGGGCACGATGGGTGAAGCGGTTGAGGTGGAAGACAGCCTGGAGCTGGAGTATGACATGTGGGATGGACAGTTTGACTTCGTAGGGCCCCAGGACCCACCGGTGGAACCGCGCCCACGGATCACCTCAGACACCAGCCTCACAGAGGATTTGTTTACCGGTGCACCTTTGACACCCCACTTGTCCAATGGACTGAACGGTGGGAAGAAAACTGCTGCTCATCAATGGTGCGACAACTTGTCAGATCAAGTGAGAACTTATGCTTTTTATATTAAGACATAATTACACTAAAGCATGTCATAAAGGACTTGATCAAAATTTCATAGACAAAAAACCTAGAATCGCCAGCAACGAAATGTATAAAAATGGGTTCACTAAAGTAACCCTATTACGTGTTCAAAAAATCAACCTCCTAAACCATACAGTATAGAAGTTATTGTACTGTATAACTTCATTAATATAAACAAAAAGAGGAAGATACGGCATCCACGTACCAAAAATGACCACATACAAAATAGGTCCAATGGACCTGTTTGCAAGTCAATATGGCAGTGACTTTTTTGCATCCCACGTCATTCATACGCCAATGTCATATGCCAGTTTCCGAATATATAAATAACATAGAATGGAATGGCAATGACAAATAGGATGATGAACATTGACATAAATGAGTAAAAAGTAAAATCACAATGATAAACAAAAGAGACTATTCTACTCTTTAACACTCTTCCTTAAATTCACACGTGTTTTGAGTTTGATCACGATTTTAACATACATTTAAGCAAGGTGAGTTTTTCAAGTGGGCATGCCAGGCGAAATCCTAAACTATAAGGAATTCAGAAAATGGTCAATGAGAATGTAATGAAAATAAATATTTTATTAAAAATGAGACCTTTCCTTCAGTTTGACATATAATGTTACTTCTCATTATTTGACCCTTAGAAGCGAAACTACAAGATGGCATTGTAATACAGGGTGTAATTTTTTTCCAAAAACATCTGGTTCGAACCCAGGCTACGAATGAAGTTTTAATAAAAACTGAGTATACAGTTTTAATTTTTGTCCAAATCGGGCTAAAGACTCCCTCGACAATTTTTCTGAATTCCTCATAGTTTAGGATTTGGCCTACCGCGCCCACTTGAAAAACTCACCCTGTATAATATTTTCACAGAATATGATATGAAACTAAAATAACAACTTTTCTCATCATACCGACCCAAAAGAGTTCATAGATAACGGCTACAATAGATTTTTCAGAACCTTAAAAATACAAATATTGATTTCATTAATCATCAATATCTAGTATACCGCGTAGCTTTTGCAGTAGATTTTTATATATTTTTGATTCACACATTATGCTCATTAAAATAGCATATATGGCATTTCTGGCGATTCTAGGTTTTTTTTTGATCAAGTCCTTTGGTGGAAATTAATCATCCTCATCCTCAAGGGAAACGCTATGAAATCTCCTTTCAAGTTAATTGATTTCCCTAGTTCAAATAACAATGTAAGAAATACTTTATCCCCAATTGACTCACACATTCAATCAATTATTTGTTTGTACCCGTATATGACTGGAAACAATTTATAAGTATAAATTCTTCTGGGTATATGTATTGGTAAACTATAACGGTTGTATTATCATGTGCTGTTTGTTTATTTATACTTAATAAGTATACATATTAGTCTCAAAGAGACTACAAACGCTGAGGACAATAGAAGATACATCACCATAAGCAATCTTGGAAATTTCGAGCGCAGACGATTATCTTTTTGCGCAAAAAAACATTTCCATTATTGCGCTGTAGTGGCCAGCTGGCGATGCGTATCCGTCGGCTGCGGAACTTAATCGAAAACAAAAGTTTTTCGAGTGACTGGAGCGCGACGCTCTGAACCCGCCGTGCCATCCCCGTGTCGCGCGGCCCCGATGCCTCCGACAGGCACTTTACCATCAAAAGACACGCAATCCTCTACATCTTACCACTATGCAGCATTTTCATCGATCAAACAAACCTTATCTTCATCCTTCAGAAAGTTTACTAAAACAGAATCCACTACTGCGGCCACTTGAGTTTCGACACTATCTTTACCAGTTTTATCTACAGTGCTATATTTGTTTACTGGTGGTTTATCTCGTTCGTTAAAAATACTGATTAGAATTTTGTTACCTCTTTACAAAAACTAGCAACATGTCAGTTACGTGGATAAGCTAAACAATAGAATTAAGATTAAACGGAAAAATACGTACGGTCACTAAACTCTGGCACATCACATTACAAAATAATGTTACTACATGACCGTTCACACACCTCGAGTCGTTTTCACACAATATTATAATTGAATATATTTTACAGTATAAAATACATTCTCTGAGTAGACTGAACGAGTAATACTTAGTGTTTTTTAACATTAACGTCTAAAAATATCTTTAGTATACTTATAACATACACATTGCATTGTATTACTTATCAATATGTATAGCTTTCATAAACATCGACTATTGTTATGAAATGCATAATTTTTAGATTACATGTTTATACAACTCGCTCTTTTAAACTGCTCAACTAAACCTAGAATGAAATACAACATACCTACAATTAAAAATTACTACTAGCAAAATGATCAATTGGTTAAACGGTAAAACGTATTTAAATTTGCATAAATTGTTAGAATGTTTTACGTCTCCTTCTGTTGTTTCTGTTTCTCAATAATCTCTTATGATACCTTTGCTCCTGTTTTAATTTCTATCCTCATCGGCACCTACAAACATTATTTTTGTTACCTAAACGTAAACTGCCTGCCGTAGTTGAAGAGAGGTGTTATTTTCACCATTTACTTAGTTTTGCATGTTCACGTTCAATTTACATGATGCAAGTACCTAGGCTGAGTTTTTTCAAACTCTTAATATTCTGAAAGCAAATAACATGAGAAAAACAACAGTTAAGATTGATGATAATGTTATACAGGGTGTTTCTTGTAAGGTGTCAAGCCGGCGCCAGCTGATAGTAGGGTACCATACCTATCGATTTAACCCCCATGTATGTTCTACGATTTTTTGTAGTTTTCGAGATAATTATGTTTTTGTTATTTTCTAAAAATTTGTGAGCACTTGGCTTTAAATAATTATAACTTTTTTTTCGTTTGACTTTTATTGGATATTTTCTTTTTATTATAATGTCTATTAATTGCAGTTTTATGATTAAAATAATCTCTGTCCTAACTTAACTACAAGATACAAAAATTTTGATTGATAGTGAAAAAAAAGTGAATCATGCAGAACATAACCAAAATTCAATCGTAAATTTAAAAAAAAAAAGGTATTCCATAGCTTCTTACTAATTTCAAAAACTGCGCAGCATCATAAGCTTCCATAATAATACACGAAAACATGTCCTTTGTGGGGCATTATTCGTTGTAATCGATGCTCAAGTCTTGAGAATCGGAAATAAGTGTAATTTTCATACTTGATCATTTTCTAGTATTTTGGCATAATTTTGTCATATCTGAGATTTATTGTCTTCTAACGTTCAAACAAAGCTCATTTGTTAATAAAACAGTAATTTTTTAACTTCCAATCATTCGAAAGTCACAACTCCTGGTGTGATAAAAAATTTAAATTGAGGAAACCGGACCATCTTTATTATTTTTTATGTACGCGTATTTTGAACATAGTAACTCAAAACAGTTCGATAATCGATTCAAAACATGTTCCGGTTTCCTCAATTTCAACATTTTAATTACAACAGGAGTTGTGACTTTCGGATGATTGGAAGTTAAAAAATGACTGTTTTATTAACAAATGAGCTTTGTTTAAACGTTAGAAGACAATAACTCTCAGAAATGACAAAATTATGCCAAAATACTAGAAAATGATCAAGTATGAAAATTACACTTATTTCCGATTCTCAAGACTTGAGCATCGATTACAGCGAATAATGCCGCACAAAGGACATGTTTTCTTGTATTATTATGAAAGCTTATGACGTTGCGCAGTTTTTAAAATTAGTAAGAAGCTATGGAATACCTTTTGTTTTTTTTAATTTACGATTGAATTTTGGTTAAGTTCTGCATGATTCACTTTTTTTTCACTATCAATCAAAATTTTTGTACCTTGAAGTTAAGTTAGGACAGAGATTATTTTAATCATAAAACTGCAATTAATAGACATTATAATAAAAAGAAAATATCCAACAAAAGTCAAACGAAAAAAAAGTTATAATTATTTAAAGCCAAGTGCTCACAAAATTTTTGAAAATAACAAAAACATAATTATCTCGAAAACTACAAAAAATCGTAGAACATACATGGGGGTTAAATCGATAGGTATGGTACCCTACTATCAGCTGGCGCCGGCTTGACACCTTACAAGAAACACCCTGTATAAAAGATAAGGGATAGATATCGAATATGAGCACTTCTTACAAGAAATTTTGTTGAAATTATTTTATGGTTCAAATAATCGGTAACAAGCATTCAACAATACGAGAGGTAGGTATGTTTTGGTCATTACCTTAATTATTGTAGTAATTCATGAAAAAAGCTTCATTTTTTTCAACATTTTTCATAGTTATCGTAATGGGGCTAATTCCCCATCCATTGGATTAGAGGCGTGGAATACTGTTGTATCAAATTTTAATCAAATTGTTGTAAATTGAAAACACACAGAGAAAAGGTTATCACATTTTGTTGTGGTTTCTCCACGCACTTCTTTCAAAGTCCATACCAATGCTTCGCACAGCGATTGTGGTTCGTGGTCAGCAGTTCCTAAGGACATTTAGCTTTGTTTATTAAATTAGTCATATCAATATGTGCCAGGGCCGAGGCAGCACGGAATCTGCAGAACATGCGCTTAGACTAATAAGCGGGCAAGCGTAGCGTGCAGCTGCAGTCAAATCGACAGACTTCCTATATCATTGTTACTCGTTCATTTAAACACTTTTACACAAAAAACAACCTTGCTAATAGCTTCTTTCGATATTTAATTACCCGTCTTACTTGGCTAGTATTTATAATTCGATTTTTGTGTGCAAGCATTCTTTCAACGTTTAGTAACTGCATTGTAGACGCATTGACATCTACGAGAGAAGTTATTGGTACCTTCTATTTATCGTGATTATTGTAATACTCGTTTAATAATTTTCAATGAAGCTTCATCTCTCATGCATTTTATATACTGAGGTAATGGAGTCTTAATATTATAAATGAATTTTATCTTCTAAATTAACTTCTTTAGTGATAATATGCTTACAGTTTTTTAAATTATCTTTTATCCTCGGCATAAAATCCACGATGTTATTTTAAAACACATACAGAAACATTCCAAGTTAATATGTGCACATGAACGGATGAATGGCGCATACAATGTTATTATCTATCAGCCGTACCGACACCGTATCATGAACCCACATTGCCTTAATAGGTCAAAGTCTGTCAACGCTGACGATCTAATTAATCAAATTAAACGACGACTGTTGCTGCCATCTGAACCGTTACAAGAAGGAATGCGTCGTCTAATGCATATCGATTCTTCACGGCAGAACGGCTTACCGCACGACGACCTGGTGGGAATTAGCCACGTTGTGCGATGACCTGTACTAATTGACCAATGGGAGGCGCTGCACTCACCGACAGTGTAGTTAGACGAGTCTAGGAAGAAACTCAACGGACGATTTTTACAAAATTTACCGCTTACATATCGATGCCTAGAGGAAACGCTAATACCCATTTTCTAGGTTGCGTGTTTGCTGTGCATAAATTACATCTTTGGAAATAAAGAATTTGCATATACTACTCAAACCGACATATTTAAAACCAAAGCATATTGACGTTAAAGATTTATTTTAACTTAGCAAACTTAACACTGTAGATGTAATACTAGGAAGCATTGTAAAATCAAATGTCACCTGAGCCATTCTGATTGTAATTGAACGAAACTAAGAGCCGCAAAAGCCATCAGTGGAAGTAAACGTTGTTGTTAACAAACGGCTGGAAAGTTGCAAGACAAGTTGGTTCAAGAAAATGTGTACGCGCAGGGAAGTCACGAGCGCTCACTTTGCTTGCTAGGCAGCTAAAGTGCCTATTGATTGCACTACCGATTACAATCATGGTTTTACATAGCTATCTTTTACCAACCGATTGCTTACCGGACCACTTTCATTGTTATTAAGACGAGTGTTGATGGACTATTCCTAAATTGATGTTAGGGGATATTTCCTCGCTAAGACCGCGCCGACAAGTTTATAATATTTTAATCAGTAGAAATCTATCGTAATATTTTTTTAGTGAATAATGTTTTAGCTGAGGATCTGACATCAAAAAAATGAGATTAAAGTGAATATTAGTTAGTAACTTATCAACCATGTCCATATTAGCATAAATTATGTTATCATTTTTGTGCCAATGTTAACAGCAGGTATTCAGAGTATTGTTAATGGTGCAATTGAACGTCTGATTAACCAGATTCTCTTCGATGGTACATAATAAACAACAACTGTGCTGTTGGAAATTTTATAAGAAAAGTTATGCTTGTTATGACTATTGTAAAATAAATATTTGAAAACTTTCCTAACTGAAACAATATTCGTTATTATCCTGTTATTTGTAAAGTTTCTTGAGGTTTAACTGATATTCGAGAATATGTTAATTAAGTACCGTACTCTACGTTAAAAGATTCAACGTTTACATAGGTGATCTCAACGTTCTGTCAATATCATTATTACTTGTATTTATATCCGTATGCACATAGATCTAATGTCATAGTTTATCGCTATTGACTTTGGCGGCCATTATTTCTCTTAAGTGGTAATCCAAACTCATCATATGTTGTAGAGGGCACAGCGGGACATTTCAGTTTTATAATCAGCCGTGCTATTCCGGCGGTGCACATCGAACATCACTTCACATCTTGGTGCTTCACGCTTACCTCAATCATCAATACGCTTTACTTTGAATTAGTATTTTCTCTCATTTTGTATGTAAATAATTAAAAAATGTTATTTGGCTTAATTCTTTTCTCTCAAACGACCACAGTCGCGAAGGAATTGAATTTCAAAGTTACCTCGCACGAGCGAAGTGAGTGTCGACGACCACCGGAATAGCATAGCTGAGCAAGTGGAGTTACCAAAAATGAACTTCTCTTTACATTAATCAACAAGCACCTGGTCTAATCTTAAAACTATTCTCACATAGCCGGAGCAATATCTTCAACTATTAACAACTAAGAAGAAATTCGATAAAACAAAATTAGTTTCACTTTCACTGTTATCTGGTACTTACATCTGATTCTTAGTTGAATGAACGTTAAATGTTATGCCTATTATAGCAACAAACGTGTTATTATTTGCATCATGTTACTCAACCCATATTTGCTTGCGAAAAAGTGATACGATACTTGAAAGTAAACTGCGATGTTAAAAGGAGACATGATAATTTTAATTACCCTTTTTAATCGGTAGTAAAATAAAAATAAATAAAAAAGTACTTCAGGAAATTGAAAGCTTACAAACAATGCAAAAGTCTTCAACTTAACTGTAAAATCAAAGTGCTCTAACTATGGCTAGCGGTATTAATCGATTTCAGGAACCAGTAATAGCAGCAGATGTGCATTATAATACGTGACTTGACAAAAACTTACACGTACTCCAAAACAGCAGCAACTGGTTATAGGTGCTTGAATCGAACAGGTGAAAACGGACGGCACTCGATCCTCGTACGTTATGTTATGTCGAATGAAGGCACGCTATAAATCACAGTTTTACAAATGCTGGAATTTTTAAGATTTATATATTCTCTGCAATGGCTTTAATTCACTCTTTCTCTTGAAATACTTACAGCAAATTTGCTTACATTAGCTATTAGGCATCTTATTATCGTTCGTTATTACGTTGTAGCAACGAATTGTAAAAAATGGGATGTATTTCTGTTCTTTCCCGTTGCAAAAATTTGCTTTCAGGCATAAGATTACTACAGAATTAATTTCTTGTAGGTGCAATTCAATAGACCAAGGGAGGTTTTATTAAAAGACAGTAAACTTAATCATTCACTTTGTTCGATTCGGTTCCATCTTTATCTTTTACTTGTTGCTGTACAAACTCACATAGCCGTTGTTGTGAAAGTGTATTAAAACAAAATTGGACCTTTATCGGTATTAGCTGATCGACGTCGCTGTTACTACTGCTATCAGCCGAACGCAATTAGGCACACTTTCACGAGTTTCTATCAGTAAATAAACAGTACAAAGGTGTGTCGTCAGGTCGCTCACTGCACCATGTGATTCATTTCTTGGCACAGGATCAACTTATTCACACTAAATGTCTCATCTTCACGGTTGTGGAGCAATTTCTGTGAGGTCACTCTTACTCGTAGTGATTACACTTACTCGAATCTATTTTTACTCCTCGGTGCTCAAAATGCTGAATTAATATTTGATATTATTATATATCTATCTATATAAGTTATGTGTAAACTATGTTTTAGTGTACAACCTGGCAAACTGTATGCATAATAAACTATTTTTCAATTTTCAATATCTATATCTTTCTGCTTTCCTAATTTAATTTAGGATGCCAGTGGTTTATTTGATGCATCACATTGCAGATGTGTTTTAGAAGTGTAGCGTTCTTGTCATTTCATTCCATGTCTTTAGTTGAAGTTATCTTTTTCAGTTTACTCTTCTCTTTTGAAATGATCAGTTTCATTTGTCCTTAAAGGGTATGTTGTTAGTCGTATGCCGTGTCCGTTGGTTTTCTAGACACCTCTAAATCATCCGTTTCCTGTTTGTCACTGCTTGTTATTGAAGTAATTGTAATTCGTTGAGACAGTATCGCTTCTCAGAAGATATAAATACAGTCATGTAAATAACTCGACATGTATATGAGTCGATTGAAATATTTTAAGTCGATAGTAGACCTCGAAACAATGAACTGTAAATGGAAGTTTAAAGTCAATGCTACTAGTGGAGCAGATTTGAATGCACAATGTTTTCACGCCTAAGCTCATTCATGCATAAACACGGTTGAATAGTCTACTTACTATGTGGCTTATGGTAATTACGCACGACTAAAAATATCCAAGTTTAATGAAGCAAAAAGAATTAAGACAGGATTAGACACACGCTATGATTCACTCCTACAAACTCATACATAGTTGAAGGAGTTCATATTAAAAGAAGTAACTCGAAAATCCCGATATCAGGTTGATAAGCTGAAAATTTTCAAAATAAATCTTCACATTTCATTTTTATATGTTTGTTGTTTTCTCCGCAAGTGTATTGTTGATGTATTGTTTGAGAAATTTAATGATCTTTAAACCTAAATTGTTTTATATTTAACAATAATTAAAGAACACAAAAACAGATGCTCGGATTTCCTGAAGTTATTTTAAAATTTAATGAGGTGCATTTAGTGCAAAGCCAAAAAAAATAACTGAAGCAGTATCCGACAATGCATCGTCGATATAAAATTTTTGTTAAAACAAATAATTTTAACTTCCTCTTGGTTTCATAAAATGTCTGTATTCTTTGCCTCGAGTGTGCAGCGTGACTCAAGGATGCTCCGCAAATAAGTATGAATCAAATACAAACATCTTTCATTGAAATCTTATTTTACACGAAACTGAAACAACAAATGCTTATTAATACAGACCGAATCACGAACACCAGTTTCACAATCACTTGGTTCATACATCTAAAGACATTAACAATTTAGATTTATAGCAGTTATGTTAAGGGATGCAATAATGATCTCGTTTAGACAAAAAGCAGTTATACTAGAACCAATAGAAGGGTAATGATGATTTACTAGCTTCAAGAAATTTACAAGCTCCAATCGATTGGAAAGTTAAAAGCGTCTGCTGTCGATTACTTAACACAGCATCTCCTAGGTAATAATTGTAGGCATAAAATTAGGTAATAAGTAATTACTGCTTGCTCCACGTCATGTGAAACAGTAAATTAGTTAACCCAGCACCCGTTTTATTTCTTGCTTTAGTTTACAATCTCGGAAGAAGACTGTAAAATCGGCCATAGACGTAAAGTTTTAGCACCAAAATGCAGTTACAGACTAGAGTTAAACGCTACACGACTACAGTCAGACACGCAATCTTTGCAATGCCAACTATTCGATTGTGTTAACAAAAAAACTACCTAGTAAGAATGTTCATTGGTTTTAAGAACCAACCAAGAGTGAACAGCCATTTGTTAGGCCGGCATGTAGGTGGTACCACCTTAGACCACATCATCACTTACGATCGGGTGACATTGTGGTCGAATGCGCGCTTAACTAAGTTATAAAAAAAAACTATCGCTAATCGCCGACGGTTTAAGCCGAAATCATAATATCGAGATGATATCATAATATCATTTTTATCAATGCAAAGTTGAATAAGAATGTAACACGCGAAAATCACGCTTCGCTATCAACTTATGGCGTGTCTATCATGTGCAACATTGCATCAGCAAGTTACTTACACAGGTCTCAGATAAACCAATGCAAATGGAAATTATCCATATTATGCCCTCAGTAACCACTGAGGCTATTCATTTAACTTCAGTTCAACTTCAGATATAATATTCTGAATATTTCAGGGAATCCTAATGATTAGATAGGGTTTGAGAGCCTTCCGCCTACCCCATTGCCCAGTAAAGCTGTAAAAGTCACACCTTGGACTAACAGCTAAGTACCTAGGTAGTCAATTCAAACAAAATAATTATAGGGTAGAAAAAAATGGATTCAAAAACCTGACAAACTTTACAGTGCGATTCAGAATATTGCTTACTTAGCACTCACAGAACAGTTTGAGAAGATCCACACGTTTATGAAATGTGGAGTGCCATCCAGCAAGGTGTTAAGCAAATTTTGTATACTTTCATCCTTTAAATTTATACAGAATCACAAGTGCATGAAACAATTTCGTGGATTTTGTATCTTGAGCTTATTGATCCTTACCTCTAGTTCTAAAATGTATTTTTTGTCGCAGGTGCAACTCCTCCAGCAGCAAGTGACGTCACTGGCCGACACGCAGAGCACAGCTGACGAGCGGTACGCACGGGCCAAGGCTGACAACGCTGTGCTGCAGGCCAGGGTACATATGCTCGACGAACAGATTAGAGAGGTAAGCCTTGTTTCACAAAGTACTAAACTCATAGTACAGTGAGACACGGATCGGGCGTAGCAAAGCATATTGTGTGGAATTACGTTCAGTGCAGTGCAGTGCAGAACAGATGGGAATGTCGTAGCTAACTGGTAAAAATAGCCATTTAATTCCACGACTAGCCTTTTCATTGAACAAAGCCATTCAACCACACGTTTAAGTTGATTAGCTGAGTGGGTGAACATAACGTTCAAGCTGCAATACAAACGTAAGTTTGTACAGCTAGACTACTATTTAGACTCTCACTAAGCTGACTGCCTAGTGCCTAGTTAAATGTCGATTTTCTGGATTAGCTAAATTACAAAATAACATATTTTAATAGACGTGATATCTTTGTAAGCTATTGTCTTAGTGGATTTTGTGATGCTTACTAAATTATCTTTCACATTCGTTGTTTTATTAAACAAGTGAAAGTACTTAAAAGTAGGTAAATAGATAAAAAATAAAAAATATCACATTTCCTTTATAAAAACTATAAAGCTTCTACTTGTTTATAAACTTTAAACCTAGTTTACGACTTTGTATTTTACTGCACCGTTTTTTGAATATCGGATAAGTTATTCTTATTAAACATACTTACAAGATAAATAAAATAATATAAAATACAAATACTATGTGACCTATCTCCTAATTAGGTTCCTACATTGTTTTGCAGATCGAGTGCAGATGCGAGGAGCGTATAGCTGACGAGCAGAAGCGGTGTAGAGAAGCCATCGCGAGGGTGGAGCGGGAGAGGGATGCACAGGTGGCCGTGCTCACGGACCGGCTCGCCACGGCGGAGGCGGAAGCGTCAGATCTCAAGCAGGAGGTGAGCATACAGAGTGCCAAGTACGGCAGGCACACCGCTTCTGCTCACTAAACTGTCCCGAGTCGGTAAACGCGAATTTGTATGGCGTTGAAGCACCGCCATCTAGTGGCGAGTAGTAAGAACGAGAGAGTAATAACTTCTAACTAAGACCCTGACGAATTTGAAAGTCATCTACATCGAGTAATCTACTAGTAAATAATGACCTTATTTATTTGGTCGGCTTACTGCACCATGCTCGATAAACTCGACGGTGAAGTAACTCGAAACTGTTTGTGCCTGCCGTACTTGGCACTCTGGTCTCAAGGCACGGTCTACCGGGAGGCTAGGTGGACTGGATATTAATATGACCAGATGAAGGTCGCACAATTTCAGAGATCAATTCAATTTCATCCTCTGAAATTAGAGAAAGAGAAATCAAATAGAATGTCAAAAGTAGAAACAAAAATGTAGATATGCATGCGTGAATAAAAAGGACAAGACAAATGCCCCTAAAACTAACAACACACTGTAAATAAATAGAAGAGCGAAACCACATAACTCAAAAAAAAAGGAAAAGCTGTCGGCAACACAAACAAACAGTTTTAAAGTTTCGCATATTACAATCAAGTATGAGCCTAAGTATAACCTTAGAGCATTCTATATATTCTAAAATTATTTAAAAGTTGTTAAAAAAGGTGGGTGAAACCACAGCACAATAGGTAGTACCTATAGCATTTTTTCAATTGTAAATTGATATTACGGTGTCAGATGAAATCTATCTAAGTATGGAACGAACTCGCTGGCAAAAGCTGTTTAGTCTATTATATTAATATTATCAACGATCAGAGGTTGCTCTTACAAAAAACGGCTAGAAACTGAACATTTTAGCACATGACTTTTTTGTGACAACATTACGCTGTCATGCCGATAGATGGCGTTATCCTCCTTTAGATCGCGCTAGCAATGTTTGTCGGCGATTACACTAGGCAATGAGTGCTTAGTGTGTTTGGTTACCATTTAATTATTTTTTTTTCGATTTATTTTTGTAAGCGAGTGACTTAACTCCATTTTGTGGGATAGGTCACTTGCCAGAATGATGGATAGAAGATATCTCTCTCTTTGATTAAATACAACATGTTGCATTAAAACAAAGAATCGTCGCACGTAAGTAATTCATCCTCTGCACAGTAAAAGAATAATACTATTACCGTGTCTTCGGGCCAATTTGGGATGAACTCTAGTTAAAGTTTACATAACTCATGCTGAGTAAATAAATATCTAAAAAAAAGTGGCCAAGTGCGTGTTGGACTCGCCCAAGAAGGATCCGTAGCAAATTTTTTTCAAAACTACCAATTTGATCTCATTCACAGTCAGCTATGCTATTCCGGCGGACGCCAAAACTCCCTTCGCTCGTGTGAGTGAACTTTAAATTTCAATTTCTTTGCAACTGTGGTCGTTTGAAAAAAAAGGCTAAGACAAATAACATTTAAAATTATTTACATACAAAATGGGGGAAAATACTAATTCAAAGTAAAGCGTATTGATGATTGAGGTAAGCGTGAAGCACCGAGATGTGAAGTGATGTCCGATGTGCACCGCCGGAATAGCACGGCAGCTGTGTAAATCTGCAGTGTAATTTCGGTATGCACTATGCCTCTGTTTCTAGAATGGGTCCCAACTGTTACAATTTTTCTCAAGTAGGTAGGTACCTATGTGCAATCCTCGTCGTCAAGTTCGTCTCCAGTTAGTATATCCTCCTATTATTGTTATAATATATAAATGTATCGATTGTCAACTGTTGTATACATTTTATTTCATCTAATATTATAAATGCGAAAGATGGATGGGTGTGCAGTGTTCTTCTTTCACGTAAAAACTTCTGGATGGATTTTAATGAAACTTTATAACAATATAGCTTATGCATTTGATTAGGACATAGGCTAAAATTTATAAAGATATATCAGGTTTTTTAACCTAAGTTCACGCGGATGAAGTCGCGGGCGGCCGCTAGTGTCAACGGTGGCAGCATACCAACGGTGTGGTATGCTGCCTGCATCCTCTGAAATTACAGTAGAAATGTAACTTCATCATTAATGGGGTAGCATACAGGGAGAATGCTACGGAACCCCTGGCATGTCGCTTGGAAACTCTCATTTAATATTTTTTTGTCAGGAGGCCTAACATTATAGTTACGTTCTAACGTTATGCTGAGCAGGGGCTGCAAATTATAAAGATTGTCTACTAGCTTGCTATTGTGGCAATATTTAACCCTCTTTCTACTTATTTAGTTGATCTACTATTTTAACAATCTGTGCCTTTTCTTACACATTCTGAACTAAAATAATGTAGTTAGTAGAATTTTTTTTCCTATAATAACGCCAGAGTTGAGGTAGTAATCGATCGTGGTATGTGTCAATATAATACCTATATAAAAGAAATAATGCACGTTCTTGATACATTATCGCCTCCCAACACAGATTATCTAATCGTATCTACCGATTTATAACTGTTCTGGAATAGAGATAAGCTTAGTTTGCTTTATAATGAAAATAATATTCAGCTTATGCGAGGCTAAATGAAATGAAATAAAATGGATAGTGAAAACAGCAGACCGTAGACAGTAATGATAGAAAGTCTGACTTAGTATGTATTTAGTAGATTCAAGATGCAGAAATTATCTGTTTAATACATTAGTAAACAAAAGGATTATTGACACCAGGAACCATGACGTTATCACAAACACATAAACCCAGCACTAATACTGTTACGTTAACAAATGTGCCCAGAAATAATCTGGGAATAGAAGCCAGCACGGTGCCCGTGGCGCAGTTGTGACAGTGATCGGCGACGATCGTTGTTGTAAAGCAACACACGCCGGGTCGGAAAAGGGATGGGTGACCATCCGACCGAAATTTAGTGATGTGTATTTCGGGCATCTCCGTGCTTCGGAAGGCACGTTAAGCAGTTGGTCCCGGTTGACGTCGCTAGATGTCAGTCGTTAAGCCTAGTCAGAGGCCTTAGGGCGGCTTGATAACATCTGATAATAAGGTTGCTCACTAACCTTACACCCCTCCAACAACCCGCACTGAGCCCGCGTGTTGGAGTATGGCTTGTTCCACCTCATAGTTGAGGTGAGGCCTGTGCCCAGCAGTGGGACGTATATAGGCCGATTATGTTAGAAGCCAGCACCGGACCTAATAACCACCTGTAATCAATGAACAAAATTCCAGTAATATCATAATAATCACTCTTAACGAAGTGGAATAAATGTTACATGTTGGCTTCGGCACCATGCAATACTCAAAGGACCCATGGATGGGACACATTCGCAATTTATGGGCCGATCCTACATATCTAATAATATCCATGTTTATTGTACCTTCTCCTCTTTTGACTACCGATTTGGTGTAAAAGTTCAAAAGTGGGCTATTCCACCAGAGGTTGCGGGTTCGATCTCCGCACAAAACAAACATTTGTGTGCATAAACATGGTCTGTTTGTACTGGTCTGGGTGTTTCCTATTTGTATTAAGTATTTATTTCCAAAAAATAGCATGTAAGTATGAATAGCCATTGTCCAGTTTCCCATAGCACAAGCATTTAATTTCGTAGTTTGGGGCTAGATGGCGCTGTGTGAAATAGTCTCCAGTGATATTTATTTCATTATTTATTTATTCTTTCAGGTGGGCCGACTGCGCGGTGTGGCCGAAACTCTCCGAGCAAACGCCGACATGGCGGCGCGCGCGCACCGCGAGGCGCAAGAGCAAGTCGGCGAGCTGGCCGCGCAGCTGAGCGCCGCTCGGGACGCCGAGCGAAGGGAGAGAGATGCCGCACAAGCCACTGTGGACTTGCTCGCTGCGGCGAAGCTTGAGCTGCAAGGCATGAAGGAGGTGCCGCCGCCGCCGCCGGACCCAAGACTGGACGAGCTGAGGAAGGAACTGACGCTGTTGAGGACGCAGAACAAATGTAAGCTAGTAATTAACAGTCAAAACTCAGCTTTAGAGCAAATTCGAAAAACGGAACACAGTGGTGGTTCGGGGACCCCATATTGTAAGGTTTCTTAATTTTGGCTCTAAACGTCAACTTTCCCCCCAACCTGTTTATAGGAATTCTTCAACTGGGCGTTGTAGGCTAAACCCTTAACTAAGTAGTAGTAGGAACACATAAAAAAATGAGAGTAGGTATCTCAAGGCAACTTTTTAAAGTAAATCGTCATCTTGAACTGTTGTCCCCAGCTCTATCAGAAGCGCAAGAGGAGCTGCAGGCCCAGATCCTGACGCGAGGCGTGGAAGAAGGCCGGAGTCTACTGGACGGCGTCAGCGGGCCGCTGGTGCACACACACTCGCTTGCGCACGAGCTCTCGCAGATGAGCGACGACGAAGTAAGCCACCTTATTCTATCCGTTTCATCATCATAACCATGTTTTATTATTGTTTTAGCATTTTCCATGCAGTATCTTTACTAAAGATCTGAAAACCAGAAAAAGACATTTGTCCGGTAGCATAGTGGTTAGTGCAGTCGCCCGGTTTTAGAAAGATGCGGGTTCGATTCCTGCCTGATGCCAAGATGACCAAATGTCTTTTTCTGGTTTTCAGATCTTTAGTAATCATCCTCACCGACAGCCTATACTGGCCCACAGCTGGACATGGCCTTTCCTAATGCGCGCTTTCGCGCCTTATTCTCATCTGTATAATCAACGTTAAATCGTTGAATAAATTCAAAAAGTCTGCGTAACGTATAAATTCGTGAAGCAACAGATTTAAAGAAAAATTATCTAAGACGAATTTCAGGACTGTAGGTAAATTAATCAAAACTCACCTGAATACAATTTTTAGGGGTACTGTTACTCCTTTTTACAAATATTATGGCATCACGCAGCGCCATTACTCCATAATCATAACTTGGCTTATAAATCCGATTTACTTAATTAAATCATTCACCTTGCATTGGTTCTCATGACAACTACCTATAGACATCTTATGATAATTCAAAGGCGTTGCCACCAGTCTTGTTATTGTTACACGTTTTTCATTACACTGTCTACATGTAGGTATAATTAATCCAATAAGCATTCAACAAGGAGCTTGCATTCTGCTTCTAATAAGTTTCGCCCACTTACCTATTTATTTTTACTCAAGAAGTAATTATTAACTACACAATGGTTCAGCTTAACAGGATTACCGAATTATTTTTATTTTTATTTAAAATGCAATAAATAATTATCCCTACCTGGGTATTGCATATAACTTCTGCATGCGAAAGAACTTCCTCAATTTTTTTCAATAAATTACCTATTGTACTTGAAATATGTAATCCATCTATTCAAATGACATAGATGCTTTGCTTTACTACTGAATTATTTGCGAAGCTATATTATCATGTATGCATTTTTGCAGCTCCACGATACACAAACTGATTACAACGTAGAGATGGAAAAGGTACGATTTTTTTACTAACTGTGCATGTTTGTACCTTAGAAACCCTACTAACTTATGCATGCTATCTGCTATTTTCCATGAATTATTACATTGGTTCGTGCATTTTGAAAACCAAATGGTACCTTTTTCATGCTGTAAATGCGACGCTAACAACTTTCATATTCATCAAAACACCAATTTCAATGCACTTCTACCTATAGTCCGTTCGCGTTAAGAATGCAGTAATTTTATACTTGTCCTTTGACCTAGCACGTCCCCTTACCAATCAAATCGTTCCTAATTAGAAAGTCAAGTCCATAGTGACCAGTTGAACGCATACTTTCGAATGCAAAGGTTGTGGATCTGATTTTTTTGTGTGCAACAGAATTACATTTGAAAATCACTGCATCCTTAACGCGAACGGACTATAGTATTCAGTTATTCATAATACCTGTTTGGTATGATCGTACGTAATATTGACAGACCAAAAAGCATATCCTTCACTAATTTCCCTTTATTATTTCAGTTGCAGAAAGCGTTAAAGGAGCAACAAGATGTCAACGTACAACTGCGTAACTACATTGACGGTATCCTGTTATCTATAGTAGAGAACTACCCACAACTATTGGAAGTCAAATATCAGAAGGAGCCACTAGGCACCAAATCATAACATTTTTGCGAAACAGTTCAAATTGTTCAACTCATTTTTAGTTTTCTTCTGCTGAGATGTTATTTTTGTCAAAATATTTTAATTATAGATATTAATAAAATAGGAATCGATTGATGATATTTAAATTTTAATAATGTGTTTACTGTGATAAAAGGAAAGTGTTTTATACTGTGAATTGATGAAATTTAAATGATTGTTGTTAAAACAATGAGTGGAAATTCTCAATAGGCTTATAAGTAAACATTTACTTCTTTTAACTACTGTACGACTGTAAATATTGTGAATAATATTTCTTATATCCAAACAAATACGAACTGTTCCTTTTTGTCTCGACTTATTATATTTATATGCTGGTTTCATATATCAACAAATTCTAAAGATATTGTGAGTTGTAGCATACATTTATAAAATAATGAATATACAGATCTGTTCAAAATAAGCGAATTAAATGTATATTTAAACGCGATCAAACAAAGGTCAGGCCGTCCATATGGTTTTAGTAAACTACTTAAAGCAATTACTAAGAAAGACTGGAGCGAATGTTGATAATTTTGGGTGCGTAGAGTTAATGAATGATAATTTTAAAAGATTAAAATAAGGTAACACTAATAAAAATAAGAATGCCTAAAGCCATTAAAATGAAGCGTGTAATCCTACTGTGAATTAGCTTCAACCCCTAGTACCTAAAATTGTATTTTTAAGAGAATTATGTACCTATATTTTTACAATGAGATATTTATAATAATGAGATATCATAGGTAAATAAATAGGCATTTGTGTACATTTTGATAACAATGATTAATAAATAGTTGTAAATGTATAGAAAAATATTCTTCTAATTAGTCATTCACATAAATTAAATGAATTGTAATTATTCAGTCTTTTATTTCTTAAAACTAAACTCGTAAAACACTGTGTAGGCAGAACTCTAAGTCATTCCTTATCGTCATCATCACCACCGTCTTTGTTACTTGGATCCAAATTGCTTAACATTTTCTGAACATCTAGTCGTAACATCATGAATTTTGGATCCATATAATCCTGAAACAATACGATTGTTAGAGATGCGGCTAACAGAAATTTGACGCAATACAATCATCCCTATAATAATAACTACTTACTTTGTAAAAAGGCAATGATAAATCAAAACAAATTGCTACAACAACGAATCATAAATTGACAGGCGGCTGGACGGACAACTATTTTAAAAGTACCTATAGTACGATTCAAACTTAATGGCGGCTGTGAACATCGCGCGAATCGATGCGCAGAACACAAATTAAGGTGTCAGCGGGATGCAAGGTGCGGTACTCGGCGCTCGCAGCTGACTTCTGAGCCGTCATTAAGTTTGAATCGTATATACCTACTTGTGGTACGAAACTAAAACTTAAATAGTTGATACAAGCCAGTCGCGAAACAAACTAGATAGATATAAAGTAAGAAGGCAGTAAACTGTTCGTGTCCGCTTTGTGGGGTACATACTGGGTTTTCATCTTCATCCAATAATGGGCTCTTCTTACCTTATAAGTTCCAGAAGCTGTATCTGTAGGATGAGCCTGCAAACTGTCACTTGGTGTACCAATATTTTCTGTTTGTCTTTCAATGCTATTCGGTAAAGTCACTCTTCCAATTTCGGTTCTCTGTCTCAAATCCAATTGTTTCTTCAACTTCAAACTAACTAATTCTTGCGCTATTGCTTTCATAGCAGACATCACATTCGTATCACCTTCATCTCTACTCACTGAAACGTTTTGGTAACTGTCCGGAAATGTATGAGCACTCTCGAAATTATACACTGGCACGTGTTGTGCAGACTTGCACAAGGAGCACTGCTGTTTACTTTCGACTTGTTTCTTTTCGTTATGGAGAGCGAGTCTTTCCCTCGAAAGTGCCACCTTTTCTTTAGCAATCTGTTTTTCCCTAGCGTTCAAAGACACAGCATGTTCCTGTAAACGTCTTATTCTTTCGTCGTATTTAGACTGTATAATTTCAGCTTCTGAATACTTCCTGTCTGCATGGGACTGTTTTTCCATAGCCGCTTTTACGAGTAGCTCCAAATCCCGACCCCTGAAAATGAATCCGCAAATATTTATAATAACAATAACTTAACATCGGTATTTCAAAATTAACAGGTCTAATTTATTCGAAGATTTTACTTGGCTAAGATCCTTTGTTCGTCCATGTGCATCTGTTGTTTTTCCAAATTTAATCTTAACCTGTCTTCTGAGACTTCTTCCATTTGAGCTTGTAATTCAGCTTTCATTTTCTAAAATCATAAATTAATCATCCAAATATGACACTACTGGCCAAATTTTCAAATGACGAAATGAAATCATCATAGGTACGTACCTCTAGTTCTTGCTTTAAACTTAATATTGACGCTTTCTCCTTTGCTAAAGTAGTATTATCCTTTTGTATTTGCGATCTTTCTTCATTTAGTTTGTCTGTTTTATCGCGGAATTCTTTTTGGATGTCTTCTTTCAACATCTGTGAAATACATCATTAGCTTGTTTATTTGTTAACTGAGCTTCAAGCTTGTTTTAATCGTGTAAGTTACCTTCATTTCTTCATCTTGTTTCTTCAGAACGTTTTTGGCGAATTCAGTCTGTTTACTGAACGTTGCTTTTTCAAACTCGAATTCCATTTTCTTTTGCTTCATACTAGCCATTTCTTCTTCCATTGACTAGAATAATAATATGACAATAAGCTCAGCTAATGCTGAATAACAGAGAAAAGTATCAATATTATTAATAATAGTATTATCAATGCCTTATCTCTATTAAAGACTGAAATACCAGAATAAAATGCCTAGTTTGCAGAAGACGCAGGTCCTAATTCCGCCTGATACCTAGATCTACTCGATCGATAGCCGCCTCCATCAGGCGTTCCACATGCTCGTTTGCCACATTAGTTGTTTAATCAATATATTTTATGCTTACAACACATAGTTATGTGAATATTTACCTCATTCATTTGTTTCAGCCTCGTTTCTAGCATTTTAACTATTTCTCTGCTTTCAGTTTTCTCCTTTTCCATGTTTTCTCGATCCACTTTCAATTGCTGGATCATATCTAAAACAAATCGTTCAGGACGTTACAAAAATACACACAAAGGTGATTCCAGTCCATCGCCATCCAGTTATGGTACCTAGTACTTATATTTTAAGACTTCAGTTTTATTGAACAAAGATTGATTCAAATCGGATTCAGATAAACTCACCACTTATCTGAGTCTGCCTAGCCAGTAAGTTTCTTTTAGTATCACGTTGCGTGCCTTCCACGAGTGTTTGAACTGTATCAACTAGTTGCTGGCATTGCGTTTTGCTTTCTTTGACATCCGAAACCAAGGTTTGCAGATCTGAGGAGAAGCCAGCTGCATCTTGAATCAGAGCTTGTTCTTGTTTTACTGCATTTCTGTTACACAAAGTCACGAAGGCTTAATTAACGTCATCACATTAAATTACCTACTATACAGATTACCTACATTTCAAAAATGATTTCACGAACGGATAGCACAATTAAGTTGCGAAACCCATAGTACAAATAGATCATCATCAACTTAATCGTTGCAGTAGTGAAATATCGCTTGTCATCAATGGTCTTCAACAGGGCTTTTCTGTCCAAGTAAAGAGATTGCGTACGTTCTCCATGTCATGCATTTTAACTTGCCTAAAGTAAAATTTGAAACTTACTTGATATTCTCCATGAGGGTCCCATGATGTTCTTGGAGAACCTTGACGTTTTCCAAGTGCTGCTGTCGCAGCATTTCATTCTCAGACTTATGCCTCTCCGTAAGAGAAGCTAAATTGTCTTCCGTTAACTTTTTGAAAGAATCGTGATGTTCTTCCAGCCAGTTTATCTTTTCTGAATAAAACTTCGTCAGTTTCTCGCTTTCTTCCTTCATTCTCTCTTCGGATTGACTCAAGGATACTTCAAGGAATGCTAGCTGGCGTCTGGGACGACAAACAAATATCTTTGAGTTTTACAGTAAATCAATACAGTTGCAGCACTAATGATAACATCCTGCTTAATGATAATTGTTTTAATAACTTCTGCAGCATTTGCCAGCCACTTTACGTGATTTTTAACTAATTTTTGATTGAATGACCTCGAGTGCTACGGCGTAGGAGGGTTCGCAAAGAAACCCATCCTACTTGAGCTTTTTGCAACTACAAGACGTGTCTATGCTACTGACTACCTATAAGCCGATAGTCAGGCGATTTCGGCTTAGGGAGCTAGGTAAAAAATCTACTACTGCCTGGCTGGAGGGCCTGGACATAACATTCTGTTAAATTTGTTACCTGTAAGAAGTCTCCATTAAATCTATCTCCTTGTCGTGGTTTTCTTGTAGGGATTGAACTAGTTGCAACAACTGCTTTTTTTCTCTTACGTGAGGATTTTCTTTGGTCTCACCTGGAGAATTATTATCTACGTCATCGCTTGTAAGATTGTCTTCTGTATTTGTTGTGCCTAGGAGGGCCTGAAATTGAGAAAAGAGTTGAGCCGAGTAATGTTACCGGCCTGAGTTTATTTAATGCCACGTCTCGGCCGAAATCCGTAAAATGTTCAAGCATACGAGGTCATCTTATCTTGTGGGAGATGATGACTTTCTGTCTCAAAATATACAAATACATAAACGGCCATATACGTCCCAATGTTGGGCTCAGGCCTCACCTCAACTATGAGGTGGAACAGCCATACTCCAACACGCAGGCTCAGTGCGGATTGTTGGAGGGGTGTAAGGTTAGTGAGCAACCGTGATGTCAGATGGTATCAAGCCGCTCTAAGGCCTATGACTGAGCTTAACGACTGACATCTAGCGTCGTCAACCGGGACCTGCTTAACGAGCCTTTCGAAGCACGGAGATGCCCGAAAAACACATTTCTAGATTTCGGTCGGGGATCCCATTCCATTTCCGACCCGGTGAGTGTTGCTTTATCACAGCGATCGTCGCTGATCACTAAACATATAGGTATTTGGCACTCATTCTCAGAAAAACCCCCATTAACCCCATTAACTGCCGCAGCCAATATCGGAATTCTCGGTGTCGACATTTCGAGCGAAGTCCAGTTTCGTGGCCACCTGGAGGGTAAGGCTAAAATAGCCTCAAAGAAGCTCGGCGTGCTCAACAGATCGAGACGGTATTTCACACCGGCACACCGCCTGCAACTTTATAAGGCGCAGGTTCGGCCTCTCATGGAATACTGTTCTCATCTTTGGGCAGGGGCTCCCCAGTACCAGCTTCTCCCTCTAGACCGCATTCAACGGAGAGCAGCTCGAGTTGTCGATTGCTGCGAGGTTTCGGATAGGCTTGACTCCCTGGCACTGCGTAGAGATGTAGCTTCGCTTTGCATTCTCTATCGCATTTATCATGGAGAGTGCTCCGAGGAACTGTTCGGGCTGATTCCCGCCACCTCTTTCCGCCATCGATCTACGCGACAACTCTACCACCCCCACTACCTCGACAGTTGGCAGAGTACTACTGTTCGTTTCAACAGAAACTTTCTGCCCCGAACCACGAAATTGTGGAATGAGTTGCCGCATGCGGTATTTCCGGACAAATACGACCTGCAGTCCTTCAAGAAAAGAGCGTACTCCCATTTAAAAGGCCGGCAACGCATTTTGTAGCCCCTCTGGTGTTGCAAATGTCCATGGGCGGCAGTATTCACTTTCCATCAGGTGATCTGTCTGCTCGTTTGCCCCCTATCCTATAAAAAAAAAAAAAAAAAAAAAAAAAAAAAAAAAAGCCTACCTTTATCCTCTCCGTAATTCTCTCCTGGTGCGCGTTGATGATGGCCTGCATCTGCATCCTGTGCTGCATCTGCCGCTGCAGCATGGCGTCCAGCTGGCCGTGGTGCGCGAGCGCAGCCTCGCGTTGCAGGCGTTGGCTTTCCTTCTGACGCGCTGAAGCAAGGATCAAATCCAAAGCGAAAAAATGTACTACGAAAACAGCAATGTAATGTAAATGTAATACGAGTGGTCGCTTTAGATACATAGGTATCTGTGTCAAAACAAATTAATTGTGCCTAAAATAGGTAGGTCGAATAAAGCTAAAGGCGTCTGTGCCTATGTGATGTGTGAGTGCTTTCCTGTGACGCGCTGAAGAGCAAGGTACAAATCCAAAGTAAAAACATTGTAACGTTTCCAAGATTATTAATTTTTTTCACTAGCTGCGCCTTTTTTCAAGGTTGCATTTCTCAACTGAGCGTAATAAAGAGTGCAGGTTGTAGGACCAATTCCAACTCAGGATAAACATTGGGTTAACAAACATTTCTGTTTGTTCTGAAGATTGGGTTACAAGTACCTAACCATGGGTTTGGTGCAGCCGTGTTTAAAACCGTAGCCGTATTTTTTTACTAAACCTTATTAAGAGTTAAAAAAGGTAATTAAACAAAATTGAAAAAACCCGACAGCGTTTTTTAATTCTGTTTAATTATTTTTATAGTAATCTAAATATTATTAATCATTAAATTCAAATGTTTTTTATTTTGATATACTGCAGTGCCACTTTCGCAGTAATTACGAATCTAACGACACCTCTCAAGCTAAAATCCATTGAGCCATTCAGGCTGCAGAGCGTACCAATCACTATTACGTACCTAAGTACATACACTCAAAAAACGTACCCCCTTCTGGCACAGTCGGTTAAAAAGAAAACAGATAATTACTTTGCATCGCGGCTAG
This sequence comes from Udea ferrugalis, assembly GCA_950022985.1. Classification (NCBI taxonomy): domain Eukaryota; kingdom Metazoa; phylum Arthropoda; class Insecta; order Lepidoptera; family Crambidae; genus Udea; species Udea ferrugalis. The sequence continues at coordinate 5,673,966 of OX465528.1, read as the reverse complement.
TTTCTCTTCCTGCGCTTTCAACTGCAGAGCCACCATCAGCTGAGATTCTTGTTGCTGCAAATACATCGCCGCCCCCTCCGCTGTCAGGTCCTCGTTACTATTTTGCATCAGACCGGGTCCTGACATCATGGGTGGCCTTAGTGTCTCTATCGGATCAATTACCACTTCTTTTGGAGGATGTTTTACTCCCTGAGCTTCACTTTCAGGTTCAGCTGCATCTTTCATAGGTTCGACTTTAGCTTGTTTCGATTCAGATTCACTTTTCTTTTTCTTTTTCGAATCCCCGCCACCAAGCCATGCAGGCATGTCAGAAGCTTCTTCGATTTCGTCTTTATCTTCAAATATACCGAGCCAGTCATCAGTAGTTTTCGTTTTTTTGGGTGGCTTATCATCTTTTATTACTTTTTCCTTTGTTACAAGTTTTTTTGGAATATCTTTACTAGTAACTGTCGGCTTTGAGTCAGCCTTACCCAAAATAGAATCGAAGTCAAATTCTTGGCTCTTTGCTACCGCAGGACGGCTCGTGCTTGAACCAGTTTTGGTAGATGTGCCACCTAAAATGTCATCGAGCAATGATTGTGAACTCTTCCCTTTTTCAATGGGCTTAGCGATATTTTTCGCTTCCACATTTAGATCACCTAAAATATCCAGCGAATCGGCACTCGCACTGAATTTTGGTTTAGCTGGAGATTTCACAGTTTTAGTATCAGTCGCTTTAATTTTAACAGACTCTTTGGAAAGAGTTCGTTTAAATGGAGCAGGAGAAACCGGTTTGAGACTTTTAAAATCATCCGATTTTTGATCAGGTTTACCTAGATCAAATAGAGAGTCTTTCTTCCCTGATGTGCTAATAGCTGGTTTAGGCTTATCAACATCCAAATCGAACAGAGCACTCTTCTTCTCGGGAGTTACAACACTTTTCTTGGGAGTTTTCTTTTTGCCTAAAATATCATCGTCGAAGAAACTGTCGTCACTACCATCACTTAAAATACCAGCCAAAGGATCATCTAAATTAAAACTCATGTTTACGTCGAAGACTTAACAAATAAATTAAATTGGATGTCGCAGAAAGTACACATTTAGCTTCAAACCCACAAATTACTTTGTAAGTTTACAAATCCGGCGCCATGGAAACGGAAATTGACAGCACAGTAACTTGTTTTTTTAATTTATGGTTTTGGCTTTGAGACATGACACGGTGGTAGGCTCACCACCACTCGCTAACTGCTTTTGTAGCTTTGGTGAGGGCTTTCGGTGGTCATGCATCATTTATGTTTTTTACAAAACTGTAACAGCGCCCTTCAAGCTAAAGAGCTTATTATGCTATAAACCGAGGCTATAAACACTGATGCTTTCAGCAAATGTCAAATTGAATTTTCTGAACGAAATAATCGGTAGCACGGCAGATTTTTTTTTTCATCTGTGGAAAAATTTGTTGCTTCACGTCAGCCTGTCGGCTGTATTTTAATTATATTTCAAAACAAATACAGTGTTTTTAGTACTTTATTCCTTTAAATCGTGGAGTCAGTATATAATTATGGAATATATTGGTAAGTAACATCTTTGTGTCATTCTTCTTCAGCTTGAAAAACACATGATGGCTTTTTGTAAGGCCTAGGTTTGCAGAGCTTTTGTTCTAGAAATTGTGCTAACTCACGTTATAATGTTGTTTTTAGCATCTGAAAAGGGGGATTCGACTGAAAATCAGGACCCGAACTCTTTGTTATCAAATGGCTCGTCTAAAGTGGTTGTAGAAAACAAAGTGGAAGTTGAGACCGATAAAACACACACGGAAGCTCCCGCGGAGAGCGCGGCATGCTCGTCGGAGACGACTGAAGAAGCGGAAATCTGTGAGATTCCAGAACAGGTCGAATTTACTATAGTTTTTAACAAAGCGAGGCATGACATTACGTTTGCGTACGACGCGACTGTATTGGACCTGAAGGCGCACCTCGAGAGAATATGCGGGGTGGCACAGTCCGCTCAGAAACTCATCATCAAAGGAATGGCTAAAGACGTTATGACCTTGAGGAATGCAGGCATTGTAAAGGGAAGCAAGGTCATGCTTGTAGGATCTAAAATGGATGACATCTTGGCTGTAAAGAGTGCACCTAAGGTATGTAATTCCTGTTTAAAACTCATGATAGAAAAAACAATCACCTCCAGCCTGACAAAACACAGAGAAATCTATCTCTTTAACATTTTGGTCACATTTATGTTCATGATTTGGTACTTTTTGCACTTAAACCAATATTATTCTTTGTAGGAAATTTTAGAGGAAAAAGCTAGCAGCCAGTCTAGTAAGGAGCCGCTGTGCACACAGAAAATCCACAGGAAGGTTCTAGATAAAGGCATCCCCCCTGATGTGATGCCAGGAATCAAGGGAGTCAAGGTATCTATAAATCACAATGTGTATTTTTTGGCTGAATCTAAGACATTCCAACCAGAAAATTCACTGAAAAATAATGTAGTTACCTAGTCTACATTAATTGTAAAGATTTTAAAATAAAGATTTTGCAAATTCAGGAACCACTACCACCAATCCCACTTAGTGGGATGTTAAATAAACATGGAGGAAAGGTGAGGCTCACTTTCAAACCAGAGCAAGATCAGCTCTGGCTCGGCACCAAAGAGCGCACTGAGAAACTTGCTATGACATCTATAAAAAGTAAGTTGCTTTATTTATTTTTTTATAGTAAAAGTATTCATCTATAGTGCAGACTTATCGTATTATTTTGTGTGTTACACATTTGGGTATTGCAAGTGTTGATACACCATTTGGCCACAATGTTGTATGGAAAAACAACAAACCATCTGTCTGATAAAATGATGTAAGTTGTACTTCAAAATTTCACATAAAATGAAGGCCCTATTTTTATGTCCTATAAAGTTGAAAACTTTTGTTTTCAGGTATCACATCTGAACCTATAAAAGAGCATGAAGAGTATCACATCATGGTGAGTTAGCATTACAATGTCTGAAATAAACAGTCTTCACAGTTTATCCTGTGTCCATTTGGCTGCCTTCCAACAATGCAACAATGACAGTCCACATTGAAAGTAACTTTTCTTTTCAGGGACTTCAATTGGGCCCCACTGAAGCCTCCAGATATTGGGTATATTGGGTACCAGCTCAATACATAGAAGCCATAAAGGATGCCGTGCTTGGAGTATGGCAATTCTTCTAATTACTCAACTAAGTGTTCTCAGTCCAATAATTGTCTACCTTCACATCAATTAATTGGGTAGTTGCAATATAAAAATTATAAAATATGTATGGAATTCATTTCTTACTGGTACAATGTAATAGTACCATTTTTTGTGATAACACTATGCCATGTCAATTAAAATTGTCCATTCAAATACTGGCATTTATCTGGTCATGATGAAAAATTATTTATTGTTATTGTAAGTTTGCATTTTGTGCATTTGGGTTCAGTAAGCCATACAATTACTGTAAAGATTCTGTGGATGTCCCCTAACTTGGACACATTTGCGATGAGCTTATTGTCCCTTGGAGTTTCAAACCTGATCTCTTTATGTAAACTTTACAATAAGAGTCACTTGAGTGGAGGATTGGTCAGAATCATATTGCAAATCTCGACTGTCAAATAATATGTATTTCTATGGATGTTTAGTATATTGTGATTAATTGTAATGGATCTAAATTTTAATTATGTAACGCAAATTGGTACTGAAACCAATCCTTCACTGAATACTTTTGATCTTAGAATTAGCAAAATACAATGTTTTAAACTGGTAAACGCATTTTAAATGTTAATTCACATAAGATGACCCTTGACTCATTATAACAACAACATAGAAAAAATTTACTTACCTACCTACCTTTGCATAATTCGGAATTGAACATTTTAATTAAAACAATGAAATGTAAATAAACATTTAATGGAAGAAAGTAAATACTGGTAAATTTTTATAAATAAATTAATTCAAAATAGTTGCACTACATATGCATATGGCACAAGAAATTAAATATAAAAGCACAATAGTGTATAAAAGGTACATGAAATATTTGGCATCTGATATGTAAAAAAATACATTTTGTACTTAAGTTTAGAATTCATATTGCTTTTCATCCATATTCGGATTGCACTGTCAAACAAAACTCGCCCTTGGGGATTTTCGTTGAATGGTACCAGATTCTGGTATCCAATAACACTGGAATCACAAACAATACCTTTAATAAGAATAAGAGGAAATCAAGCAGTAATCTGATTATTCTGCTGTACTATCAATATTAAAATAAACAAAATAATATGGTAGTGTTGAAAGTTAAATCAAAGAGTTTTTAAAGGATTATTAACCCTGCAACATTTGACAAGAATTTTAATGTTGTTTTAAACAACAGATAATAGTTCCACCCACCAACATCTCCAGGCTCCACATAAAAGTTGATGCTATGGCAGACATTGTCACATTCAGGTACAGGGGCTATGGTCCACCACTTACTACCCCGCACTTGGCCCTGCCACATCAAACGCGATATGTAGTCCAGCTGAAAGAGAACATGATACAGGTGATAATAAATAAATAGATCTGCCATGGTGCGGATGGGCTTTTAAAGCTTTAAAATGAAGCAATGAATGCAAACCAAAAAATTAAACTAACATGCATTACAGCTCCAATTTCATATCCAAAAAATATGTTTTCAGTGGCTGGATATTCAGCCTCCTCTGGTAAAAACTCTGGAACACTGTAGTATTGTCTAACTTTGCCAAGTATGTCTGGGTGGCAATTACCCCTGAAAAAATCAACAGATTTAGAAAAACACCTTTTTTCCTAGCCTGCCTAGCAAACCCTTACTCAGAAAATCAAACCATGGTTTGCTGTGTGCTGTCCCAGAAATAGGAATAGATCTAGACCTTTTAAAAGTAATAGTCTGCAGTACAATGCAAATGGTGTACAGATACCTGCCTGTTAGATGGATTCATTTCATTTTTAATAATAACATCAACAATATATTAAAGTAATTATGTTGTGTTAAGTGATTTTCATTATTTCTGCTATTTTATTATGGGTTAAACCTTACCATCCTACATACCAGGGCTTCTGCCCAGGTTCATTTCTCGCCCTAGCTAGTGGCATTTCAAAAACTTCCTTCAAAGTGAAAAGGTCAGTCTTGAAGTTGAGAAATTGGCAACCATCCTCGAGACTCTCATAACTCCCATCAGTCTGTTGGTACAGCCTCTTGAAAAACTCATAACTGAACTCTTTTGTAGCTCTCCAATGGCTTATTGCGTTTTTAACAATAATTGGCTTTGAAGAGTAGGCATATTCCTAAAAATTTGATATCATGTTACTACATTTTATGCCCTTGTTAATTAATAGTTAGTAATAGATAGCTTTAAAAAAAAACATTAAGGGACAAATTAGCTACGGAAACAGAACCATCTACTGATTTGAAATGTTCTATTCATTCAAGAGATTGTGAATGCTTCTACATTGAATTTAGATGTTTAAAAATAACTCTTACAGAGAAGCCACTCCTAGTAACATTCCATAATATGATGGGTTTCGTAACATTCTCACAATAGCCGCAATCAGCCAGCGGACGCGTTGCTTCCCACACTAGATAATTATTTGGCACCAAACATCTTGAACTTAAAATACTATACAACCAGCTGCCACTTATCACTATAAACACAAAAACTGCTACTTTCCCTACGTGAGAACTTCTCTTTGTATTAATTTCATTATCAAATGTGGTTTCGAAAATCTGTTTCAATAGAAACAAATCTAACCCTTTGTCAATTGCACTCTTTTGAAAATGTCGCAGCTTTCGACGAACACTTCTGCGTGAAAGGGATATCTTGTGCATTGTTTGTTAAAAAATATTTTTAACATAATGAGATATTTAATGAAATATTATTTTCATATAATAAAAGTTATCAATTTGTTTGTACACAACATGATGGAATGGATGGATGACATAAAATGACATGACGTTTGACATTGACATTTTCGGAAACGTTTAAAAAGGCTGCGTTTTTGCATTTTATTGACTCCCGGCCCTACGAGACTTGATAATGGAAAGAGTGTACAGCTACCTTCCATCCAGCAAAGAAGATAAAGTTTGTTTTATATTTTTTTTTTGGAGTTTTCGACGACAGAGAACTTAGACAATATAGAAATGGACTCGCGATTGGGCAGCCCGTCAATGCAAAAAAGTCTGTCCCTTTTTGCGGGGGCAGGGGGAACACTCACACAAAGAAAATTACCTCTACTTTGACAGAAGAGGCTTGTTGGCACAATCGCACACAAACCTAAATAAGCAACACAGGGATATTTTACACATACATGTCAATAAAATGATTCACACTACTACAACTTTTGATATTAGTTATGTCTTTACACGGTACTTATGTCAACTTGGCTAGTGCTGACCATAACACAGCTATTGGATGTACAAATATAAATTGAACAAATGTTTCGATTAGAAATTGTGGATTATATTATGTATTGGAAATTACGCACTTAATTTCTAAGCCTGATTTTAACTATACGTGGAGAAGTCCACGTAAACAGTTAAAATCAGGCTTTTGACCATTATGAATATTTACTTAAAACTATTAGACGAATATTTTAAATTACAAACTTATTGAAACGTGTAGATTCTTCTAATGTTTTAAAGCAGTATAGCAGTAAGCAATCATTAAATAAATTATTAGAGTAAAAATTTGGACTAAGGACCAATTGTGAGGATTAAAAACTTATCAGACCTATTGGTCAGATAAATTAACCTCTTATTTTTAACCTTTAATAACGCCGCAGATTTTAAAATCTACCTATGACTAGTGCATAGTCTGAAATATTTAGATTTCGTAATTCAATATTTTGAAATCTGCCGAGTTGTTATTTGTTCATCCGATGACTTTGATCTAACTGTTGAATAATCTGCCCTAACTGAAAGGAGCTGTATGTACGTTTCTAGGGCTTGACAGACTGCCTAAGTTAGTAAACTTGATATTAGGTGATTGGAAACATCGGTTTTGAATGCATGCTTTCGTATTGTAAGATAATGAAGCTTACAGCTGGACAAATAACAAGTTTTATTTCAAACAGTGTTACCTACCTCACTCACAGTAATTTTCTGGTGAATATTTGAATCACTTCTCTTAATTAATCAACTGATAAAAAATCATTTCATCCGGTTAATTTCTATAAATAAATCGGATAATATGATGTTATCATAGGCATTTAAAGTCATTTCCTACCTGATTTGTTTGTTATTGACGTTATATCGCTTGCTGCACATATTAACTCAGCGAAGTAAAAAAAACATCTTTATTGTTGTAATCATTTACAAACACTCACCTATTTATTTATTTACTCAGGACATGACAAAAATATAAAAAAACAAAATGTGACTAGGAACCTCTTTGTTCAGGCGTTACTTTACTTCTATCGATAACAAGAAGCTCTAGAATGAGCTTAGAGCATTAAGAACTGGAGATGCTTTACGTGACTTACCCCTCAGCACGCGTTACGATTAAAAATCCGAACGTTGAACAAAACTACTTGAAACTCGGAAATTTTGACATAACGAGTCAGACGTCGATGAGTAAAGAGCTCTTCAAAAATGCCGTTTTGTGCTGTAGATAGTTGTAAGAACACTTCGAGAAACTTAAATTGGAAGGAGGATAATGTTATGTTTCATCCGTATGTATTTTTTTGGTTAAATTTCATGTTTCTTTTGCAAAAATCACTAATAATTAAAACACCTGAAACATTGTTTGGAATGACATTTGAGTGTTTTCGTAATCACACTAGTGTTGGGGTTCATGGCAAGAAAAATCAATTGGCAAGTTCCGATTGCACTCGAATAAAATATTTCAATTAGTTCGATTAACGTAAGAATAATGTTTCTAATGATTTATTTATTTATTATCCGACTGCGCTAGAAGGCGGGTTATGTTTTTCGAGTGTATGTATGTAAATATGTAAGTATGTTTGTATGTAATAGTGTTTGACACGCTCTGCAGCCTGAACGGCTCGATTTATTTCAGCTTGAGATGTGTCGTTAGATTTGTAATTACTGCGAAAGTGATACTGGTTCTAACAATATAAAAAAAACATTCAAATTCATTTTAAAAAAAGATTATTCTCCCGGTAGTTAAAAATTAAAAAACCACACTGCGGTTCTGTGTAATGTAAAAACCGGAAACAGGAAAACAGGAAAGTTGGCATACTCGATGGCACTTAACTTCGGGACCCAAACTAGAATGGGTCGGGAGTCGGGACCCATTATAGAATGGGTCCCCATTGTTACAATTTTTCTTAAATTAAGTGCGATAAGCATTGATATTAACAAAAAGACGAAGATACGACACCCGCGTACCAAAAGTGGCCACACTAAGCTAGGTCCAATGGACCTAACTTTCGAGCTAATATTACAGCAACTTGTTTACGAGCACGTCATTCATATACGTTATTGTCATGTGCCAGTTTTCGAATTTGCGAAGTATGAACGTTACGTACTTTCCTTTTTTGTTGGGCGGGTAAGCCGACTATCTCGTTTTAGGTTTTTTACATTACACATAAACGCAGTTGGGTTTTTTTAACTTTTTTTGGCAGTTAATTGACTCGTCATAAGTGTTTGCCTGAAATTAATGCAAAGACTTTTTTTATCGAATGCATACGTCATGTATTCTACAATGTTATACAGACACCATTTGAATCCTTGATTCGTTTATAGAAATTAATCGGATGAAATGATTTTTTATCAGTTGAATAATTTAAGAGAAGTGATTCAAATATTCACCAAAAAATTACTGTAAGTGAGGTAGGTAACACTGTTTGAAATAAAACTTGTTATTTTTCCAGCTGTAAGCTTCATTATCTTACAATACGAAAGCATGCATTTAAAACCGATGTTTCCAATCACATAATATCAAGTTTACTAACTAAGGCAGTCTGTCAAGCCCTAGAAACATACATACAGCTCGTTTCAGTTAGGGCAGATTATTCAACAGTTAGATCAAAGTTATCGGATGAACAAATAACAACTCGGCAGATTTCAAAATATTGAATTACGAAATCTAAATGTGGACCATCTTTTTCAGACTATGCACTAGTCATAGGTAGATTTTAAAATCTGCGGCGTTATTATAGGTTAAAAATAAAAGGTTAACCGGTTCACAGTCCACAGCCCACATATGGGCTGCGAACAATTAGCTTTTAATTGTTATATATTTGTGGACAGTGAACCTGCTAATTTATCAGACCAAAAGGTCTGATAAGTTTTTAATCCTCAAAATTGGTCCTTAGTCCAAATTTATACTCTAGAGTCTGGCTAATGAAAGCGTGACCTGCACTTTTCTTAAAAGTTTTTTTATGGCAACATTATGAAGCTGTCAAAGGCACGTCAAAGTCTGTCATAGCAATTGTCAGTATTTCGTAAAAGACGTATATTTTCTCATTTATAATTGCTTTAATATGGGTAAAACAATAAAAAGTAACGTGCGAAAGCTGCTACATACTATGATCAGCAAGTTTAAACAAAAACAAGAAGAAAAGAAAGCTGTTTTTCAAGAAAAACAACAATGTTTAGATGCAATCTCGGATTTTTTAGGTTAGTACGACTTTGTAATCTTGGTCTTTGTTGGCTGATTATTATATATAATTACGATATTATACTAGTTTTTCTTATGTTTATAGAGAATTTAGAAGATATTGAAGGCCTCTGTGAAATTAAAAACACTGTGGAAAGATTCAGAGAATTGGAAAAGAAATCTTTAATAGAAACGCAGACTAAGTTCTTAGAAGAAATATCTTCACTAACTGGTATGTACCTGCATCGTTTTATTGCTTCGATAAGTGTGAAGACATACAGTGGATTTGTAGGTCCCTATTATTGTCGTTGTGGGTCGGTTTTTACATATATTTTGTAATATCATATCCATCAAAACAACCAACTATGTTTTGAGCAATTTTAGTAGGTAGGTAACACAGCCACATCTGGCACAGTATAATGGTCAAAGTCTATTATGATCGTAAATGTAAGAAAAAGTGTCGAGTGTAGGGTCTATTGTAATTCTTAGAAAAAAAAAATGTGTAGTCAAATCAAAGCTCGCTTTGTCTTATATCTCTCCATTTAGTTTGTTATTTATCAGTACACAAAACTCAAGTAGGGTAGAGGAACCATTAAATGAACGATTAAGCGTTCTTTGTAATTTTGAGTATTTTTTTCTCACCCTTTTCTAGCCGTTTGCACTTGCTGTTATTTTTTATGTTTTCGGTATATACTCAATATTCTATTAGTTTAAGAAAATAATGCCTAAAATCTACCAGTTATTCATGAAAAAATGTTTTCTATAAAACTTTTGCTTTTTGCCCTAAAGATGAACACTGTGCCCTAATTATGAACGTTTTGAACCCAATAGATGAACTACCATTTTAACGGTTATAACTATGGGGGTAAATGTTATTGGATTCTTTAATAAGCAATAAACTAAAGAAGATCTTATGAATAAGTAGTTTTTTATATATTATACAGGGTGTCCCGAAACGTGACGTCAAGCGAGCACGGGATGATAGGCTAGGTCATACTGGCTCTGGGAAAAATAAGGAAAAAAATCTATGTCACTTGGTTTAGTAATAATAATAATATTTTTGATTTTTTTGGAAATCGACACCCTTGACTAAGTTTTCAACGCAACGTCTTCCGGGACCCACCGCTTAACGTGCTTTCGAAGGACGGAGAAGCTATAAAAGTTTTTTTTTTTTTTTGGAGTGGTCACCCATCCCCCTACTACCCATCACAATAACCGACCAACCATGGAATGCTTAGCAACAGTAAACGATTCATTTTTGCCGCTGCCACTAACCTACGGTCATTTTTTCTTTTACCATCCAAGCAAGGCATACTGTAGACTTCACCTAGTTCAAGTTTTGAACGATCCATTATGGTTCATAATATTTTTCATGGAAACATAAGCCGAGGAAATGCTTAGTATTGTACCTTTTTGAAATCTTGATTAAATGTGCTATTTTTCTGGACAACTTGCCAAGGATGCTATAGTAATGTTTTTTAAAGAAAATGAGGGGTGAAGTTAGCTGACATAAAAATTCTTAACCATGACTTAGTCGAACTTTATTTTTTTTTACTAAATGTCCAAAATTGATCATCATAAAAGTGGCTATAATCGAAAGCATAGTTTTCTAGGATAAAATAAAAAAATAAAACGCTGCGAAATTTGGTCATTTCTGAGTACAGTACATGAAAACTTAGTCAAGGGTGGCGATTTCCAAAAAAATCAAAATTATTATTATTATTACTAAACCAAGTGACATAGATTTTTTTCCTTATTTTTCCCAGAGCCGGTATGACCTAGCCTATCATCCCGTGCCCGCTTGACGTCACGTTTCGGGACACCCTGTATATCATCATGTAAACACATTGACGCGAAAATTTTGCACTTCTAAATCAAGTTTATTTGGTGTTACTGGAGTACTTTAAAGAATTTATTTACCTCTTTATTTAAAAATCACGTATATCATTATAAAAATAATTATTTTTAGGCCTTCCCACTCTAATTGTGTGTTGGTTTCTTAGATATCAATAAACAACGATCGAATTTAGGAAAGTTATACGTCTGAATAACTTCATGTGGTTCAAGTTTTGGGGTATCAATTCAAAAGTTGAACAATAAACGGTTTCATACTAAAATAATTGTCGTTAACTGTTTTTTGTCTGAAATTCAAACCTCATTCATGTGGTTCAAGTTTTGGGGTATCAATTCAAAAGTTGAACAATGAACGGTTTCATACTAAAATAATTGTCGTTAACTGTTTTTTGCCAGGAACAGCTTGCGAAACAGCCGATTGTAAGCGCGTCCGTGACATTTGTGTCAATATTTTGAAGGTGTTAAGAAGAAAAAGGGGCACTTTATTACATATATATAAATATTTCACAAAAGAAAGGTGCAATTATTTTTTATCGCATTATTTATATCGATCGTTCATCTATTGGGGGTTGTTCATCTTTTGGTTCCTCTACCCTATTATTCTTAATTATATCTATGGACTTATGTATAGATGAATTTCTACTTTAAAAGCATTACCATTTGTTATGTCTAATATGATTAGTCCCTTCAATGTCGTAATAACAGATTTTGACTGTATAACATTGGGATAGTTTACCTGTACGGATTGGTACTTACCCATATTGGTATCTCTGCACCGGGAACCCGCCTTTTAATGTCTACTCTTATTCGTTTGTTACATTTCACAAAAATGTGTTATTTGATGTCATCAAACTATTTGGATAAATTTAATATTAAATATTCATTTTACACTTTGCTTTGCAGATGTTGGTGTCACAACACTAAAAAAAATTAAAAAGGAAGGATCTGTAAATGAAGGGATGTGGAACACTCCAGGAAAAAAACGCCCCCACAAAAGCTCAGTGTCGAATTTAGACAGTTTTGACATTGATGCAATAAGAAATAAAATTAACGAATTTTATGTTGCGAGAAAGGAGGTCCCAACATTGCGCACATTGCTAGAAGAATTACGTTCTAGCATTGGCTTTAGTGGATGCAGAGAAACTCTGCGTAAAATATTAATTGCCAATGGGTATGAGTTCAAGAAAAATAAAGAAGAACGCATGGTTCTTGTCGAGCGTTTTGATATTGCTGCTTGGAGACATAGGTATCTACGAGAAATTGCTGCTAAACGAGCGGAAGGAAAACCAATCATCTATTTAGATGAAACATATGTTCACAAAAATTACAAGCCTAAAATGTCATGGCAAGGACCATCATCGAGTGGTGCCCCGCAACCAAGCCCACTGGAACATATCTCTTCAGGGAAAAGATTTATTATAGTACATGCTGGCTCTGAATCAGGGTTTGTACCTAATGGACTATTAGTTTTTAGTACGAAATCAAGGTTGGCGGACTATCACCATGATATGAATGCCGCAAACTTTGAAAAATGGTTAAAAGAAAAATTAATACCTAATTTGAATGAACCCAGTGTCATCGTGATGGATAATGCTAGCTACCACACTGTACGACAGAATAAAGTACCTACGACACAAACGACAAAAGCTGAAATACAAAAGTGGCTTGATTCCAACGGTATAAATTACGAAAATTACCATACAAAACCCGAATTGTTATGTTTAGTTAACAAACATAAACCTGATCCCCTGTACGTTGCTGACGAACTGTTGAAACAATACGGCCATGAGGTAGTGAGACTGCCACCTTACCACTGCGATCTCAACCCGATAGAGCTGATATGGAGCTCAGTTAAGCGTATGGTGGCAAAAAAAAACATTAATCTGTCTGCAAAAGAAACAGAAAATCTAATTAAAACCTCATTTGGCCGAATAACTACAGAAGATTGGAAAAAAATGACAGACCATGTAATAAATGTGGAAAATAAATACAAACAAAGAGATCACATAACAGAAGAAGTCTTGGAAAAATTCATTATAAGTGTAGGTGATGATGACTCTACTGATACCGAAGAATCCTTAGAGGTTGAATTTTTAGACTCAGATTTTGAGTATGATGATTAAACAAAATTAAACACCAGCATCAGCCCGTGGACTACAAGAATTTAATTAAATAAATAACACATTTAAGTATATTCTAATAAACAAATCTATATACACACTCGTTTTTTACTTACATCCATGTCAGTCAAGGCTCCGACACATCAAAAGGAGCCCTTAAAGAATAAAGTTCCGTAAACAAAATTGAGAGTCGTAAATATACAAGAAAATTAAATTTACTCAAGTATCAATTTTTTTTCTCCTACTTTAGTCAGTAATACCAGATGAAGATTTTTTGAATTTGCCGCGTTTTCTCAGGTCACGCTTTCGTTAGCCAGACTCTAATAATTGATTTAATGATTGCTTACTGCTATATTGCTTTAAAAGATTAGAACAATCTACACGTTTCAATAAGTTTGTAATTTAAAATATTCGTCTAATAGTTTTAAGTAAATATTTATAAAGGTAAAAAGTCTTAGAAATTATGGAAAATGCGTAATTTCCAATACATAATATAATTCACGATTTCTAATCGACACATTTGTTCAATTTATTTTTGTACATCCAATAGCTGTGTTATGGTCAGCACTAGCCAAGTTGACTTAAGGACCGTGTAAAGACATAATTAATGTCAAAAGTTGTGGTAGTGTGAATCATTTTATTGATATGTGTTTGTAAAATATCCCTGTGTTGCTTATTTAGGTTTGTGTGCGATTGTGCGAACAAGCCTCTTCTGTTATAGTAGAGGTAAGTTTCTTTGTGTGAGTGTTTCCCCCTGCCCCCGCAAAAAGGGACAGACTTTTTTGCATTGACGGGCGGCCCAATCGCGAGTCCATTTCTATATTGTCTAAGAGAATGAGTCCCGAAGTTAAGTGCCATCGAGTATGCCAACTTTCCTGTTTCCGGTATTTACATTACACAGAAGAGTAGTGTGGTTTTAAATTTTTGTTACCTTTTATTTAGTCTTTTTTAAAAATGAATTTGAATGTTTTTTAGATTGTTAGGCCCAGTATCACTTTCGCAGTAATTACAAATCTAACGACACATCTCAAGCTGAACTAAATCGAGCCGTTCAGGCTGCAGACCGTGTCAAACACTATTACATACAAACATACTTACATATGTATATACATACACTCGAAAAACATAACCCGCCTTCTAGCGCAGTCGGATAATAAATAAATGAATCATTAGAAACATTATTCTTACGTCAATCGAACTAATTGAAATATTTTATTCGAGTGTAATCGGAACTTGCCAATCGATTTTTCTTGACATTAACCCCAACACTAGTGTGATTACGAAAACACTCAAATGTCATTCCGAACAATGTTTCAGGTGTTTTAATTATTAGTGATTTTTGCAAAAGAAACATGAATTTGAACCAAAAAAATACATACGGATGAAACATAACATTATCCTTCTTCCAATTTGAGTTTCTCGAAGTGTTCTTACTACTATCTACAGCACAAAACGGCATTTTTGAAGAGCTCTTTACTCATCGACGTATGACTCGTTATGTCAAAATTTCCGAGTTTCAAGTAGTTTTGTTCAACGTTCGGATTTTTAATCGTAACGTGAGCAGAGGGGTAACGCACGTAAGACATCTCCAGTTCTTAATGCTCTAAGACAGAGAAAATAAACGAACAATGAAATCAAAATAAAAAATTACAAACGGTGCCCGGCGCCGTATTTGGCGTGGGGCCAAGTCATCGTCCGTATTAAGATCGATGGGCCGAGCAAACATGGTGATTCATTGAGCGGTTTAGCAAACTTTGATAACGGACCTTATACACCAGTGGTGATAAATAAGCACAACTAAGGAACCATACCTTGCCTTGCTTGCGGATTTTGAGGAAAGGCTCGGTCACACAACACGGGGCCAAGGATGGTTGCCATGACTGCTAATGGTCTCGCAACGTCTCGAGCTGGTATTGACGAACAACACTAAAACCAAAAAAAAACTGTTGTCTATGGTTTCTGACCTGACGCTGTCAAGTCAACGAACTGATGAACTTGGCGGTTTCATCAACAATTTCGTTAGAAAAGCTTTAGAAATGCCTCCAAAGAAACGTGATAAAGACAGTGAGACTAATAAAAATTCTAAGATTGACCATTTACAAGCCGACCATGAGTTATTTTTACAAGCATTCGAAAGTAAGTAGTATGGTAATAATGCAACTTAGCATTTCCCGTGGTTATTTTGTTGTAATGATAACTAAATGACGTTTTTCAGAGCCTACTCAAATATACAGATTCCTGCGGACTCGTAACATGTTATCGGTACGTTTGAATAAACATTTCAAGCCATTACCAGGTAATCTTAACAGCTCGTTAATTATTGCTATTTCTCGGTTTTCAGCCAATATTTCTCAACAGAACATTGTCCTACATGAAGCGTAGGATGTCTAGAAGTAATAAAAGTCGCGTCGGCTTCAAAGTGGATTCGTTGCTGGAGAAAATCACTTTGAAAAAGAGCACTGAACTCCAGCCAAACAGTTTGGGAGGTTACATGACACTGACGTTTCTAGGATTCTATGACAAAAGTCTAGATGACCCGCGAGACTACCAAGTGAAAGTGGAAACTTTACTGCTGAAAATTTGTCACAAGAAGAGGAAAGAGAGTTCCTCAGCTATTGTTGAAGTGTCGGTAAGTGAAGACTACCCTTTGACCAGTGATTGTCCAATCTGGCCTTCCAACAAGCACTAGGTAGATTTTAAATAAGTCATTTTATTCTCAAACAAGCCATAGTTGTATGGAAACAGAAGTATGTTCAAGTGTTTATTTCAATCTTTGCATGACATAAATTGCAAAGATAACATGTACAATCAAGGTGCTAATTTCTTAATATTTGTTCAAAGAGGCCCTTATACTGTCTACAATGGCTTAACTCCAGTAAGACATCAGATTCATCAATCATTCCAGGTGGGCAGTTGTTCTATTCCTCTCAATCCATCCACATCAGAGCCTCCTGCAATGGCATCAGCTGTGAGCATCTCTAGTGACACATTCAGCCCTTCGCAAGGACCAAATGTGAAGTCATACATGCTCATGTTAAGAGTGACAGTCACAAGGGCATCCGCTAATGGTGCAACAAATGGAGCTTCCAGTTCTAGTGAGATCACTAACGGTGACTGTGAAGGTAACTAGTACTTTAGTTTCAAATAGTCTTTTAATTTTATTGTCAGAGGACTAGTGAGGAGCTCAAATCATTGTTACAATATTTTTTCTTGTAAAACTCTCACTCAACCTGATGTATATGAATAATTTAGGATACTATCACTCTTATTATTGCTATTATTTATGTTTGTAACATTTTTACTGTTTGCTTGTAAAGTTCTAAGTATTTGTAGTCAGAACTCACTTTTCTGACAGTTTAAAAGTGGCATTATGTCATGTCATGATCGATCATTACCTATCACTATCATTAATCTCTTCATTTCAACTCATAGAACCAGTAACAAAAAGACTGAAGTCATCCACCTCAACTGACCACATAAACGGCTCAAGTAGTGAGAACAAATGGACCAAACTCTATGGCAGTGAACTAATTGTGTATGACAAACATAACCGCTGCCTCCTCACCAACGGTGAATATGACTTGGTACTGCATGATGCCACACCTGGAGGCAGAAGTGCGACTATTGCAAGATCACCACACAAAGCTCTGATGGCTCAATGGGAAACTATACCAAATGTAAGTGTTCCTTATTTAATTATTTAAGAGTCAAATATGTGAGTTATTTTGCATGAGCGAATTTCAGTATTATTGATGGGCTTTGCATTATACTATATATTATTATTATACATTATACTTAAATAAATGATAAGTCTTGATCATCAACATAATAATTAAAAGATAAAAAAACAAATATTTACACTTTGTACATTTTTCTTGATCATTAAAATGAATGATATTCACCTTTTGCTTGCTTTGCTGAACTGTAATATAAGTAAACTACTGTTAGTATCTGCAAAAAGATTCTTAGACTATACTACTAGTAGTAGTAGTGTGCGATAAATGAACTGTATGCAATACGAAACGATACAAAATTGCGCGAAATACGAGAACAACAATTGTGCTATGGAAGGTAGATTGAGTGTAGTCAACCTTAAAATTATCATGACAATCCTGAACATGTGGTTTGATGGCTATTATTGTGACTGTTGAAGTCATCATAGATTGTTTTAAATAACTTTCCAGTTCAATCACATGCTACTAAAATATCATAGAAATTATCAAATAACTGCCCAGTTAGGAGCTACAGCTAAACTTTTATACCACCTCTGTTGTTTACTAGTATACAAAAAATTGGTTCAAATGATAGGATTGATTTTAGGAAAATGACATACACACAGAGATGAATCCATTTGACATATTCAAAGTGCGACCTCTACTAAAACTGAAACTTAGCTGGAGTCAGGAGCCCACCAATGGCCTGGTGAATAGGCCTAAGTTGTACCAGCAAAACAGTGAGACCAATGGCATCAAGAAAGACGCTAACAGCAGCAAAGACAGGCATTCTACACAAAAATGCAGCACCAATGATGTTAAAAATGGCAAGTGTAATTATTGATTATTGTTTTTGAAGTAAATAGGATATTTCGAAACTGTCATTTTAGTATGTATTTTTTTATCGTATGCTTAGAGAAGGTGTGGGCTACTTGCAGGTGGTACTACATTATTTTAAGAGTTTCTTTTATGAACCTTTGGGAATGGAGAGGAACGGGGTGCTAGGTATGTCTGGTGGGGTGGGCTACTGCCCGCCGGCTTGTCGGGTTCTGATATCTTTGCGCAATCGCTCCGAACACTTTGGTAGCACTTTTCAGGATTGTGGTTAGCATGTGGCGTGTCGCTACAAAGCTATGAGAGCCCACAGCTGGGCGAAGTCTCCATCAATCTCTTCCAATAGTCCCTGTTTTCAGTCGAAGCCTGCCGATCTCCCAAGTGGTTCACCAGCCATTGCACCAATGTATTTTGAGACTTCCTCTATGGCGATACCCGTCTGCGGGGAGTCAATTTTCCCCTTCATTTTAGATGCAGTTCTTTTGGGGATCTTGGTGTTTAAGTCAATGTTCTGTAATACTTACTAAAAATTTACAAACCTGCATTGTTTGTTTTCCTTAACTCTAAAATCTGTGATGCCTTACGGCCCGTACCGGCGTCGAGTCGTGGAATCCACTACGTCCTTCTTACGCTACCAAGTCGTAGCACGATGCGACGCGACTATTGTGTACGCCTTAGGTTTCTATTTTAAAATCTTGAATTTCTCTGTCAGCTCAGTCAATAAACGTTACTATACTATTCCTAAATATCTAAGTTAATATAATAATGATTGTCCCAGGCGAGAAGCAAAAGCCCGAGCCAGCTGAAGGCGAGGCCAAGCGTCAGCAGATCATCTACCAGTTCCTGTACAACAACAACTCTCGCCAGCAAACGGAGGCCTGCGACGACCTGCACTGCCCCTGGTGCTCGCTGGACTGCGGCACTTTGTACTCGCTGCTGAAGCATCTCAAGCTGTGCCATTCTAGATTCAACTTTACTTATTTTGTAAGTTTTTTTGAAATTTATAGTATTCAACAATTTCATTTGGTGTAGAGTGGAAATTATTCTGGGCCACAGACTGCTAACAAGTTAGCCTTCTTCTTTCAATCTTCTTCTATTGCACTTGCTTGTAAGCAACAAAACATGAACCTTGCTACATAATTTTTACCCCAATACGCATTATCACAAAACCTATTTTCTATTGTCACTTGAATTAATTAATTTTCAATTAACTGCATGTTTTTCCACTAATATCCCATCCTCATCGCCAAAATAATGTTCACTTACGTGTGTAAGTGTAAGTGTGTTTTGGTAAATCGTGTGATTTACTCTTAAGATAAAGGACCACCTTGTTGGCTGCAGTCAAGTATATCTATCTGTAAATAGAGTGCAATCAGTATTTTAAATCTAATTATCCTTTTAAAGTATGACCCTCGCATTTACAAACGGAAATTAAAGTTGAGCAGTTTTTACAAGTATAGCTAGCTGCCACTTTCAGATAATACACAATTTATGGGACAGCAAGCATGCACAACTATAATTGATGTTGTGGTTTTTGGGATAGTACACCTAATAATTGATAAGAAAATAAAACAATATGAACATGACCTATTGACCGCCATAGACGTTTTAAAGCGTCCCCAAGAATTTTAATCCAGACGCCAACGACGCCATTATGCGTTATTGTATAAAGTTGTTTGACATTAAAATAAAATGTAATGAATAATAGCCTGGCGGTCAATGGGAATGGACACGTAATGTGACTGTCATAATTTTGTTCTTTATTTCATTTCATTTATTGCATATCACATTGCGATACATATATATACACATACATCTCTATATTATTCTAGCGACCCGCCCCCGCTTCGCACTGGTGAATAGGATGTTATTTCACATATAAACCTTCCTCTTGAATCTCTCTATCTACTAAAAAAAACCGCATCAAAATCGTTGCGTAGTTTCAAAGATTTAAACATACAAAGGGACATAGGAACAGAGAAAGCGTCTTTGTTTTATACTATGTAGTGATATTTGTTTTTATTTACAACTAGCAGCCGCCCGCGACTTCGTCCGCGTGGACTTATCTGTATGTGAAAAAAGATTTTCCCACTTTTCTGTTGTAATTTTCCTGAATTTTCTTTGCTATAAACCCCACGGAGCCCGAGACCTTTCCAACGAATGCAAAACCGTGGAAATCGGTTCGTGCGTTCTGGAGTTATAGCGTCAGGAAAGAAAACCCGACTTATTTTTATATAGTAGATAGCTAATAGCACCCTTTAATTTCAGCCAATACCCGGCGGCGCGCGCATAGACGTATCCATAAACGAACTATACGACGGCTCGTACACCGGTTCGCCGCACGACCTCATAGCCGGGGCGGGTCGCGGTCGCGCGCCGGGCCCCACGGCTGGGGGCCCCGCGGGTGGGTCCGGGGGGCCCCGCGCGGGCCCCACGCGCCGCACGTGCCTGACCCACGTGCTGGTGTGCCGGCCCCGGCCTCGACGCCGTCCGCACAGACACAGCCTCGCTGAGTTCTTGGAGCTGGATGATAGCGAAGTGGTGGAGGCGCAGCGGCCGTATCTTACTGGACATAATCGGTGAGTAATATCCAAGAATTACCTGACTGAATGACACCGCCACAAAATTTTTGTCACGTGCGTTTTGCATCGTTTAGGCAGGACAAAAACGCGAGAAAAACGCGAGATAGTTTTGTCTAGGGGCGCATATTAAGCCCGCTAGTCAATTAAGGGCGTATTATTTTGTAATATAAATAATATATTTATTTAATTTCGTTTAAAGTTTGATTATTTTGTAATAATAATACAGTAGGTACTTCACAGCTATCTAAGTTGGTTGCCCAGCAAATCAAGTTTGTTGGCACACTATTTATATGCCTCTCATTAACCTCTTCTTTTAAAGCCTATTTTATTTTAACTTTCTACTTTACTATCACTAAAATTCACTACAAATTTACTAGGATTCGGAATATCGACCAATCCTGATTTGCAAAGCTTTAATTGTGCATACCAAGTTAACACGTTGAACGCCACGCCGGTCACAAACAATAGGAATTCAATTGTTAAAGTGACCGGCGGCGGTAAAAGACTTAATAATTAAAAAAAATTGAAAATGTATTCTTAATTTCCAGATTGTATCACCACACAATTACTTGCCTCCCAGTCTACCCCAACGAACTAGACATAGACTCTGAAAGCGAAACGGATCCGCTCTGGCTGCAGCAGAAGACGATGATGATGATCGACGAGTTCACCGACGTCAACGAGGGCGAGAAAGAGCTCATGAAGATGTGGAACCTCCACGTCATGAAGTACAACTACGTCGGCGACTGCCAAATACCTCTAGCGTGCCAGATGTTCCTCCAAATGAAAGGGAAAGAACTCCTCGAGAAGAACCTCTACAGGAACTTTGTGCTCCACATGAGTTCGTTGCACGATTTCGGTCTTCTGAGTCCAGTCGCACTGTACCAGACGATACAGATGCTGAACCAGATGTTAGCGGACAGCGCTGAAGCCAAAGACAAGATGAGGGACTCCCTGAAGGCTGCTCGCGAACACTGGAACGCTGTCGGTAAGTACCAACAGCCGGCTATCATAGAACAGAAACCACAGGTGGCTACGGCCAAGCTAAATAATGTTGAGGCTTCTCCGTCTGTCCGACGGAAAATTTCTAACTTACAAGCTAACCGAATGGCGAGTGCAGCAGCCAACTTCAACAAATCGGCGAGCCCTGGTCCCAGCAACATCGATACTAAGAGAAAAATGTCCTCCGGCAGCATACAGAGCCGCAAACGGTCCTCTATATCAGAAAGGAAAAGCTCTGTATAGCGAATATTCAGTGTTTAGTTACAGAATTACCTCATCGAGGCTCTGGTACGACGTTAAAGTATTTTCGAATTATTCTTCAGACACAAATGTAGAAGAGTGTAGCGACTTTGCTACGAATTGCCGCAAACGTCGCAAGGCTGTCAATAAGACTACATTGTTTTTACTTCTCTGTTTTATTGTGTTTGATTGATCTAAGTTATTGTTGGCGGAATTTGGTAGTGCTAGATCACTAACTTGGTGTTTTAAGTCCTATTAGAACAAATACTTCTTATTTGACATTGTTGTATTTAAAGTTTTCGTCATATCAATCAATTATGATATTTTAAAATATTAATCAAGTTTGTTGTAAAATGTTCACAAATATAGGGGTCAGGGTATTTGCCTACATTCAACTAGAAAGGCTTACTTTGCTGCGAAAATATCAACTTCTTTAAAATTATATGAATGAGAATGGTAGCCATTTTAAAAAAAACAGGTTTTTACGTAAGCTATGTCACACTGCACTGGCCTAAAACTGTTTCAAAGACTTTTACCACGAAATTGTACCACTTGACGACCGATATCTTTTTTTAATGAATTTGAAAATATTTTACCATGTAATGTTATCTTTTTAAGTACCTAATAAGTAATAAAAAAAGTTAGTCAAATACCCTTCCTATTCGACATTATCCAAAAAGTTTACTTTTAAATTTAAAGTCCATGAAATGGATATCAGTAGTTAAGTTAGTGAATTATGGCTTATATTTATGTTATCCATTTCTCTGATCTTAGATCTCTAAGTGAATGTCGTGTATTGATCAGCATATTTTACCTAATGTTAAATTTAACATTGTAAACTGTGATTAGTGAGTAATTTGTGTGTAAATAGGGACATAATTGAGGTTAAAGCAATGCCCATAAGTGCTTGTTGAACTTAAGGCCGATCCCACAAACACGCTGAGCAAATGCAGACGCATTTGTGGGATCGCACCCTTATAAATAAATGTTGGATAATTAAATAAACACTGCCAAAACCTTCACCTGAATATTTAATTAAATTAGCGGGCCACGTTACATAAGGACAATTTAATGTTCGCTGTAAGGACTAGTGAGGAAATAAATTAATTGACGACGACATATTAAAGGTATTAATTCTAAAATAAGCTTCACTACAAATAAGGATAACAGTGAATTAAGCAGATATATTATTATACAAAAGAAGTCAAAAAAGACATAATTAGAACTAGATAATTGATGTTGTCATTTAATGAAGCAAAGTCCCGTACAAAAACTTGCATGCAATTTACAAAAGTTACCGTAAAATGTCGTTATATTTAATTTAGACTCGTAATAAAACGTGGCCCAAAAAATTACTGCCGTTAATAATATTAAAGGGTATGTGTTTTGAAAGTATGCACGCTTGTATTGTATCTACGTATTGATTGAACTAGATTCTAATTTTATTGTGTATCGAGTAAAATAATGTTGCCAGTAATAAAGGCTAATGATGCTCGACAAAAGACTTCAGTGCAAATGTTCAGGCCTGAATATAAGATTGGAGCAAACTATTTATTGTTCAATATTTTGAAGCGTGTCTGATACATAACTAAGATCTAAGTTAGATTAGCCACCTTTTGTATCTTCATTAGGTACGATCACACTCATTTTAGTTGGTCAATACTTGAACTGCCCATTTCAGCGTAAAACTAATTTTGCGTCTAGGCTTGCAAACCCAGCGATGATTGCGTCTGTCTTTAACCAGTAGAAACTTGTAATAAAAAATACAGTGGCTCGAATATGCTTGCGTTTAAAGAGCGGCAAAGTAAAACAAATTTCTGTTTGATCAAAAGATATTTGTACAGTCGAGTCGCAGGAACCGTACCGGCAATCCTTTGCGTCGTTACCACAGCGCTGAACGAGTCATCACACGGACATTTATGTCTTAATGCTTATGCGCCATGGTCCAAAGTTCAAGAAAATAGACCTCGTAATGCTGCCTTGGTCCCTGCAGTGGGACAGCATAGGCTCAAAATACTAAATAGCTAACTAATACTAAATAATGCTACCT